>JAAGEH010000076.1:16672558-16772599 GCA_011751065.1 Lasiurus cinereus
TCTCTCTCTCTCTCTCTCTCTCTCTCTCTCTCTCTCTCTCTCTCTCTGTCTCTCTCTCTCTGTCTCTCTGACACACACACACACACACACACACACACCCCTACCGTCAGTGGCTCCCTACCATCTGCCTTATCAAGTCTAAATGCCTTTCTCTGGCTTAAGGTCTTCTGTCATCTACTGTCATTCTGCCCATTCCCTTGCTGATCAGGCCCAGATTCTCCTAGGAAGGGAGCATGAGCAGAAGGAGGTTTTTGGGGTGAGCCTCCTTCCCTGGGTTGGGATCTGGGCTCCTCTATTCATCCCCAGCCTGGGGAAATTACTGAACTTCCTCAAACCCCAGTTTCCTTATCTACAAAATGGGGGTTAGGGGTTATAAGGAGGACTGAGAGAGCAGAAAAAGTGAACGCCTAGGGCAGGATGAGCGCTTGGGAGGAGGACTACTAGCATTCCCTGTGTGCCTCGCCTGACCCTCGACCCTCGCCTGTGCCTGCAGAGTCCGGAGCCTGGAAAACCCTCCCCTGCTCGCTGTCTCACAGCGCCCCTCACCCAATCAAGGCCCATTCTCTGTCACCCCACTTTCTCCGGCACCCTGTCCTCTGATCTCCATCTTGATCATTAGAATCAGCCTGGTGCTGTGAATGCTGACCCCTCGGCTGGATCAAAGCTCTCCAAGGGCAGGGACCACGTTTTAGACTTCTTTTGTGTCCCCTAGAGAGCACAGTCTTTTGCTGTCGTTGATGCCCAAACACCTCTTAGTTAGAAATGAGGTCGTCTGCTTTATCCTGCCCTTTGATTGTACCAAAGCACTTCTATGTAGCCTACCTCATTTAATCTTACAATCACCGTGCAAGGCAGAAAGGGGACCATTATTATCCCCGTCTCCCAGGAGAGCAACTTGCCTACAGTCATGCTGGGAGAAGGGCCGGCCTGAGAAACAGGAGGCTCTTTCTAGAGACTTTGGTTCTCGCCACAGGAAAGCACAGGGCCATGCTGGTCTGCATGACACAGCACCAAAAGGGAGTGGGCAGGCAGAGGTCTAGGCCAAATGGGTCTGCGGTGGCACCCAGGATCCAAGAACTTACCTTCCCTCCGGTCGTTGCGCAGGCACTTGACCTTGGGGATCCTGGTCAGGAGCAGACAGTCTTCAGCTGAGGGTGGAGAGAAGGAAGCTCATTCAGATCACAGGTGGTTTGGCCATCACTGCAATTGCCCAGGCCCAGGGAAAGGGCTGGGATGGGAGGCATGGAGGAGCATGGTCATCTCCAGGGGCCCTGCGTCCCACTCCCAGGCCAGACTGAGGACTGCCTGTACTTATGGCTTTGCGCCAGGGGCGCCAGCACGAGTCTAACATTTGTGGAGCTAGACTAACATCTGCGGAGCTAGACTGACAGGTCAATCTTCTCCCCGTGACAGCTGTAATAGGGAAGGAGGCTACTGATATTTCCAATGTTTAAAAATGGCATCTCGCTGGTGTACCATCAAAACACCACCACTTTTTCCCCTCCTTGCAGTGTTGGGAAGGGAACCTAGAAAAGACTGAAGACTCTAGTGGCAGGGCAGAGGCCAGTAGGTGGTGGCTAGGACAACCTCAAGAGGGCTCGCCTTGGCATTCTGGGGAGATGGGGGTTTGGAGGTGCAATGAAAGAAGGTGGATACTTACGATCTGAACTGAAGTCATCCACTAAAATGATCTCCTGGATCAGGTTGGCAGGAGTTCGGTTCAGGACGCTGGAGCAGTGATGGGGACAGAAAAGCCCAGATTTAGGGGCCACTTCTGTTTACTTCTCCCTGCCATGGGGCTTGCCCCTCCCAGCTCGGGGGCCAGCACACTGGGCAAAGGCAGCTGCTTGCAAACCTTTGGGCCCTGATCAATGAATGAGCAGCACCGTGTTCCTCAGGCTCTGCTAAGGGCCCAGCTGACTTGCTGTCTGGCCCCTCAGTCACCTGGAACCCACCCGGGTGGGGGGTGAGGAATGCCCTAGTTTGGTTGCTGGGGCAGGACCTGCAGCTGCGCTGGCTGCCTGCCCAGGGCCACCCCAGCTGGACAGAGCTACCTGCCTGGAAGGCTAGTGAGGCTTCTTCAGGCCTCATGGGTCAGGAGAAGTGTTTCCAGGAAGCCCCTACACTTTCCCTCCCATTACTCCCACCTTCCTCTACCCCCTGGGAAAGGAAACCCAAGCTTCTTTTATCCCTGGAACACCACTGGGCATGCCTTTTGAAGTCCTATTCTCATCCAAGTTCATTGAAGAAGCAGGGTGAGTAGGAGTTAGACTTGACCACAGGGCCAAGCTCAGGAGGACGGAAGGGGCACCTGTCTCTGAATCACTGACAGGCGCCTACTGAACTGGCATCATCCGCTTGAGGCCTCACGTCCAACCTGACCTCTCTCCGTCCCTGACCCTGAATTTCTGCCCTCCTCCTTGTCTGGGACTGTGCATCTTGCTAACCACTGGACCTCTGGGGTCTCCCTTACCCTGATTCATCAGCCCCGGCTTCTCAGAAGGCAGGACTCCCCCCTCTCAGGGCCTGCTGGTCTTCACTGTCTGGCCACAGCACCCGATCTCAATATCCCCTCCGCCCCCCTCCCCCCCCGCCAGGGCTCAGCAGACCACTGGGGGCCTGGGGAGCAGGCCACTGAGACGAGGTCCCAAGGCGGAGCTCACCTCTTCACCGTGCGCAGCAGGGTGGATCGGGCTTCGTTGTGGAAGGTGATGATGACGCTGGTGGCCGGCAGGTCTGAGGAGTAGGACAGGGATGGACAACTGGGAAGGGAGCAGAGAGGTCAGAGGCAGCTGTGGGAGTGAACTCAGAGCAGGTTTTGAGGCTTGTCTTTGTTCAGCCTGCTGCCCCCTCCTCCCCCAATACCTCTGTGGGACCGAAATAAAGCCTGCAGCTAGCATGTGGGTCTTGCCTCTTCACACCCACTTTCCACCCAGCCTGGAGTCCTTGGAGAGCCCCACAGGTGGGGGACCCTCACCAGGATTCCCGCCGCGTGCAGGCACTGCTCCAGGCCTGGACCCACAGACAGAACTCCCTGCTGATAGAGCAGCCAAGAGACAAAAGCGGAGGGGGGGGCGGTTAGGGGTGAAAGAGGGGACTTCTGTTTTGTCTCTGTCACCCTGCAGATTCTTCCTTCTTACACCCCCCACATAATCCCCTCAATGACATTTGGTAGGATCTGGAGAGCAGTCACCCCCAGCCTGCTGTGCTGTGAATTCCTCCCTCTCACTGCCCATCCTAACAGTGGGCTGCAGACATCAGGCAGAGAGCAGCCTCGCCTCTCCGCCTCTCCGCTCTCCGGGATCCTGAAGAAACTGGCATCTGAGAAGACAGCAAAGGCAGTTCCCGCCGGCCCACTGCCTCCCCAGCTGCTCTTGCTCGCCATCCCCAGACACCACATTTTTGACCCTTGGCTCCCCCTCCCCCACCCCCACCACGAAAAGGGAATGAAAACACTCAAACACTCCACTCCTGCCAGCCTTGTCTGTCTTTCTGCGAAGGCGTAATTCACACTCCTGGGGCCTGGGGAAGGCGGCCACCGAGCTGGTTTTCATGGCAATCGCCTTTATTACAATTGCTCTCTGACTATTCCAGCAGTGACTATTTTTTTCATTACAGCATTCATTCCAATGACAGCAGCTTACAGCCAAATTCCCAGGCCCGTTTCTTGCCGAGCAGACGGGAGGCCCACCAACCTGGGGCCCTGTGGGAGAAATCCTGAGAGGCTGCAGAATAATTCTCCTTGAGAGGGAATGGGGGAGGGGGAGGGAGAGGGGAGTAGGAGAGGCAGGGAAATTCACCAACCCACCACTACCTTGGATCTGAAGAGTTTCATTTTAAAATGTGTGTATCCCCAAGAGGAATTTCTCATGTAAGTTCCTCAGTGAACACGGAGAGGTTCAGAGTGGGGGTGGGTGGGAGGGAGGGCAGAGGTGACTCAGGAAGCTTCTCAATTCACAGATTTGGGTCAGCAGAGCCTCTGGGGCCCGGGGTCTAGGTTGGCCATGGTCAGGGCTGCCCATAAAAGGCCTCTGAGTAGAGGTGCATGGACATAACCTTGCGGGAGACTGCCCAGGATTGACAGAATTCCCAGGCCTGTGCTAGACATTAGACCTGGGCGGGGGCCTTCCTGAGGAGCAGATCACTGCGCTCTTCGTAGCATGAATTGTTTTTGGAGGCCGATAAGCCTGGGGTTAAGGACAGGAGGACAGTCTGGGGCTTCCCCAACTCCGCATTCATCTCACCTTGCACTGGGCTTCAAGGCAGGTCCCCTTCTGTCCCCTTATCTCACACATATCAGCTGCTTCTGCAGAAGCAACTGACCTGAGTTTTCTCTCCTACCCTTAAACAGGACCAGCCTGGCACTGGGTGCTCAGTCACCCTCAAACCAGGACTGGGTGCACAGCGGGGTCCAACACGGCCCTATAGCCATCCAAAGCTGCAAGCACATGGGTGGGTCAACTACAACAGCCCCTTGCTGCTCAGCCTGGTGTCTGCACGGGGTGCAGAGAAGGCCCCCTTACCAGCCTGGGTTGGCAAGGAACCCTTCCTGGAGAGAGGACACTGAGGGGAATCATGAAGGTGTATGTGCGTGGAGGGAGGTTCAGAAGAGGAAACAGAGTATAAAGAAGAGGAGGTGGTGGGAGAAGGGTAGGAGGGGGAGCGTTAAGTGAAAGGAGCAGAGGCTCCGAGGGGGGAGAGGGCGGCTCCCGCTTCTGGGTAAGGAGCTCAGACTGTTCCTGGAGGTGAGGGCAGGAAGAGGAGAGACCAGAGGTGGCTGCTCATATGCACTAGACGGGACACAAGGGCCTGAACCAAGGAGGGGGATGGTGACTTGCCCAAGGTCTGTCCCTCACACTGGGCGGAGTCGGAGCTGGGATTTAACGTGGAAGGGGCCCTTGGTCCTGGTCTACGGTCTCTCCCAACTGCCACCCTGCAAGCACTAAGAACAAGACTGGGAAGCTTTTCTGGGAGTTTTAAGGGAGTGAGGGCAGTGGGGCGGGAAGAGGGGAAGCACAGAGATGCCAGGGAATGTGCACAGCGCTCCATGGTTTGCACGGTGTGGGCAGGGCGGTGGCCCATCTTCTCCTGGGGCACCACCTGCCGGGTCCCAGGAACACCTGGCGCTGGTCCCCTCGCAGGTGGGATTTCAGACAGAGGTGCTGAGGTCCCCCCTGGTCCCAGCTGGGAAGGTCTCCTGGGGGCCACAGGAGTCAGGTCCATCGCTGAGGGGAGGGTTTGCAGTCTCAATAAGGAGACTGAGTCTGAGGAAATCTCCCTCATTTCTTAAGTCCATGTAGCTGAAGAAAAACAAGCTCACTGAGGTGGGCCCTTCCCTCCACCTTCCTTTCCCCATGGGCACAATGGAGGCCACACCTGTAGTGACGGGTGTCCCGGATGGGTCGGTCTGAGGTCAGCTTGTCGCTCTCCAGCTGGTTGAAGGCGTGCTGCCTGTAGGGGTCCTCTCCGGGCTTCAGCTGCTTGGCTGCCAGATACGCCTTCTCATCAAAGCCTCTTGAAGGTGTTCCTGTAACCTGAGAGAAAGGTCAGCATCAGAGGGGCCCCAGGACACAGCAGCCACTGTGCGGTACACTCACTGCCAGGCGGGAGCCAACAGCAAGATCTCATTGGTTCCTGATCCCAACTCGGTGTGCAGCAGATCATGATTTCCCCCCACTGTACAGATGAGGAGACGGTGGCTCAAGAAGTCAAAAGCAATGTCTGTATGTGTGGGGCAGGGAATACAGTATTTCAAAGCAAAAATCGCTTGCTCGACGGCTCGTATCTCAAAAATCTCATATGTTAGGGCACTCGTATCTGGAGGTACCACTGTATATGGGAACTCTCTGTATTTCCTGCTCAATTTTGTAAACCTCAGTTTTAGATGTTTGCTTCTTTCAAAAAAAGGAAACATCTGCTGAAACCGATTTGGCTCAGTGGATAGAGCATCGGCCTGTGGACTGAAGGGTTCCAGGTTCGATTCCGGTCAAGGGCATGTATCCTGGTTGTGGGCACATCCCCAGTAGGGGGCGTGCAGGAGGCGGCTGATTGATGTCTCTCATCGATGTTTCTAATTCTCTATCCCTCTCCCTTTTTCTCTGTAAAAAATCAATAAAATATATTTTTTAAAAAAAGCAAATATCTAAAACTGCTCTTTAAAAAAAGTAAAGGCTATTTTTAAAAAAGACTGCCTTGGCTGGTATTGGTTGGAACATCACCCCATGCACCAAAGGGTTGCGGGTTCAGTTCCCAGTCAGGGCACATACCCAGGTTTTGTGTTTGATCCCCCATCGAAGTTCAGGAGGCAATCAATCAATGTTTCTGTTTCACATCAATTTTTTTCTCTCTCTCTTGCTCCCTCTTCCTTCCGCTCTCTTTAAAAATAAAAGAAAACATATCCTTGAGTGAGGATTAAAAAAAAAAGACCAAGGTTAGACCTAGTTAAGTCACAGGTTCTTGATTCCAACTAGTAGTTTTAATTCTGAAATCCATACTCTTTTTTTTTTCTTCTTTATGAAGGGAAGTAAGGGGGAGAGAGAGAAAGAGACAGACATTGATTTGTTTTCTATTTTAGTATGCATTCACTGGTTGATTTTTCATGTGCCCTGACTAGGGATTGAACCCACAAGCTTAGTGTATCAGGAAGATGCTCTAACCAACTGAGCTACCCAGCCAGGGCCGAAAACCATACTCTTTTGTTTGTTAATTCTCACCCACGGATATTTTTCTATTGATTATTAGAGAGAGGAAAAGATAGAGAGATATTGATGTGAGAGAAACATATCCATTGGTTGCCCCCCTGCACAAGCCCAGACCAGGGCCTGGGCCGGGGATGAGTTTGCAACCTATGTACATGCCCTTGACTGGAACTGAACCCAGGACCCTTCGGTCCACAGGCTGACGCTTTATCTACTGAGCCAAATCGGCTAGGGCCTGAACCACTTCTGTGTGTAGGATATGGCGAGAGTGACTCTGGAGCACACCAGATCTCCAAGATGTGGTGTCCTGAGTCAATTGCCAAGCAGATTGGAGGTTGCCAAGCTACCAGCAGATTGACAGTCTCTTAGGGATGAACGTGGGCCTGACACTGGGCTAGGTCTGATCAGCAAAACCCAGGGCTTAGACAAGCTGCTACACAGAGAACTACCTGTGAGGATAAGCAGGCTCTCACAGGCTATGCCAGAACTGCTGGGTGTCAAGTGCACAGACAATGATGCATCTTCTCAGGGACTTGCATTTGCTGCTGAAACAGCCTCACATCAGACCTCCTGGGCCCACGGTGCTAAGTGCCAGGCAGTGATCGATGACAGATGCCATGGCCCAGACGCCCTCCTCTTAGCCACACCCTACCTACTTCTGTGCTCCCAAAGTCACTGGGGAAGAACACATCTGAGATGAATGGATGAATCCTGACATCTCATTATTTGAGCTAAACTGCTGGCCAGGCATTCCCAGAATGCCTTGAAATACCATCAGCTGCGAGCGCCTTCCGACTCCAACCCTTCCAACTGCCCAGCACCCTGGGCTCGAGCTAGAGGCATGCAGAGGCAGCTGGAAGACGGATGAGAACAGTCCATGCACAAACCCCTGCGGGAGGACTCTGCCACAGGCTTGGTCCCCAGAGAGGTGGTCCCAGGAAGGCAGCGGGGCCTGTGGGACAGGACACCAATGTACTGGGTGAGGCTGGGGAACATCCACCAGCAGCCCAGGGCCTCCCCGTTCCCGAGAGCCCAGCTCCCAACCTCACGACAGGAATGTGGAAAGCTCTAGGGAGAGCTGTTCTCCTTAAAGGGTGCCACTCTACAGTGCTCCCGCCCCCGGTTGCATCCTGTCTTAAGAGCTGGTCCCTCAGCTCCCTGAGGTCAGAGCCCCAGGTCAGGAGGGAGATTTATTCCTGTGGCCACTGAGCCCAGCCAGCCCCAGCTTCACACGGATGCTCAGGGTGTGACAACGGCCACAGCTGTCTCCCTGTGATATTCTGAGTTGGTGCTAGGCCACGGGCTGGCTGGACAGGTGCAGCAGAGCCCTTGTGGTCTCAAAATCCATTTCAGGAGAGACTGACGGAGGGAAGGAAGGAGGAAGAGAGAATGTGCTGATAGGAACCCTGGATTGCTGGGAGGACTAAGCTGTCCAACTCGAGAGTGAGAAGGAGAGGTTCTCTGTGCCCTTCCCACCCAGGAAAAGAATGGATGCTACCTCTGCCCCCTCTTCTTTCCTTCCCGCTCAGCTCAGGGAGATGGAAAGCACCTCCAGTTGATGTGGGGGAGTTACAAAAGAAAAACTGCAGAAGCTCCCACAGGGAGAGGATGCCACTTCATTATCCTTCAAGTTGAATGTGGGAAATAACACTTATTCATTTAAGACTTATGGCCACTCTGTGGGCTTAGAAAACCTCTGAGCCCTCTTCTCACACTCACCCATCACTCAATAAACACTGACAGCGAGCCACCATCCTCCAGCCACTGGGGCAAGCTCCTCGGGGTTCCAAGGCACTGGAGCACCCATTCATTTGCTTACAAATGCTTGAATTCACTCACTCACTCTTTCATCCACCCATTCATTCAACAAAGGTCGCTGAGCAGCATTCGTGTATCAGGAAGTGGAAGGAATGCTTCTGAGATATTCTGCTGCCTTCCAGAACCTCATCCACAGCTTCCTCGGGGCCACAGAGAATGTTGTGGAAGAGCGGCTGCTCAGGCCAAGGCTATCAAGAAAAGTTCCTCTCAGGCCTTAAAACTACCCTAGACACCCTCAAAGATGCGGTCAGGAAACCCTGCTGCTCCCGCCCACAGACCCATAGCCCTCAGTGGTCCAACCCTCCTATGAGACAGCTTGTGAAGAAGGGTGCCAGGGAAACACCAGGCCCACCCCTTCCCAGAGCCCTTAGCTTGACCCAGCCATCCCCAGGGTTTGGAGCCGAGACATCGCTTGGCCTTGTGTCTGCCAACTAGAGGGAATACCGAAGAAGGGTGAGATGTGACCTTGCAGGGCTGTCACTTCCTCTCCATCCAGCGCCTTCCTGGCCTCATGCCAGTCACCACCCAGTGCTCCTCTTCCTTGGATATCTAGCGCCAGTTCACACGCCCACACCACCGCTCATTTCCTTCCAGCTCTCCAACTCTCCTTTCCCGTTGGCCCTGTTCTTTGATCTGGAAACTTCCAGGCCTCTGGATGTCCCATGGGTACTCTAACTCAACACCTCTAACTCAACACTGCCTGCTGCAGTCCCATCCTTGGTTTCTCCAAGCCACAAATTCAGGGGTCCTGATGCCCTCCCCATGCTCTGCAACCTGATTTAGACCCCTGTCCTGGGTGTCCTCAGGCAGTATCCTAAAGGCATCCCACTGCTATTAACAAATAGTTAACCGAGAGTCTAGTACATGCAGTAACTGTGCAAGAGGCAATGAAGATAGAAATAAACACAAAGCAATGTGGCCCCCAGAAGAGAAATCTGGGAAACCCCAGGTGAGGCTGGTCATGGAGGATCATGAAGAAACACCCTACCTCCAACTATTACTATTTTTAAATATGTTCTTATTGATTTTCTTTTCTTTTTCTTTTTTTTTTTGAGAGAGGGGGAGAAAGAAACATTGAATCATTGCTCAGCTGCCTCCTGCATACCCCCTACTGGGGCTCAAGCCAGCAAACCTGGAAATTGAACCAGCAGCCTTTCAGCGCATGGGAGGATGCTTAACCAGCTGAGCCACAGTGCCCCCACCTCCAACCTTAGAGCACAGGTAGCTGGAGAACTACTTGTGGAAGGTCACCCCACCCAACCTCAGCTGGAGCAGGAGTCTAGAAATGGCTCTGGCCCATGGACTGGGTACCAGTAAATGCTGTTCCCCCTCTCCGCTGTCCTAAAGGGGAAATGTGTTGCTACTATCCCCTTTTCCCATTCATGGTGCTTACTTAGCACATGGGCATGTGAGGGGTTAATGCACCCTTGGCTGTAGGCTGTGGGACCATGAGAAGATATATCTGGACCAGCCTGAGATCCTGGGCTTGGAGCCACTTGGAACTCCTCCTGCTGCCCTTTCTGGAGGGGGTGAGGGCATCAGAGGCTGCTTGTGGTTTTTATGTCACAGGCTCTGACATATGTATTTACTTCTCTGCCTTTCCCACTAGTTGGTGGGCTCCTCATTTCTGAGTTCCCAGCACCTGGCAGATAGTAGGTATTGAGCAGGCATGTGCTGAGTAAAGGAATGAATGGGTGAGTGAGGGAATGAATGAACACCTAAATAATGTCTCTGCTCCCAACTTATTGGTAATGGACTGAGCAGAAAACAGCAAACAAGGGGGATCCTTTGCCACATCTTGTGGCTTTCGGTGGCTTTCACTGTCCTTCAGGGCAAAAGCCCTGGAGCTCACAGTGACTAAGAGACTCTGTGTGTGGGCCTCCTGTCACCTGACTGGACTCAGCTTGTACTGTTGACCCCCTCTCTGGTTCTGCCCTAGCCAAACTCACCTCCTTGTTCCTTGAGCCACTGGCACCCTTTCCCTTTGCCCTTTTGTTTGTTCTGCCTTCTTTCTGGAAGGCTCTTCTCCCAGATGTCTACATGGCCCCCTCCTCTACCTCTGCAGGGCTCTGCTCAAATGTGGCCTCTGTGAACCTGCCCCTCCGCCACCTGTAGAACTGTGGCCCGACCCACCCTCAAATTCCCTATCTGCTTTATTCCCGCCCTGCCTTATTTTTCCTTACGGCACTTTGTGCCATCCTATGTGAATTTTGCTTATTTATTTTATCTCTTTGACTGTTTCTTCCCACAAGAGTATAAACTTCACTGGGACATGGATTATCTATTTTGATTAATGCTGGATCCCAAAGACCAGAACAGTGCCTGAGTGATCATAAGATTCAAAAACAATGGCTGATGAATACAGGAACGATGGTCACCATGACCTCAAGCATCTTCACCCGCTGCTTCTCACACACATTCTTGTCTAACACAACACTCAGAACTGAGGCAGACCAAAGAACTGCCTGCCTCAGGGATCTCCTTGCCTACTCACATGCTCCTGCCAGAGCTGTCAATCACTCTCCCCTGTCCCACCAATACTTCGATCACTTCCACAGGGGTGGGCCCAAGACTCAGGCTAGGCTGATCTTATCACTGCCCCCCTAGACACAGGGATTAGTTCAGGAATGGTCATTTGACTTACTCTGAGCCAACGAGGATCTTCCCTGAGACTTTCCTTTAAGGTAAGATCTTTTTATCAGAACTGCTGAGTTTGACAGGTGAGGGTCTTCTTGCCAATGACATGGAGAAAGCTTGCCTATGTAATGTACAGCATGGGGACTTACTGTATTGTATATGCCCCAGCCAAATACAAGATCTACTCAGCTAAGAGAGTAGATCTTAAAATTCTCATCATAAGAAAACGATTTGTAACTATTTGTGGTGATGGATGTTAATTAGACTTATTGTGGTGATCGTTATGCAATGATGTTCAGGGTGTCCCCCCAAAATGTTTACACACTTTAATAGCTGATAGCTCAGTTGATGTTTCTTTCTTTTCAGATTTAACCCATTGGAATTAATAATTATTCAAAGTGTGTATACATTTTTTGGGGATATCTTGTATAAATATCAAATCATTATGTTGAACACTTGAAACTTATATATTGTTATATGTCAATGTAAAAAAAGAAAAAATAGCCTAGGTGGTGTGGCTCAGTGATTGAAGGTAAACCCATGAACCAAGAGGCCACTAGTTCCATTCTCAGTCAAAGCACATGTCCGAGTTGCAGGCTTGATCCTCAGTAAGGAGCATGCAGGAGGTAGCTGATTGATGTTTCTAACTCTCTATCCTTTTCCCTTCCTCTCTCTCTAAACTCAATAAAAACATATTTTAAAAAAAGGGAGAAAAATATTGTCTGGGAAATGAAACCAAGAGGAAACAATCAGAGCCAAGAGATGGAAAGAAAGAGCTCTAATGATATTGCTTGGAGTTAGTCATACCCATTCCAAATTTACATATGTCTCTTAAAAAACATATTTTTATAGATTTCAGAGAGGAAGGGAAAGGGGGAGAGAGATAGAAACACCAATGATGAGAGAGAATCATTGATCAGCTGTCTCCTGCATGCTCCCATCAGGGATCCAGTCAGAGCCTCAGGCATGTGCCCTGACCAAGGAATCGCTCCTGGTACACAGGTCGATGCTCAACCACTGAGCCACGCTGGCAGGGCTTTATTTATTTTTTCTTAAACTAGTTTGAGTTGAAGAGTCTTCTCCAATGACCGAAAGTTCAGAGATGTCAGTCCTTAGTCCTTTCAATGAATTTAAAACCATTATCCAAAAGTAAGAAACAAAATGAGCCATCAATCACAATGACATGGTGTAGGTGGCAGCCATTTATTCCAAGATACCAGGCTGGTTTCTGGCATCTGGCCCAGTGACTTGAGCCAGGAGATGGGTGGGGCATTCCCAGCCAGCAGGTCTGTGGTCAGGCTTGGGGTGGGGGAAGGTCGGGGACCACGACTTAAGAGGCTCTAGATCTTCCATGGCCAGGAACAAGGGTGGGGAGACGATGAGTGACAGCCTGAAGAACCTCCCACCACGCTGCAGCCTTTTGCTAAGCATCCTTGGTTGACATTTAGGCAGCTGTCTCCCCTCCAGTCTTTGTTCTTCCGGGAAGTGCCAAATCCAGCCCTTCCCTGTCCAATAAGGTCAATCACATCTGAAGTCATTTAAACTGAAATAATGACTCTGCCCCATAAAGTGAGAAGAATTATTTCTCTTGGAGAGTCTTCTTTTCAGCCTGTCACTTCAATTAAACTTTGAAACATGCCTGACTTGCTTCACTTTTTTTCTAGCTAGATCTGCATATTTCTTTCTGACTTCTAAATTTAGAAAACAAACAGCAAAGGGGAAGGTTTAAAATAAGAAAGGACAATATTTTCCATGTCATGTTCATAAAAAGCCATTCAACCCAAATCCCCAGGCCTTGTAAACTTCCTTTTAAGACATACATGTACCCCTAAATTTTAGATTTAAATAACTCAGACTCCTTTTAAATAACTGCTGTCCAATTTCCTTTTACTGCCAGTAAAACAGGTACCTGCTGGGTTTGCCTTTCACTGAGTTTCAATGGAACTTCAAATAAATATAAAGGCTCTGGTCCTATTTTATGGATGCCTCCTGACTTTTTTTCTTTTTCCTGAGTCTGCTTCAAACCCAAAACACCTGGAGAACAAAATGTGATTCCCTACCACTCCCCTGGGAACAAAAATCTCATCTGATGCTATGTCCGAAGTTGAAAGACTGCCATTCATTTTGAGAGCTGGGAATGGTAGGGAATCGTGATTCACCATCTCTCTGAGCGCAGTCTCAGGTTCCACCTTTCCCAAATGAAAAGGAAGGTCCCCCAGGGCCTCCCCATGAGTCACTGGGTTCTGGGGAAGTAGCCAACCCCACATGGCCTGCCAGTCTCCTCCCATCCCCACATGGAGGTGGCACAGGGCCGGGAACAGCAGTCTGGAGACGGGGAAACTTACTTAGGGCCTGCCCCAGACATGTCCCCATCTTCCACTTCACATCGCCTCCAAGGCTGTGATAGGGATTACCGGTCTGAGCTTTGAAATCTGTCAGCCCTGAAATAGAATGCCAATGCTCACTGCTCTTACCCTTTCAGAACAGGCTTCTTCACCTGGAAAAATGGGGATTCATGGGAGGATTAAAGAAGAGAATGTAGACAATGTGCTTGGCACAGTATCTGGCATATAAATCGTAATTGTATTGTTAGCTCGCCTGCCTTTTGCCAGTGGTTCTCAACCTTGGCTGCACATTAGAATCTTTTGGGTGGATTTTAAAAATCCTGAGGTAAAACCACATGCCTACAGTCACACAACCGCTGAGGGACTCTCATTTTCCAGGGGTGAAAACGGAGGCCTGGAGAGGTAAAACCACATGCCTACAGTCACACAACCGCTGAGGGACCGATTAAATCAGAATCTCTGGAGGTGGGATAGCTCTTAAAGCTCTCTAGGAGGCTCAAGTGTGTTACCAGCTAGTCATGGGCTGGTGAAATCACAGACCAAGAATGAGGAGGGTCCTTGGAGCACCTCTCCCCTGATCCCCTTCCCAAGGACCCTCACCACGAGTCTGCTATTTGGCCTCTATTTGTACTGACCCAGAGCTACACCCTTAGCAAAGCTGACTGCAACTCAGCTAGTTTCCATGGCTGCTATGGAAACCACCACCTTGCACCACCCATGCCCACAGGCCCGGGGAGCTCTAGTTTAATTACATACTCGGCAGCACAGGGTAGGGGCTGCTGGAAGCTCACCTAGGGCTCCCAGTTACATTTCCCACATGACCTGGCTGTTCCAGGAGCACTGATGACTCCACAGCTTTATGACACAAGTGTCTCACCAGGAAAGACGGGGTACACTGCCCAGTTCCTTAGGGATCTCAGCCCAATAGGGTCCTCTATTCAAGGCAGGGGCAGGCATCCAGCCTACCATTCTAGATGGTCTCTGCTCAGATCCAAGGTCCAGGTTGAAACACGTTCCCCAGATCTCATTTCCCATGTTCAGAGGACACCTCGAGACAGAGGGACTTAGGGGTGATTCACCCTAGGGAATGCGTGGTGTGACAGCTCAGTTTCTACCTGTTTACCAGCTGGGAGGGGAGCATTCCTCGGTCTGTGAAGGGTACCCGAACCTTGCCTTCCCCTCCCAACCATACCTCTGCAGAGCATGATGAAGACTTAGGCCTTTTCTACAGAAATGAGCCGGTGCTGACTGCTTGCTGAGGATCTGCTATGAGCTGGGGCTTCGCTAGATGCTTATTTCTGACTCCCAAAAGCCCTGCCAAACAGATGCTCTGACTCTCATTTTCCAGGGATGAAAACGGAGGCCTGGAGAGGTAAAACCACATGCCTACGGTCACACAACCACTGAGGGGCTGGGCTGGGCCTGGAATTGAGGCTGTCTGGCTGCAGAGCCTAAGCACAAAGCTTCCTCTGTGCGCCTCAAACGACTCCTGGACCCAGATGTGCCTGGCACCTCCCTTCCAATTCTGGGTCCCTTGGCTCCAAAGGAAGCTGGACACTGATGCCCAAACACAACCAGATCTTGACAAGTGCAGCCTGGAGGCTGCCTGCCTCCCGGGCTCAGGGTCAGAGCATCAGTTCATGGCTCAGATGGGGACTTGCCCAGTGCTGTCATCTCCTGGTCTGACACGGGCATGGAAACTTCTCTGCTATGCCTGGGGGGGAGGGGGCGGGGGGAGGGGGGCGCTATGGAAAAAGTGAAAAGTCCCAACATGTGTATTACTCAGACCAAAAAGCAAACAACCACATTTCCTTGGGTCAGCCCGGGCCCTCCTTGGTCTTCCCAACCTGGGACACCCTCAGGGTCCTGAGGACTTTAGTTGCAATCATAGCAAAAGGGGGAGACAAAGCTGATGCCTGTTTAGGTTCCTGTCTGTTTGATGGCACCAACCGCCCAAACTACATTGCCACGCTCTGCAGCTGCGAGAAAGGAAGCCAGTGGCATAAACTGCTGAGGCAGGGCAACCCCAAGGCTCCCTGGGCCCCAACAACACCCTCCTGGCCAACATATGGCGCAGGTCTCCACCCGTTCTGCTCTAGTCCCCCAAGTGTAATATGTCAATGTTTATATCCTAGCATGGCACTTCAGGTGTTTCATTTCAGGGTCTACTAAACTTGAACCTGCCAGATAGTAACTGGAAAAATAAAAAGAATAATGGGCCTTAAAACACACAGAACACACGCAGTGTGATTATTTCAAGGGTGGCGACAGCCTCCTGCTTCACCCACTGAGGTCGGGACCAGCTGGGCCAGGATCAAACCCAGCCCATTAAAACTCAGCAAGACCCTGATCATGGGCTAGACATATCAGTTTATAACACTTTTTAGAACAAAGAATAGTAGCTCAGCCTGGCTGGTGTGGCTCAGAGGTTGAGTGTCTACCTATGAACCAGTAGGAGGTCACAGATTTGACTCCCGATCAGGGAACATACCTGGGTTGCGGGCTCAATCCCAGTTCAATCCCAGTGTGGCGAGTGCAGGAGGCATCGGATCAATGATTCTCTCTCATCATTGATGTTTCTTTCTCTTTCTCTCTCTCTCTCTCTCTCTCTCTCTCTCTCTCTCTCTCTCTCTCTCCCCCTTCTTCTCTGAAATCATAAAAAAGGAAACTAGATCATCTCTGAGGGCTCTTCCACCTTGAACGTTAAGTGATCTGTAACAACATCCATTCACTCCATCAGTCTTCAGTACCCACTTACTGCAGATCATGGAGGACCTCTGAGCGCCTTGTCCTATGTGACCTACCAGTGTGCTTCACACACAGTAGGTGCTCAGCAGTGTCACATCAAGAGGTTGTGTACATTGTGCTCCAGAGACCCTGGTTCCCCAGGAACTGAAGAGAGAGGTCAGCAGCTCTGATGGTCATAAAAATGTTACTTGCCCCCCCGCCCCTAGGGTCTTGAGGTTTGCACAGGAAGTAAGCATACAAAGGATCTCTAGCATGGGAGATGCAGAAAGCAGGGTAACCGGGGAGCCCCACTGGCTGCTCCTGCCAAGTGCCTGAGCTAGGCAGAGGGGCATGATAGATTTGGGAGGGACAGAAATGGATGTTTCATTGTGATTAAAGAGTCCTTTGAGGGAATGACATTATTGTGGGTTAATGGTGGATAGTGGTTTTCTTCCTTGACTAATATCTTTGAATATTACATTAAATTGTTTTTAAGCCACTAGGATGGTTATTAAATTAGTACCCTTTTGAAAAACAGTCTGGGAGTACATTTCTAGTGCTATATATTTTGGCCCACGGCCTTTTCTGTTTTATTCTGTCCATTATCTTCCCCGAACCATGGAAGGGCCCCAAATCTCCCAGATACCCAGAAGAATTAAATTGAACTTTAGAAGGAGAGTGACGTGTGTAAATATGTCACTCATTTAGGGTGCCTATTTTAATCTTATAACTAATTATAGACAGTCATTAGGCATAAAGATGTTTGTAACGGTCTTATATTTATAAGACTGGAAATTTGAAGACAATCAAAATGCCAAGAGTAGGGAAATAAATAAGTAAATTATGTTCTCTGAACTGAAAAGACTACATGGCAACCATTTACAATAATTGATATAGGCTGTGGGGAAATAAATACACTCTTATGCATTCTTACAGGGAGCATAACCTGGTATAAATCTTCTAGAGGTAAATGTACCAATATGTATCAAGAGTCTGAAAAAGATGTGTACCTATGATTCAATTTTAGAAACCTGTCCTAAGGAAATGATTAAAAATGGGTTCCATTTACAGTAGCAAAAGACTGTGGAGGGTAAAAACCCCTAGATTTCCAGTAATAGGAAATCAGGTCAATGAATTATGGTACACCCCTTCAACAGAACACATTGCAGCTACTTAAAAAGACATAGAAATGTATTCTGTTAAACAAAGAAATATGTTCGCCATCCACAGTTCAGTGGGGGGAAAAAAGGCAGGTTACAAATTAATATGTGCATTGTGATTCCATTTTTGTTTATCTGGATGTTCTGATTTGTCTTAATGAATAATTATTACTTGTGAAATCGAGAGAAAAAAATGACATTAACCATAGTGGCTCTCAAAGCTCTGTAGCAGCACAGAAAAATGCTTGCTCAATAACGGGAGGAAAGAGCAGGATGAAAATTACATATGCTCTGTGATTGCAGATATGTAAAAATTATGGACTGTGACAAGAAAGGCACACTGAAAAATAAAAACAGCGATCTGTTAGGATGGAGAGATTACGGGTGATTTTCCATCCTTTCAGTTATTACGATGTTTATGTCATTTTTTATTTTTTTTAAGTGGGAAAAAGAAGCCCTTTGAGACTTTTCCTCTCTAGCCTCTCCCCTCGTTGGAACAGTCGTCTTCATGGAACACAGGCTGCTTACTAAAAAGAATGCCTGACAGTGAGCCTGACTCTTTACCGCTTATTTCTATTTCTTGGTGGGATCTGTCACTGTGATCTCTTCTCCTTTGACGGTCTCACACACTTCTGCCCTGTCTTATCAGCCCTGACCCTTGAGCCCAAGCACCCTGATGGTGTTGGATTAACCAGCCCCTTTTGGCCATTCTGCACCCCACCCATCAAACGTGCCAGCCTTGAAGCTTAATATCTCAGGGTCTCACCAGGGCAGCAAGCCACGCCAACATAAACCACTAGTAATGGACTGATGCATATTTGACCCCTCCCCAAACAGGCACTCATAGACACAGCTGTTGGGAGTATGTTCTTTTGTGGAAAACAAATTGGCAAATAAATCAAAAAGCCTTTAAGATGTTTACAACCTTTGGCCTAGCAATTATGATTCTAGGATGTTATAAAATAATTAGAGGCCCGATGCATGAAATTCGTGCAAGGGGCTCGGCCCTCACAGCCATGTGGCTTGCCTTGGCCTGAGGCATCGCAGCCAGCTGCTGCCTCGGCCCTCACAGCCCCGACTTCATCCGGAAGGTCGTCCAGAAGGATGTCTGGTCTAATTAGCATACTACACTTTTATTATTATAGATAAGTATATGAAGATGTGGGTACAAAGATAAACCACTCCAATATTTTATACCAGTAAAACATTGGAAACAATCTCAATGTCCAACCATGAAAGCTTGGTTAGATAAATATATAGCACATTATAAGGTGGCCATGTAAAATAGAGGCAACCAGTTAAATTAGAATTTCAGAGAAAGAACAAGTAAAATTTTTTAGGATAACTATGTCCCAAATACTGCAGGGGATATACTTATTCTAAATAAAACCTGTTCATTGCTTATCTAAAATTCACATTGGAAGATAGTTGTACTAAAAAAATTATTCATTGTTTCTCTGAAATTCTAATTTACCTGGACATCTTATATTTTTATTTGCTAAATTTGGCCACCCTACACATCCAATAATAGAACACAGCTATTAAAACTCATGTTTTGAGGCAGTGCCCTTGCGATCCTGGATCTGTCTCTTGTTCAACTGTGTTTGGATGGAACACCCCTTCTCCCAGCCTTCGACCACTCTCCTGTGGCTTAACCAGTTGTCACCTTCAGAACCACTGCCAAGACCAGCCAACACACCTTTTTTTTTTTCTACCTTAACTCCTTATTGCTGAACAACCAGGAGCTCCCAAATTGCTCAGAATTATTCCATCAAGGTGGAGGCTGCAGTCAACTGCCTGGCCAATCTGCATTTGCAGGCCCCATACACCTACCTCTCTCTGGGCTTCTATTTTGACCTGGACCATGTGGCTCTCCAGGGCGTGGGCCACTTCTTTGGTGAGACGAGTTGGCAGAGAAGAAGCGCAAGGGCGCTGAGCATCTCTTAAAGTGGCAAAACCAACATGGTGGCCGCATTCTCTTCTAGGACATACTGAAGCCTCCCCAGGGTGAGTGGGGCAAAACTCAGGATGCCATGGCAGCCGCCCTGGCCTTGGAGAGGCACCTGAACCAGGCCCTTCGGAGCTGCAGGCCTTGGGTTCTACCACACAGACCCTCCACTCTGTGACTTCCTGGAGAACCACTTCCTGGATGAGGAGGTGAAACTCATCAAGAAGATGGGCCACCACATGACTAACACGGGCAGGCTGGCCGGCCCCAGACTGGGCGAGTATCTCTTCGAAAGGCTCACCTTCAAGCACGGACTAGGAGCCTTTGGAGCCCAGATGCCTTTCAGAGGCCCCTCTGCATCCCCCAGGTGCCTGGTTTTTACCTGAGCCTCTTCCCAAAACTACTAGCCATTCTTCTAACCGTCCTGAAGCCCTCTCCATGCATTGAACCAAATGAAACAATAAACCCTTTTGCAGCAAAACCAAACAACAAAACCTTATGTTTTGAAAGCAGTGGCTTTCAAATTGTGTTTCTTCTCTCTCTGTACTCTAGCTAGAACTTCTCATCTTTCATATATTTTATATTTTACTAGTGGCTTTGTGCACAAAATTTGTGCACATTAAAAGGGGGACACAGAGTCAAGTCCCCGCCCACCCATATGCGCCTCAAAATTGTGTGAGACCCAGACCTGGCCACCCCCTTTCCCCATTAGGCTAGATCCAGACCTGGCCAGTCCCACCCCTGTCAATTCCTGCCTGGTGGGGGGCGTGGCCTGAGGTCCCCTGTCAAGCCCCACAGGGGTGGGGGAGGGCATAGCCTCAGGTCCCTGCTGATTGCTCTTTAAGGCTCCTTAAGGGAATTTGGCCTTAGCTGTGGGTGCAGCCATCCTTGTGATGGAGTGATGGTCAATTAGCATATTCCCTCTTTATTAGATAGGATTCTTCTACATAAGATTTGGTTAAAATCACATAAAACAGTACAAAAGAATTTTAGGAAACAACAATAAGAGACAGTGCTCATAAAATAATATGTAGATAAAAATCAGTATAATTATAGGTTTACATGTACACATGTATATGGAGAGAGGATGAGAGACAGGCAGATACCAGACATTCTGAAAAAAACTAAAAACAAACAAACAGTCACTATCTCTAGGTGCTGGAATTGTAAATGAATTTTAGAAGATTTTCAGAAGACTTCTCAGATTTTCTGCTATGAACTAAATGCATTTTGAAAATAATTACTATCCTATCTAATAAGGAGGGAACATGCTAATTGACCCTCACACCATCACAAAGATGGCAGCACCACAGCCAATAAGGAGGGAATATGCTAATTGACTGCCCCACCCTCAAAGATGGTAGTGCCCACAGCCACAAGATGATGTGCCCAGTTCCCTCAGCCCTCCAGCCCCCCAGGGTCTGCCCGAGGTGCAGGCAAGCCTCAGATGGCAGCTGCCCAGCAGCCCAGGGCTGCCTGAGGCTCAGGTAACCAGGACAGGCTGAGGCTTGCGTTGCTGGCAGTGGCAGCAGCAGAGGTGTGATGGCACATTGCCTTCCCCTGATCACCGGGTCACCTCCCACCCCTGAGGGGTCCCAGACTATGAAAGGGGGCAGGCTGAGCTGAGGGACCTCCCAACTCCAATGCATGAGTTTTCATGCACTGGGCCTCTAGCTATAAACATTCCCTCTCATATGACACTAATACCTTAACATCATTAAGCCTTCATACCTATGATTCTTAAATCTGGAAGCTATGAACTCCTTGGAGATCTAATGCAATCTCTGTGTCCTCATCTCAGGTGTATTGACACAAAAGTTTGTATACAGTTTCCCCTAGCATTTCTTGTTAAGATTCCCTCCCTAGATTCTAGAATGCCGCTTTTGAAGTAGCTACTTCCTCTGTTCCTGTGGCAGTGGTTCTTAACCTTTTGGGGTGGAGGTAAATAGTGGTCACACATCTACTCTGAGACCCCGTTAAAAGCAGCACCCATAAACCCACACACTGCTGTAGGTAGTTGAGGAGGTTCACACACTCCCTGAGGTCTACTCTTGGGCTCCAGGTTCAGAACCTCTAGTGCAATCCTAAGCCTTTGGCACTCACTGGAGCCCTGACTTAGCTAATTCCCTTTAGGACCAAACTGATTAAATATAGATTTTGAAAAAACGGACAAAGCCAGGGATAGAATCTAGCTCAGCATTTCCAGGGCACTGCCACACAGCAAGCACTTCTAAAGTTCTGTGTGTCTGTGTGTGTGTGTGTGTGTGTGTGTGTGTAAGAGAACAGGATACCAAGGAAGAATTTTTTTTAAATATATATTTTTTATTAATTTTTTTACAGAGAGGAAGGGAGAGAGATAGAAAGTCAGAAACATCGATGAGAGAGAGACATCGATCAGCCACCTCCTGCACACCTCACAGTGGAGATGTGCCCACAAGCAAGGTACATGCCCTCAACCTGGAATGGAACCTGGGACCTTTCAGTCCGCAAGCCGACGCTCTATCCACTGAGCCAAACCGGTCTCGGCCCAAGGAAGAATTCATTTATTTCTTATTAGGAAGAATTTCTTGCTCACAGAGTACTGCTGAAAAGCCTTAGAGTAGGGAGGGTTCCACAAACAGGAAAAAAGAACCAGAAGGGAAATCCTTATTTTGTATGATGCCTTGAGATGGCTGAATGGGGCAAGGAGGCGGTGGTGGGGTGGATACAGGAGCATCGTGCCAACTCCATGCTGGCTGTCCACTCCCTCTAATAGCTCTCTCAAACATCTGTACCATGAACCAACCTCACTGATCTGCCTGAGAACCAGGCAGGGACCAATTGACAAGGCGAGGAGACTGCTGAGCACCTGGGAGGACGGCCTCATGGAGGGCTTAGCAATTTGGCTGTAGCTAGTGGAGTGTTAAATGTGCACGCCCTCCAATCCAGCAACTCTATCTCTTGGTATCAAACAAACAAACAAACAAACAAACAAACAAACACCTCACCTCCATACTCACAGAGGCATATACTAGTACAGGGTGTTTTTTGCAACATGTTAACCAACACAAATTTATCTCCGATCCAAAATATTTTAAACCAACACATAATCACCAAACTCTATGAACATAAGATGATTTAGACTTTGCTTTGGGTGATGGGTGCATGATGCAAAACCATCTGAATGGTTTTGCAAACCCATGTCACCCCTATGAAATCTATGACAAATATGTATTTGCATTTATTTTCCAAGGGGAAACCAGAACAATATTCTGCACAGGGAAAGTTCTAAGCTCAGGCCAACGCTGCCTTTGTCTTTTTCTGCTTTGTACTCAACAGGATCACAAGGCCAGCAGGTGCCTAAGAGAGCCTGTGAGCAGTGGCAGGCACGGGAGCTTCCAAACTCCTGGAAGACTAACGGGGATGCCACTCCAGTGTGAACAACTCTCTCTTTGCTTTCATCTTAACAAGAAAGATTTTAAAAGTTCATGTGGAAGAACAAACATCAGAAAAGAGCCCTGCCTCTCTCTAGTCCCTCTGCTCCCCAACCCCCAAAAGAAAACAAAAAACAATGGAAGAGACTTGCCTTGCTAATGATTAAAACTCTTAGAAGCCCGGTTGGTGTGGCTCAACATTTAGCATCGACCCAGGAACCAGGAGGTCACCGGTTTGATTGCCAATCAGGGCACATGCCCAGGTTGCAGGCTTGATCCCCAGTGGGGGCCATGCAGAAGGCAGCCAATTGATGACTTTCTCTCTCCTCAATGTTTTTATCGCTCTCTTCCTTTCCCATCTTCTTTCTCTAAAACTCAGTAAAAATATTTAAAAATAAAACTCTTAGAAGAGGTGAGTTCGGGATCAGAGAAGGTACTCGGAGAAAGGTATGAGGCAAAGGGAAAGATAGCAGTGGGGTGTAAAAAAAAAAAAGGTTAAAAGTATGAGAAAATTTGGAAAAGTCCGGAGTCAGGGAGACAGTAGGGTATTAAGGAAGGGGTGACCCTGACCTTGATTCTAAGGAGCCACAAGCCAGCCTGCCAAGCAGAGGGAGCCGGACACATGAGGAAGCAGTGACACCACCACCTCCTCCACAGGCTGCTTCCCGATGGCCGTGGCTGTGGATTCTAAAACTTCTGCAGACCAGGCATGCAGATGCCGAGGAATTGGTCAATATTTACTGTGAGGTAATGGACAAAAGAAGACGGCACTGACCCGGCTGTATCTGGACAGGGCCACTTTAATATGGAATGGAAATGTTGTTGCCGGGCTGGAAGCCTTAACTGATTTTTTTGAGGTGTGACATTTTACTGAATTCCCGATTAATATGTTAGATTGCTGACCAGTCCATGAGCAAGCTACCCCGGCCCAGAGTATATAGTTCTTGTTGTGACCAGTGGAGCTGGGAGGCTTGATGGAAACAGACAGCCCTTCTTCAATCAGCACTTCCTGCTGACTGCTCCGACTGCTCCTGACAACACTGCGTGGCAGACTGCAAGGCACTGCTTCCGTTTTCAAGAGTGGGCAAAAGCTGAAACCGGTTTGGCTCAGTGGATAGAGCGTTGGCCTGCGGACTGAAAGGTCCCAGGTTCGATTCCGGTCAAGGGCATGTACCTTGGTTGCGGGCACATCCCTAATGGGGGGTGGGTAGGAGGCAACTGGTTGATGTTTCTCTCTCATCGATGTTTCTAATTATCTCTCTCCCTTCCTCACTGTGGAAAATCAATAAAATATATATATTATAAAAGAAAAAAGAGTGGGCAGAGGTAGCTAACGGCGGCAGAAGTCCATTCTCCTTTGGTCCCGTAGTCTTAGCAATACAGTGTGTTCATCCCGCTGTGGCTCTCATTCCTAGCAGCACCTTTTCGAGCAGCTGCTAGTTGGGGCTCTTGCCCTTAAGAGCTTTAATGCTAGTTTTTATATGTTATATATACATTTCACTAATGACATTTTAAAAAATATGTCTTTATTTATTTCAGAGAGGAATGGAGTGAGAGAAAAAGAGAGAGAGAGGGAGAGAGAGAGAGAAACATCAACAATGAGAGAGAATCCTCTTGGGGATCGAGCCCACACCTGAGCATGTGCTCTTGACCATAATCGAACCTGGGATTCTTCAGTCCGCAGGGTGACGATCTATATCTATTGGGCCAAACCAGCTAGGGCACTAATGACATTCTTATAGTAATAGTATAAACACATGATCTCTGGACTAACATACTTCATTGTGAGCCCAGCCTATCGCAAAAATGCAATCCTTTTTATTAAAGCACATTTCTATTGATTTCAGAGAGGAAGGGAGATGGAGAGAGAGACAGAAACATCAATGAGGAGAAATAAACCACTGATCAGCTCCCTCCTGTACACCCCCTATTAGGGATTGAGCCCACAAGCTGGACATGTGCCCTGACTGGGAATCGAATCGTGACCTCCTGGTTCATAGGTCGATGTTCAACCACTGAGCCATGCCGGTTGGGCAAAAATGAAATCTTTTCATAATACTCTCTATAGGATGTCAGCACAACATAACTCTCTGAGAGGAAGTGGAGTTTGTTTTTTTTTTGGTTAGGTTAATTTTGTAGTAGAACACATACCTACTTTCAGTAATCACTGGTAATACTAGTGCAGTAGTTTTGGTATAAGGCTTTTACAAATCAGTTCAATGAAAATACTTCTACTCTGACATATCAAAATCATAGGTAGAGATGTTCAGCAGTCTTTTTTCATGTTACCCAATGTTTTCTATGTTGACATGTTCTTATGAAGTGAATTAATCTACTTGAGAGGTATAACATATTCTTAGTTGATACCAGAGTATTGGATATACTCAGTGACTTAAAAGCAAAACTTGTTAAAAGGATTTTTCTTTATAACTTCAGGTGATGCATGGTAGTGGGACTAATAGCTTTAATGGGAGAATAGGGAGTGAGAAATAACAAGGTTGCCCTATCCGGTTTGGCTCAGTGGATAGAATGTTGGCCTGTGGACCAAAGTGTCTTGGGTTCGATTCTAGTAAAGGGTGTGTACCTCCGTTACAGACTCCTCCCTGGCCCAGACCCTGGTCAGGGCTTGTGCAGGAAGCAACCAATTGGTGTGTTTTTCTCACATCGATGTTTCTCTCTGTCTTTCCATCTTTCTTCTACTCTTCCTAAAATTCAATAGAAAATATCCTTGGGTGAGGGGAGGAAGGAAGCAAGGAAGGGAGAGAGGGAGGACAAGGTTGGCCAGAAGATAGGAGGGTTGGCCAAATGGTAAATTTTTGGTACTTGTTAAGATAATAAGTATCATTGCCAAATGGTTGTGAGTATCACTTTTGTTTTAAAGATTATTTTTAAGGTTTTCCCAGTTCACCGCAGACTTGTCACTAATATATGTCTCAGTTTACTTAAGAACTTACAGAGGTGAAATGCCAGCAATAAACCTGACCCTGCAGCAAGGTCTGCCAGGAAAGCTGGAAACAAAGCCATTGCTCTCTCTGGACACCCTTAACTACTACTACTTCTTTTTTTTTGTTGTTGTTACTCCTCACTGGAGGATATTTTTCCATTGATATTTTAGAGAAAGAGAAGGAGGGAGGAGGAATATTGGGAGGGAGAGAGAAATAAACATCCATGTGAGGGAGACATCGACTGGCTGCCTCTCACACATGCCCCAACTAGAGCTGGAGATCAAACCTGCTGGGGATTAAACCTGAAGCTGAAGTATGTTCCCTTGACCAGGAGTTGAACCTGCAACCCTTCTATCTGCAGGCCAAAGCTCTAACCACTGAGCAAATCAGCCAGGATGGGATACCCTTAACTTCTAAGTCTTCCATGTAAACTTCAGGCCAAAAGTCTCCTCTGTGTTGTCCACCCTCAAAGCAAGTGATTTCTTTCCTGTGTGTTACACTGTGAACGACATTATCTTTTTTACTCATTAACCTGGAAATTATTTAATTTTATGATTTGCTCTTTTATATGACATTGTGAGCAAATAGATTTGTTTTAAAACATGTTCTAGCTATGTGGTTAGGACGTTGTCTTTTTAACAAAAACGGAGAGCAGTAGATCTTCACTAGCCCATAAACTTCAAAAGAACAAATTGATTCATTTTATGTCTCAACATCTAAAGAGAAAGAAATATTGATTTTTGGTTAAACTTTAAGTGTATTTCCATTCTTGAATTTGTTGTTTTACTATTTTTAAGCTAGACATACCAACTTTGTACATTACAGCTCAAAGTTAGTATTTCTTTTTTTAAAATATTACTTTTATTTTTATCTTTTTTAAATTTAAATTCTGCATTGTTTAAAGTATTACATATGTCTCCTCTCCTCCCCCGCATTGACCTCTCTCCAGACCACTCCCATCCCCCAGCACATGCCCTCACCCCCCTACTGTCTGTGTCCATTGGTTATGCTTATATGCATGCATACAAGTAATTTCTTACCACTATATTTGAAGACCAGTAATTCATTTCCTTTTCCCTCAAACAACACATTACACTTCTGACATCTTAACAAAATAGAATTTAATAGGAGAAGGAGTGGAATTGGAATTTAAACCACTTCTACTTATAGTACTAAATCAAAACTTCTACTTTATTCAAAATGAACTGACTCTGATTTTGGATTGGCTTTTTAAAAACCACAGCTTTAACAGACACAGTCAGAGTGCCCAACACTGCCCTTCCTTCGTGGAGAGCAGTCCCAGTAAAGCTGCATATAATTGGCAATAAGTAACTGGAGCGGTTGTATACTATTCATAAATTGAATGTTTTAAGACTTGTGTATGAACTGGTTTTTCCAAATGCTGTGTAATTTTTAAATGACTAGAACTACTCTTCTATGAACTAGACTATATTTTTGATATGCACATATTTTTGAAACTTGAAAAAAAATTTGTCTTGACAAGTTTTCTAAACCAGCAACAACAACAACACGAATTCTAAAGCCACTATACTAAAAAACAATATGGTACTGGCTGAACATAAGACAAACGGGTCAGTGGGACAGAATATAATCTAGAAATAATGCATATAAGAACACAATATATGATAAATTGGCATTCTAATTTGGTGAGAAAATGGTAGTTTGGCATAAATAGTGTTGGCATAACTGGCTATGTATATGGAATAAAGCAAAATTAGGCTCTCACTTCATGACAGATACTAAAGTAAGTCCCATAGTAATTTAAAATATAAATAAAAAATCAATAAAAATATTACAATAAATCTTAGCAGAATAACCAGTGAGGAAGACCCAAAAAGAGGTAGGAAGGCTGAAACCGATTTGGATCAGTGGATAGAGTGTCTGCCTGAGGACTGAAAGGTCCCAGGTTGGATTCTGGTCAAGGGCATGTTTCTTGGTTGAGAGCACATCCTCAGTAGGGGGCGTGCAGGAGGCAGCTGATCGATATATCTCACTCATAGATGTTTTAGTTCTCTATCCCTCTCCCTTCCTCTCTGTAAAAAAATCAATAAAATATATATTTTTTAAAAGAGGGTAGGAAGTACATAGCTATTAAGAAAAAAATAGACTGGATTATCTAAAAATTAAGAATTTTCCTATGGCAGAAATACTATTAACAAATTCAAAAGACAAGTGATATATCATCTAATACCTCAATATTTATACCATGTTTGACAAATAAAAGGTTAATCCTTACTTTGCCAACACCATGATCTTGGGACTTCCAGCCTCCAGAACTATGCAAATTAAAACTCTGTTGTTTGAGAAAAAAAAAAAAGGTTAATCCCTGAATTATGCGAAGACTCCCTCAAACTGATATGAAAAAGACAAACAATTCAAATAATCAATGGGCACAGGATATGGACGTTTCAGTAAAGAGGAGATGCAAATTTCCAAAGAATATACCAAACAACTGATAAGTAGAAAGTGGGAATAAAGGAAGAAGCCATTTTCATCTAGTGGGTGGGCACAAATGAAGAAAGAATAACGGTCTCCATAGCCGGTGAGGATACAGGGAACACAGCAGAGGTGTGCGTTTCCACCACCTTGGAAACCAATCTGGCAAGGTAAGTTCAAATTTAAGATAAACAGAGTTTTCATCAGAAATCCCAGTTTGGAAGCTCACGCGACAGAACTAAAAGCATGAGTATGTAAAGTCCTACGTATAATGGAGTTTGTTTAACATTGTGTGTGTTGGCAAAGACTTGAGACGCCCTGAATGTTCATTAGTGAGGAATGGTTAGACAAACTGTGGTAGGCCATTCTACTGACGGAGGTTGATCTAAACACACTGTCCTGGAGAGATGTCCCCAATATTTAAGGGAAAAAGCAAGTTGAGGAATCATTTGTAAGCTACAATTCCATTTTTGTGTAAAGAGAGGGCAAAGGAGAGAGAGCTAGCTGTGTATGTATATATGCATTTCTATGATCATAGACAAAAGAATAGGAAATTACATGCAGGCTGTTAATGTTTAGCTCAGGGAGATGGGATTGGAGAGGGGTGGGGAGAAGGGGCAGGAAGAGTGAATTTTAACTTTTTCTTTAGAAATTATTTTTCTGTACTATTGCCCTCGTAAAAACAGGCATGTGCTGCTTTTGTGACTTGTAAAAAGCTAATAAACTTTTTAAAATAATGTGGCGTGGCGTTCATTCTCGGTTCTGCCCTCATGTTAGCTGCCTTCTCAGAGGTGGGCCAATGCCCTTGGCCTCTGCCTCTGGGCACTTCGGGGGCACTCCACAATGAATCAGTGCCCTTCCTCCGCCTCCAGCTCCCACCACCCACCAACAGCCTAGTCCTCGCGCTCTTCCCTGGGCCCCAAATGGACTCACAGGCCCTTCAAAAGTCAGTGAAACCCAGAAGGTCATGTCTAAGGCCAATCCACCCCCCTCTCCCTGCAGCTCCACAGTGGATGCTGTGAAAATCCTACAGATGCTTCAATGGCCACTCTCCAATCTACCGGCAAAGCCTCTCCTGCAAGCTTCACACATCATGCTGGGCTCTGTGGGGGCAAAAATAAGAACGGTTTTCCCAGAGGTGAGAGAGTGTCACCTCGCTCCGTGGGAAATCAGTAGCTCTTGGAGGTGGCCCTGGCAGCAACAGCATCACCAACAGCCCTGAGCCCAGGGACAGCGAGGGTGAGAACGGCCTCCCTCCAGTTTTGACTCTGGTCAGGGTTTCCTGTTCTGCATGCTTGTATGAGTCTGTGGTGGCACTGCATGTGTGTGCATGGCCTGTCTATAAGTAGCCTGGGTGTGCTCAGGTATGTCCGTGGGCATGCTGGTGTGTACTGGGATGTACATATGTATATGGGTGCTGGTGTGCTTGTGTGTGTGTGTGTGGCACACCCACTAATGCTTTAAAAATAAAAGCTCCTCGGGAAGGCAGAGGGGTTCACCCCCAAGGCTGTAGATTTGCTTATTTTGGCACTGACTGGTGTGTATGTGTACATTTCTGAATCATCTGTGGCAAACGGCAGCACCAAACGAAATGTCCGTCTCTGAAAGTGGCCACTAGGGGACTGAGAAAAGAGAAGTCCAACTGAGGCAAGAAAGCTCTCTCTCTGGATGTTCATCCCTTCATCTTGCCTCTGGGGCTGTTTGCATTCTTTCATCACCGGACAGTAGCTCCCTCAGACCCTGATCCATGGGCATCTTGGTGTCTTAAGAGGAGACAGAGAAGGAGTCCAGAGAAAGTTTCTCTGGCACCACTTTCCACCCCCCAACCCCTGCCTGATGGCCGCACACTGAAGCTGGAGGTGCCCAGCAGGCAGCCCTGGCGCCTGGAGATGAGGGCGGGAGGAACGGATGGAGAGTGGGGGCAGGTGCTCCAGGCCTGCGTGGTGGGAAGGAGAAGTGCTCGACTGCCCTCATTCTCAGCCCCCGAATCTATTGGATGAAAGGATCAGTCTGTGCTTCTCAAAGGCGAGCCCGGGAGCCTCAAGGATATGAGGTAATCCATCCAGGGACAGGCACATATATGAGATAATCACTGCGCATCTTCCTTTTGTTCAAAGATTGGGGAGACAGGACATTATTTTTCCATTAAACAAGAGGCAGGCAAACTTCTCATGCATCTCTAAACAAAACAAGAGACCCGCACAGCTTTGTGGGGCCTCCGGCCCCCACCCCAGATCTTGGGAGGGATGTATTCCCTTGTGGGACGGGGAGGAGGCAGCTCTGGGGACAGACAGGGTGCATTCTGGGGTGTCAGTGATGAGGGTAGTAAGTGACAGGGCTACAGACCCTGGCAGGGCCTCCAAGGGACCTGAACCAAGAGTTAACTCAACATACTTTTTAGAAACTCTACAAAGCAGAAGAGAGCCTCAGGTTCTGGCAGGCAGCCACACTGGGTCTGCACAACCTCACCCAGCCTCAAGGTCTGCCCCTGAAACAATGGGGACAATGACAGAACCTCCTCCACAAGGGCTTCCTGAGAATTCCATGAGCTGATTCCTGCAAAGCACAGTCACGGGCCCTCCCCAGATCCCAGATCTCTCACATCAATGTTTCTCTCTCTCCATTGGCTGAAGCCTTTGTTGCAAGAGCATCTCCCTCCGCATCCATCCCTCATGCCCGGTGAACTTGCCGCATGCAGGTCTCTGGCTCAGAGCCTGTTTCCCAGGGACCTAAGAGTCTAGGTGAGCTCCTGCAGGGAGCGAGTGAAGAGAGAACAAACAAGAAGGCCAAGTCCTGAGTCAGGCCTGGGCCCTTCAAAGTGTCAGCATCAGGGAAGAGGAAGCCCCAGTACAGAGAAGGGGAGGGAATGGCTGTCACCTCTGGCCTCTCAGAAACCAAGAGGGACAAGAAAAAGAGAGTGACTGACAGCGTCAAAAATAGCTTATAGAGGCCCGGCTGGTGAGTCTTGGTTGGTAGGAGCATCAGCCCATACCCTGAAAGGTAGGATGTGGATTTGATTTCCGGTCAAGGGCACATACATTGGGTTGCAGGTTTGATCCCTGGTCCCAGGACAGGGGTGCACGGGAAGCAACGGATTGATGTTTCTCATATCAATGTTTCTCGCTCTCTCTACTCCCCTCTCTCTAAAAGTCAATGAAAATGTCCTCGGGTGAGGATTCAAAAGAAAAAGTAGCTCATAGAAAAGAAGGATGAGGACTGGGAGGTAACAAGGGGATCTAGTCTCATGGAGGTCATTGGTGACCTTGACAAGAGCATTGAAGAGAAATGGTAGGGACAAAAAAAAACCTGCTTGGAGTGGATCGAGAAAGAATGGAAGGACAGATACAGCAGCAAGCACAAACAACTCTCTCCAGGACTTTTGTGATTTGAACTGTACCACAGAGACATGGAAACAGCACGCCGTTTCCCCAGGCCACCACGCGCAACGTAACAGGTGCCCAGGAGTGGACTCTCGCCTGCCCATCTCAATCTCGACCTCACACAGACTTTCCAATACCTCGTCCAGATTTTCCAGTTGTTTTCAAAGGGAGGGCTGCTCTGATACACCAAAGCTGGAGGCAGAAGTGCAAGGCCGTGGCTTTGGGTGATGTCTAGAGCTGAGCCTCCGCATCTCAGAGGATGCAGGATGGTTCTCTCATCCCCAGAGATAAACCTCTGCAGGACAAAAGCCTCAGCCTCCTCAGTCACACCTTCTGCCTATACCACAGCGCCATAGAATGGACCCAATTCAGCCTCTACCAGATCTTCCCACTGGGCCCCAAAATTTGGCTTATTAATTTGTCTTCTGCCACAAGGACTGCTTACTCACAAGAGCTGTTGCCACGGCAACCAAACAGCCAACCTGCTGTTCTAGCTAACAAGTCATGAGCCTCCTGCTGCTACTTGGCTTGGCTAAACTCGGGGGGAGGTACCCCCAGAGTCTGAGAGGCTGGAACATGGTGGAGGGATGTGGGAAGTGAGAGAGGCGAACAGGAGGGCATTGACGATGGCAGAGTAGCGTTTTTGCAGTTTTTTGTAATTCGCAACAGGTTGGAGCTGGGAAAGCTGCAAAATGACTCGTGCCGGAGGGGTCCCCACATCCTCTAGTGATGTTAGCCACTTCTCTGCGAACACATCCCTCACTCCCTCCCTTCCTCTCCTGTTAGCAGGATGGGGAGGCCCTCCAGGCGCAGAGAGGGGGCCACACACCACCAGAGAACTCTGCAAATGCAGCTGATGGACCTGAGACAGCCCTCCCGCCCCCACCAAGACAGAGTGGGCCCTCTGGAGCTGTGTTGGTGAGCCCCAAAGTTACTCTTGAGGGACTATAACCCCTGTGTCCTGACTCTTCCCCAGAAAGGGGTTATTTCTTTGAACCAGTCCCGAATGTCTTTAATCCGAGGTGTATTTTAGTGACCAGGGGTTCTGAAGTCCCACAGATAAGAATTTAATCCTTGGCTCCTTTGCTTGCTACCTGTTTCACTTTAGGCAAACTACTTAACCTCCGTTTCTTTAGCTGTGAAATGGGATGAGCACAATACCAATATCACCAAATTATTTCAAGGAATAATGGAGAGTGAGTCAAGTGTGCAACACAAAGTGCCTGGCACGCAGCAAGTTCACAGTAAGCAGAGTGTATTATCATTATTGTTGCTATTATCATCACCACGAATGATGATTATGTTGATTAACAGACCTAGAGTTCAAAGACATAAGTGAGAGACTTTAAAGAACTGAAAAAGAGCCTGGCTCAAGTGGCTCGGTTGGTTGAGTGTGGTCCTGTGCACCAAAAGGTCAGCACACACAGCTGGGTTGCGGTTTGGTCCCTGTTTGGGGCCCGTGCAGAAGGTAACCGATCAACGTTTCCCTCTCACAGCGATGTTTCTCTCTCTCTCTCTCTCTCTCTCTCTCTCTCTCTCTCTCTCTCTCAAAAATCAACAAAAATATATATTTTTAAAACTGAGAATGATGAAAGCAAATCTCAGCATAGTATATATGTTTAGTATCATTTTTGCTTTAAAGAATTAACAGTCAATATCATTTTAAAATATATTTTTATTGATTTCAGAGAGGAAATGAGAAGGAGAGAAAGAAACATGAATGATTGATGAGAGAGAATCTATGATCGACTGCCTCCTGCACCCATAATCCAGGCATGTGCCCTGACTGGGGATTGAACCATGACTTCTTGGTTCAGAGGTCAATGCTCAACCACCGCGGCCGGGCATCAGTGGATATCTTTAGATGATGGCACTATGGTTATTTTTCTTTTTTTTCCTCCAAGTTTTTTGGACTGAATAGGTATAACCTCTGTAATAATTTTTTTTCTAAAAGCATTTAACAAAAATAAATTTTTAAAGATTAGAAATGAGTATTAAAAATGAGATGCAGATTAAAAACCATTGAAAGGTATATTTTAAACAGGTAAGTTGTATGGTATATGAATTATACCCCAAAAGGACTGTTAACAAAATGCTTTAAAAATAATTCAAGGTGTGCCAAGACCGGTTTGGCTCAGTGGACAGAGCGTCGGCCTGCGGACTGAGGGGTCCCGGGTTCGATTCCGGTCAAGGGCATGTATCCTGGTTGCGGGCACATCCCCAGTAGGGGGTGTGCAGGAGGCGGCTGATCGATGTCTCTCTCTCATTGATGTTTCTAACTCTCTATCCCTCTCCCTCTCTGTAAAAAATCAATAAAATATATTAAAAAATAAATTTTAAAAATAATTCAAGGTGTACAGGGAATAACTCATACAAAAATTTTTTACATAAAAATATATAAACTAAAGCAAAATAACTAGAAAGAGAAAGAAAATGAGGCAAGAACTAAAAAACAGAACTAATAAGTAAAAGTTAACAAGTTGAATGACTCATTCTATTGGTGAGGCAATAGAACCCAAATACTTGTATATACCGCTGGTGGGATATAAATTGGTACAACTTCCAAAAGGAGAAAAAATCAATGAAAATTACAAATGCTACCAAGGCATACACTCTCTGACTCAGTAAGTTCTTTTTAGGAAATTTATCCTATAGATATTCTGCTGTGAGAAATGATGGGCCACAGCATTGCCTATAATAGTAGAAAACAACAACACTGGCCCTAGCTGGTTTGGCTCAGTGGATAGAGTGTCAATCTGTAGACTAAAGGGTCCCAGGTTTGATTCTGGCCAAGGGCACAATGCTGGGGTTGTGGGCTCGATCCCCCAAGTAGGGGGCATGCAGGAGGCAGCCAATCAATGATTCTCTCTCATCATTGATGTTTCTATCTCTCTATCCCTCTCCTTCCTCTCTGAAATAATAAAAATATATTTAAAACAAAAAACAAACAAACAAACAAAAAACCCAACAATACTAGGAACAGTCCAAAAGTCCACCAGTACGTGGCTGGTTGAATACATTATGGTATATTCATACAATGAAACAATATAAAGCTGTGAAAATAAAAATAAAAGAATAAGGAACCTGACAATCTTCTGATATGGAAAGACTTCTAAACTATATGATTAAGTGCAAAAAAATCAAGGAACAAAACAGGATATATATTATAGATATGCTCACCCTTTAAGTAAAAAGTGGGCAAAGACTATAGATTTGTATTTCCTTACATATGCATTCTGGAAAAATACATAAAAATAAGGATAGCTGAATGGCACTGAATGAAAACAGCAGTTCCCAGAGTGAAACTTCTCACTGTATATCTTTTTAACTATTTGACTTTAAAATCTTATGAACTACCTATTAAAAATTAAATAAAACTTCATATGCTTAAAGGAAGAAGTTAAAGAGTAAAATGATATAATAGGTGGGAGGGGTCTAGATGAAACAGAAGGGTGAATGTTAATATTAAATGTTGAAGCTGATCTGTGGGGATTCATGGTATGTTTGAAATTTTTCATAACAAGTTACTAAATATTTAAAAGGTCTTCATAATAGTCTAAGGATAGAAACAATCTACTAGATCTATCGGTTTAAAAATGCGGATTTTGTAATCAAAGAAAACATGATAATCTCAAGAGAAACATCAAAAGTGTTTTATTCAAAGTAATGGCCATCGCTAGCTACACGTTTCACCCATCTTTCAGGTAATTTGTGGATACCGTCCCAATAGAACTTTCCTTGTTTTGAGGCAAACCATTCAGAGACCCAGTTTTCCACTTCTTTGTATGTTTCGAAGTGCTGCTCAGAAAGTGTGTGTTTCATCAATCGGAACAAGTGGTAATCTGAAGGAGCAAGGTCTGGTGAATACGGCGGGTGGTTTACTTCCCAGGCAAGATCTTTTAACATGTCCTTTAACTGGTTTTGAAGTGTGTGATGGTGTGTCAAAATTACTTTGCCATGTCTTCTGGCACATTTTGGTCATTGCATGATCAAAGTGTGGTTCAAATTGATTATTTGTTGTCAGTAGCGATCAGTATTAACGGTTTCACCTTGTTTTAGAAGCTAATAATATCTTCCTGATCCTACCAAACTCAGAGCATTGTCTTCTTTCAGAAGCAATTTGGTTTTGTAGTCGATGTTGACCAACTGCATAATTTTGTGCATTTGGGATTCTCAAAATAAATCCACTTTTCATCACCAGTCATAATTCGATGCAAAAAAGACTTTCTTTCATGCTGTTGCAACATTTTACTGATGACTTTTCGGTTTTCCATTTGTCTTTTGTTCATTTGATGTGGCACCCGTTTTTCTTCCTTTAAAATCTTTCCCATTGCTTGCAAACCATCAGAAATTGTTTGCTGAACATTTAATCTTTCTGCAAGTTGTTTTTGAGTTTGACACACATCTTCATCCAATAATGCTTGTAATTGTTGGTCTTCAAACTTTTTCGGTTGACCTGGATGTTCTTTGTCTTTCACATTGAAATCATCACTTTTAAAGCGTTTAAACCAGTGTTCACAAGTATCTTGAGAAGGAGCATGTTCCCCATAAGCTTCCTGGAGCATTCAGCAGCACTTTTCTTCAAAATGAAGTAATGAATTAAAACTTCCCACAAATATTCTTTTTTGGGCATGAAATTTGACATTTTAAAGTGTAAAAATATCTATGATGTTAGCACCTTCAGCAAATTTGACATATGAAGTTTTGAAGCTTGTTGTCAATACAACAAAATAGCATACATCTCAAATCACATATATATCAACATATGTGTAATTCCATTTATTGAAAGAATCCGTATTATTAACCTCGTAAATGCCTATCAACTGGCAAGTGAATAAGGAAAATGAGGTCTCTCCATACAATTATTTATCAATAAACAGGAATAAACTACTGATACAAACTACTACATAAATGAGCTTCAAAAACATCATCTGACGTGAAAGAAGCCAAACATGTGACCACACACTATATGATTCCATTTATATAAATGTCCAAAAAAGGCAAATCCATAGAAACAGAAAGTAGATTCGTGGTTGCCTAGGGCTGAGGGTTGGAAGGGGAAGTGACTAAATGGGCATGGGGGGTTATCTTTTGGGGATAATAGAAATACTCTAAACTTGATTTATGGTGATGACTCCACAACTATAAATTCAGTAAAAGCCACTGAACTGTATACTTGAAATTTTATGGTGTGTAAATTATACTCAATAAAGTGGTTTATTTTCAAAGAAGGGAATTGGCCCTAACCGGTTTGGCTCAGTGAATAGAGCGTTGACCTTCAGACTGAAGGGTCCCAGGTTCAAATCCGGACAAAGATATGTACCTTGGTTGTGGGCACATCCCCAGTGGGGGGTGTGCAGGAGGCAGCTGATAGATGTTCCTCTCTCATCGATGTTTCTAACTCTCTATCCCTCACCCTTCCTCTCTGTAAAAAAATCAACAAAACGTATTTTAAAAACAAAAATAAAAGGGAGGATGGATGGGAAGATGCCTGGCAGGGGGATGGAAGCGGCTGGAAGAGTTAATGGGGGGAAAGTTAATGTTGGGGCTACTAAGAGGTGATAGTGGTTAACTGCATGGGCCTACCTAGCATTAGACGCACTAGCTTAAAAAGTCAGCTCCCCCAGTGTAGCTAGGCAAGCTATGTTACCTTCCAATGTCCTAATCCATAAAGTAGGTCTGCAATAATTAAAGCTTACTTATTGTTCCAAGTTCTTCATATATAGAAAGCCTCACAGCTCTTCTAGGGTGGGGGTTACCTCATTTCACAGATGAGAAAACTGGGCACAGAGAGGTTAAGTGACTTGCCTGTGGTCACACAGGTCACACATCTATCAGGCAGCAGAGCAGGGAGTCTGATTTGAAGGGCCAAGGTGCTTAACCACTGCGTGGCACTACCTCCCAATGACACCACCTAACTAAGGTTATTATGAGAACAAAATAAAAACAATTCATACAAAGTACTAAAAAAAAAAAAAATGCTAGCCAGGGAAGGAACCACTGTCTAAGCCAGGGAAGGAACCACTGTCTAATAGACAAACGGCTTGGGTTTGTCTAATTGTATTTGGAAGTGTTTAGAGAGTATAAAAAGCCAAGCCTGTTTAAGGAATAGTCTGTCAGAAAGGAAAGTGCCATTCCTACAGAGTAGCTGTAAGGAAATCCCTTTTATGGTCTAGACTTTAAGGGGATGGAGCGAGGAGAGAAAAGTCAACGCAATTCCTCATGTGTACTTAAGAAGTGCCTGGGTTTCGTGGCAAGACAGTGGGACAATAAGCTGAGTTTAGAGCCCAGACTTTGGAGCAAGACAGAATGTGGATTCATCATGGCTGCTCTACTGATTTGGCCATCAGATCAATGACAGGGTACTTCACTTCTGTTACGTCTCAGCTTCCTCATCTGTAAAATGGGTTGCAAATAAAATAGTACCAGCTTGAGGGGTGTAAGGATTACATGCTGTAATATGTGTACAGTGAACAGCATGTAATTAGGGCTTAATAAATAGATATGATTGTCTTCCATCTAATTTCCTTGTTGTCTACAGATGCATTTCTCATTGCAGACCATTAAGGAAGTATTGCACTTTGCTGAGGACAAATTAACCAAATGTCTTGTGCTCTGAGCACTATGCTCCTACTCTCTACATTGGGACAAAGCTGCCTAGTGGACCAACCCTGTCCTCATGCTGGAGAGACCAGGCAAACTGCAGCCACTGTCCCCAGAGGCATCTGCCAGGCCTCCACAGGGCGCCTGCACACCCAATGGGAGAAGGGGAGACAACCTCACTAGACTAAAGAGCAAAGGCTGAGGGGCTTTAGGTAGATTTGTGAGTCTGGTAGAAGAAATACTGTTATGAGGAGGCTGGAGTAATTTTCCATCTCCCCAGAGTGCAGAGGAAGAACAGCTGGGCCTAGGTTGGGGCGGGAGGCTGGCTGAGTTCAGCATAAAGAAGGACTTCCTGCCCTGGCCCGTGTGGCTCAGTTGGCTGGGCATTGTCCTATGCACCAAAAAGTTTCCAGTTCGGTCCCTGGTCAGGGCACTCAGACAGGCTCCCAGGCTCTGGGCTGAGCTCCCGCTCCCTGCCCTGCCTGCCTTGGCTCTGGCCTCCTCTCCCAGGAGGAACAGGGCCCAACACAGGCAACACCACTAAGCAGCTGACCCACCTTTTCTCCTCCCTCCCAGGACAGGGATCATAATGGGGAACAAAAAGGTCTGGTTAGGGCTAAGAGCACTAAATTAAGAATGAGACAACCACAACTTACTAGCTGTGTAGTACTGGACACGTTACTTAACCTCTCTGTGCCCCAGTACCTATTCCACAGGAATGCTGGGGGAAGAAAGTGACTTCATGTGTGTGAAATGCTTAGCACGGTGCTGGGCACACAGTTAACATCCCATAAACTGCAGGTATGAAACTAATGTTAAGGCGAAGAGAGTCATCCACAGGTCCCCTTTCCCACCCCAGGCTCCTATGTGAAAAGGGACATCCCAGGACACCACCCAGTCTGTGCCCCAGAGGGGCATCCAGACCCTCTCAACGTAGCAGTGCCTGTGGGGCCACACGCATTAGAGGACTTGGGCCCCCTCTGCAGTACTGACCCTGGTTCCTTAGGGTTTGTGGTGCTGGATGTTTTGTAAAGCAGTGTCACATGCACTATCTCATTAGATAAGCCCGTACGTATCATCATAATAGCCGTTTTACATATTTTAACATGCAGAAATTCAGTGGGTTCCACAGCTGAAAAGAGGGACGGACACCCAGGGCATTGTTCTCCTGGTCCGAGTCCTTCTGGGCCTTCCTGGCAGCGGCGAGGCTCTGTCCTGCCCTGTCACACTCCCTCTCCTGCCTGAGCTTCTGTGTTCCGTGGGCAGGCCAGGGGCAAAGTCAGGGCTTGCTGTATGTCTGTGGAAGGCACACCCCCTCCCACTGTCCTGGCCAGGAGCAGGAGAGGTAGGGATGGGTCGTGGTCTCACTCGGTTGCATCCTCGCCAACTCAGCTGTCTGTACAGCTGGAAGCTGGGGTCATCCAGTGTAGAGATGTGGGAAAGTTGGCGTGAAGTCCCACCAGTGAACTCTGGGGACAAGCCTCAAATACTTCTACGTAAAATTTTAAAAGATTAAAATCTTACCAAAATAACAAAGACAATCCCTTCCAGGAAGAATCTCCCTGCCCAGCCTGTGTGGCTCAGAGGCTGAGCTTTGACTTATGAAGCAAGAGGTCACCGTTCGGTTCCCAGGGCACATGTCTGGGTTGTGGGCTCAGCTCCTAGTAAGGGGGCATGTAGGAGACAACCAGTCAAGGATTCTCTCCCATCGTTAATGTTTCTGTCTCTCTCCCTCTCCCTTCCTCTCTGAAATCAATGGAATATAGATACTCTCCACCCTCATTTTTCAAGGGCTGGTAATTTTCTGAGACCGATACCATTTGGGTTGAGATTTTGTTCCCAACCCAGAGGTGAGGTGTACATGGAATTTTCCCCAGCAGAGCTGAGTGCTGGAAGGTGGTCTCAGGAATCACATTCTTAATATGAATCTTTCAGTCACTCTCCCCAACAGCATCTTGGGGCCAATGAGAGCCTTACTATTTTTATAACCTTTCCATTTGCTTCTCTGAGTTTAAAATCAACAGTGAAACCAAAGGGCAAAGCCCATTCCCAAGTCTTGTTGTCTCAGCTCCTCTGGGGAGGCCCTGAAGGCGGATGACGACGTGGAGCCTGCCCTGCAGAGCTGTTCCCAGTGCCAGCTGGTTCAACTTTGATGTCTTAGGACAGTTTTCTGTCCCCACCCCCAACCCACCCCCAACTCCCCCCCTTCCTGTTTGCCTGCAAGGTGATCCCAGATGTTGGTTTTCTGAGGCAACAGATGCTTCTCCTGGGAGCACTGAATGGGATAGAAGGACTGCCTCCCAGGAACCTTGCAAAGATCGGGGAGATGGTGTGGGGCAGTGATTGGCAAACTCATTAGTCAACAGAGCCAAATATCAACGGTACAACGATTGAAATTTCTTTTGAGAGCCGAAAACCGACTTCTGCCCATGGACCACGAAGTTTCAATCGCCCTGTACATGCGCACCAACACGTGGTATTTTGTGAAAGAGCCACACTCAAGGGGCCAAAGAGCCGCCTGTGACTCACGTTTACCGACCACTGCTGTGGGACGAAGCACAAATTTAAGCATCTGATGATAAAGCTGCACACCTGGCTATGCAATAGTAACTGGCATTGGGTCACTGTCCCTTGCTTTTAAGAATCTTACACATTATGCCAAAACCAGTTTGGCTCAGTGGAAAGAACGTCAGCGTGCAGACTGAAAGGTCCAAGGTTCGATTCCGGTCAAGGGCACATACCTTGGTTTCGGGCACGTCCCCAGTAGGAGGTGTGTAAGAGGCAGCTGATCGATGTTCCTCTCTCATAGATGTTTCAAACTCTCTATCCCTCTCCATTCCTCTCTGTAAAAAAATCAATAAAATATATATTTTTTAAAAGAATCTTACACATTAGGTCATTGACACTGACCAACAAAGCACAATTGTTAATTATAAAAATGGCCCAGAACAATTTCTACAAGAGGCACCAACAACAGCCTTTGTTTGGGGAAGCCCAGCATCCATTTCCCCTTCCAAAGAGTATCCTGGTTTCCTTTTAGGGAATTCTCTCTCTCTTTTTAAATCTTTATTGTCAAAAGTATTATAGAGGTCCTCCTTTTCCCCCCATTCACTCTTCCAGCCCGGTCCCATCTCCCTTCCCCCAGGCCCTCACTACCCACTGACTGTGTCCATGGATTATATATATATATATATGCCTACAAGTTCATTGGTTGATCTCTTCCCACCCATCCTCCCCTGCTTTCCCTCGAGGTTCAACAGTCTATTCATGTTTTTTATGTCTCTGGGTCTATTTTTGATCATCAGTTTATTTGGTTCATTAGATTCCACATATGAGTGAGAGCAAGCATGTGATACTTATCTTTCTCTGACTGGCTTATTTTGCTCAGCATAATGCTCTCCAGTTCCATCCATGCTGTTGCCAATGGTAAGAGTTCTTTCTTTTTTATTGCCGCATGGTATTCCATTGTGTAGAGGTACCACAGTTTTTTAATCCACTCATCTGCTGATGGGCACTTAGGCTGTTTCCAAATCTTAGCTATGGTGAATTGCACTGCTGCTATGAACATAGGAGCAGATATATTCTTTCTGATGAATCTTTTGGGTTTCTTAGGAAATAATCCAAGAAGTGGGATCACTGGGTCAAATGGTCTCTAAGAGCAACTTCACTGGGGTGGGAAGGGGGCGTAAATCCAAAGGACGCACCCCTCTCACCGCCAACATCACCACAGCCTTGCAGGCCCCTCTGAAGACCTCCCATTTCTTCTCACCAAACGGTAACCACAGGAGTTAAGCTGGGCCAACAAGGCCTTCCCAGGCCTTGGCTTGAGACCAGCAACAGAACTATCGTGTCTAAGCCTTCTAGCAAAGTGAAGCTTTCAGAGGTTTTGACCACCTGACACAGCTGGTCCCCAGCCTCCTGGGGCCTTAGCAATACAGTCCCCTAACACTTAAGTTTGTCATGCTAACTCCAAAACTGCAGTCCCATCAAAGCAATGACTTCCACACAGGATCAGCCATTCTCAGCCTCTCCAAAGCCTCAGCATCTCTCACTGCCCACCCCGCCAAGGGAACACAAAGACCTCTGTCCACTGCTGACCTGGGCTTTTTATCCAGAAAAAAGCCCATGTCAACATCAGACCCAAACACGAGCATGGGTCACACTCGCACGCTCCCTTGCTCTGGGTGCCGACTTTCCCAGACCCTGGGTGAGTTTTAAGTTTCTGATGCTGCAGAAACGGACTAATTCCCAATCCACAAACTTCAGGGTTGATGGAAACCTACAGAAACCTCCTGGTCCTTGAGGACGTCCCTGTGAGGTCCCCTGAATGTCATGATCTCCGAGTGATCCCAGTGGTGAACTTGGGAGGTCTGGGGCCCCCACTCGCCGGCCAGGCGGGGCGCTCTCTCAGGGAGGGGGCACCAAGGCAGCGCTGGCCCCGCTGGAGTGTTGGGGTCCCCTGGGACCAACATGTCAGTGTGGGTTGGGCTTGGTAGCCTCTCCACTGAATTCCGTGGTCGGCAAACTGCGGTTCTCGAGCCACACTCGGCTCTTTGGCCCCTTGAGTATGGCTCTTTCACAAAATATCACAGCCTAGACGAACCTATTTTGAAGAAGTGGCATTAGAAGAAGTTTAAGTTTAAAAAATTTGGCTCTCAAAAGAAACTTCAATCGTTGTATTGTTGATTAATGAGTTTGCCGACCACTGACTTAATTCATTCACCACCGATTGCGTCAGAGGCTTCTTCGCAGCTGGCTCTGATTGCGTAATGGTTTGCCCTAATGCAGAACAAATGTCCCGCACTTTTCTAAAGAGGAAGCAGGGTATGTTGGGAAGAGCTGTGGCTGGGAGGCCTGGACCCCAGCCCTCATCTGCCCAAACAAGATGTGGGACCCTTTCTCAATCCTTTCCTCCGTTAAGTCAGGCCACGAGGTGGCCTTCCGGGTCATTTCCTCAGATTCTCGGGCACTTCTTCCAGTCCCCGAGGGAAGCAGGGTGTGTGTGGGGGGTAGCGGGGGGGAAGAGTGGAGGTTAGCAGCTGGGGAGAGGCGGTGGCAGGAACCTTTGCTAGTTTGCTTTGGACTTGCAGGATCACTAATCCCAAGAAACATTTTGGTTTCTCAGCACCACAGTCTTTTGAGGACTCAGGAGATTTCAGGGACAATTCAGTTCCTGGTCTATGAAGGGTCTTCCCTGCATCCTCAGAATTAGTCACTCTGTACCCAGATATGGATCAACTGGAGAATTTTCTAGTGGATTTGGGCCCTACAGTTAGGATTTTCGGTTAGTGTATCTCACTTAGAGGCAGTTGCCCCATCTCATTCTGATGGGATCGCTATTTTGGAGTTAGCGGATCTGAGCACAAGAGGTAGTGTAGCCCAGGAGAAAAAGCTGTGGAGGTAGGAAAGGCAAGGTCTGTACTGGCTCTGCTGCTGACCAGATTGCTGTTCACCTTCAGGCAAGTCACTTAACCTCTCTGAGTCGTTTTCCTCAACAGCAAAATAAAAGAATTGGACTTCTATTCACTTATTTATTATGTATTTTCTGTATCATGAAACACAAGGAGACAAGAAATTCAGAGTTTTGGGAAGGAGGGACTGGATACCCCCAGTACCAGTGAGGGACCCCAGGCTACTGGAGCAGTTGTAATCGCTCTGCTGAATTTCTAGCTGCACCAAAAGGGAAGCACCGTGAGCTGCTCAGTTCTCTCTGTTCACTAAAAGAAAGCTTACCCGTCGGTCAGGAGAAAGAGGCTTCTTTTCTGCATTCAGTTCCACAATCCACTCAAACTGTCATTCAGACAGGGAACATTTACTGAGCATCTGGGAGAGGACCCTGCTCTGGGCCTGCAACAGCAACCAGCCCAGAGGCCCAGGCAGGGACGGTGATTTTATCTTGGGGATCCTCACACAGTTAAACAAGACAATGATGCCAATGGTGATCATACAAAGAGGTTGAAAGGGATTCTGTATCAGTGAAGGTGTGACAGCAGAGCTGTGAATCTACAAAGACTTTCCAACAGCGAGCAAAATCACAGATCACTGACGGATACGCCAGTGACCTGGCTTGATGTGGGGACTTGATCTGGAAAACCAGGAGTGTGAGCAACTCACAGATCCTGGAGGCTCAATTGCTAATCAACTCATCCAGCTTTTGATGGGAGTCAGATACTGGTCAAGAGTTGCTGAGCATCCTACAGCAGGTCTGGTCCTAGTGCCCTGTGCTTTTGACTGGAGAAAGAGCAAGTCACATAAACTGATGAACAAAAATAGATCCAGAGACAGAGAAGTATCGAACAGACCGTCAAATTTCAGAGGGAAGGCAGGGGAGGAAGGGTGAGGGGGTAAGAGATCAACCAAAGGACTTGTATGCATGCGTATAGGCATAACCAATGTACACAGACACTACTGGGTTGAGGGTATGTGTGGGGGAGGGGGAGGGCGGGGAGAGGTCAATGGAGGGGAAGGAGATATATGTAATACTATATGTAATACTTTAAACAGTAAAGAATTAAAAATTTTAAAAATAACTCTAAAAAAGAAATAAAAATGAGCAAATCATGTTGCAATGGCAGTCAGTGCCTTTCTTTCATATTAAAACTTTTACATTTTATTATAAACATTTTCAAATGTGCTGAAAGGTTTAAAGAATTATATAATAACCACTAAGTATCCTATATTCTACCATTAGCGTTTTGCTGTATTTGCTTTATCATATATCTTTCACTCTGTCCACTCTTTCATCCATCAATTAATCAATCCCTCTTAATTTCTTTGGTGTATTTAAAAGAAAGCTGTAGACCTCAGTATACTTCACCCCTAAATACTTCAACATGCATATCATTAACTAGAATTCAAAATTTGTTTTAGCAAAATGTATTAATCTTAAGAGTCCCTTTAGATGACTTTTGATAAATGCATACATCTGTGTAACCTAAATCCCTACCAAGAAACAGAACAAGAATATCCCTCCAAAGTTCCCTTGTCCACCCCTCTGTAAGGCACTCTGCCCATGCCCCTGCCCCACCCACATACCCCCTGCTGTCCTAATCTGTGCTCTGTGCCCCATGATCCTGGTCACTTGGCCACAGCTTGACTAGAGGGGACACCTGATCCAAAAGTGGTCATCCAGGTGTTGGCTAGTAGACCTTTAACTTCTGTGCCAGGCTCAGTAGGAGGAGCTGGGCAATCAGAGTCTCTCTCGGGAGGTGGGAAATGGAGAGACTGCCTGGCTAGGCTAGGACCCTGAGCTGAAGGCCATGAGGAGGATCTGGGGCTGGGTCACCATGATCACGGACCATATGCAAAAGTACAGGAAGCCAGAGCTAGTGGGGAACACGAGGTGACACACAGAGCCTCTGTGTGAGGGACACGGCCCCTGAGGGAGGGACGGGAAAGAGGGCCTCAGTTTCCTTTCTTTGCAGCTGCAGGTCCAGGCCTCTCCTCTGAGCAACTACCACAGCCCCCCTAAAATGGAAATGTATGCCGAAACTGGTTTGGCTCAGTGGATAGAGTGTCGGCCTGTGGACTGACAGGTCCCAGGTTCGATTCCAGTCAAGGGCACATATCTTGGTTGCGGGCACATCCCCAGTAGGAGGTGTACAGGAGGCAGCTGATGCTTGTTTCCCCCATCAATGTTTGTAGCTCTCTATCCCTCTCCCTTCCTCCCTGTAAAAAATCAATAAAATATATAAAATAAATAAAATGGAAGTGCAGATGCTGGTGCATAGGACCGTTGGTATGAAAATTGCAGAATCTTTCTTAAATGAGAGCCAACCCCCTTCGTGGTGGGATGGCACCGAGGCAGCAGCTCTGCCCCCTGTGGCTGCAGAGCAGGCACCTCCTCCGCGGAATCACAGAAGGTGTTGGGATGGGAGATAAAAAAGAGGTTGGGGTCTCAACCTCTGAGAAGTTAGGGTGATCCTTGTCCCAGGAGAGGGTCAGAGATGGTGCAGCAGGGCAGGCGTGAGCACCCTGAGGCGGGAACCCATTTTTCCAAACCAGGAGGGGCATGCATGACTGAGCAGAATCATTCCTCTTAGGTACATCCTCCCTGGTATTTTTCTTTTTAATCATCACCCAAGGGTAAGTTTTTTGTTTTTGTTTTTATTGAGAAAGGAGGGAGGGAGGGAGGGAGGGATGGAGAGAGAGAGAGATTAGTTGGTTGCCTCCCATGGGCCCAGACCAGGGATTGAGCCCGCAACCTGAGTATGTGCCCTGACCTGGAATCGAACCCACAACCTTTCAGTGTACAGGATGACACTCCAACCAACTGAGCCACCTGGCCGGGGCTGTCCTCCCTGGTATTTATCCATGCCTCTGTCATATCTATTCCCCCACAGGACTGCAAGCACCTTGAAGACCAGGGCCAGGATGTCTTGTTCACCTCTGATTCCCTGGCACCTGCAGGGGTCTTGATGCAGAGTAGATGTTTGATGAATATTTCTTAAATGAATGAGAACACACAGGGCAGCTGAGAAATCCGAGTACGTAATTAAGGTAGCAGTTACTGAGTGCCAGGCCCCATTCTAAGAACACTACTTTTAGTAAATAATCAAGCCCTTGTATCTGCCCTGTGATGTGGGTACTGAGGCACAAAAAAGTTCAATAACTTGCCCAAGGTCACACAGCTAGTAAGGTCAACCCAACATTTAGACTCCCGAGTCCATGGTCACCACCGTCCTACCTTCCTGGAAAAGCTTCCTGGCATGCTATCCCAAGCACCTCACCCACCTGAGCCCGGAGATCAGGACCTGTAGGAGGCCAAGCACGAAACTGGCAAATACATCAACACCCTGGCAACCAAGGCATGGGTGACACAGCGGTCATACCAATAATGGCCAGCCTCCTTCCAATTCAGTCAATATTTAGCACCTGCCCACTACGTGAAGGCTCGTTAGGTGTCAACAAGACAGACATGTTCTTTACTCTCTAAGAACCGAGTGAATGCCATTAGCCATCCATCATTTGCGATGTGCCTGCTCTGTGCCTCACCCCATGCACCTTGAGGTACCCGCTCTTTCTTTCCTTTTAAAGTGGTTTTAGATTTAGAAATGCCCCATATTAAAAAGAAAAAATATTTTTTTAATACGAGCCTTGTGACTAGTTATGCCCGTTGTGCAGATGAAGAAAAACGGACTCAGAGAGCTTAGAGAGGTCAGGTCACTTGCCCCAGGGCACCTACACACATTTCCAGGTGGCTAAGGCAGCCCCTGCTCTGTGGCACAGAGGTGAGGAGCACACACAGTCCTTCCTCACATGGGCTGTGCATCCCAGTGGCAGGGTGAGATGGAGAGCAGTGAACACATAAACAAAGCCATTTCCAGGAATGACAAATGTGGGGAAGGCTGGACAGAGGGATGGAGAGAAGAGCCAGCATGGTCAGCTCTGGTGTGGGAATGGCGGGGAGCGGGGAGATTCTAGGCAGAAGGGACAACCTGTACCAAGGGCCCGAGGCAGGACAACTTGATGTACTACAGCAGTGGTTGGCAAATAGCGGCTCTTGAGCCACATGCGGGTCTTTGTCCCCTTAAGTGTGGCTCTTCCACAAATACCACGGCCTGGGTGAGTCTATGTTGAAGAAGTGGCGTTAGGAGAAGTTTAAGTTTAAAAAATTTGGCTCCTAAAAGAAATTTCAATCGTCGTACTGTTGATATTTGGCTCTGTTGACTGATGAGTTTGCTGACCACTGTGCTATGGGAAGATGGGAGGCCAGTGTGGCTGGAGCACAGTGAACGGAGGGAACAAAGGGAGATCAGGAAAGGGGGGGATTCAAATCCAGGTCTGGCTGACTCCAGCACAGTGTGCGAGGGGGCTGCACGGAGATTGTCTGTAGAAGACCAGGGTGGCCCAGGTTCCCAGCCCCTCCTCTAAGAGTGCGGAACCTGACCAAGCAGCTTGAGTTGTCTGCATATGAAGGGAAAAAATCAGCTAGTGCAGACATAATCATTGCCAATTCTGATGACTCTCAGAGGTCCTTTGGGGAAAACCCCATCAGGTAACTTATGAAAATTAATAGTCCTAACACTTGGTCTTTGAAGTGGTCTTGGTATGCAAGTCCTCACCAGCAGGAAGTCATTTCAGAATTTAGCATTTCTCTAATAATCATCACGATGTCTTGGGGTTTAGACAGTCCCTGGGGGCAGCTCAGCTCCTCCACCATACCCTCCTACCCCCAGGCTCAGGCAGAGGACTGTGCCTGCAGTGAGAGGGGACTGGGAAATACCAGAAATGCCACAGGCCTGAGTCCTGGGAGGAGAGAGAGCGATGCCAATGTGTTTGAGCAAGCTATGGCCCCTGGATCATGTGGGCATGTGCCGGGTCATGAGGACGAAGGGCCAGGCTGGTGGCATGGCCACATAGCCCCGAGGGCACAGAGATGGACTCCCACCGCTGAGCACACAGAGCATGGGAAGTGGGGAGGGCATACACAGAGCAGGCTATGAAAGTGCTCGCTTTTCCTCCTGTTCTCTCCCTTCCCCGGCCCCAGGGATTCAACTGGGAGCTTTGAGAGAGACAACGCAAACCTCCCAAGGTATGGAGCTGAAATGGGTTTCCCATCTCTGTATCTGAGCGCCGAGAATTGCTTTACTGTCCTCCAGGGAAATGAACACAGTGCCGCGTTGGGACAGGCTCGAGGGCTGGGGGAGCAGGAGCCTTGCCTTCGGTCCTCCACTGCCCTCATTCTCCATCGTCATGCAACTGACACCAGCAGCCTTGAGGAACCAGTTCTTTCTTTCCTTTTAAAATGGTTTTAGATTTAAGATTTTTTTTTTAATTCCCCAAAGTACAGAGACTAAGAATCACCTGGTCTGCCACCGGAATTCACAGTTTAATGTTTTGTCAGATTAGCTTCAAGCCTCTCCCCTAAGAACACAGCTGGAATAAACGTTACAAATAAAGTCAGACTCCCTGTTGGTCTCCTCCCTGTCTCTCCCCAGCAATACTCACTGTCCTGCATGTGCTGTGCATCCTCTTTGATCCATTGTTCTACTTTAAGATATACATATATAACTAGAAGACTGATACATGAAATTCATGCACGGGTAGGGTCCCTAAGCCTGGCCGGTGATCAGAGTCAATCTGTGGGATGACCAGAGGGGCGATCAGGGAGGTTGGTGGGGGGGGCCACTGGCACCCACGTTGGCTGGCCTGAAGCTGCCCACTCATTGCCCCACCACCACTACCACCCACTGGTCACCTCTCTCTTTGGAGCAACTGGAGGGGGTTCCCTGCTGGCACATTCCTTGGCTGGCCTGGGGCCTGCAGGCTGGGGGCAGCTCCTGCATTGAGAGTCTGCCCCCTGATGGTCAGTGTGTCATAGCAACTGGTCATTCTGCAGTTCAATCTATTTGCATATTAGGCTTTTATTATATAGGATATAGATGCTACACACACACACACACACAAACACACACACACACACATCCAGGAACAAGAGACACAATTGTTTTTGTATTATTCCAATCTGCATAAATGTATGATACTAAATTATCTGCACTCAGGAGTACCCCCGTCTAACATCATGTTTTTAAGCTCCATCCATGCTGGTATATATTTAGTTCATTTATTTTATAACTGCAAGGTATTCCAGCCCAGGAAGGTGGGCCTGAATCCTTTGTCTGGAGCTCGGGTAACACCAAGGCTTCCCCTGCTCTCAGAGGTTCTGCTAATTTGAGATACTTAAACCAATTGCAGGGACTCTTCCCAGACCCCATCCTTCTAGTCCATAAAACCCTCCAAACCCCACTGCAGCCCCTAGATCATCCCTCCAGCTCCTGTCCCACCTCACTGCTTTGTCTAACCTGTGAACACTTCTTCGGCTTTTTTAGGTTTTCCATCCTGAATTCAAGAAATGAGGACATTAAGGTCCTTTACAAAGTCTGTTTTCCCCTCATAAGCGGTGCCAACAGGTGGTGGGCATCCTGAGAAGTTGGCATCTCTGCAGACTCTGATGTCAGACAAGCCTGGTTGAATCCTAGTTCTGTTGGCAGGTGCCCTGCCCTCCCTGAGTCAGGCCCCTTGTGATTAAAGTGAAGGTAGCAAAACCCAGGTCACAAGCCAGCTGGGACAGTTGCAAGGAACAGTAGATGAAACACAACTGGCACAAAGCAGGCAAGCAAAAAGGGCTCTGCCTTTGGTCTTTTGTCTCTTTTCACACCTGCAGTCACAATGGTCTCTCAAACCCAATGAGCCACATCACCCCTTTGCCAATGGGACTTCCCAGATTAGGTCAAGAAGGCTTTGCAGAACCTACCTTGGCCTCCAGGAGTGCTTGTGCTGGGGGAAGCCAGCCACCACGGCATGAAGATACTCAAGCAGGTCTGTAGAGAGGCCCCTGTGGAGAAGAGCTGTGGCTTCCTGCCAACAGTCAGCACCAGCTTGCCAGCCATGTGAAAGGGCTACCTTCGGTCCTTTCCATGAGTGCAGCCCCAGCTGACATCTGACTGAAACCTCATTGAGAAACCCTGAGCCAGCACCACCCAGCCAAGCCACTCCCCAATACCCTGCCCACAGACACAATGAGAGGGAAGAGATGATTACTGTTGATTTAGTCCATTCATCCATTGATTTGTTATGCAGCATTAAATTAGTAATATACAAGTTAACATTTTGTCAGGTTGGCTTCAAGCCCGTGACAAGTTGTATTATTACCAACTTGTGTATTAATGCTAGTATTGCACTATGTGTTAGACGCTATTCTAAATATTTTATGTGAATTCATTTAATCTTCATAGCAACCATCTGAAATGAGAACTATCCGTATCCCCATTTTATAGGTAAGAAAACCGAGGCACTGAGTGCTTCAATAACTTGCTATTAAGTGGCAGAGCTGGAACACAAACCCTGACACTGGCTCCAGCTGCTGTGCCCATAACCCCTATTTCGTGCTGCATCCATGAACAAAGCCATAATCAGAAATGTGGCACCAAGAAGCAGGAAATTGTTCTCCAATTTACAGAGGCCGATTTTAAGGAGGTAAGATGAAGGAAAGAAAAGGAAAAAAGCCAAACTTTCTCTTTTCCCAGATCCTCCAGGTTTCTATCCTTCTCCTTGGATTTCAGCTCTAACCACCTGTTCTGCCACCTGTAAGCTGGGCTCGGACCAGAACCAACTAACTCACCTCCACCGAGTAAGTCAAACATGTTACAAAATGTTTGCACGGTGTTTTCAAGCTGTTGTCGCATCTCCTTAGGTAGGGCTCTGATCCGTGGAGGTGACCACTTTTTCCTCTGCACACCTGCTGATTCAATGCACGTCTCTCGTCCCTACTTCTTCAAATTGTCCAACGTCTTAAAACATACCAGGTAGGGCAAAATCACTCAAAGAAGACAACTTCATCAATGCGGGATCCACAAACACTAAGCACGTGTTCTACAGGCCCTTTCCCTGCCCTTTCCAGACATGGCTAATCAATCGCCTCTTTCCCACTCAGTCTGGATGCAGAAGCCTTCTCCCACCGCGCTCCCGACTGCCACTTCCACAGGTTCTGTGTTGGCAGGAGAGCTGAGGCCTATTTGTCATTCTGGCTCTAACAGGACAAGGATGAAACACCAAAAGCAACAAACTGGAACTAATCTCTCTCCCCTCCAAGAGAGTGAAAGACTTCCGGTCTCCGCTGCTCTTACCCCTCCTCCAAAGCCCACCATCCTCACAGCCAGAGCTTAGGAGGGGTTTTAAAAAGAGAGGACACTACAGAAAACATTGACCTGGGTTATAATGATGGGATGCAGACAAGAGCCCATGCTGAGAGGTGCCCCATGTCCATAGATCAGGGGTGGGGAATGTCCAGCCCGTGGGCTATAAAAGGCCAGAGAAATCTTTTGGTCTGGCCCTGCCAAGGAATTAGTGGTGAGCTAATGAAATGTTTGACCAAATATTGCAGGCTAATTTTTAAGTTGATAATTTTGTATGGGCTGCGAATGATGTTATAAATATCCAATTGGCCCTTGGCTGAAAAAAAGGTTCCCCACCCTGCCATAGATGCTAGTAAAATTAGGAACTTAGCAGCAGATGGACCAAGAACTATCCTGAAGTCAAGGTAAACTAGGAATGCAGCCACATTCTTTAAATATAACTTTCCACTGAAATCTCTGAGCACTTAAAATATATATATATATATATATATATATACACACACACACACACACACACACACACACACACATACATATATAAAATTGACTTCAGAGAGGAAGGCAGAGGGAAAGATAGAAACATCAATGATGAGAGAAAATCATTGACCGGCTACTTCTTGCATGAACACCATGGGGATCAAGCCCACAACCCAGGCATGCACCCTTGACTGGAATGGAACCTGGGACGCTTCAGTCCACAGGCCAACATTCTATCCACTGAGCCAAATCGGCTAGGGCCCCTCTGAGCACTTTAGAGAGGGGCTGTGAATACATGGGAGACAAGAGCTGTCCAATAGAAATACAGCGCAAGTCACATATATAATTAGTACTTTTCTACTAGACATATTTAAAAAGGAACAGGTAATATTAATTTTAATCATGCATTTTATTTATTTAGCTCAATGTTTAAATATTTTCATTTCAACACATAGTATTTTTTTAAAAATCAGAGGTATTTTAATTCTTTTCTTTTTTTGTACTAAGTCTTTGAAATCCATTGTGTATTTTACTTACAGCTCGTTTTAATTTAGATACTAAATTTTCACCAGAAATACTTGATCTATATTGAGATGTCATAAAATTTACATTTGGAAACATAGATTTCACATATTGAAGTTCTTCTAAATACCCTTAAAAGTTTTCCAAGAACTGAAATGAGTGTCTGTGTTTAATTTAAATCAATTAAACTTAAATTAAAATTTCAGTTCCTCCTGTTGCACTAGCCACAGTTCAAGTGCTCAGTGGGCCCCTGTGGATGGTGGCTACTGCCTGGGCCACCGCAGGTGGGGACCATGCAGGGCTCGGCCTGCCCACGGCCAGATGCTCACCTCCCAGCAGAGCCCCTGTGACTGTGCTCAGGGAAACGACGGCCTGGCTCCTCAGAACACCCCTGCTCAGGCCGATGACTGTCCCACAGCGGGCTTCACTCTCCGACCAGGCCCTTTCTTACTCTCTGCTTGGCTTACCCACAGCGGCGCACCAACACCGGCTCTCAGATCTCTCGGGCTCGGAGCTCGGCAGTTCTCAGGCTTGCCCACCTTGCCTGGCTCCAAGTCCCGGCCCCAAGGCCCTGCTTGACTGGAAGAGCTGTCTAGATGATGCTATCTTCTCTGCTATGCACACCAAAAGAAAACAAAAACCAGGGTTGGCAACCTTAGGGTGCATCCAAGAGGAACCATTTCCTTTTGGTGTTTAGAAAGAGGGCCCTTACCATTTCATGCCCCCAAGGTGGCACCAAGGCTGAACTAAAGCATCAGCATGGGCAGCGTCTGCTCTCTCCCTTTTGGCTTTTGACTCCAAAAGGTCCTCTCTCACCTTCCCCGGTCCCTGCAGTGTGTCTGCTCTGTCCCTTGGTTCCCTTTCTTCCTCTGGCCTCTTGGGCCGGTGAACTACGACAGGGCTGTGGTTCAGTCCTGGCGCCTCACTCCTTCAAGGCACCAACACCACCGGAGGCATCAGTCAGGGATCACATGGTTTTTTTCTCCTGAATCTCTGGCTAGGCTCTCCCTCAAACTCTGGGATCCTGTTCCAGCCTCCCACAGTCCTCCCCCAAGACCTTCTTCAACAATGAGAGATTTCACAGGGAAGGGGAAAGATGGCTTTCAATGAAAAAATCTGGTCACAGACTTGTGAGGCACTAACCTCCCTGGAACTAACCACAGATTTGGCACCTTTGGAGGGTAACATGGGTCTCCTCCGGCTGTGGCCCTCCAAGGCCAGATTCCCTGGAAATGAAACACTTTAGAATGTCAGAAGCCATTTATTTAAAGAAGCCAAAAAAAAACAGAGCTGCTGTGAGAAGATAAGGGATGAAAATCTGAACTCTGAAAAGCACATCTAAAGGGGCATGACTGACAGGAGTCTGGGATTGAGCATGTGTAACCTGAACCACTAAAATAGAGCACCTGCCTTAGCCGGAGACCCATGAAGCCGTATCATACCAGTCACCAGGGGAAGCCACTTGAGTGTCTGTGGACACAGCCTCACACAGGCCTGGCAGAGCCATCTTCACCCACTGCCTGCCTGAAGAAAGCTGTGTGGGGTCCTTAATCCTGCCAGGCCTGGGTGCCCACCTCTGTGCCTGAGGAAAGGCCTAGACACTTCAGTCTTCAAGGGTTTGTTTGTGCAGAAGGGGAACCTGCAGCAGGAAAGGGCAAGAATTCCAGGTAACCGCCTGGCCAGTAAACATCCTTCCCAGAGTCCTCAATGCACCTGAGGACATGGTGAACCAGCCGGGAAGCAAAGGGTGGCTTGATCAGGCACCACCGCACAGAGGAACCCTCCATCCCACACAGAGCTCTCCCTCTAGGGCAGAGCCCTCCCCATCCATACCTGCTCCAAAATTTCAACAAGAATGCCATTAACTTCTGACTTTTAAATCTCTTCAGGCACCAGCACCCGCCATGCCCCCACACCAACTTCACACACACACACACACACACACACACACACACACACAGCACACAAGTACCTCATTGATCTCGCATTATAAAGAAATGAAGTGTTCAGCCATGGAACATTTTTCAAAGAATGTAGGTTTATCTGTTTAAAGACCAATGCTTTTTGACCATACACTGGAAAATTTTCTGAGCTGAATGACAATAGGTCCCGGATGTACCAAGTCTGTACATGGAATGTGATTTATCACTTCCTGATGACTCAGGGACATGTTTCTTTTTCTTTCTTTTCTTTTTTTAAATATATTTTATTGATTTTTTACAGAGAGGAAGCGAGAGGAATAGAGAGTTAAAAACATCGATAAGAGAGAGAGATCGATCAGCTGCCTCCTGCACACCCTCCTCTGGAGATGTGCCTGCAACCAAAATACATGCCCTTGACCGGAATCGAATCTGGAACTTTTCAGTCCGCAGGCTGACACTCTCTATCCACTGAGCCAAACTGATTTCAGCAGGAACATGTTTCTGAGCCTGTCTTTACCTCTGCCTATGAGGCCTTCCCCTTGGGCCACTTTTACCCTTGCTTACACTGTCCCCGCCAAACGCACCAAGCACGCACCCTGCAGTGATGGTGCCCTCAGCTTTGGGTACCTGGCACGCTCTCTCCCTAAATACCTGTATGGCTCACTCTTTCCATTCAAGCTGCAGCTCAAGCACCATCTTATCAGAGAGACCTTTCTTGGCCATCTTCCTGTCCCCTTTTACTGCTTTCTTTTCTTTTCTTCCATGAACACACAGCTTAGGTACACTGCCACCAAGCAATGGACAGGGCCCTGGAAGGTAGGACAGGCTACCTGCAAACTCTCCCCAGGTTAAGTGAGGGAAATAAAAAGAAGGGGTTCTGGGAATGTAGGACTCAAAGAGCCTCATTGGGGCAGGAGAAGCTCTGAGGGCCTCTGTGCCCAGGAGCAGGGAAAATGCTAATGACCAGCACCTCCTACTTTGCAGCTTTGCCTCTGACCAGCCTTGGCCCTTTTCCCTGCTTGGCAGCCCCAAAGCAGCAGGGAGGGGACAGCACAGCAGCAGCGAGGGGTTTCTTTTAGTCACCCTCCGCCCTGGCCTCAGCGCAGCCAGTCCTGTATCTCAGGGCGCCAGATCTCACCTGCTGCAATAATTGTACCCTTTTTTTTTTTTTTAAAATTTTTATTAATTTTTTATACATATCTCCCCATTGCCCCCCTCCCTCCCAGGCGTACCCCGACCCCCCAGTGTCTGTGATCATTGGTTATGTTTATAAGCATGCATACAAGTCCTTTGATTGATCACTTATTTACCTCACCTAACTTTAATCTTTCTGCTATAATTTCACAGTCTGTTTGATGCTTTATGATTTTTGTCCTCCTGAGAATTATCAGTCTACTCCCTTTCTGTGCTCCTGATTCTATTATATTCACCAGTTTATTCTGTTGATCAGATTTTTAATTCACTTAATTTTTAGATTCACTTGTTGACAGATGTGTATTTGTTGTTCATAATTTTTTGTCTTTTACCTTTTTCTTCTTCCTCTTCTGAAAGGGTACCTTTCAGCATTTCATATAATACTGGTTTGGAGTTGATGAACTCCTTTAGCTTTTTCTTCTCTGTGAAGGTCTTTATCTGCCCTTCAATTCTGAATGATAGCTTTGCTGGATAGATTATTCTTGGTTGTAGGTTCTTGTTGTTCATCACGTTGAATATTTCTTGCCACTCCCGTCTGGCCTGCATCGTTTCTGTTGAGAAATCAGCTGACAGTCGTATGGGTGCTCCCTTGTAGGTAATAAACTGTTTTTCTCTTGCTGCTTTTAATATTCTCTCTTTCTCTTTTGCTCTTGGCATTTTAATTATGATGTGTCTTGGTGTAGTCCTCTTTGGGTTCCTTTTCTTTGGGGTTCTGTGTGCTTCCTCGACTTGTAAGTCTATTTCTTTTACCAGATGTGGGAAGTTTTCAATCATTATTTCTTTAAACAGGTTTTCAGTATCTTGCTCTCTCTCTTCTTCTGGCACCCCCACAATTCTGATGTTGGCACGCTTGAAGCTGTCCCAGAGGCTCCTTACATTATCTTCACATTTTTGGATTCTTTTCTCTTCTTGCTTTTCCAGTTGAATGTTTTCTGCTTCTTTATATTTCAAATTTTTGACTTGATCCTTGCCTTTCTCTAGTCTGCTGTTAGTAGTACTCTGCATAATAGTTTTCATTTCAGTCAGTGTATTTATTATCTTCTCTTGGGTCTCACTAAATTTATCCATCTTTTCTAGCATATTCTTGCAAAACCTTATAAGCGTGGTTTTGAACTCTATATCCAGTCGTTTTTTTTCCTCCATTTCTTTTGCTCGTAATCCCTTCCCTTGTCTCGGCATTGTCACTGTGCCGGGGAAACTTCTGTGCTGGATTCAGCCGAGAAGCCTCTGCTGAGCTTGGGAGGGTGGAGTCTCAGGGCTTAAGGGACCGCCTTGCCTTCCAGTCGGCCCCGCCCTCCACGGCCCCTGAGTCTCACGTGACTGGGTAATGGCTGGAGCGGTCTTTGTGCGCGCGCACCCGCAGCGCCTCCGACCGCTGCCTCTCCGGCTCCCCTGCGAACCAGGACCACACGAGTCTAGGTCCCCAGGGTTTCGCCCAAAACAGGGGCCCAGTGGACTCAGAAGTGGCGCAGTTGGGAGGGTCTGTCTCCCGCTCACTCGCGAAAGCCAGCCGCACAATCAGCAATCCGTCCGTCCTCCGCGTGGTGCCGTGCGCGACCAGACCTCCGATCCTTTGCAACTCCCCTAAATTTCCGTGCACTTCTCCCTTTTCACAGTCCAAACTCCCCCCGTATGAGTTTCGGCTGGATCTGGGGTTTAGTGTCGTAAGAGAAGGGGTTCAATGCCGTTGGGAGTCTCCGTTTCCCTCCCGCCAGAGAAAGCCAGCCAGGTACTCCGGCACCCGCTCTCTCAGCGCGCGTCTCCGTACCTCAGCTTTTTGCAGCTCCTCTGGGTCTCCGCGAGCCCCTCTCTTTCCCTCTAGTTGTAGAACTTCCACTCAGCCAGCTTTCCTGTGGTTCTGGATGATGTCCGTTCTGTCTTTTAGTTGTAGTTTTGAAATTGTTGTGCGAGGCAGCAGTGTAGGTGTTTACCTATGCCGCCATCTTGGATTCTCGTGTACCCTTTTTCAAACTGTTACAGAGCTGCCACATCTCAGGAGACTGTGAGGGCAAGGAACCTTTTCCTCCTTCTCCCGCTGCTGTGGCGATGAAGCACTGACTGCTGATAGGGAGTGTGAAGAGAAACCCTGGTCTGCCTTTGGACCATTTGATGACGGACGGGCTCAGGGAGAAAGTTTTCCTTCTGGTGAAACAAAATCTCTCTCGCTACAGCTTTTACTCACTGACCCCAGTTCTGTTCCTTGGAACCCTGCAGAATCCTATCTAATATAAGAGTAATATGAAAATCAACCATACCTCTGTACCCACAAGCCACAACCACCAGCCAATCAGGAACGAGTATGCAAATTAACCCAACCAAGATGGCTGCAGCCACAGAGTGAGCAGGAGGCTTGGGTTTCCCCGGCAATGGAGGAAGCCAAGCTTTCCGCACACCCCGGCCTGCCTTGGCCTCCACTCAAGGCTACAAAGTTTCAATTATAGAAGATAAATAAATCCAAGATACCGGGGCCTCTGCTTGGCTCGCTGGGGGGCATGGCCAGCCTGCAAACCACCACAGGCCCCTCACCCAGGCCACCCCATGCCCCAAGGGAACCCCCACCCTGATCCAGGACACCCTTCAGGGCAAACCAGCTGGCCCCCACCCATGCACCAGGCCTCTATTCTATCTAATAAGAATAATATCCAAATTGACCATCACTCCAACATACAAATTGACCATGACTGCCCCCATGTGGTGAAAGATGGCTGCCCCCATGTGGACACAAGATGGCCACCACAAGATGGCCAGCAGGAGAGGGCAGTTAGGCCGGCAGAGAAGGGAAGTTGGGGGTGACTGGGCCTGCAGGGGAGGGCAGTTAGGGGTGACCAGGCCAGCAGAGGAGGAAGTTGGGGAAACTGGACCTGCAGGGAAGGGAAGTTGAGGGGAACCCAGGCCTACAAGGGAGAGCAGTTGTGGGGGATCAGGCCTGCAGGGGAAGGCAGTTAGGGGCAATCAGGCTGGCAGGGAAGTGGTTAGGGGATGATCAGGCTGGCAGGCAGAAGCGATTAGGGGCAATCAGGAAGGCAGGCAGGAGAGCAGTTGGAAGCCAGCAGTCCTGGATTGTGAGAGGGATGTCTGACTACCTGTTTAGGCCTGCTCTTACCGGGATAGGGTCTAAACATCCCTTGAGGGGTCCTAGATTGGACAGGGTGCAGGCTGGCCTAAGGGACACCTCCCCCTGTCCACGAATTTCGTATACCCTCTAATAATTAATAAAATGATTTCGTGTGTAGCTGGTGTGGAGGAAAAAAATAGGTCCCTCTCTCTCTCCTTCTCCCTCTGCAGAGGTATTCCCAAGGAAAGGCAAATAGGGGTTCATCTGTCCCCTAGAGTGAGTCAGCACCTAGAGTAAGGGACAAGTGATGGAAAGTATGGCCACACGACATATTTTAGACTTGACCCTAAGAGCATCGGAAACTAATGAGTGGTTTAACTTGGAGAATAACTTGATGAGATTTTCATATGTTTATTAAATTTAAATGCAGAAAGTGGGCAACCATCTTGACTGAGGATAACATATGTGAAGTTAAGGCCATCAGTTTCTCAAAGTCTGTGTCAAAACTCAGATGTTGACCTTAGAAAATGGAAATACAGAGCCTTGGTGGTATGGCTCAGGGGTTGAGCATCAACCTATAAACGAGAAAGTCACGGTTCGATTCCCAGTCAGGGCACATGCCCAGGTTGTGGGTTCTATCCCCAGTAAGGAGTGTGCAGGACATGGTCGATCAGTGAATCTCTCTCATTATTGATGTTTCTATCTCTCCCTCTCCCCTTCTTTTCTGAAATTAATAAAAATTCTATAATAAAAGCCTAATATGCAAATTGATCAAATGGTGGAATGACTGGTCACTATGACATGCACTGACCACAAGGGGCAGATGCTCGATGCAGAAGCTGCCCACAGTCCACAGGCCCCAGGCCAGCCAAGGAGGTGCCAGCAAGGGGGCCCCCCAATTGCCCCGTTGGTTGCCCTACAGAGGGAGGTGACTGGCAGTGGCAGGGGGCGGGGTCAGCCGGTGAGCAGACAGCAGAGGGACCATTGGGGGGAGGGGCTGGATAGCAAGCAGACAGCACCGTCCCCCCTTTACCTCCAGGGCAGGTGCCAGCAGGGCCTTCCCCAGTCGCCCCACTGGTCACCCTACAAAGAGAAGTGACAGGTAGGAATGGTTGGGAATGGAGCCAGCGAGCAGGTGGCACCAGGCTGGCCAAGGTGGGTGCCAATGGGGCCCCCTGAATCAACCCTGATCACCCAGCCAGGCTTAGGGACCCTACCCATGCATGAGTTTCATGCACTGGGCCTCTAGTAATTCAAATAAGTCTCCTACCTTTTCTGTTGGCTAAATGCGAATCATTGACGGGGGATTCAGAAATGAGAAACATGATTAAGAAATGAACCCTTTACTTGAGCAATCAAGAATGATTTTATTCCGTCTTCAAATAGTTTAAAAAATAATTATCTTCAGCCCTGGCCTGTTTGGCTCAGTGGATTGCATCGGCCCTCGGACTGAAGGGTCCCAGGTTTGATTCCAGTCAAGGGCAGGTACCTCGGTTGCAGGATTGACATCTGGCCCCAGTCAGGGGGCATGTGCAGGAGGCAACCCATCAATTTGTCTCTCTCACATTGATGTTTCTCTGTGTTTCACCCCCTCCTTTCCACTGTCTCTACTAGTAAAAATCAATGGAGAAAATAAACTCGGGAGAGGATTAACAACAAAAGTAATTGTCTTCATGCCTTTATCATTATAACATTAATAGGTGCTTATATAGGAAATGTTGGGGAAAGCCAAAAGATGAAAGGGGAATTACCCATAATCCTACTTTACTACTGCTAACACTTCATTCTATATGGTTTTGCGTTTTTTCCCCCAACAAATGTTTATGGAGTGAATACAAAGCAGGAGCTGCACTCGTAGCTCCAGGAAAGACTTGCTGATGCATCAGACTTGGATCTTGCCCTGAAGATGCCTCCGGGGAAACAAGATACATGCATGGCCTTCAGAGGCAGAAATGCTGGGTGTCAGAGGCATGCAGTAGTTGCCAGGTCATGAATCTCTGTAAGCCTCACTTTCTGCATATGTTAACCGGATCGGATCAATGGCACCTTCCTCACAAGTTGTTAAGGGGCTTCAAAGCTTGTAAACCAGCTACCACAGCGTCTCATGAATCAGCCACCGTAAGTGTAATGCCGAGGTAACAGCGATTGCAGAGGCCAGGTGGGTGCAGAGCAAAGAACCCAAGCACTTAGCGAGAGACTAAGCCATTTGTTTCCAGAGCAGGCTCTACACCAAGCATGTCGAACTCTCGGCCCATGGGCTGCACGCCTTGTTTATTTGGCCCATGTTAGCCTTTGAGTTTGACATGCTTGCTCTACACCATCTTTAACTGCTTCAAGCACGGTGTCCGAGTTGGCGAACCGAATTACTGCCCAGCGTAACTAACCATCATCAACTCTCATCTGAAAGCTCTGCTCCCCGTTGGTTTTGAGAAGCCTTGGGTAGTCTGTGTGTTTAGCTTCCTGGTGTCTTTGTCCTGCTGTTCAGCGGGAAGGTGTCTCGGGTCTCAAGAAGCAGATGGGGATAAAACTCCAATCTTCTCACTGTAATGAACTGCTTGGCTCCAGGCTCACCTCTCACCCCAAGGTGGCTTCCTCCATGACAGCAAGACAGTGCCCCCAGGAATTCGGCCCAGCCTTGCCTCTCAGTGCCCTCCACCTGGACCTAAATGGCACTTGCAGAGCTCCACTCACAGAGCCAACAAACGCCCACAGAGAAGAAAGCCAGGCCCACGGCCCTGGGGGCAGCCAGGGATAAACCCTGATAAGGCACAGAAATAGGGGACCGGAATGAGCAGAGCCCTACAACTAATTCCGTGCCCTCGGGCTCCTCGGGGCCTCCCAGGGAGGTGACTCAGGCTGCAGGGCCTTTACCAGCCTTGGTGACTCTGTGCTATCCCAAAGGCCCACAAGCAGGTCTCAACATGACCCAGGATGGGACCTCAGTGACAGGAAACCAGGCCCTTTCGATCTGAACATTTGACAGAAGGAGTGTTTGTGCTTCTCCCTCCCCACTCTCTTTCCCGTGTGCAGCCCCTAGATAAATTTAATGTAAAATCACTTTCTGTCATTTAGTCAAATCATATTCCCACAGTTCAGAAATTCGCATGTTATAAATAAAATATAAACCCAGACAGATCTGATTGAAGCCTCTGCTCTCAGAGGACAGCGCCGGGAAGCCATTCTTTTCTGCGAGGTAAGGAGGGATCCCCGCGAGTCCGGGGGGCGGGGGAGGGGGGGTCACTGCAGGGCCTTCTCCTGACAGGGGGTGTCCCTCCACAAGCCAGAAGCTTCATCGGACCCTTTGGGAGAACTCCATTAAAGCTATTTATCCACTTCTAGAACTGAATACGCTTCTCTAAAGGTCAACACATCTCAGAAGCCATTGAACACATAGAATAACCACGGTCCAGAGCTGGTGAGTATTTTGTCCAGGGTCACTCAGCAGTATCCCCATTGTAGGACAAGAAACTCCAGTTTAGAAAAAACTCTTGCCCAAAACTTCCCTGGTTCCAAATAGGAAATGTTGCCAAGGAGTACACCTATCTTTAAAATATGTCTTTTTAAAGTGAAATTCTATATCACACCTTAGCATCCCCCCTTAGCCTGCTAGAGAATTCCGATATAGAAAACCAGGGTCCCAAACCCAACACAAATGTTCTTTCCGACTGTGAGGCCTGAAGGCCGAAGGCGGCCCTACCTGCCTCACCTCCTGCCGTCCAGGTCCTGTGGCAGCGAGCATCAGTGTGGATTCAAGTGGATGGCTGCCTTGCTCATGAAGTGCAGCCTGGAGAAATCACAAAGCCTGCCACAGCGTAAGAAGCCATTGAGGGACGCAGTCAGAATCTCCCTTTAGTTTTACCAAACCCACGACCAGTTTTTCCCATCAAAATCTGAGACACACATGGGCTGACAGCAGGACAGAATATTAAAAATCAGGACCTCTCCCAGAAATCCAGGCCTTATGGTTGCCATGCCAACACCCCACATTGCCAAACAAGTGCCTCATAGGTCCAGAAGCAACTTGGCTGGCTCGGGAATTACCCAGACATGGTGACCACAGAGCTGCCCCTGGCCTGGCTGCTCTGCAGACCCTCCCTTTCCCAGCTCAGCTCTCTGACTCCCCAGGGGAGTGATGATGACGATGCCTGTCTGAATTTTCTCATCCTCTGTCAGCAGGGCTGGCCACATCATCCTCTAAGAATCTAAACATCCCCACGCAGCGTCCTGGCCCAACTAAAGAGAGCCGGCCGGGTTTAGGAGCGGCAAGACTAGTGAGAGGTTAACCACAGAGTTCAGGGAGAAAGCCAATCCTCAGCTGCACCTGCCCCTTTGAAGTTAAACAAAGGGTTCGACTCCAGGAAAGGCTGAATATGCACGCCCCGTTCTCCTCGGTTAGGTTAAGTCGGGCTGGAGCTGGCAATGAATGAAACCCGAGACGGGTGTGAAGCTAGGACCCCTGACTGCTCCCAGGCAGAAAGCTTACTTCACTCATCAAACCAGCACTTAGGTCTTGCTGTGCGCATCCGTGTGGGGATGCGAGAAGCTTCTCGCACCGTCCCTGCGTGATGGCTTACATTCAACGAGGAGACGCGGCAGATGACTGAGGACAGCACTGAAGTGAAACACCTCAGAAGACAGGGGTACGAGGCAGGGCTGTGACAAAGGTGGTGTGTGCCTGGCGACCAATGCCTACCGAACAGACACCCAGGGCTAAAGCTTAAGAACAGGAGGGAGCTGGCTATGCCCCTCTGTGGCCCAAGAAGGCTCTGGCACTCACTCCCCAGGCACTTCCACGCTCCCTCTCTTCCTGCACCTCCACGCCCTGGCTCCTCACTCTTTAAACTTGGCTTCCAGTTCACGGCCCTTTTCTAATCTGCAGCCAGTAAAACCCCAGGGTAACCAGGACAGCGGGAGAGAGAAAGAGGATGTTTGCTAGAACTGCCCCTGCCCAAGACCTTAAATTGCCAGCCCTCAAAATGAGTGCTGCATGCCTCCAGCAGTACCTTCTCCTCCCCGCCCCCCGCCCCCCACTCCAACCCCTGACACACACATTCTGGGGCTCTCGGTCTGAGTAGCCTTCTGGGTTGATCTCCAAGGGCCCTGGGAGGAGCCGGGGAGAGGTTCAAGAGCAAGATCAGGATCCCGAGGCAGCGGTGAATGTGATGAGACCCAGCCTGGGGTTCTGAGCCGCAGCTTCCCTGTGCTCCCTTCCCTTCCCTTTCCCCTCCTCTCTCCCCTCCTCCTCCTCTTCCAGCTCAGACCCTCCCCTCCTCCCATCACCTCGCACAGAAGCCAGAACATCTGGCCAGCCTGCTGGTCTCCTGCCGCTCGGGGCCCACCTACCCTAAGACTCAGGATATAGAGGGGGCAGCCCACCGCATGGAGCTCCCTGAGGACCTGGGCCACTGCTGGTTTGGCCACTTCCACTCCAGGTGTCAGTCCACCCAGATCCCAACACTCTGGGGTCTTTACACAGGAGGCTTCTCTTCATCAGCCTTTCTGTCCAAACACCCCCAAGTGCTTTGGAACCAGTGTCCTAGAGACAGGGACCCTCTGCCCAGCAGGGGACATCCCACCTAATCAGGCTCACCTCCCAGAGAGTTCAACCAGGCATGGGTCTGGGAATTGGGGGCTGGGGAAAACCCCAAAGTCTCCCCAGGCAAAGCCAGGAAATACGGTTCCTTTGCAGAGGATTTTTACTTCTTCCCAGTGGGTAACAGGTCAGAATCTGAACAGGATGAAAATCTGAGAGCACTTCCAAACCGACCTCCCCACCCCACCCCCCTCTCTCTCTCACACACACACACACACAACCAGATTCTTGGGGCGCAGCTGCCTCAGCACAAACATCTCGAAATCTCCGCACAAGCCTCGGCCCTCCTGACTGCACCTCCCTCCCCAGGCTCACCGCTCTTCACGCCGGAATGGCTGCCCTGCTCCAACCCCCACCCGCGGCCCCACACTTTGCCCTTCCTCCTCCTGCTGGTCCTCGTCCGGCCAGGCTGCGTCCGCCCAGCAGCTGCTCCCCAGGGTCGCCCAAGGCTCTCGCCCACCGCCCGCCCCCGTGGGAAGGTGGGAAGAACGAAGCCCGCCGAGGCAGCGCGCCGCGGATCCCGCGTCAACAGGTGCCCCAGCCTCCGAGCCGTCACCCCGCGCCCCGGCAGGCACGCCCCCTGCAGGACGGCGGGGGCTCCGCACGCCCCAGCTCAGGTCCCCAGAGAGCCCAGGGCCCTCGCAACTCCGCCGCGGCCCTCGTCTCCGCCGCCTTTGTTTCCCCCGCTCGCCTCGACCTCTCGAGGCTGACCTCGCGAAAGGGCATCTCCGGGCCCCGGCGCCGACACTGCCCGCCCACCTGTCGTGGTGGGGTGAGGGGCGCGCACAGTGTGAGACCTTGGCCCAGGGAACCGCGGGGTGTTAGCGGAGAGTACTCCGCGCCCCAGAAGCGGGCTCCAGCTGACCCGGGCTGAGAAGGGGACGCAAAGCCGGGCGCAGCCCGGGGCGACCCGGCCTCCTCTAATGCCCCCGCCCCCACGCCCTGGGCCCCCAGCAGGTTGGAGAGGGTGCGCGGTGCGCATGGCCACCTACGCGCTTACCGGTGCGCGGTTCCCACCGCCGGCTCGCTGAGCGCCGAGGCACAGCCACCCTCCCGGGCGGGCGAGGCACCGGCCACCCTCGGCCCCGGCCCGGCAGCGCAGCGTCCAGAGAGCCGCCACGTTCCCAGTCGCGCGCGCCCGCCGGGCCCACCAAACTTGCAGCACTTTCCCCCAACCCCCACCCGCTGTCACCCTCCCTCCGTCCTCGCGCCCCGGCCTCGCTGGCCCCGCGGAGGTTGCCATAACAACATGCAGGAATGCTCCAACATATACAAAGCCCGCAGGGCGCGGCGGGCACACCGCCCCCGGCCCGGCCCCACGCCCGCGGCGGCCGCGCGGGGCCAGGACGCGCGCCGCGGCTCCCCAGCGGCTGCCCCGGCGCACCGGGCGGACTCACAATGAGCGGGATGGTGCGGTCTTCGCGGAGCTGCTCCGGCCTCCCTCCGGCCTTCTGCGCGCCCCGGCCGCCCGAGGATGCGGCGTGGGCTCGGTTGTCCTGCCATAAGTAGTAGAAAGTGCCCAGGATCCAGGCTACGGTCAGGATGGCGATGGCATTGGCGCGGATCTTCCTCATGGTGGGCGGGAGGGCGCCCCGAGTGGGGGCCCGGGCCGGCGAGCTCTAGGGGCCGGGGCGGGGGCGCTCGCAGCCCCAGCTGTTTGTTTTCGCCGGCGCCCGGCTGCTCAGCCGTGCGGAGCAGAAAAAGGAGAGAGCTGGGGGTTGGGGGGGGGGGGGGGTGATAGGGAGAGACAGGCGCGCGGAGCGATCCTCACGGTCCTAATGCCCTTCAGCCCCGCGCGCGCGCTTCCCCCCGGCGCCCATTCATTCGCTCGCGGAGCCCGCCCGGCGCCCCGGCCCCCTCCAGCCGTCCCGGCCGCTCCGCTCCGCTAGAGCCGCGCCACCGGCGCGAAGGCAGGCCCGGCGAGGCAGGCGCCCGTGGCCGAATGGCGACGGGCCAGAGTCGGTCTCGGTTCCCCACGCTTGGCGACAGAGCGCCCGGCGGCTGCCCCCGCGCGGCCTGGGTCGGTCCCGCCTACCTCCATCCACCCCCGGGCCAAGCGGCCCTGAGTCACAGGCTGGAGATGCGCGACCCCGGCCCGGGCCCGCGCTGCGGAGCTGCGGGGCCGAGCTGCGCTTGCATTGCGCTCCTAGCGCGTGGCTGAAGGTGTGTTGGGCGAGTCCTTGAGAAGGGGCGGCTGGGCGGGAGGAAAGTCCCGAAGTTTGCACCGGAATCCTCGTCGGCCTAGGATTCCAAGCGTCCCGAGTACCCGCCCCAGGAGAGATGGGGAGCTGGTGCACTTGACATTCGAAGAGAGGGAAGGAGACGCGATGCTGCTGCACAGCCAGGGAATGGGGGTGCACCCAACCCACACCTTCCAGTGTTCGTGATGCTTCCCTTCATCCTGCCTCAGTGTCCCCTGGACATCCCTGAGATCATTTCACCATTCCCTCCGGAAGAAGGGGGGCCAGGAAGCTTGAAGATTCGCCCGGGGCCCTGCGACTCATTAGTTAGTGGGCAGAGCCCAGGGTAGAAGCCATCTCTCCATCTGACACTTCCGGGCAAAGTACAACACTCGGTGGTGAGAGACACAGTCACAAAAATCCCTGAGATTCTGCCCCAGCCCCGGCGGCACTGAGAATCCGCGTGAACTACTTGCACTCCGCAGAAGACAGGGGGCTAGATTGGTTCTAGGAGGCCAGCACAGCTGGGAGGCACAGCGCAGACACTGAATGAAGAGATATTAACGAAACTAACCAAGTGGGGATCACAGAGGAAGATGCCAGGTATTGCCAGGTTAGGGAAGGCTTCTCACAGAACGTGAATAAATTCTTAAGAGGCAGGGAAGAAGGAGGGCAGGGCAGGGTATGGGCTGCATGAGTAGCCAGAGAAAGGGTTCTGAGGAGGGAAATATTTGATGGGTTCAAGGCAAAGAGCTGCCTGGCATCGCTGGGGTCCAGGATGCTGGGAAGGTCTTGACAGAAGCTGAGATTGGCCAGGTTGGGCAAGGCTGGACTCAGGAGGCCCTGGAGTTTGCTTCCTGCTGGTGCTGCCGGGCAGTAGCTGATCTGAAGGCCCACAAAGTGTCCTTCTATATCAGTGTTGGGGAACATCCAGTCTGTGGACCCCATAAGGCTCAAGAAATCATTTTGTCTGGCCCTGCCAAAGCATTAGAGATGAGTTCATTAAATGTTTGACCAAAGAGAGCCGGCCAGTGTTTAGGTTTATAAGTTTGTGTGGCCTGTGAAAGATGTTATAAATATCCAAATGGCTCTTGGCAGAAAAAGATTCTCCACCCCTGTGCAAAATGAAGCCGCAAACAGTGGGGTCACAGGGCATGTCTTACTCCAGCTACCCTCATCATCACCACTCATTTCCCTGTTTCTCCAGCACTCAGGACTGAACTAAGCAAATAATAGATGCAGACCCAGAGGTCATGCCCTCAGTGGGAAGCCAGGGAGCCCTTGCTCCTTAGGAATCAGGCCAACAGGCATCTCCAGACAGATGAGAAAGTGTAAGAGAACTGCCCTCCTCGCGTCTCTTCACACAGGCTTTCCATCAGCTAGGTTGTCATTGGCTGCTCCCCTCATCCCTGCCTGGTCTATGCCTGTCCAGTTGCTTTTGTTCTTGAGAGAACTAGGTGAGAAGATGTGGGATCCTTAACCCCTAGTGAAAGGCTCCAAACTCATCGCTAGGCATGGGGGTGGAGCTGGACCATGCCGAACTGAAATCAGGCTGCTGGGGTGTCTGATGGCACCAGAAGGGGGGCTCTATGAGGACAGGGAGGGAAGGAGGAGCTGGAATTTGGCAAAATTTGGAATTTCTACAAGTCTCACCCCTTAATCCCCAGGGCTCAGTGGTGAGGATGCTACACATCTGCACTGAATTGTCACTCCCTGGTAGCTCTGTCCCAAAGAGAAGCCTTCCCCATTCTCCCCGCCCTCCCACCAACTCTCACCACAAAACCCCACAGGAGCCGTGGCCTCTCTGGATGGTATTAGACTTCACAGTCAACCCTTCCTTTGATGGACAAAACCCACCCTCCTGGGGCTCAGGGTTAGGGTTAGGGTTAGGGTTAAGGCAGGTAATTACTATACTCATGTGACCACGGAAATTTGACACGGAGGTTGAGTGATGGGCCCATCTCTCCTCAAGCCACTGGGAGAGATGGGCACTAGCAGCTGCTGCCTCGGCTGTGCCCATGGTCTTTCTTCCAGAGTCTAATCCCAAATAGGCACAGAGCTGCTGAGCCTCGGCATCCCTGATATGGATTTCCGTGTTCAGAGATGATCCTCTGCCGCCCTAGGAATGGATTCCAGCAGAACCATAGAATCAAAGCGACACCTAAGAGACAGTGTTGCCTAACATTCGCTGAACCTCGAAAACAACAAGCGTGATAATAATAGCTACATTTCACTGAGTACGGAGCAGGTGCCAGCTGCTGCGCGGCATCTCACATGGATTATCTGTCACACACCCACACCCGCAGGCAGGACTCGGAGGCTCAGTGAGGCTCTCGACTGTAGAGTACCACAGCAGGTGAGTGGTGGGGCTGGGTTTCAGTCCACTTTCCCTGCCAGTGTCTGGGCACTAGTGCAGGGCTTCTGAGGCCACTGGGAAGTCTGCAGGGAGGTCAGAAGATCTGTATGCAGGGACCCCACTTCTTCCTCTGGGCCTCCACTTCCCTCTCTGTAAAAGGAGGATGACCTCTAAGAGATGACCTCTAAGATCCCTCCGATGGCACTATTTTGGGCTTCCCCAGTTCCTTGGGCATATTCTGTCTCCATTGTGGCTCTGCTCTTGGGCATGGTCTCCTTCCAACACTGTTTAAGCCAGCACTCAGATAAGCTGGACAAAGTGCCGTGTGTCCCTGGCACTCCCAGAGGCCCTAGGGAACTCTGCCCCTGTATTTGATGCGGGATTTGGGTGGTAGGTGGATGACAGAAAGGAAAAAGCATATACCTCAGTGTAAGACCTTAGCTCTGGAGTTTGATAGCCTGAACTGAAATGCTGGTTCTGGCACATATTAGGGGAGTGACTTGAGCAAATTCTTCACTCCTCTTAGCCTCAGTTTCCTCAACTGTAAAATGGGGCCTGTTAGCTCTTAACTCTCAGCGTTGCTGGGAAAAGTAGGATGAAATAAAGCATGCAAAATCCGGTGCCTGGTAACTGGCCCAGTCCCCGGGAGGCCCACTCTCACAGGTGCTGCTGCTGGCTGCTGGGAGAGGGGGACTCCTGGAGGGCCTGCCAGGCACACGCAGGGATTGCTGGCTCATGCTGAGAAAGGGTACAGGCCCCAGGCAGGCCTCTCAGCCACACTCAAGGTCCATCAAGGACAATTGCCTGCCATTCAGTTGGGTGACTGCCTCTTCCAGTCTCTGATAAGTGGACTGGAGGGAGGGTTGGGGGTTGGTGTGCAGAGCCCCACCCTCTGCTGGTGTCTGTTCTTGATGGCACACCCATTGCCCTTGAGACCCTGGGCTAACTCAGAAGCCTCTTGTCCTGTCTGCAGCTGCAGGGGGAGGGGCAGGGAGCTGGATGAGGGGAACAGCTTAGACCTCCATGCCTGCTCTAAGCAGGACAAGAGGCAGGGGTGGTGGACAGGATGCATGTTACCATGCAACAGGCACTGTGCTGATACACGGTCTCTGAATACTCCTTAAGAGCCTGTGAGGAAGGTGTGACCATTTCTTCATCACAGAGAGAGACTGATGCCTGCAGAGGTCAGGCAGCACCAAGTGGTGCACCTGCTCCCCAATGACAGGTGTCCACATTTAACACGCCAGTGTGTCTAAGGAAGTTATTTATAAGTTCAGTTTACATAAATTCTATAGATAGGGGAGGAGACCTGGCTCTGTGTAAGGAGCTCAGAGAGTCAACTTATTAGCCATCATTCTGTTTATCAGATAACCATGGCTTTTCATATCAGTTTCTGCCACTGGAATGTCAATTCCTTGAAGGGTAGGGGTTCCGATATGTTTTGGTTACTGCTATCTCCTCTTTGCTTAGAACGCTGCTTGGCATGTAGTGGTACATAGTACATGTGCATTAAGTATCTGTTGATGGAAGGGAGGGAAAGAAGGGAGACAGAGGTAAGGAAAAGGGTAGGGTATCTCTGTAAAACATGCACTTCTTTTGCTTTTTTTAAAATATATTTTTACTAGAGGCCTGGTGCATGAAATTTGTGCACGGGTAGGGTTCCTAGGCCTGGCTAGCAACGGGGCCTTCTGGCTGTTGGCTGGGGCCTTCCTTCGTTCTGTGCTGTCTCCCGGTGGTCAGCGCACATCTTAGCGAGCGACTGACCTCCCAGTCTCCTGGTCGAACTTCCGAGGGGACAGTTTGCATATTAGCCTTTAGATAGACAGATAGATTGATTGATTGATTTGTTTCAGAGAGGGAGAGGGAGAGATAGAAACATCAATGATGAGAGGATCATTGACTCACCTGCCTCCTGCACACCTCCTACTGAGGATGGAGCCCACAACTAGGCATGTGCCCTGACTGGGAACCCAGCCGTGACCTCCTGGTTCATAGATCTACCACTGAGCCACACTGGCCAGGTCATGGACTTCTCTCTTAAGTCAAGCACGTGAGAGTCCAGTGCAGGGATAGAGCCCAGAGAAAAAGAGGATGCATCTAGGCTCAGCGCAAGCCAGTGTAGTGAGTAACCCAGGTCCCCTAACAGTGCTTCCGCGGAAGGACCAGATTTCCTCCCCAACCACTGGCCAGAGGCCAAATCCTGCTGCCCCAGGATGAGGGGGTGAGAAAGTCCTCTGTAGTACCATCAGATGTCAGGGTAGGAATGACCAATTTGGTTCATAACTGCAGAAACCATGAATGTTATTACTGCACATGAAATAACCCAGCTGTTGCATTTAGGAATAATAGGATTGCAGAGTATGAGGGCTAATTAGAAATGTGTCAAGTGTTTTTATCTTAACAGCAAGGAATTCCTACAAAGGGGAAATGCATAAATAAAGCCATCTGGTCAGTAGAATTAGTCTGCAGGCAGAGAACTGTCCAAGTCCTTCCTGGACCCTCCGTTCCACCCTGATTTCCACCACCTTCTTCTTGGTCCCTTCCCCTCCTCCACAACCTCTGCAGAGCTGAATGGCAGAGGTCCTGAGGTCCATGTGGCCCACAATGTGAGGCCAGTGCCTGTCACATACCCGAACTCCCTGGATTGGGAGTTCCTCTGGCAGCTTCTTTTGTGTGGCATCAGTTCCTCTTTAAGCATCATAGCAGCACTCACTAAACATTTGTGCAATAAGCAAATGAACGAATAAATACGTAAGGTAGTAGGCTGCCGCTTCTCCTCATTCTGTCCCATGGAAATGCTACATAGACTGTAAAGACAAGGCCTGTTTGCCCATCAAGGTGGTATTTGCAAGTCCTTTTCTTTCCACTCCTTCTTGTACACCTACTATGTCAGACACTTCTTCTACACCTACTATGTCAGGTTCCAGGGATATAAAAATGAACAAAGACTGACATACCTCGATGAGGGGTTGGCGGGGACCAGAAGAGATGAACCAAAAAACTTATACGTATGCTTATATGCACAGCCCATGGAATAGGGTAGGAAATCCTTGGGGATGGGTAGGGACTGGGATTAAGGGGAAAAGGGAGAGGGAATGGGAGATATTTGTAATACTATCAACAATAAAAAATAGCCAAAACCACTTTGGCTCAATGGTAAATCATTGGCCTGCGGATTGAAAGGTCCCAGGTTCGATTCTGGTCAAGGGTATGTACCTTGGTTGTGGACACATTCCCAATGGGGGACGTGTAGGAGGCAACTGATCGATGTTTCTCTCTCATCGATGTTTCTAACTCTTTATCCCTCTCCCTCTTCTCTGTAAAAAAATCAATAAAATATATATTTTTTAAAATAGCCCTAGCTGGTTTGGCTCAGTGGATAGAGCGTGAGCCTGAGGACTGAAGGGTCCCAGGTTCAATTCTAGCCAAGGGCACATGCCTGGGTTACAGACTTTATCCCCATTGGGGGATGTGCAGGAGGCAGCCAATCAATGATTCTCTCTCATCATTGATGTTTCTCTCTCTCTCTCCCTTTCCCTTCCTCTCTGAAATCAATAAAGATATATTTTAAATTACACACACACACAAATATATATATATATATAACAAAGTGAACAAAACCTGATCCCAGCTTTTGGGATAAGGAGCCCAGAAGCTGATAATGGGGAAATCCAGATAAGCAGTCAAGATCATATAACAGAGTTCCATGGAAGCCCAAAGGGGGCTTCTTCACAGGGAAGAAGTCATCTGAGAGCTGAGTCATAAAGGATAAACCGGTGGGCAAGATGTGGAAGGGAATTCTGAGAAGAGAAAGAGGCAAACGAAGGAACTAAGATTTGGAAGTGTATGGGAGCTCAGGGATGGTGAGTGGTCTGGTGTGTATGGTGTCGGGAGTGGTGATGGTAATGAGGTTAGAGAGGCAGGCATGGACTAGTTAACTGACATCTGCTCTGCCTTTGTAAGAAGTTTGGACTTTTTCTGGCAAACCATGAAGAACCATCCAAGATTTTGAAACAGGGAATGACATAACCAATTATAAGTTTTCACGAGGAAGCTGAAGACTAGTGGCTGGGGATCACAGTGATAATGCAATTCTGTGGGCTTGGATTAGTGCAGGAACACTGGGACGGAAGAGAAAGAGGGTAGACGCAAAGAATTTGGTGATCAGTGGGAGGTAGAGGTAAGAAAAAGGATTTGAGAAGAACATGTAAATGTGTAGGAGTCAAGTGCTTTGGTATAGGGCAGTGGTTGGCAAACTCATTAGTCAACAGACTGGCAAACCACAGCTCTCGAGCCAGTTTGCCGACCACTGGTATAGGGTAATCATGAATTGACATAGGGAATACAGAAGGAGGTATAGATTCCAGAGGCATATTCAACTAAACTTGAGTCCTCTGTGGTCCATTCCAGAAGGCAGCTGCAAGTCCAAGTCTGGTGCTCAGAAAGAGGAATGGAAGAGACCAGTCAGGTAGAGAAAAATAAGGAAACCAGAATACAATTGGGGAAAGACATTGCTGGTGGCTGCCCATGTACCCAGCACCTAGGCATGGGGAAAAGGCCATGTGCATCAGAGATTAGGACCTCTGGATTTCTCATGAGAAGATGCAGAGAACTAAGTTTTTTTTGGTCCTGCCTCCATCAGATGCCCTGATTCAAGGTCCTGAACCAAGCTCTTAAGAATACTCACTTCTTTATCATGGACCTCATCAGTTTGTACATAGTTAGGTTGAACCGCACACCTAGGGCTGGGACAAAATTTGGTTCAAAGAGAGGTTAGATGATTAAGACCAAAGAGAATTTGAACTGAAAAACCCATGGGCCTGGTCCTGTGTTTCCTTCAGCCTAACAGTATTAGTATAATTGATACTTCCATTTTTCTTGAGAAACTGGGAAGCAGAAATGAAGATACTGTTCCCAGGATTGGTATATATTTTGAAGCTCTCAGCAAGGCTGAAAATATCCATAGATATATTTTGAAGTGTAATTTCTAACTCCCTTACCAGTTGAAATAATTGAACAGGAAGAAAAAGCTGTTAATGCAGGAGGCGTGTAATATTAGATTCACATTGCCTGGAAACTTACCATTGCAACGCAATTGAGGGTTTTCACAGCCAGTGTTTATAGTACAGTCATACATGCCCCCTCTCTCTGAGCCACCCTCTGAGGCCATCAAAAGGCCCATCAATGTGGCTTGGATACTGAAACCATTCACAGTATCTGGAGCTGATGTCAAAGCAGAAAGAATATTTTAAAACACCATCCTGCCGTTTTTCAGCGTATAAATGTTGGGGTGCTTCCTCCTGGTAGGTGCTATAAACGGTTGGGGCTGTCAGTGCTCATGAAGCCAGTAAGGGTGAGCTCTGCAGAGGCATGGCCCCCTCCCCTCTCCCATCGCATCCCGCAGGTGTCCATCACAGGTCGTCCTCTTACTCTGGTCTAGGGTGGCGCTACTCGCTCCAGCCCAACAAAAACCTCCTGCCTCTGCCTCCGGCCCTGCACAGTAGGTCCAAAGAATGAAGTTCTTCAGCACAGGGTGTGCTGCCTCTAGACAGAAGATAGGCTTTACAGACTTTCATCTTTTTTGTCAATGCCTCTGCGTATGCATGTGCATGTGTGTGTGTATGTGTGTAGGTGTGCTATTTTCCAATTGAAATTGGACTTCAGGTTTTTCCAGGAATTACTGATTTCTTTCCCTGTATTTGTGTCTAGTGATAAAGATTTCTAAATCCATGTCCAATCATTTATCTTTCCTTCCATTTCTGGATCACATATTTCTATAAAGACCAGTATGTAAAGATGGAGCATTTAGTGTGTCCTTGGCCAAAGGAGGTGATCAAGAGGTAGGACTCCTAAGTGTGAGTGCCGGGCATGCCACTAGCTAGATGGTGACACTAGGAAGTCACCTGGATCTCTTATGTTTAAAATGAAATCTTTAGTACAAAAGGACCTGGAAAGTGCTTTCTAGTGCTAGCATTTTAGGATTCTATTTATTTATTTTAATATTTTAAGCCGTTCCCTGCCCCAGCAAGAATTACTGGCAATAAACTGAGCACAATTCTCTTTATTATCATTTGGCTCCCCTTGCATCTATTACATACCCTGCATATACACCCCAAAAATTTTAAATATTCCATTGGATCAGTCTGAAAACATCTAGATTACAGCATACCTAAAAAGGAGAAATTAGAACAGTGTACAAGAAATTGGTATGTTCAGGGATCCTCCGAGAAAGAGAACTTGAGAACAGGAGTGGGAGACTTTTATTTATTTATTTTTTATTTGATAAATCTTTATCATTCAGATTATTACAATTGTCCCTCTATTTTCCCCCGATAGCTCCTCTCCACCCGGCTCCCACCCCTCCCTCTGCCCTTACCTCCCCCTCCCATGGTCCTCATCCATAGGTGTATGATTTTTGTCCAGTCTCTCCTGGCACCCCCTCACCCCTTTCCCACTGAGAATTCAGTCCACTCCCTTTCTATGCCCCTGATTCTATTATATTCACCAGTTTATTCTATTTATCAGATTTTTAATTCACTTGATTTTTAGATTCACTTGTTAATAGTTATGTATTTGTTGTTCTTAATTTTTATCTTTACCTTTTTCCTCTTCTTACAGAGTACCTTTCAGCATTTCATATAATACTGGTTTGGTGCTGATGAACTCCTTTAGCTTTTCTTATCTGTGAAGATCTTTATATGACCTTCAATTCTGAATGGTAGCTTTGCTGGCTAGAATAATCTTGGTTATAGGTTCTTGCTATTCATCACTTTGAATATTTCTTGCCATTCCCATCTGGCCTGCATAGTTTCTGTTGAGAAATCAGCTGACAGTCATATAGGTGCTCCCTTTAGGCAATTAACTGTTTTTCTCTTGCTGCTGTCAATATTCTCTCTTTGTCTTTTGCTCTTGGCATTTTAATTATGATGTGTCTTGGTGTAGTCCTCTTTGGATTCCTTTTGTTATGGGTTCTGTGCACTTTCTGGACTTGTAATTCTATTTCTTTCACCAGGTGGGGGAAGTTTTCAGTCATTATTTCTTCAAATAGGTTTTCAGTATCTTGCTCTCTCTCTTCTTCTGGCACCCCCATAATTCTGATGTTGGTACACTTGAAGTTGTCCCAGAGGCTCCTTACACTATCCTCACATTTTTGTATTCTTTTTCTTTTTTCTTTTTCAGTTGAGTGTTTTCTGCTTCTTTGTATTTCAAATCTTTGACTTGATTCTTATGTTCCTCTAGTCTGCATAATATTTTTTATTTCAGTCAGTGTATGTTTAATTTCTAGTTGGTCCTTTTTCATCTCTAGTTGGTCCTTTTTCATCTCCTCTTGGGGCTCGCTCAATTTATTAACCTTTTCTAGGAAATTCTTGAAAAACCTTATAACCATGGTTTTGAACTCTATATCCAGTCTTTTGTTTTCCACTATTTCTTTTGCTTGTGATCTGTTCCTTTGCCTCTGCATTTTCACTGCTTCCTTGAGTTGATAGAGTAGCTTTGTGTGCTAGGTATCCTATATGGCCCAGAAGCTCCACTTCCCCAGTTACCTGAGGTAGACTCTCTTAGTGCACCCTTTTGTGGACTGTATGTGCAGCCGTGTTGTAGTTAAATCTTGATTGTTGTTGGTATCACTGAGGGGAACTGACCTCCAAGCCAACTGATTATGAAGATCAGCTGTGTCTACGCAGGGAGAACTGTGCTGGAGTCAGCCTTATGAGACAAAACTTACAAAATTGTAAAAGGCTCTGTGTTCAGCTTGGCTGGGGCAGAGTCTCAGGGCTAAGCAGACAGCCTTGGCTTCCCATCAGCTCTGCCCTATGTGGCCCCTGGTCTCAGTGTCCCTTGGTAATAACTGCAGCCCTCTCTGCGCACACTCATGCTTGCACACCTCCAGACCTCTGCCTTTCCGGTTCCACTGAGTTTCCTTGTGCTCTGAGGACCCATATGAGTCTGGGTCCTCAGAGTCTCACCCCAAACTGGGGTTCAGTGCAGCTGGAACTGAATTTTAGCACAGTTGGCAGGTTCTGTCTTCCTCCTGCTAGAGAAAGCCAGCTGCACAATCAGCAGTCAGCCCTCTGTGTGCGCACTCGCCCTCTGCCATTTGTGGCTCTCCTAAGTTTCCGTGCACTCCTCCCTTTTCATGACAGTTCAGACTTCCCCCATATGAGTCTCAGCTGGAATTGGGGTTCAGTACATTTGGGAATTTCCAATCTCCCTCCCACTAGAAGAAGCCAGTCAGGCACTCTGCTGCCCATCCTCTATAGGTGCCTGTCTCCATACCTCAGCTTTTTACAGCTCTTTTGAATCTCCTTGAGCCCTCTCTTTCCTTCTAATTGTAGAATTTCCCCTCTGCCAGCTATCCTGTGGTTCTGGATGGTGTCCGTTCTGTCTTTTAGTTGTAGTTTTGAAATTATTGTGCGAGGCAGCAGTTTAGGTGTTCGCCTATGCCACCATCTTGGTTTCCAAGCTCAGTAGTGGGAAACTTTTCATTGTACATTTCGTATCTTTTGAATTTTGTGCCACATGTACTTATTACCCCTTCCATTAATTTATTTTAAGCAAGGGAAGAGTTTTCCTGTTTCTTTCTTCTTCCACAGGCATTTCTGCAGCTCAGTTCTCGAGGGAGAGGAGCCCACCATGGGGCTGGCATCACAAGCTGGAAGCTGCCCCTCAGCCCAGGCCCTGCCTAAGACCAACTCCAGCCGGGTGGCTAGCAGCCTGCTCCCCTGCTGCTCCAGGCACTGAGGGGACTTGTGGTTGCATACCGCTGCTGGCTGCCCTTGCCACAGACACTCTGCTGGGCTGTCGAGCTGGTATAGGGACTCCATTCAAGGTGTGCCAGTGAGAGGCTGGCACCTCTGGCTCCAGTAGCCAGATGGGCAAAGGAGCTCAGGAGTTTAGCAAAAGGAAACATGCATGCAGCCAGATTCTCCAGAGCTTGCCATTCCCTTTTAAAGACACACTGCCTTTTGTTTTTTGTTTTGTTTTTAAATATATTTTATTGATTTATTATTATTATTATTATTATTATTTTTACAGAGAGGGAAGGAGAGGGAGAGAGAATTAGAAACATCGATGAGAGAGAAAGATCTATCAGCTGCCTCCTGCACACCCTCTACTGGGGATGTGCCGCAACCAAGGTACATGCCCTTGACTGGAATCGAAACTGGGACCCTTGAGTCTACAGGCCGATGCTTTATCCACTGAGCCAAACCGGTTAGGGAAGACTGCCTTTTGTTTTGTTTTTCTAATATGAGGACAGGAACATTAAAATTAAAATAAAAACAGCAAAAGGGCCAGAGGTGAGTGGGCAGAAAGGGTCATGAGAGCTCCCTGTCCTCTTCGCCCCACGCCCCACACCACTTGCCTCCACCTGGCAGAGCTAGGTGCAGTGTCCACAGGGCCCCCTCCCTAGTTTCATCCCCAGTGGCCACTCCTCCACAGCTTTCCCGCAGCGCACTTAGCTTCCACTGGGCCTTCCTTTCCCACCTCCTTTTCTGATGATCACCTCCTTTTCTGCATGCCCCCCACATCTGAATCCCCTCCTTCCCGCCACCCTTCCTCCTCCTCTGGCTGACCCAGTGCAATGCTCTCTGCCAGGAAACAGCTGTGCCCTCTAAGGTCCATTTCCCAGACAGGAGCTGTTCCCTGCCCACCATAGGGATGGTCAAGACAGTTCCTCTACCCTGCACCCAACTTTTTTTCAGATGGGGTGGGTGGCCTTCCAACAGCCATGGAAGGGTGGGGGCAAGAGGACAACTGAGAGCCATGGCAGAGTCTGACTGGGAGCAGCAGCCAGACGTACACATGGTAGAGCAGACACAGACTCCACGAGATGTAACGATACAGCCCAGGAGGAAAACAGCTGCCAAGAAAGATGAAGCAGAGAGAGAAGACCAATAAAGTGTCATAAGTACTAAGAGCAGACAAGGCCTGAGAAGACACCGTCCAGAGAGCAGTGAGAGGACAACCCATGTTGATGGGTGGATGAGGTCAAAGAAGAGAAGCAGGGGGACGGGGTGGTCAGCGTTCCAGGGGTTGTAAGCTAGAGGAATGGCACAGAGAAATCTCTCAGCAAGGGTCACCCAGCCCCCAAGCCTATTGGCTACAGCAAGCAGGATCTGTTTAAAACATACCAGGCATGTTGCCTTGTTCTGTTTCTCTGCCCAGAAAGGGCTGGAGCCAAAGGCTTAGGAAACCGTTCCAGCATTAGGACCCTGCACGGACTACAGGGCCGAGAGCAAGAAGATCCCTGCCCCATCTGGGAATCACCTGCCTCTCCACCCCCACACAAGCTGCCAGCCACTAAGCTCACAGCAATTTGATCACAGTCCCAGCGGTTGCGTGTGTTATCCACTTCCACTGGGAAAGACTCAGTGAGCTCCTTCCGTCTTCAAGCTTGTCAGAAAGCAGATGCTGCTCAAATGTGACATCTGCTCTAATGGGGGGGCTGAAAGGGAGCTCTCCGACCAGGGAGGATATTCTTAATGACTGGAGAGGCCGGGTGATTGGATTACAGCAAGACAAAGAGGAGAGCAGGAGAGGACACTGAGGATAAAATGGCCCTAGGGGAACTATATGGAACTCGAATTGGGAAAAAACCATGAACCTCACTCACTCCTTTCCCCAGACCTACTGTGTACCTTTGGGAAGCTCAAATCTGGCGAAGGCCTGACTCCGCATCCACCTGCCATAGAGAACAAAGTAGGCTGGGAGCTGGGAGCAGTGGCCAAGGAAAGCCATCCCTGCAAGCTCTGCTTTCCCCTTCCCTGGCTGTTGAGCCCGTAAGCTGTGTGAAATACTGCTCTGCCTGAGATTTATGCGTGATTTATTGGTTTGTGATCAAATCAAATTTTGCCTGCCAGAGAAGTCAGCTTTTCAAAATAAAGTTGAGGTCAGTTCAATCCAATGTTTAAAGAGGAGACCTGTGGGAGGTGAATAATCATTCCGGTTCATGTTGTAACTTCGGAATTTTGATTGTCTGATTTGGGTCGACGTGGGTTGAGGGTGGGACTGTTTATAGATCCACCTATAGTTTGCAATCAAGCATTACTTTAAAACAAACAAAAAACTTAGCTGGTAGATGTATGCAGAAGTTATTGCTAAAGAAATAGGAAAACAAAAAACATGTTATTGTGGAAGCTTTCAAATATATATTTTAAAAGTAGTAAGCCTAACATAAAAAAACCCAGCTTCAACAGTGATCAACTCGTGGCCAATTCTGTGAAAAACACAGACTTAGAGCCAGCTGACAGAGAGAATGAACTTTTCAGTTCAGGACATTTGGGTTATCCTACTAAGGCTACAGGATCCAAGTTTCTGCATAAATGCTCCAGACTAGAGCCTAGAACATGAAGATAAGGGCAGAGAAATGTTAGTGCTGGTTAACCACCACAGAAGAAACCTGGGACTTAATAAACAAAATAGTATCTCTCTATATCTCTCTTTCTCATCTCTCTGTCTCTGAAGGAGAGACCATGCATCAGTAATAGTAACAGTGGCTGCCTTTAAGGACTTAAAGGACTAGCAAGGAGATTCCCTTTTCCTGCTACATGGTTTTGTTTTTTAATATCTTTTTATTGATTTCAGAGAGAGAGGGAGAGAGAGATAGAAACATCAATGATGAGAGAGAATCATTCATCAGCTACCTACTGCACACCCCCTACTGGGGATTGAGCCCATAACCTGGGCACGTACCCCTGATCAGAATCGAACCTGGGACCTTTCAGCCCGAAGGCAATGCTCTATCCACCAAGCCAAACCAGCTAGCGCCCTGCTACACATTTTTAAAGGTTTTGTTAGGTGCATATATTACCTATTTTTTTAAATTAACTTGCTAAAAACAAGTATCATGAAGTTTTGCAGTAACTAAGTCCACTAGGAATGGCAAAGGGCAAACTGCCTGCACTCAGATCAGCAGATCTTCATCATATTTTGACCTTATAGTAATTTGTTCAGCTAGATAAATGTACAACTTTCTAATTCCAAACTGTACACCAGCAGGAGAGATATTTCACATTAAAAAAAAAAACACCCACAAAACAAACACCAGCCTTAATGGTTACATGGGTATATACATTTGTCAAAATTTCACCAAGCTGTACTCTTAGGATTTGTACACTTTACTGCACGTTCACTACACTACAATTCGATAAAGTATTATTAACAATAACAATTCAGCCTTTGTGTACAAACAAGATAAAGAATTTGGGGGTTTATTGGGTTGGTGGTTCACAGAAAGCTGTTGTTTTGGGAAAACAACACGATGAGGGCTTTTTGCAAAAACTTGCTCTTTGGAAAGCGCCACTACAGCATGTGCTTTTGGTTAAGCATTCCATGGCTGAAACGCAACTCCATGCTGAAATGCCGAGAGGATGAGGCAAAATCTTGGCCAAGGTCAAGCTCTGCTGATGGTTGAGAGGGGATGGCAGCCAACTGCTCTGCACTTGTATAACATTTAAAAGGAAAAACTAACCCGAAGTCATCTTCTCTTCCTTGTCTGAGCCAACTTTAGCCCTGCTCGTCATATCCAAGAACTCCGAGGAAGCCATATGCGCTGCAGCACAGGCCGGCCCCTCCTCCCGGGCCAAACAGACAGATCTTGATTAAAAAGAAACGAAGCCAACTGACTGGGGCTCCAGTTGGCCCTATGGGATATAACAAAAGATGTCTGAATTCTGGATAAAGTTAGGGTCCCTCTAGGAGAGGGCAGAGAAAAACACTTTAGCTCCTGTTAGGCTCTCTGGTCACTTTTTCTGTAATAACAACCAATCTGGTAGAAAATGGGGCTCATTGGATGTGTAGGTGATTACTGTAACAAGAGCTTCAAGTTTAGCATACTTGTCAGACATCACATCACACCAGTACACCACACCCTCTCTGGGATAGAAAATAAGCCCAAGGATGGACTGGAAGTGTCTTTTCTGCCAGGTTGTAGGGAATGGACACAGAGGGAAATGTCTTTCAGCAGCTTATAAAATGCAAACTTTATAATTTGCACATGACTGTCTAGCCTGGCAAAGGTCTGCAGGACAAGTCCAAGGTGAGCCAGGGTTATACAAAATGCAGGTCCCAGACACTGCCCAGCCTCCCTGTGAGTTCATGTCTTAGAATTCATGGTGGATAACTATGTGTTAACAGTGTTGGCCCCTCAAATTTTCTTAGGTAATCATGACAACATAAAAAAAGAGAATATTTTTAACTTACTGATTTACTACATTCCCTTTAAAGTCCCCAATTCTACTCAATTCTCTGTATACAGTATAGACTTAATTTCTCCTATGCTTAAAATGAGAAGCAGTCACTCTTTTTTAAAAAAATGTATTTTATTGATTTTTTACAGAGAGAAAGGGAGAGGGATAGAGAGTTAGAAACATCGATCAGAGAGAAACATCAATCAGCTGCTTCCTACACACCCCCTACTGGGGATGTGCCCGCAACCAAGGTACATGCCCTTGACCGGAATAGAACCTGGGACCTTTCAGTCCGCAGGCCAATGCTCTATCCACTGAACCAAACCAGTTAGGGCAAAGCAGTAACTTCTTTCTCAATATCCTACCATCTAGAATACTTGGAAAGCTTGGCTCATTTCCATTCTGCATTTATCTCTTATTAAACCTTACAACACTAGTATGGTGGCTGAAGATAAAGATTTCTCTTTTTTCTTTACTGTTAAGTAATGAACTGAGTAGAAATGTGAGTTCCCTAAGGCTACACACACACAGCACAGCTTGGTGAGAAGAGCATTTTGATCCTAGGGGGAGCGCCAGATGGAGGCAGCAGGCACTGCCCAGTCAGTGAGGCCAGGAGGACATGGTGTAGCATCCTGCTGCCCTCCATCCACTCCATTCCATGCACAGTCTCTGTTCCCAGGGCTGAGGGCGGAAGGAGAGTGCACAACGAGGCAGAAGACTCACATCACCCCCAGGAAAGCGCCACATAAAGAAGCAGTGGGATGAACTACAGAATGCTATAGCTAAGAAGGCCCTAATAGCACATCTAATTCCAACTTCTCATTTTACTGGTAAATAAAGGAGCCCAGAAAAGTTAAGTGATTGGTCCAAAGATACCCAGAATGGCCAGACCCAGAACCCAGATTCCCAGCTCACCCCTCTGATCCTCCACCACATGACAGAACTGAGTATAGAAAGGAGCGAAATATAAAGCCCATGAACTGTACTCCCATCACCACCACCAAATAAACGTGCCTCTTTTAAAACAACCGTCTCAATCTCCCATTTCTTTTCAGCCCATTAGCTCACTAAGCTCAAATTTCTGATTCCTCTCCAGGATTTCATCCAGACCCTGACAGCCTGAGTAGTCAGGAGCCCAACTGTGCCCAGCATGTTGCAGCCTGAGAAGGGAGATCTTTGCAAAGCGGGAGAATATAAGCAGCCTCTTCAACTCAGGAATACTGTGGACCACACATCATGCTTATAATAATGCCGACTCTAAATTCAGCAGCTTTTGAGGTTTATGCTGGCAGAAAGGCAACGGGCTACCTATTTAGCAAGAGAGAAAAATTTAAGAATGAATAACAAATAAGGAAGAAGGACAATGCTTTGAATTCAGTCTGGAGGGTGTGAGATTAACCACTCCATTCAAGAGAATGATCTTCAAGGCAATCACACTAGAAGAGGGGCAAACCAGGATGTATGAACCAGGTCCTTGACATTCCCTGTGTGCAAATGAGGTCAGTTCTTGATTTTCCCCAGCGATACCTATTTGTTCCTGCCACCCACAGTGTCTAGGGACCTCTAATGGGTTGTCTGCAGATAGAGCTGATGAGTAGGAAACAAGGGTCTGATATACATCCCACCTTTCCCAAAAAATATATTGGGATTCCCAAAAAGGGCCTTGGTGCCTCGAGCAAAAAAAAAAAAAAAGAGGAGTGATTAATCATGTCCTAGTAGGCTGGTGGGGCAGGTACTTCTGAATAGGTGGGCCACTGGCATGTCAGCCCTGCTCCATCACCTGATGCAAAATTGCTCCAGGACTCGGGAAGAGACAGAAGGTATTAGGCTCCAGCATGAGAAGGCAACATTGGTGCAAACCTGAAAATTATAACTGAGTTTTAAACTAAAAATATTTGGGGGGTTATGTTTTATGTGTATGTTATTCAGATCAAGAGTTAATCATAACAAGAATCATTCTTATACCTACTCATCCAAAAAAAACCCCACCTAGTTCTCATTGTTTTCCCAAGGGATTAGGTACTCTAAAAATGACCATCTACACAACAGAAGAGACAAAAGATCAGAAAGAGGAATCTTTTAAAAATATATAATAATTGCAAGATAGAGACATAGGTAAAATACCGAAGCTGCTGCCTCGCACAATTTCAAAACAACTAAAAGACAAAATGGACATCATCCAGAACCACAGGAAGGCTGGTTGAGTGGAAATTCTACAACTAGAAGGGAAGAGAAAAGCACACTGAGACTCAGAGGAGCTGCAGGAGGCAGAGGTACTGAGACGCACGTGCAGAGAGGACTCAAAACTGAGTGTACGGCTGGCTTTCTCAAGCTGGAGGGAGACAAAAGCTCCCGACTGCACTGAACTCCAGTTCCGGGCAAGACTCTGGGAACCCAGACTCATTCAGGGAGAAACTGGACTGTCTGGCAGCGGGCGGAACTCAGGCGTGGCTTTCTCTCAGAGGTGCTTGCAGGGATTACTATGGGACACTGAGACCCAGGGGCTTATTAGGGCAGGGCTGATGGGAAACCAATGCTGTTTGTTCTGCCCTGAGACTCCACCCCATTCAAGCTGAGCACAGAGGCTTTTGCAAGTCTTCTTCCATAAGGGGTCTCCCAGCGTAGACACAGAAGTTCTCCCTGCAAAGACACAGCTGATCCTCACAGCCAACTGGCCTGGAGGTCAATTCCTCCCAGTGATACCAACAACCATCAAGGTTTAACTACAAGACTGTATACACAGCCCACAAAAGGGTGCACCAAGAGTGTCCACCTAAGGTAACTGGGGAGGCTGAGCTACTGGGCCCTATAGGACACCTAGCACACAAAACCACTCTATCAACTCAGGGAAGCAGCGAAAATGTGGAGACAAAGAAACAGATCACAAATGAAAGAAATTGAGGAAAGCAAATGACTGGCTATAGAGTTCAAAATCACGGTTATAAGGTTTTTCAAGAATTTTCTAGAAAAGGCTGACAAATTTAGTGAGACCCTCGAGGATATAAAAAAGACCAACTAGAAATTAAGCATAAACTGACTGAAATAAAAAAATGTTATACAGAGCTGATACCGGTTTGGCTCAGTGGATAGAGCATCGGCCTGTAGACTGAAGGGTCCCAGGTTCAATTCCAGTCAAGGGCATGTACTTTGGTTGCGGGCACATACCCAGTAGGGGGCGTGCAGGAGGTGGCTGATTGATGTCTCTCCCTCATCAATGTTTCTGAATCTCTATTTCTCTCCCTTCCTCTCTGTAAAAAATCAATAACATATATATATTTTTAAATATTATACAGAGACCTAAGAGCAGACTAGAGGAACACAAGAATCAAGTCAAAGATTTGAAATACAAAGCAGCAAAAAAACATTCAACCAGAAAAGCAAAAAGAAAAAAGAATCCAAAAATGTGAAGATAGTGTAAGAAGCCTCTGGGACAATTTCAAGTATACCAACTTCCGAATTATGGGAGTGCCAGAAGAAGAGAGAGAGGAAGATACTGAAAACCTATTTGAAGAAATAATGACCAAAAACTTTCTCCACCTGGTGAAAGAAATAGACTTACAAACCCAGAAAGTGCACAGAACCCCAAACAAAAGGAATCCAAAGAGGACCATACCAAGACACATCATAATTAAAATACGAAGAGAAAAAGACAGAGAATATTAAAAGCAACATGAGAAAAACAGTTACCTACAAGGGAGCACCCATATGACTTTCAGCTGATTTCTCAACAGAAACGATGCAGGCCAGACGGGAATGGCAAGAAATATTCAACGTGATGAATAGCAAGAACCTGCAACCAAGAATATTCTATCCAGCAAAGCTATCATTCAGAATTGAAGGCCAGATAAAGAGTTTCACAGATAAGAAAAAGCTAAAGGAGTTCATTACCACCAAACCAATATTATATGAAATGCTGAGAGGTATTCTTTAAGAAGAAGAAGAAAAAAAAGGTAAAGATAAAAATTATGAACAAATACATATATCTATCAAAAAGTGAATCTAAAAATCAAGTGAATAAAAAAATCTGATGAACAGAATAAATTGGTGAATATAATAGAATCAGGGGCATAGAAAGGGAGTGGACTAACAATTCCCGGGGGAAAAGGGAAGTGGGGATGCAGGAAGAAACTGGACAAAAGTCGTACACCTATGGATGAGGAGAGTGGGGGTTGGGGAGTAAGGGCAGAGGGTGAGGTGGGAACCAAGTGGAGGGGAGCTATGGGGGCTAAAAGGAGGAACAACTGTAATAATCTGAACAATAAAGTTTTATTAAATTAAAAAAATATATATAACAATTAGGAAACAGCAAACTGAGAAACTATCTCATTTAAAAAAAAAAGTTGCCGAGACCAGTGTGGCTCAGTGGATAGAGAGCATCGGCTTACGGACTGAAAGGTCCCAGGTTCGATTCCAGTTGGGGGCATGTACCTTGCTTTCAGGCACATCTCCACTGTGGGGCGTGCAAGAGGCAGCTGATCGATGTCTCTCTCTCTCATCGATGTTTCTGACTTTCTATCTCTCTCCCTTCCTCTCTTTAAAAAATCAATAAAATATATTTTTTTAAAAAGTTACCTCTCATGAGGATGAGACATAATGAAAAAAAAAATGGAAGAAAGGATAAATGAATGAGTAAAACTCTCAGAGGGGCAAGGTAAACTAAGAATTTAAATTACAGTCAAATGTTAGAGCCCCGAACTATCAGGCAGAACAGGAAGCTGAACAAAAAAGCTCCTTCTGCCTGCTGGGTTCCTAAGCGTCTAAAATGAGGGATTAAAATGGCTTTATTTCTACAGAACACATTTTGTCATCTGATCTCTGTCCGTGACAAGGGTAAGAATAAGTAACTTATGGTTGCACTCTTAAGCAGCAACAAATCCCTGAATATTGTCCTTTGTTCACTTTCAGATAGTAAATCACCAATTGCTTGTCTAGCAGAAAAAACATCTAGATTTATTTTAAAATAAAAACCTTCATTTTAAGTTATTTTTACATTTTTATTTTCAAACAAGCAGTTTTTCCAAAAAAAAAACATTGACTGCAAGGGGCAAATGAGGCGACGGAGAGCAGGCCACAGAAGGAAGCAGAGAAAAGGCTCTGACCGGAACATGCAGAGGCCCTTGCTGGGAACTGTCCTCTTACCGCTACTCACAGAGAAGCTCCATAAATGCACTGGAACATGAGCCACAGGGTCAAAGAGAAGCAGCCCCTTAATACACATCCCTAGAGATGCTTTCAACTTGTACTCACACCGGCAATGTGAGTCCCCTCCTCCCGATCCAATCTCGAGGGTTCTATTCTAATGAAGTTATTAAAAACACAGGCAAAGATTTATACATTAAAAAGTTCACCACAGCGTCACTGATATATTAACAAAGAACCTGAAACAACCAAAATTTCCAAGTATGGGAATGGATAACTAAAGTAAGGTAGATCCACTAGAGACCTACTTTCCAATACCAAAAGACACAGGAAATTACTTACTTGTGATACCATGTTATGTGAGGGGAGGAAACAGGATACCCAGCTGTATATATGTATGACTCTCAACTTGGTTTAAATACACCCATTACATGCATTTTTATATACCAAAAGGAAATTCATAAATATATCAGCAAAAGTTAGCTCTATTCTAGATGAAGGAAAGATGGATGATTTTTATTCTTTTTTTAGACTCATCTATAATAAACATACATTACTTCTGTATCAGAAAAAAACCACAAGTATTTATAGTATGCCTACTCTAAAATATCTCATTTAAAATAGCAATTGTCAGCCTTAGGGAAAGGCTGCTAAAGTCCAAGGCTGACTAGTCCTGGCCAATGTGGCTCAGCTGGTTGGGCATCTTCCTGGGGACAAAAGGTTTGTAGGTTCAATTCCTAGTCAGAGCACATGCCTGGGTTGTGGACTTGATACCTGGTGGGGGGTGTGCAGGAGGCAGCCGATCGATGTTTCTCTCTCTCTCTTTCCCTTCCTCTCTCTCTAAAAATCTTTAAAAATAAAGTCCAAGGTTGACTCAGTGAACAAAAGACTCAAATCTATACAAATAACTTCTGAAAAGGATAGGACACCTCTTGTGCCACAGTTTAGTTTCCTCCTCTACTGTGGCTGCTGGTTCTGTTACTGGCTTTGTGGGAAGGTCTGCTGGGGACCCATTTCTTCTTCTCACAGCAACCACTGCACCTTAATTGATCTTGTACGAGTCTCTTACCTCTTAGCATGAGGATCACACGGGAAGAGAACAAAAGAGTCCTAATCCCAGTTTCAAAGGAAGGTTTTCTTAAAAAGCTATCAAAATGACCCCAAATAAGGTACATGCATTTTTTAAAATAGATTTTTATTGATTACAGAGAGGAAAGGAGAGGGAGAAAGAGATAGAAACATCAATGATGAGAGAAAATCATTGATGGTCTACCTCTTGCACGCCCCCTACTGGGAATTGAGCCCAATCTGAGCATATGCCCTTGCTGGAATCGAACCTGGGAATCTTCAGTCCACAGGCCAATGCTCTATTCCACTGAGCCAAACCGGCTAGGGCTAAGGTCCATAAATTTGGAAACATAAATCATGAGTTATGTTCAGGAACCATATATAAAAGTCTCTTCTCAAGAAGGCATGTACAACAAAATCTTTGAGTGCCACCTTGTGGCAAGTCTGACTACTACATGACCACCTGTCTGTCTCCCTGGGCTCCATGCAGTATGGTGAGAGACACGTGCCCCATAATAACCTACAGCATTGAACATATGGTCCCCACAGTGCCTGGTACTATTCATTTTCAAGGATTTCTAGTTTAGATCCCAGAAATGCCTTTTTGAGGAAAAGTTGGAATGAAGGGGCAGAGAAACAACATGTAGGATGTGCATGTGGGTTTGTGGTTTGCTGCTGACCTGCCAAAGATGCACTAGGTGTGTGTGTGTATGTGTGTCCATCCATGCCCACATACAATGGTACTGCCGAATGGACAACTATCTCTTTCCCCAAGAATATTTACCAACTTTATAAAGTTATGAAGAAACAATTTTTACAGTTACAGTCAATAAGTTTTGTGCTTAGAAGTTTTATTTATCAATGTTAGAGCAACCATCATCAACTTGGGCACAACTCCCAAGTTGATTTCATGCTTAAAGTGGCGACCTGACATTTTGAAAGAAAAAACACACCACTGTTTTAACATCTAAACACATAAGTAATCTCGGTGTTCCAGGTATGGGGGAGATGGAGAGATCATCACTGCAACCAAAGACTCCAGGAGAGAATTAAGTGCTGGAAAGAGATCAGTACTGCAAATTGATGGAAAAAGAACTCTGGAGGGACTTGATACTGATTCTGAGAAAAGATAATCTTCCTCCCAGAAAGGGATTAAGCCGAAAGCCTTGCAGTTATGGGAGGAGAATGGCAACCAGCAGACAATGAACAGCATGAGAGGAAAAGCACAGCAACTTATTGAAGTTCTCTTGGGAGATGGTGCTGAGGCTTCTCTCGGGCCCTCCTGGGTGGGAGGCCTGTCTCTAGAAAATGATTTCTCTAGTGTTAGTATGGAAGCAAAGTAAGGACTTTGTCCCTTTTGGTCTTTGACATGTCAAGGGGACCAAGCTCAAGTGTGTGAAATAAACTGAAGTGATTCAGTTGGGAATGGATCCCAAACAGGTGCATTGTGGGAGAGCATTAAGCCAAAGAATTTATAATTATGAGGCTGAACTGGGAAAATTAATCTGAACCCTTATCATCTCTCAACCACCTAGAAGAACTTTTTCTCCCCTCCTAGCCTGACGGGATTGAAATACTGACAGCTCATTTGAGATAAATCAATGTACTGAACAGGGAGAAATATATTAAAAAACCTGAGAACCCTGACAAGTCACTTCAGGGAGAATCCTTCATTTGCCATCTGCACAGGGAAAGCGAAAGAGTAAAATAAATCCAAGACCTTCCTTGTCCACCAAAATAAAATAAAATAGAGAAAAAATAGAATTTTCATTCTGCCCAACTAAAATTCAAAACCATAAGCTCCCCTTAAAAAACAAGAGCCATGCTCCATCCACCAGAAACATTCTGGGATCAGTATGGGTTAGTATTCTTAGTTGTGTCACAGGCTTTGACAATTAACAACGTATTAAAACGGGAAGAGGTGACGGCTCCACCTTGGCTCCAGCTTCCCAGCTGTCCTCACCTGGGAGGAAAGCAGCCATCACGACAGCTTGATGGGAAGGTCTTCCCCGTATTTCCGGAGCAGCTTCTGATGGTTGTGGTCCACTGACCACTGCTGGGGCAGGTGCTTGGGCTGCATGGAGTCCAGGAAGTGCTGACGCCAGCGGCTCTCCAGCTGCATGAGGGAGGGCAGCCCGCCCCTGCTATGGCACTGCACCACCTTCAGCCCATGAGGAATGTAGTTTTCATTGGAAATCCTGCCAACATATGAAATGCAAAGGTCTGAGGAAAATGGGCACGGGATGGTCTCACAGATGGTTCCACATGCGGGCCATGGGGCTTTCCATAGAGTATGAGGGAGGCTGCTGGACTAGAGGGTGGGCTACGTTAATGTCTCAGAAACATCCTCTTATATATCCTTATTTTTTTCTTTTTTTTTAAAGTTGGGGCATGTTGCTCACAATTCAACAAAAGGCATTTGGGGATTCAGAGCTGAACTTGTGGGAAAACCACTGCAGCATGCTCAGCCCCTTTAGAGGCCCCTCCTGTCTGGCTGATGAGGATGAAGAATGCTGGCCCTGTATTTACTTCAGGGTGCTCAGTTACCAGCTCTTGCCTCTTTCAAGTTATTCATCCTGAACCATGCCCAGTATTTATCTGAGGCTGTTAAACCAGGCTGTTAACCTGTGTTCCAGTTTTTCATAACAGTGTAATACATGAATGTTAAATGCAAGGGGTGGGGGGCATTTCTTTAGAGCCTTCCTCATCACAAAAGGAATGCCAAATCACATGCATGAGAATGATCACATCCTGAGAATGTCACATCCATGACAAGTATCACTTTCTGAGAAGTGCTTTAGTCACAATGAAATGCTGCGGTGGCTTGCTGTGCAGCTGGTGCTGTTTAATAGGAAAACAAATCCCTGCTTCCTACCAGCTATGCTGAGGGGCCTTAAAACCTGCTCTGAAGCCAGATGAACGGTGCTTTCACCTCCTCTGAATAAAGATCTCCTTTCTCAGGGGTTCCCTGACGGGAGCTGGTCTTCTGGCAGTGGATGGTCAGGACCCTGAGACCCGCCGCCTCCCCGCTCCTTCTTTTCCACCCTCCCTCCCTCTTTCCCTTCCCCTGCAGCTCCTCTCCCTGCACCCATGCCCCTCTCATCCTCCTCCCAAGACCCCACCAGTCTAGCAGCATCAGTGCCTTCTGAGTATTTCTAGACATTTTACTAGTTAGCTCCTGAGCATCCTACTAACTTGTCTATCTTTTCTAAAACAGCTGTTTTTCTAGGTCCTAGATATCCAAGTCAGCAAGATGAATACTAGAAAGGTCTGTGGTTGAAAGGGGAAGTTTGGTTGCTTTAGGACAGTGGTCGGCAAACTCATTAGTCAACAGAGTGGCAAAGGCTCGTGAGCTGCAGTTTGCCAACCATTGCTTTAGGAAATACATTTGGGAATTGGTTAATTTCTAATATGACCTTAGCAAGTTACTTAATTTTAACCTCAGGGTATCTAATATGAAACTTGGAAAACAACAAGTATTCTATAACCTCAATAAGAATAAAATTCAGTAATAAATTTTTTAAACTATGATTTTCTTTTTTAAAAGTAAGATATAATGCTAGTTATCAGTAAGAAGCCTAAATTCTACTTCACCGGGTCTATTAGAAGAAGTAATCAAAGCAAGTTATATAAAGATTAGTAGCCTGCTAGATAGATTAATATATCTATAAATATTTGTTTGATAAATATTTGCTGCTATAGTTAAAGTATTTTGGAGGTTTTTATAACAAAAATATTATAGGCAACCAACATCACTAACAGGGTTTTTTGAACTTATCAGTTCAATTCCTTCAACCCTTAGGACCTCTGAAGAAAGTGAGTTAGGAAGCAGAACTATAGCAGGTAGCCCAGAATTTTTATCATCTGAGCTATGGACCCATTCATTTCTTAGGACCACAAACTTTTCATTGAAGAACACTGAGTTAAGGCATATGAATTCAACTGTGTACTAATGGAGAAGGAGGTCAAAAGAAGGGAGGGAGGGAGGGAGGAAAAAGGAGAAAATAGTAATGGAATTCTGGCCAGCATTCCATCAGTGGGTCAGTACCCTGGAGCGCAGGTGAAACAGGACACATGAAGCCATTGTCACAATTCCCACAGACCTGAATGAGGTGAGACACAAAACCACACATGCTGTATTTCATGGACAACTTCAGTGATTTGAGGGCATTTACTGGCTATTATTTTCATTTTATGTGCTGAGTTGAGGATTTACTTCTGCACTAAACATATAAAGCACAACTCTACTGCATTTCAACTTTCCCACTAATCATGTAAATAGATACAAGTGTATGACTTAAAGGGTCATATACTTTAAGATAGAAGGAAAGTCTCCTATGGAAAGGAAATTCTCAAGTAGATTGTTCTATTTCACCCTCAAGATATTTTAAGCCATTAGATACTGGGATAGACATGAGATTATGCACTGCACCTAAATGACTAATGGCCTCTCCCCTCCCCGCCCCCCGACCCCCACCCGCAAGTGTTCCCACTAAGTAGGCAGGGTTAATGTCACTGGATTAATCCTCACTCCTTCTCTGACCAGAACTGTCCATTGTACCTGGTCTCCAGGCTGGCAGCCTCTTGAAGCATCTCATCTGTGACCGTGTCAGTGTTATAAAACTCTCTGAGAGCTTGCAGCAGCTCCTCCTTCCGATGAGGAGGCAGGCTTTCGGCGTTGAGCAGGGCCCTGGCCCCAGAGCGCATCTGCCGGCGCTCTGGATCCCCCAGTTGGCGCAAGCCCTCCTCAGAGCCAATGGGGGCCTGGAACTCCTGGGCCAGCTGCTGCTTCAAGTGGTTGTCATAGTAGTTGGAGATGGCGTGGCAGGAGGTGCAGAGCAACAGGACGTCGTGGGAGTTGTGGTCCTTCATCTCAATGGGAAAGTGCTTCCGGTACTCGTGTGGGATCACGTTCTTCCTGAACAAGCCCACCCAGAAGGCAGTTTTCATTAGCATGAGACAGAGAACACATCTGTAACCAGCACGGGGGCTGCTAGGATTCTGATCTGGGCCTGAACGTAACTGTGAAACCTTGGGTACCACAACCCGACAGAGATGACATAAAAACAATACTACCCATTCCACTCTCGGCCCACATAGCTACCTGTGCCCTAAGTTCCTTTAGTGAGAAAAGATTATCTGCGCTCGGGCTTCAGTGGAGGCCAGGGGTATGGGGAGGCTAATAACCATCTTTGAGAAGGTTGTGCTCCCAGAAAAAAAAAAGATCAGAGAAATGAAAAGAAATTCTAATGGCCTTTAACAGCTGGAAAACAACTCTCTCAAAGCATGTAGCTCTACTCCTGAAATTCTGTAAGCCAGGTGACCTGAAAAAACCAATTTCCTTCATCTGAAGAATCCCTTACGCTAAGATTATTTCCCTGGGTCATCAAAGTCCATCATTATTTTTTTTTAAACTCACAAGAAAAACTCTTGGCAGCAACAACTACTGTCTCACTTTGTAAGGGAGGAAAGAAGAACACAAGTTACTCCCCAGAAGCCCTAGAGAAAGCCTGTGTCTGGGCACCTTGGGCTCAACAAGCAGCTTCATCTTCACTGCAGAACGGCCTTCCCAGACTATTCCAGAGGGTGCCCCGGGTCATCTGGGTACTGCACCAACAGTCCCACAAAGCAGAAAGCTTGTGAACCCCTTGGAGGAGGCTTGTAGTGACAGAGAGAAAGGCAGCTTCTGAAGGAACTGCTCTCCATTCCTTGGTGAACAGAAAGGAACCACTCTCTTTCTGGAAAGCTGTTACTGAGAAGAGTACTGCATTCCAGAAACTAAGAACTGGGCTCAGAAGGGGCACCAGAACAAGGCCAGGCTGAGAGGCAAACTCTCAGGGAAACTGGGATGCACCCTCTGGGCCAGTCTCTCAGCCAAGTGGGCAGACTCCAGCAAGGCCCCTAAGGGCTCTGCATATGGCTACAAAGGCAATTTCCGTGGAAGCAGACAAGCAGGCAACCCACACTCACCGAATGTAGGAGTCTTTCTTGCCACACACTACACACAGGTTTTCTTTAACCATCAAGTAGTAGTCTCCTGGGGATTCCGGTCTTCCCGCAGGTTCAAACTGTAGCTTGACCACAAAAGGCTCTTGACTCACCAGCTCTTAGAGAAAAGCAATCTTAGTTAGTATCTGCCTGCTCAGCTGTACCCCAGAGAAGAAAAACAACCTTGATTTTTCTCGGCTGTCCTGACAAACCTATTTCTGGGTCTTGAATAGTCACGTCCATGTGACTCAAGGTCTCTCTTGCCCTCATCTATCCATCCCTCTCCCTCATCTCACTCCCCACTTTGCCAGTGCCCACATGCACCTAATTTATAGACCAAATATGACAGTTGACTCTCAAACCTCCAATGCCTTTGTCCAGGTACCACTGAGCTTTTCTTCGATCACAAGTGCACAGGGGCTGTCCATCAGGGGCATGGAGGAAGCAGTTATCATAGAGTGGTGATTTTCTGCAAGGAAGAGAGAAAGAGGGCTAAACCTAAAAGCTAACTATTGGTCAAGGCATCATCATTGTCCCATGTTTTCTTCTGAGTGAGTCAGGCTATTCTCAATACCAGGGACAACAAAAACAAAACATGGAAAGAGCAGAGACTGGTTTGGCTCAGTGGATGGAGCGTCGGCCTGCGGACTGGAAGGTCCCGGGTTTGATTCCGGTCAAGGGCATGTATCCTGGTTGCGGGCACATTCCCAGTAGGGGGTGTGCAGGAGGCGGCTGATCAATGTTTCTCATCGATGTTTCCAACTCTCTCTCCCTCTCTCTTCCTCTCTGTAAGAAATCAATAAAATATATTTAAAAAAAAAACATGGAAAGAAAGCATATTAATTCTTCCATCTGCATTAGACGAGGAAACAAATAAAAATGAAGAGTTTATACTTCTAATTTTAATATGTATGGATTGGGACATTAGGGACTAAGTTCTGTGAAAACAAGCAGGAACAGAGCACCAAGAAAATTGCCCTCTGGAGTGACCACTGGATTAAACTAAGTAAATTAAAATGAAAGAACTTCAAGTTAAAGTAATGAGGGCCACGTGGGTTTATTTCTGGCTCAAACGCAACACTTGCTTCAATTTAATTTTCAATTCCTGAAGGAACTTTGCTACAGGGACCAGAGATTATTAGTCATCTTTCTGCAACACGGGCATAAATTGTACAGGAAAATTCTCCTTGGCGAGAGAATAACATTGGTTTAGAGCTGATGTCATTCTAAATAGTCAAATACCAAATGAACAAGGAATCAGATGACATTTCTCCTGAAAAATATGAGGCACTTCATGTTATTCATTTTCACAGCTATTCTGAAGCAAGCAGGAATGATTATACCTTCATTTATAACTGGAGAAAGTATAGGTCTAAGGTCAAATCAGGGTTAGTGACAAAGCTAAGTTAAGCTCTCCTCATTTCCACTCCAACTGCCCAACAATGAAGAAGTAAAAGGGAGCCAACACTGGTTTGGCTCAGTGGATAGAGCGTCGGCCTTCGGATTGAAAGGTTCCAGGTTCGATTCCAGTCAAGGGCATGAATCTTGGTTGCGGGCACATCCCCAGTAGGGGGCGTGCAGGAGGCGGCTGATCAATGTCTCTCTCTCATCGATGTTTCTAACTCTCTATCCTTCTCCCTTCCTCTCTGTAAAAAAATCAATAAAATATATTTAAAAAAAAAAAAAAAGAAGTAAAAGGGGTTTGGCTCAGTCTGCAGACCAAAGGATCCCGGGTTCGATTCTGGTCAAGGGCACGTACCTCGATTGCAGGCTCCTTCCTAGCCCAGGCCTGGGTCAGGCACATGCAGGAGGCAACCAATCGTGTTTCCCTCACATCGATGTTTTTCTCTGTCTTTCCTTCTCTTTCATTCTCCTTAAAAATCAATGGGAAAATATCCTCAGGTGAGGATTTAAAAAAAAGTAAAAGGGGAAAAGGAGGAGAGTACACAAATACATCAAAGGAAAGCTCCAAATGTCCTTGAAGGAAAGGAAGAATAATAACCCTCCTTTATCACACACGCCTTCTCCCATTCCCAAGGTGAGATATCACATGAGCTTTTGCTGGAGGCTGGGCCTCTGACACTTCACTAGACAGGAAACAAGTCAATTACCTGGCAGAATAGCCCACCCCCAGGGGCTTTCTTTTATGTTTTCTGGGGTCTCTCCCTTGATGGTTGCCTGGCACCATTACATCCACCTTAGACTTCTTATTTCCCGGTTTTTGCTGAGATTCTGTTGCTTCCCCATTAACCTCTTCTCCCAATCTGCTAATTCCTTTGCTTCGGAATGGGATGTCTACCAAATCCTGGCATTTCTCCAAAACTTTTCTCCAGCCAATGTGGTCATCATTTCCTTCTAAAGTTGGATTCCTAGAGAAAGGGTATCCAAGAAGATGGAGAAAGAGAGCCACTGAAATCTGGGCATCCCTGGCAGCATAAATTACCTGAAGAGAAAAGTCAGAGATCAGTGGAATCTAGAAGGCAAACCAGAGAGAGCAACTTCAAAGGCATCACAACGATATAAACAACTTTCAGGTCTAATTCAAGATGTATGATAATCTAGACATCTTCTCAAAAACTTCATTATGAAAAATATAAAACTATACAAAAGCAAATCAAATGTGTAATGAATCCTCATGTTCCCTATGTTTTAACTGAAATAGTTAAAATAATGACTTACTTTAAATACTTGAAAATCCTAATCTATATAAATCACTGAGGTTTCTTCCTGTTTGCATAATTTTATTGTATCCGCTACCAAATCCACTGGACAAATTTTTTTCAAATCTGACGTAGGGTAGTTACCACAGGTATGACAACTAGTACATGAACTTCACTTTGGGGATAGTCATCATCTAGAACAGCCGAGACCAACATTCATTAAGAGGCCTGTGTGACTGCCCTAGATAGTATGGCTCAGTGGACAGAGCGTTGGCCTGTGGACTGAATGGTCTGGGTTTTGATTCCAGTCAAGGGCGCATGCCCAGGTTTGGGGCTCAATCCCCAGTATGGGTGTGCAAGAGGCAGCGGATCAATGATTCTCCCTCATCATTCATGTCTCTCTGTCTCTCTCTGTCTCTGTCTCTCTCTCTCTCTCTCTCTCTCTCCCCCTCCCTCCCTCCCTTCCTCCTTCCTCCTGCCTTCCTCTCTGAAATCAATAAAAATATATATTTTTTAAAAATAACAAAGCCCATTTGTAGAATTTATTTATCTAATAATAAGAAGTCATTCTCCTAAGCAATTGGTTACAAGCAGCAAGCTGATCATAAATAAGGAAAACCAAGACGGCGGCATAGGTAAACACCTAAACTGCTGCCTCGCACAACAATTTCAAAACTACAACTAAAAGACAGAACGGACATCATTCAGAACCACAGGAAAGCTGGCAAAGTGGAAGTTCTACAACTAGAGGGAAAGAGAGGGGCTCACGGAGACCCAGAGGAGCTGCAAAAAGGTGAGGTACGGAGACACGCGCGCTGAGAGAGCAGATGCCAGAGTACCTGGCTGGCTTTCTCTGGTGGGAGGGAAATGGAGACTCCCAACGGCATTGAACCCCTTATCCTACGACACTAAACCCCAGGTACAGCCTAAACTCATACGGGGGGAGTTTGGACTGTGAAAGGGAGAAGTGCATGGAAATTTAGGGGAGTCGCAGGAGGGCAGAAGTCGGATGGCGCACACAGCACTGCGCACAGAAGACCGACTGCTGATTGTGCCGCTGGCTTTCATTAGAGGGCAGGAGACAGACCCTCCCAACTGCTTCACTTCTAACTCCACTGAGCCCCATATTCGGGTGAAACCCTGGTGACTCAGATTCTTATGATCCCGGAGCGCAGGGGAACTGAGCCCAGAGGAGCCAGAGAGGCAGCAATCTAGAGGGCACTGTGAGAGAGGGTGCTCACGCACAGGGACCGCTCTAGTGATTACCCAGTCACGTGAGACTCAGGGGCCGTGGAGGGCGGGGCCGACTGGAAGGCAAGGTGGTCTGTTAAGCCCTGAGACTCCACCCATCCCAAGCTCAACAGAGAGGCTTTTGCAGTTTTGCAAGTCTGATATCATAAGGCTGAATCCAACACAGAAGTTCTGCTGGCATAGTGAAAATGCCGAGACAAGGGAAGGGATCACAAACAAAAGAAATGGAGGAAAACAAACGACTGAATATAGAATTCAAAACCATGCTTATAAGGTTTTTCAAGAATATCCTAGAAAAGATGGATAAAGTTAGCGAGACCCAAGAGGAGATGAAAAAGAACCAACTAGAGATAGAAAAGGTCCAACTAGAAATTAAACATACACTGATTGAAATAAAAAATATTATACAGAGACCTAACAGCAGACTAGAGGAAGGCAAGAATCAAGTCAAAAATTGGAAATATAAAGAATCAGAAAACACTCGACTAGAAAAGAAGAAAAAAGAATCCAAAAATGTGAAGATAATGTAAGGAGCCTCTGGGACAGTTTCAAGCATACCAACATCAGAATTGTGGGGGTGCCAGAAGAAGAGAGAGAACAAGATACTGAAAACCTATTTAAAGAAATAATGACTGAGCCGAGACCAATTTGGCTCAGTGGATAGAGCGTCCCTGTGGACTGAAAGGTCCTGGGTTCGATTCCGGTCGGGGACATGTACCTTGCTTGCGGGCACATCTCCAGTGTGGGACGTGCAGGAGGCAGCTGATGGATGTCTCTCTCTCATCAATGTTTCTGACTTTCTATCCCTCTCCCTTCCTCTCTGTAAAAAATCAATAAAAATATATTTTTTAAAAAAACTTTTTTAAAAAAGAAATAATGACTGAAAACTTCCCACATCTGGTAAAAGAAATAGACTTACAAGTTCAGGAAGCACACAGAACCCCATATAAAAGGAATCCAAAGAGGACTACACCAAGACACATCATAATTAAAATACCAAGAGCAAAAGACAAAGAGAGAATATTAAAAGCAGCAAGAGAAAAACAGTTCATTACCTACAAGGGAGCACCCATATGACTGTCAGCTGATTTCACAACAGAAACGATGCAGGCCAGATGGGAATGGCAAGAAATATTCAACGTGATGAATAGCAAGAACCTGCAACCAAGAATACTCTATCCAGCAAAACTATCATTCAGAATTGAAGGGCAGATAAAGAGCTTCACAGATAAGAAAAAGCTAAAGGAGTTCATCAACTCCAAACGAGTATTATATGAAATGCTGAAAGGTACTCTTTTAGAAGAGGAAGAAGAAAAAGGTAAAAGATAAAAAATTATGAACAACAAATACATATCTATCAACAAGTGAATCTAAAAATGAAGTGAATTAAAAATTTGATCAACAGAATAAACTGGTGAATATAATAGAATCAGGAGCACAGAAAGGGAGTGGACTGATAATTCTCAGAGGGAAAGGGGTGAGGGGTGTACAAGGAGAGACTGGGCAAAAATCATACACCTATGGATGAGGTCAACGGGAGGGAGGTAAGGTAGAGGGAAGGTTGGGAACCGGGTGGAGGGGAGCTATGGAAGGGAAAAAAGAGAAACAAATGTAATAATCTGAATAATAAAGATTTAATTTAAATATATATATATATATATATATATATATATATATA
>JAAGEH010000076.1:16772699-16841955 GCA_011751065.1 Lasiurus cinereus
GTGCCCTTGACCGGAATCAAACCCTGGACCCTTCAGTCCACAGGCCAACACTCTATCCACCGACCCAAACCAGCGAGGGCAACTCATCTTGTTTTATTCAATGTGTAGAATTTGGTTTTGACAAGTTTAGTCATATAATGGCTAAATCACAGAGGATCTGGACCTAGCAAAATCAGGCATGACGGAGGTTGGAGGCAAAGTGTCATTAAAAAAGAGGGGATTATGAGAAAGTCTACATACTGAATGGTGAGACTAGCAGCACCTTTCCCCCACTCAGCCATCAGAATATAGGCTGTGGGCTTATACCTCTTGAGCAAAAGACTAGAAGATTCAATTTTGGAGAAACTGAGTAGACTAAGAGAAAAGACTTACAGTTACAGACATTTGACTGTAACTGATAATGTTATCTAATCTTTTATTATCTATAGTTACTGATAATAAAACCCACTAGTTCAAAAGCCCTGGCCATATGTGCTATGGTCTCAATCCATTTTTTTCAATGTCATAATTAAAAATTATTTTCTGCATTTCCTAAATTTTCATTAAGCATTATTTTAGACCAATTATCTTGATTATCATCAGGCAAGGAATCTATTTTAAGACACTTCTGCCCAATACTTATAATTGAGGATGAGAATTTTAACAACAATTATACTTCACAACCAATGACCCTTCCATTCTTCAAGCACTCTGATAAGAAGTACCTGGTCTTCTGTAAGATTTTCAGCATCCCAGTTGCTGCAACGAAGTACAAGGGACTTGTCAAGGGGAAAGTTCAAAACAGTCTCAGCGAGTGATTTCAGGCTAAGCCCATTACAGAGCAAATTGTTCCTATAAAATATAAATAAAATCATGTATCAAAAATGGACAAAGGAAAGAACAGGCAAATAAAAGAAACATAAATAAACAGCTAATAAACAGATGACAGATATTCCATCTCACTAGACATCAAGTAAGATAAAATCATACAATTTTAAAACCTATTAGATTGCAAAGATTTTTTTAAAATCACTATATCTAGTATTGGTGGAGCATGAAAAATCAGGTAGTCTAATCTAACATTTGTGAACTTTGCATTTTTTACAACCTTTATGAAAAAGCAATCAAAATGTTGAACATGAAAATTCTGATTCAACAATTCCATTTCTAGAAATTCACTCTGAGGACAAATATATATACAATAATCTTCATTACAGCACTACTTACAGTAGCAAAGAATTGGGAACAACCTAAATGCCTATCAAAAGAAGACTGGTTAAATATCCACGCAATTAAATTATATACACCTATTACAAATAAGGATGTGGATCTATATTAATATGAAAACATGTCCATGATACATTAGTTAAGTAAAAAGAAACTGTGAAGGAAAGCATATGTTAGCATATTTACACTGAGTGGACAGATTATTATGATCTCTGAACACACAATAATCTGGCCACTCAGTGTACTTATGCATAAGGGAAAGCTTGTAAATCTTTATGTCAAGGAACCATGAGATAGTGGCCCCCAGCCTCTGGCTGGTAAGTCCTCTACTTCTTCCTAACTACCTACAATGTAGTTCTTATACATGGAAAAACTTTATTTTAAAATCCCAACTCTGTGATCAGTCTACCTAGAGTGGCCAGATTATTATGCATTCAGAGATGATAATAATCTGGCCACTCAGTGTACTACATAATAAATTTATGTATGTGATTCTAGATATGTGATCACAGAGAAAGAAAACACAAAGAGATAACCAGAAACAAACTGATCAAATGTTAGTGATATTATCTCTTGTTGTGAGACTTGAAATGATTAATATCCTCTTCATATTTTTCTACTTGAGTTGGCTACTGTTCATGTATAACATTTAAAATTTGAAAAAATGAAAAGGCTATTTTCATTGAGGGGTAGAATCTAGATATATAAAAACCTAAGCGACTGTTATGACTGAACAACTGGAATAACTGGAACCACCAGTTAACCAGTCACTATGATGTGCATTAACCACCAGGGGGCAGTCGCTCAATGCAAGAGCTGCCCCTGGTGGTCAGTGCACTGCCACAGCCAACCTCCTGTGGCCCCTCCCCGTACCACCAGCCAACCTCCCACAGCCCCTCCCCCTGGCCAGCCCCCACAGCCCTTGCCTCTGGCTGACCAGCCCCCTAATAGGCCCCAATTAGGGAGGGCAGCCAGCCAACCTCCCGCAGTCCGTCCCCCTGGCTGGCCAGCCCCCCAATAGGCCTCGATCATTGGCCAGGCCAAGGGACCCCACCCATGCACAAATTCATGCACCAGGCCTCTATCTATATATAAAAGTCTAAATGACTATTATAACTGAACAACCAGAATGACTGGAACCACTGGTTGACCAGTCACTATGATGTGCACTAACCCCCAGAGGGCAGATGCTCAATGCAAGAGTTGCCCTCTGGTGGTCAGTGCACTGCCACAGCCAACCTCCTGTGGCCCCTCCCTGCCCCACTGGCCAATCTCCCACAGCCCCTGCCCCTGGCTGACCGCCACCCAATAGGCCTCAATTGGGGGCCCAGCCAGCCAATCTCCTGCAGTCCCTCACTCTGGCTAGCCAGCCCCCCGATAGGCCTCAATCATTGGCCAGGCCAAGGGACCACACCCATGCACGAATTCATGCACCAGGCCTCTAGTATACAATAAAATTAAGTATCCTTTCTATTCTCCAAACACTTTCGGTTAAAATAGCCATAGGTGGTGAAAAAATTAACGTGTGTAAGAATAAGAGATTCCAAACAAGAGTTAGCTGTGAAATTAAGAACATGTTGGTCTACAAAAGTAAAGCTAGAGATTCCAAAATGGCTGCAGGGTAAGTAGAAACTACACTGACATGCTCCCAGAACCAAACTGGAATTATAACTAAAATACAGAAAAACTCTCCTAAATAATCCACTGAAGACTAGCTGAAGTGAACCCTGATAACCAAGCATGGAAAGTGGAGATCACATAGAAACTGGTAGGAAATGTGGAGGTACAAAAGGACTGGCCAGGCTCTCACAGACTAAAGCTGAAATTCTGGAGGAATATCTCAGCTGTGGAGCATTTCCACTGAGAACTCTGGAGTCTAAACCCCAAGCTGGGTTCCCCAGCCCAGAGCACCAAAACTGAGAAAGGTACCCACATAACATCTGGCTGTGAAAAGCAGTAGGGTTTCTGTCTTCCAGGGAGAGATGGTTAGAAATGCAAGCGTACTTTTAAAGGGCCAACACAAAAAATTTTGTGTGCAGGCCATTCACCTTGGGCTCCAGCAGAGAGAGGGCAGAGTGGACTGGAGCTATGTGAGCAGAAGCCAGTGTTGGGAGTTCTGGGCTAGAGTTCAGAAGGAAGATACCTTGGATTCTTGTGCTGAATCATTCCCTCAGACTGCAGAGGACATCTTTCTCTGGTAGATCCAGGCAGCTTTTGCCTGGAGGGAGAGGTGTTTTGCAATTGCCCCACCCTATTAGAAAACCCCCTGCTCTACCCTATGGAGTTTCTGAGCCCATGAAGAGACTGAGAATATCAATCTGCATGCAGGCAGAAGCAATTGCTCCACCCTGTTGGAAAACCTGTCACCCCACCTGTCGCTGATAGCCTGAGATTAATAAAGACTAAATAACAATTATACTGTAGGTAGAAGCTGGTCTCCGGAGGCTTTGAGTCTTTGCCTGATCTAATTCTTGGCTCGGGGCTAGGAAAAGCAGACAATGGTGCACATCTTGTTTTTTTTAAAGGCACCCAGCTCCAGCAGCAGGAGACACAAGCTGTGGATTGCTGACAGCTCCAACCAGAGTACTGAGGGCCAGTCACAAACAGCATCTGACATTGTCCTGCATTAGAGATTGGAAGTCATAGCAGACCTATCCAATACATAAACACAAACCCAAATAAGCAAGCAAAATAGGAAGACAAAAAAAAAAAAAAAAAAACAAGCCCCAAATGAAAGAACAAGAGAATGCTCCAGAAGAGCTGAATGAAATGGAGACAAGAAATTTATCAGATAAGAGTTCAGAATAATTATGGCAATGATGCTCAGCAGTGTGAGAAAAGATATAGTAACTATGAAAATAGGAGTAGTCAGAAATAAGAATGACGTAGTATTAATAAAGAACAGACTGGAAAGAATACACAGAAGATTATAGGAAGCCGATGATCAGATCAGTGAATTCTAAGACAGGGTAGAAAAAAAAATCACTCAATCAGAGAACCAAATTGAAAAAAAAACAATTAAAAAACAGGAAGACAACTGAAGGGAGCTGTGGCACAATATGAAATGTAACAATATTATCATCATAGGAGTATTAGAGGGGAAGAAAATAAGCAAGAGATAGAGAATATATTTGAAGAAATAATGGCAGAAAACTTTCTAACCTTGTGAAGGAAAAAGTCATACAAGTTCAAGAGGCACAGAGAGTCCCGAGCAAAAGGAACCCAAATAGGCCCACACCCAGACACATTATAATTAAAATGTTAAAATGAAAGACAAAGAGAGAATCTTACAAGAGAAAAGCAAGCTGTTTCTCACAAAGGAATTCCCATAAGACTGTAAGCTGATTTCTCAACCGATACTCTACAGGCCAGAAAGGAATGGTGTGTAGTATTCAAGATAATGAAAAGCAAGATCACTATATTCAGCAAGGCTATCATTCAAAACAGATGGTGAAATAGAGCTTCCCAGACCAAAAAAAAAAAAAAAAAAAAAAAAGGCTAAAGGGGTTTATCATCACCACCAAACCACCAATGCAAGAAATGCTAAAAGAACTGCTAGATTGAAAAGAAATAGAGAAAAACATAGGCATAAAGAATTAAAATGGCAATAAATAAGTATCTATCAATAATAACCTTACATGTAAATGGATTAAATGCTCCAATCAAAAGGTATAGGGTAGACGTAGCTGGTTTGGCTCAGTGGATAGAGTGTTGGCCTGTGGACTGAAGGGTCCTGGGTTCTATTCTGGTCAAGGGCACATGCCTGGGTTGTGGGCTCAATCCCCAGTGTGGGATATGCAGGAGGCAGCTGATCAATGATTTTCTCTCTTCACTGATGTTTCTATCTCTCTCTTCCTCTCCCTTCCTCTTTGAAAAAAATATATTTTAAAAAAAAGATATAGGGTAGCTGAATGGATATGAAAACATGACCCAAGTATATGCTGTCTACAAGAGATCTACCTCAGAACAAAAGACTCACACAGGATGAGAATGAAGGGATGGGAAAAATTTTTCCCTGCAAATGGAAATGAAAAAAACAAACAAAAAACACCCCAAAGACCTGGGGTAGCAAAACTAATATAAGACAACACAGACTTCAAATGAAGGCCATCACAAGAGACAATAAAGGTCACTACATAATAATAAAGGGATGAATCCAACAAGAAGATATAACACTGGTAAGCATATATTTACCCAATACAGGAGCACCTAAATATATAAAAAAAACTTCTAGAGGACTTTAAGGGAGAGACTGAGAGCAATACAATCATAGTAGGGGACTTTAACATCCTGCTGACTTCACTGGATAGCTCTTCTAGACAAAAAATTAACAAGGAAACGGTCACTAGATGAGTGGATAAAAAAACTGTGGTACATTTACACAATGGAATATTGTACAGCTATAAAAAAGAAAGAACTCTTACCATTTGCAACAGCATAGATGGCCCTGGAGAGTATTATGCTAAGTGAAATAAGCCAGTCAGAGAAAGATAAGTATCACATGATCTCACTCATATGTGGAATCTAATGAACAACATAAATTGAAGAACAACTAGATCCAGAGACACAGAAGCATTGGAATAGACTGTTGAATCTCAAAGGAAAGGCAAGTATAGATGAGTGTGTGGGAAGACCGTAACCAAAGAACTTGCATACATATATGTATAACCCATGGACACAGACAATAGGGTAGTGAAAGCCTGGGGTAGAGGGCAGGGGCAGGTTAGAAGGGGTCAATGCAGAATAAAGGAGACATGTGTAATACTTTCAACAATAAAGATTTTTTTTAAAGTGGAACTGGATTTCTGGTTACCAAGTGTGAGACTAGAAGTTTTAGAGCAGGAAGCTTGGAGGTGAAGGTTCACGTCAGTGTTACAACATGCAAGATTGCTTCAGGTACTGCAGAAAATGAAATCACTATAATGATAAAGAAAAGAAGCTTTTCCTTACCAAAACAAGCAATAAATTGATGGATTTTATCACCCACAGAAGTACTGACTAAAAAGTATAAAAATGTCCAGACAAACATAGGTAAAATGCATAAGGTCTTGGTTCATTAATGACAATTAAGGATTTGGGGGGAGACATAAAACTTTCTTGTGTTTTATTAGAAATTCTAAAGGTAATAAATGCTTATTATTAAAAATTCAGACTACATAGTAATATGGCTCCACACTTCCACTACTCTTAACAGTATTCTGTGGCTCCCTCTCAACTTTTTCTATGCACAATAAACAAAGAGATGATTCAATGGAGAAGTAGATATCATTTTATGGTATTTGTTTTGTTTATTGTTCTGCCACTTGCTCTATCACTCAATGTATCAGAGATCTTCTTCCATGACAATAAGTACAAATGTTCTTATTTCAGCCTTTTTAAAAGCTGTGTGATTTTTTAAACATGAATATTCCATAATTCTTAAAATCATTTCCCTCACTGAAAGGACAGTACTTTATTTTTAGTTATTTAATTCCATTTAGATCATTAGCCTTTTTTAAAATGTCATATTTGGTGACTCAGTTAGTTGGAGTATCATTCTGTACACCAAAAGATTACAGGTTTGATGCCTGGTTGGGCTCATGCAGGAGGCAACTGATAGATTTTTCTCTCACATCAATATTTTTTCTCTCTCCATCCCTTCCACTCTCTAAAATCTATAAAAATAAATGAAGAATTTCATATTTGGGAAGGTTTCACATTTCTTGAAGATGAATTAAAAACAAGATGCCAAGGAAACCAAGATGGCGGCATAGGTGAATACCTAAATTGCTGCCTCACACAACAATTTCAAGACTATAGCTAAAAGACAGAACAGACATCATCCAAAACCACAGGAAAGCTGGCTGAGTGGAAATTCTATAACTAGAAGGAAAGAGAGGGGCTCACGGAGACTCAGAGGAGCTGCAAAAAGCTGAGGAACAGAGACACGTGCATGAAGAGGATTGGGAGGCGGAGTGCCTGGCTGGCTTCCTCTAGCAGAAGGGAGACAGAAACTCCCGACTATACTGAACCCCAGTTCTTTTTTTTTTTTAACTGTTCATAAATAATTTATTGCCATAACGATCCTAAGTGCTGGAGATGAAAGATCTAAACTGAATCTCAGAACAGTACATTTCTCAGACTAGAGCATTTCAGAAATGCTCTTTTCTTAGTTTTAAATGGAAAAAAAAATTATGGGAAAGGGGCGAAGGACAGGACAAACAAACAAGAGGACTCAGCGAGTTTGGGGCCCTCGTTCCCCAGGACTCGAGTGTCAGAGGCAGAGGACACTTCTCATGCTGCACTGGAAGGCTCACTGGCTGCTCTTTCTGAAGAAATACCGGAATGGGAAGAGAGAGCTCAAAAACCCAAAGAAGCCACTGGTCCCCAGGTCTGTGGGTCCTGCAGGTGGAGGTGCATTGCTCTGCTGCAGTGGTGGGATAATCTCCCCTGCTAGGCTGTCCTCCCATCTAGCACCCTGTGTCTGGATATCAGTGCCATCAAATGCTGGAGTCTCCTGACATTCCTGCTGGGTGTTTCTTTCCAGGTTCTGCCTGCTGGTTTCCAGGAGGCGCTTCTTTCTGCTGGGCCCTTGGCTGGAAGTCCTCATCTTGGCCCTGGCCTGCTGGGAGAGATGGACAGTCCAGCCCTGGCCTGCTGGGAGAGATGGACAGTTCCACGCGCTTTCGTTTCTTCTTCATGGCTCTTGCTGCTTTCCTCTCAGCTGAAATCAATCCAAGGGAACCGTCATCCATTGGTTTCCCAGGTGACAGGTTTTCATGAAACCATTTCAGCTCCATGTACAGTGTCAAAACAAATGGATAGGGGATCAACATGATTTCGCCATTTTTGAATTTCAAGTGAGATACTCGCTCCCATTTGCTTTTATAGGGAAATACAACAAAACGTTCTGTAGCAAATGGCTGCAGACTGTCCAAATTTCCCAAGACCATGTGAATAGAATCCTCCAGCTCCTGGAGGATGACTTCCTTATTTTCTGTATCTTCTCCTCTGATGCTGTCGCCATATCTGATTTTGAATTTATACACACTGGATCCTGAATGAAGAAATCTTGTCTCTGGAAACGGGTAGGTGAAGGGTTTTAAACTCATTGCTTCCAAACAACAGCTAAGGAATGGTGTCTGTAAAAGGCGGGTGTCGACCTCGAACGAAGCCAAGGGTTACAGGGCCCACTCGGCGACCGCCCGCGCACTCTGCCTGTGGTACAAGCCCACCAGAACTTCTGCGCACCTGAACCCCAGTTCTGATTGCACTGAATCCCAGTTCCAGGCAAGATACATACGGAGGGAGTCTGGACTGCCATGAAAAGGAAAGAGTGCATGAAAACTCAGAGGAGCCACGAGAGATTGAGGTCTAGAGGCGCATGCATGGGCACGTAGAGAGGACTGACTGCTGATTGTGCTGCTGGCTTTCTCTAGTGGGAGGAAGACAGAACCTCCTGATCGCATTGAACTCCAGTTCCAACTGCAATGAACCCCCGTTTCAGGCAAGACCCTGGGACCCAGACTCATACGGGTCCCCAGAACACAGGGAAACTCAGGGGAGCCGAGAAAGGCAGAGGTCAGGAAATGCGTGTGCGAATGCATGCAGAGGGCTGCAGCGATTACCGAGGGACAATGACACCCAGGGAGCTCATAGGGCAGGGCTAATGGGAAACCAAGGCTGTCTGCTCAGCCCCGAGATTCTGCCCTATCCAAGCTGAGCATAGAGACTTTTGCAATTTTGCAAGTCTTGTCTCATAAGGCTGACTCCAGCACAGAAATTATACTGGCATAGACACAGCTGATCATTACAGCCAATTGGCCTGGAGGTCAATTCCCCCCAGTGATACCAACAACAATCAAGACTTAACTACAGCCAAAAACGGTTTGGCTCAGTGGATAGTGTGTCGGCCTGCAGACTGGAGGATCCCAGGTTTGATTCCAGTCAAGGCCATGTGTTCTGGTTGCGGGCACATCTCCAGTGGGGACGTGCGGGAGTCGGCTAATCGGTGTCTCTCTCTCAGCTCTCTATCCCTCTCCCATCCTCTCTGTAAAAAATCAATAAAATACATTAAGAAAAAAAAAAAAGACTTAACTACAACAAGGCTGTACACACAGTCCACAAAGTGGTGCACCAAGAGTGTCCACTTTAGGTAACTGGGGAAGTGAAGCTACGGGGCCTTATAGACAACTAGCACATGAAGCTACTCTTAACAACTCAGGAAAGCAGTGAAAATGCAGAGATAAAGAAACAGATCACAAACAAAAGAAATGGAAGAAAACAAATGACTGATATAGAGTTCAAAACCACGGTTATAAGGTTTTTCAAGAATTTCCTAGAAAGGTCGATAAATTTAGCAAGACCCTCAAAGAGATGAAAAAGGGTCAACTAGAAATTAAACATACACTGACTGAAATAAAAAATATTATGCAGAGACCTAAGAGTAGACTAGAGGAACATAAGAATCAAGTCAAAGATTTGAAATACAAAGAAGCAGAAAACACTCAACTGGAAAAGCAAAAACAAAAAAGAATCCAAAAATGTAAAGACAGTGTAAGGAGCGACTGGGACAACTTCAAGCGTACCAATATCAGAATTACGGGTGTGCCAGAAGAAAAAAAGAGAGTAAGACATTGAAAACCTATTTGAAGAAATAATGACTGAAAATTTCCTCCACCTGGTGAAAGAAATAGACTTACAAGTCCAGGAAGCGCCCAGAACCCCAAACAAAAGGAATTCAAAGAGGACCACACCAAGACACATCATAATTAAAATACCAAGAGCAAAAGACAGAGAATATTGAAGAGAATATTGAACAATAGAAGCAATAAGAGAAAAAAAGTTAATTAACTACAAGGGAGCACCCATATGATTATCAGCTGATTTCTCAACAGAAACTATGCAGGCCAGACAGTAGTTGCAAGAAATATTCAAAGTGATGAAAAGCAAGAACCTATAACCAAGATTACTCTACCCAGCAAAGCTATCATTCAGAATTGAAGATCAGATAAAGAGCTTTACAGATAAGAAAAAACTAAAGGAGTTTGTCAACACCAAACCCGTACTATATGAAATGCTAAAAGATACTCTTAAGAAGAGAAAGAAGAAGAAAAAGGTAAAGATAAAAATTATGAACAAATACATATCTATCAACAAATGCATCTAAAAATCAAGTGAATAAAAAATCTGATGAACAGAATAAACTGGTGACTGTAATAGAATCAGGGGCATAGAAAGGGAATGGACTGACAATTCTCAGGGGGGAAAGAATAAGGGGGCTGCAGGAAGAGACTGGACAAAAATCGTACTTCTATGGATGAGGACAATGGGGGGGAGATAAGGCAGAGGAAGGGGTGGGAACCAGGTGGAGAGGAGCAATGAGGGGAAAAAAGAGGAACAATTGTAATAATCTGAACAATAAAGATTTATTAAATTTAAAAAATAAATATATAAAAATAAAAACAAGATGTCACCTTTGCTACTTCAAAGTTTCACTAGGAAAGATTCAAAAATCATATACAACCATCTCCATAATAAATAATCTTCAATAAACATAGAATAAAAATATAAAATATAAAGAGTATGAATAAAAGAAGACAGAATTTTTTTTAATAGATTTTACACAGAGAGGAAGGGAGAGGGACAGAAAGCCAGAAACATCAATGAGAGAGAGAAATCGACCAGCTGCCTCCTGCAGCCCCTACTGGGGATGTGCCTGCAACCAAGGTACATGCCCCTGACCGGAATCAAACCCGAGACCCTTCAGTCCACAGGCCGACGCTCTATCCACTGAGCCAAACCGGCTTTGGCAAAGAAGACAGAATTTTTAAAAAGTACTCCTCCCTGTAGTCAATGAAAGTAACCATTCCTTATGACAAACATCAGAAGCAACCTATAGCCAACAGTACTAAGTACAATTCTTGCATTAGAATGCCAAATTTCTTATGCTAGTGTCAGAAAGTTTTATTGTTTACCACAATAGTGTTTAATGATACAATAATCTTTACATTTTAATAAAATTTCGTTAAAATTTAAAGCTCTGATAAAAGCCTCACTTTTATTTCTAGAAAAGTTCTTGGTCATATTCAGCTTTGGCCAATTTCTTATTCTGACAGTTGGCCAGTCTGCACTTAGCCAAACAATTCAGAGCACCACTGGTTTCTATATATTCATAATGAGGACTGTAATTGCATAGAAAGAGATCTGGAAAAACAAACCAATCAGATGATGATAGTATGGAAACTGGTGATGACAGTGACAGTAATAGTTAAAATTTACACAGCACTCTCTACATTTCAACTACTATTTCTAAGTTCTTCCCATATTTTAACTCATTCAATATTCACATCAGTTCTCTGAGGTAGGAACATTATTATCTCTACTTCACAGATGAGGAGACAGAAAAATGAATAGTGAGGTTCACTAATTTGCCAAAGGGCACACAGCTAGTAAATGGTAGAGCAGGGCGGCTCACACACACACACACACACACACACACACACACACACACACACACGCTGCTCTGGAGTCAACTCTTAGCCACTGTACACACTGCCTCTAACTACAGAGCAACAGTGGGCACATCCTGGGAGGTAGTGCCAAAGGGAGGAGGGCCCGATGAAAGGAGGCTTCTGCAGTTATACTCCAAATATGTTTACAGAGTTCAACATTTTTTACAGTAAATATTTTAATATAGTACTTGAAACAATTGATATGTATTTATGAGTTTTATTTACATAAGCCAAACTACTAGTTAAAATAACATTTTATTTACATAAGCCAAACTAAGAGTTAAAATAACATGTCATCCTATATAATGAAGAGCAAATATGCTAATCAGACTGAACAACTGAATGATCATCCGGATGACCTTCCGGAGGAAGCTGGGGCTGCAAGGCCCAGCTGGGGCCGTGAGGGACTGCGAGGGGCTGGGAGGGGCTGCTAGGGTTGGCACAGGCTCTGAGGGGCTGCGAGGGCTGGTTCAGGATGCAAGGACCAGCCAAGGCAGCCATGGTTACAATGGTTGAGTCCCTTGCATGAATGTCGTGCATTGGGCTTCTAGTTTTCTTTTTCTTTTTCTTAAATATATTTTATTGATTTTTTACAGAGAGGATGGGAGAGGGACAGAGAGCCAGAAACATCAATGAGAGAGAAACATCGGTCAGCTGCCTCCTGCACATCTCCCACCGGGGACATGCCCGCAACCAAGGCACATGCCCTTGACTGGAACCGAACCTGGGACCCCTCAGTCCTCAGGCCGACGCTCTATCCACTGAGCCAAACCGGTCAGGGCTGGCTTCTAGTTTTCTAACAAAATATTATGATCAGCACAGATTTTAATCAGGCCTTCTCTTAGTTGATTAAATCCTCCAAACGTGTTTTTAAAATCTATTTTTATTGATTTTAGAGAGGACGGAAGAGGGAAAGACAGAAATATCAATGATGAGATAGAATCACTGATAGACTGCCTCCTGTATGCCCTCGATTGGAGATAAAGGCCTCAACCAGAATTGAATCCTTATGCGCTTGACTAGAATCGAACCTGGGACCCTTTACTCCCCAGGTTGACGCTCTATCCACTAAGCCAAACCAGCTAAGGCCTCCAAACTTTGATGTCACTGTCATTGAGGCAGGGAGAGAGGATGTTTCAATCCATATTATTAAAAGGAGGACTTGTATATACATACATGAAAAGTTGATTGCAACTCAATTTCCATAGAAATGGACTTCTCAGAGAAAGGGAAATCTCTCTTCTTCCAAGTAAAGGATTAGAGCTACCATCATTTTGGCCTAAAGCAGGTTTTCCAAACTCATGCTTCAGGATGACTCCCAGTTTCAATGGGAGAGGTGGGGACTCTGGCAAATTGAATAGAGCTTGTTCATCAAAGGTGGACAGGGTGCCCAGTCAATTGTTGCCACCTGGAACTATTGACCTAGTATATTCAAATCATCTAATTTTTTCAAGAGAAGTCAGAAATATACATCTTCTGCATTTAAACTAAAATTTCCTAAAAATACCATATGGGGAAAAACAAAAAAGTAATCTGCAGCCCTCATTTATCCAGTGGGGCCATTTAGTTTACAACTTATAAAAACATCTCACCAATGTTTCATTTAAAAAAGCCAATTCTAAGAAAAATAAAAAATAAAATAAATAAAAAGATCAATTCCAGGAAACTAAACTTTTCTCAGAAGTTGGAATATTTCCTTACAAATTCAATATGTATCTCAGAAGCTTCTAGGCTTGTGACGAATTTTAGATGCTTCATTATTGATTCTTATTCATCTATAAATTTGCTAAAATATTTGCCCCACAGCTACAAGAATCCTAGCAGCATTCACACAAACCATACCTCTGCCTCATGGCTAGGTATCGGAGGTCCAGGTACCCCTTAACCAAGAGGCCATAATCCTGCAGAAGCTTGCTGGCGTCTTCTGAACATCCTACTCCAACTTTTAAAATAGTGCCATCTGCCAAAATGTTCAATAATGTTTTTGGTATTGTTTTTCCTCCACAGATCAGTTTGGGCAAGCGAACTAAGACACAGAAGCCACTTGGGGAGGCCATTTGAAGAAGCGACAGAGGATTGGCTTTCCCTTCCAAGTTCACCTGCAACAGAGGAAAAAACAGGGCCACAGTTCATACCCTAGCACAGGACCAAGTACAACCTGAAACTGTGGCAAATGTCTGCGAGGTATATCCTTAACTTCCCAAAGGGAGCAGTTGAGCAGATTTTGGTTCAAATCTAAGAATTAGCTTATGCTAATAAAGGCAATGAACTTTGTAAAGCAGCAACTTAAACAAAGGTTACTGAAGGCCCAAACTCCAGAGCCTGAAATACGAGCAGTCCATAAATAGTGACCAGTTGACACAGAGGCGCCCTGGGACAAACACTGGCAGAGTCATGTGAAAATTTTAAAGGCTAATGGGGGAAAAGGGCTAAGGAGCAGAGTGCCCAATGATAAACATAACTCTTTTTATTATCCAGACTCTCTCACGTACATGCTAGTGACTTTGGCTCATTTACCTTAGCGCCACTCTTCAAGATTCAATGTTTAAAACGAGGTAGGAAATACAATGGTAGTACAAGTGGTACCTGTCATAATAAATCCTGGTAGCACAGAATGCTTTCTCAACATTTTATGGTTACAAATATTGGTCATAAAAGAAAAAATATATACTGGCATTAAGCTAGGATCCTTATACCTTAGATGAAAATAACTATAGTATATTTAATTAATCTAGTTTTAATCGTTTTTGTTTTGCTTTTTTAAATTTTATTTTTCAATTACAGTTTACATTCAACATTATTCTGTATTGCTTGCAGGTGTGTAGTTGTTTTAAGTTTTTTATTTGTTTTTAGAAAGAGAGGAAGGAAGAGGAGAGAGAGAGAGAGAGAGAGAGAGAGAGAGAGAGAGAGACATTGATGTGAGAGTGAAACATCAATTGGCTGCCTCGTGCAAGCCCCTTACCCAGGATCAAGCCCACAACCTGTGCATGTGCCCTGACTAGGAATTGAACCAGCAATCTTTCGGTGCACAGAACAATGCCCAAACAACTAAGCCATACTAGCCAGGGCTGAGGTGTATAGTTTTAATCTTTTTGAGGTAATAGGTAAGTTGGAGAAAATGCTTAAAGCTAAGGAAGTTATTCCCAGAAATATTTAGATACAAAATTCACATTAATTAAAGGTTCCTTAGTATCCAATAAATTCCAATCCTCATTTTCCAAGAGAGGAAATGTAAGGCCTAGGGCAGTGGTCGGCAAACTACAGCTCTCGAGTCACTCTGTTGACTAAAGAGTTTGCCAACCACTGGCCTAGGGTAAAGCAGTTTGCTGAATCATGGAAAGAGAATAGCAAAGTCAGGACTAGAACCTAAACTTCCCTATCTCTAGAACAGTAGTTTTCAACTGCACTGATTTTGCACCTACACACCCCACCCAGGACTTTGGCAATATCTGGAGAAATTGTTGTTTGTCACAGCTTGGGAGAGAGTGCACTGGTATCTACTAGAGGCCAGAATGCTGCTAAACACCCTACAATGTACAGGATAGCTGCTCACAACAAAGAATCATCTCCCCAAAATGTTACCAGTGGAGAACTCTGCTCTAAGCAATGCTACTCTCTTACTATAGTGTCAGTATGCAAGGCATTGCACCAGGCGCCACTGTGGATGTAAAGTTAATAAGAGATGGAACCTGCCTTAAAGATTACAACCTTTCAGGTAGAGTACTATACAGCTCACACCTTTAGAAAATGCATGGTAAATAACCAAAGTGTTATAAGTAACCAAGGGAAGGATATGTCATTGTTGAGATGACCAGTATCACAAAGAAACAATCAGGATCACAAAGAATTGTTGTTAAAAACAAAATTCAGGAGGGCCTTAAGCCCTCAATTATAACTTCAATGCTAAGTAAAACCATGGCTTACCTCATAAAAGCCTCAGGATTTCCTTGCTTAGCATTGATTTATAGATGAGAGATATTTCCATAAATGAAAGCATGCCAGATTGATCTTTAATGTGCCTATTTCTTGGGCTCAGACAAGGAAAAGAGACTACAAGAAAATGACTATTGAGTTCTGTTCCATAATAATTCACCTGGATGTGGCCAAATTGCCTTTTTTATTGAGTAATTCCTTTCCTCTGTAACACCAGCTGTATGAAAAAGCTATAAATCTCTTCTAATATTTAGCCTGCTAATTTGACACAATACTGCAAATTCCTAAAGCTGCATCTCTGCCATCTTTTTTGTCAGGTTCTCCTTTCTAAAATACATCTACCACGCCCTAGCTGGCTTGGCTCAGTGGATAGAGCATCAGCCTGCGGAATAAAGGGTCCTGGGTTTGATTCTGACCAAGGGCACGTGCCTGGGTTGCAGGCTCGATCCCCAGTGGGGGGCATGCAGAAGGCAGCCAATCAATGATTCTCTCTCATCATTGATGTTTCTCTCTTCTCCTTCTCCTTTCCTCTCTGAAATCAATAAAGAAATATATTTAAAAAATAAAATAAATAAAATACATCTACCTAATAAAAAAGTAACATGCTAACTGACCATACCTTCATGATGCCCATCAGCCAATCAGGAATATGCAAATTAACCCAACAAAGATGGCAAGTTAGTTTGCATACGCAGGCACCGAGCAGCCCAGAGATGGAGCGGGATGCAGATGTTCTGCATCACCCCAGCTGCTCAGGGCCTCTGGACAGTGTGGGAAGGCAGAAAGGTGGTTCAGTGCTGGAGAGGAAAGGCTGCTCCAGCCAGAGCGAAGGTGGTGTGGTGGTGGTGGGGGGGAACCCGCCGGAAGGCCCATTCTTGCACGAATCTTCCTTTGTGCATCAGTCCACTGGTTAAGTAAATAAGTATCTATATGGACAAACAGACAAGTTCTTGTCTTTTTTTTAATATATATTTTATTCATTTTTTACAGAGAGGAAGGGAGAAGGATAGAGAGTTAGAAACAACGATGAGAGACATTATCAGCCGCCTCCTGCACGCCCCCTACTGGGGATGTGCCCACAACCAAGATACATGCCCTTGACCAAAATCGAACCTGGGACCTTTCAATCCGCAGGCCAACGCTTTATCCACTGAGCCAAACCGGTTTCGGCAAGTTCTTGTCTTTTTAGTACTGTTTCTGGATTGTGCTTAAGACCCAATATATTACAATTAAGGTTTTCCTATTGGGAATCCAAATGTTTATGATTACAATAGGTATGCATTTTATACTAAGTGCATAATTGGGAAAATGCTTCTAGCAGAGTCAAGATGGCTTAAGTAACAAAAGATCTAGTTTTTATTTCTCAGCTGTTTACCCCTTTTGCTTTCTAACATCTTCTTGTCTCGATATCACTTATTTACTCATGAAAAACAAAGAAACCCTTAATGGGAAAAGACATGACATATTTTAATTTTATTAGCATTATTTAATTTGGTGGTCTGTTTTTCTGTTTTGTTTTGTTTTGTTTTTTGGTCAACTCATAAAAAAATATTTGAACCTGGAGAGTTTGGCTCAGTGGCTGATCATCAACTTCACGGTTCAATTCCTGGTCAGAGCACCTACTCAGATTGCAGGCTCAGTCCACAGTAGGGGGTGTGTAGGAGGCAATCAGCTGGTTTGGCTCAGTAGATAGTGTTGGCCTGCAGATTGAAGGGTCCCAGGTTCAAATTTGGTCAAGGGCACATGCTTGATCCCCAGTAGGGGGTGTGTAAGAGGTAGCCAATCAATGATTCTCTCTCATCATTGATTCTATCTTTCCCTCTCCCTACCTCTCTGAAATCAATAAAAATATCTATTAATTTTTTTTTTTTAATATTTGAGCCCTGGCCGGTGGTTACAGTGTCAGCCCGAGCACTGAAGGATTTGATTTCCCATCAAAGATACCTGGATTTCAGGTTCGATTCCCAGCCCTAATGGGTCAGGGTGTGTGTGGGAGGCAACCAGTCTTTCTCCTTCCTTCTTTCCTTCCTTCCTCCCTTCCTTCCTTCCCTGTTTTACTCTATCTTTCCTTCTCTCTTTTTCTCTCTCTTTTCCCCCTCCCTTCCACTCTCTCTGAAAATCATTACAAAAAATATCCTCAGGTAAGGCTTTAAAAAAAAAAAGTTTGGGACATACACAACATATATGCATAGTAATATACTAATGTGTTACATATTTACATATACACCGAAGTAACAATTTTAAATGAATGATGGCATCAATCATTATAGAAAAAATTTCTAACACTTTTTTCCATATTTCAGTAACTCACTTAGAGAATACTGGTTTAGAATCCTCTTTCCTGAGGGCCAGTGGATAATCCATTTTAGCTTCAAGATTCTTTTTATTTTCTTTTTTAAAATAAAGTACTGCATATTTATTGCCGAAAACACAATTACACAAAAATAAAAAAACATATCCAAACTCCACAGCCCAGAAATAACCACTGTTAACATTTTGATATTTTTTCCAGACTTTTTTCTTTGCATCTAAAAATACTTGCAGTTTTAACATATTTGTGATTATATGCTATGGAATATCGTTTTTATTTTTATATTTTATTGTCTCTATTATGTTTTTATATATTGTGATACATCAAAATGATATGACTTGTATGTAATTTAGAAAGCATAAATAATATAATGAACACGTATGGAATTATTCTAACCTTTATGCAAAATTCTTAAAAATCCAGAGCTGGTAAATTTATAGAAAAGCCAGTGATTCTTTAAGTGGCCCCATGATGGCAGCAGAGAGTAATGAAGGATCTGATACCATGTTCTGGGCTTGAACAAGTTACCTAATGAGCACTCCTAGCCTGTGGCATTCATGTTTCAGTTAAATTTAAACCATAACTTTGGAACAGGAAGGAGATTGTTCTGTTCAAGCGATCGAATGAAGGCCCAACGAGGCTGGAAAGTAATGAGGAGGATGGGAAGCGTCTAGGAGAAAATTTCAGATGTTGAGAGAGGCTAGCGCATATAAATCCTTAAGGACATGTAAGTAATTAAGACATCTTAGTTTTATTTGAAGCTATAAAAGGTTTTAAGCAGAGGGCTGACATAATCTGATTTGCATTTTTAAAATATCACTCTGGTTACTGTATGGAAAAGGGATTACAAGAATACAAAAGTCCAAGCAGGGTGGGCCAGTCAGGAGGTTACTGCAAAGATCCAGATGAGAGATTCCTAAGACTTAGACTAGGGAGGAAGTAGAGGAAAATACAGAGCATATGGATGCATAATCTATTTTAGAGATAACACTGGTAATACCTCCTAAATAAGAATGGAAATGTAATAGTTAGAAAAACAGTGGACCTCAGAAAAGTCCAAAGCTTGGGCCTACAGGAGGATGCTCTTGGGAAATGACCTTCACTTCAATCAATATTTATTACACCAATTAGTTGTACCTGTAAATAAGCGAGGAAATCTATAGCTAGAGATTCAAAAAAAAAAAAATCAGGCCTGAGGGGAGTGGGTGTGGACTAGAGCAGGTCAACAGGAAAAAAGGAGGGATATCTGTAATACTTTCAATAATAATAGAGATAAATTTTTTAAAAATCAGGCATGAATCAGAGACCAGAAACATATTTAACATCTCCATCCCTCCCCAGGAGAAAGGCAAAATAGTGCTTCTAAAACATGGCAGCATCCTCATTTTTGTACAGGTGATTTAGCCATAATTATACATCATCATAGTTAACTCAGAGGGATCTAGAAACCCATACTCTATCTGGTAGCATGCTATGTTATTTCTTGGTTTCTATAACCATTTCTTTGAATATCAGTATATTTGCCCATTAAAGAAACATAACATACTCTAACTGCCTGTTTGTGTCTTGACTTTCAATTATAGCACTTCTGTTGAACAACCCTTAAGGGGAGGCTGTATCCCTGATTTTAATCTTAAAGGTGGAGAAGACCAGGGATAATACAAGTTTTGGAAGAAAATTAAAAAATTCTGTTAGGCCAAAACCGGTTTGGCTCAGTGGATAGAGCATCGGCCTGCGGACTGAAAGGTCCCAGGTTCGATTCCGGTCAAGGGCATGTACCCTGGTTGCGGGCACATCCCCAGTAGGGGCGTGCAAGAGGCAGCTGATCAATGTCTATCTCTCATTGATGTTTCTAACTCTCCATCTCTCTCCTTTCCTCTCTGTAAAAAATCAATAAAATATATATTTTTTAAAAATTGTTAGGAATATGTTAAATTTGAGATGACTATTAGACATTAAAGGGATGATGTGAAGTAGACAAGTAGCTATAAAAGGTTGGAGTTCTACTTTTCAGCATTATCAGCCTATTATATTTAAAACTATAAAATTAGATGAGATCACACAAAAATTAAACATAGAACTACCAGATAACCCAGTAATTCCACTTCTGTGTATTTATCCAAAGAAAATAAAAACACTAATTCGAAAAGATATTTGTATCACTATGTTCATTGCAGCATTATTTACAACAGCAAACATATCAAAGCAAGTAGTCTTGCTTATGAGTGTCTTGGTAGATGAATATTTAAAGATGTGATATATGGCCCTAGCTGGGTGGCTCAGTTGATTGGAATGTCATCTCATACACCAAAAGGTTTTGGGTTCAATTCCTGCACATCCATAGGTCTAGAGGTTTCATCTCTGGTTGGGGCGAATATGGGAGACAACCAACCAATGTCTGTCTTTGTCTCTCTCTGTCTATCTTTCTCTCAATAAATACATTTTCTTGGGTGAGGATTAAAAAAGAAATAAGCCTGGCCAGTGTGGCTTAGAGCTTAGAGTTTGAGCATGAACCTATGAACTGGACAGGGATGCAGGCTCAATCCCCAGTGTGGGGCGTGCAGAAGTCAGCTGATCAATGATTCTCTTATCATTGATGTTTCTCTCTCTCTCTCCCTTCCTCTCTAAAGTCAATAAAAATCGATTTTTTAAATAAAAATAAATAATCCCAGCCCTCGCTGGTTTGGCTCAGTGGATAGAGTGTCAGCCTGTGGACTCAAGGATCCTGGGTTTGATTCCAGTTGTGAGCATGATCCCCAGTAGGGGGCAGGTAAGAGATAGCTGATCGCTGTTAATGCATTGATGTTTCTATCTCCCTCCCCCTTCCTCTCTAAAATAAATAAAAACATATTTAAATAAATAAATAAATGTGTGATATGTGTGAATCTCACACACACACACACACACACACACACACACACACACACAATGGAATGTATTCAATAGTAATAAAAAAAGAATGAAATCTTGCCATTTGTGACAACATGGGATGGACTAGAAGATATTATGCCAAGTGAAATAAAGTTAGAGAAAGACAAATACTATGTGATTTCACATCATGTGGAATTTAAACAAAAAGTAAACAAAACAAAAACAGACTCGCATATTCAGTGAACACATTGATGGTTGCCTGAAGCAAGAGGGGTAGGAGGAGTGAAAAAGGTGAAGGAAAATAAGGGCAAAAATTTCCAGTTATAAATTAAATAAGCTACAGAAATGGAGTGTACAACACAGAGAAAATAGCCAATAATACTATAACTTTGCATGATGATATTGTAAGATATGTAAGTACTGGAGTGCTATTGTACACATAAAACTAATATAATATTGTATTCCAACTATGCTTTAATTTAAAGTGCTCTGACCAGTTCTCCTAAACATTAGATGACATCACTTAGAAAAATAATGTAGATTAGAGGACTAAATTAGTGGTCTATGGGCTCAACTACTGACACACAGACATGTTTCATTTTTTTGTCTCCACCTGTTTAAAAACTTGTGCCAGAAGTTAAAATTAGTAGAGTTTACATTTTTTAAAAAATCTAAAGAAGTGAATGTATGAATGGCTTGAACTATATAGCAGCTTCACCATGTCTTCTCAACACTGAAGCCATCTTCCATTTATCATTATATTTGTATAATACTGTTTTTCTAATACAAAGAAGTATTTCTCAGGGTCCATGTCTCTCTCAAAACTAGGAAAATGGAAGACAGATGATAGAGGCCTTGTGTTTAAAGAAAAAAAAAGGGGGGGAGAAGAAACCTATTTCTTTGAAATTTAAGAATATTCCTATGCATTCAAAACATAATCACTCTACATCATTCATTTGAATATCCTATCTGGAGCTTGTAGGCATCTGAGTTTGCTATCCCTGGGGTAGAAAGGAGATCCCAAGCCTGAGCCATCTCAGTTTTTAGATGTCAGGTAGAAGAGGGATAAAAAAAGGAAAAAGAGGAACAGTAAGATAGGAAACAGGAGAGAGTAATGGTATGAAAGCTAAGAAGAGACTGTCTTGCATAGAACTGTGCAGATGTTTTTGAGAACTAGAATAATATGAGTCCAAATAATTGTCCACTATGGTAGATCAGGAAACAAGAAAGCCACCAACTTGACCAGTTTCAGTGGAGTTGCATGATAGGATGTCATTAAAGTAGGGTAAAGAATAAATTAAGATATAGCAAATTATGTCCAAGAGACTAGAAGAAAAGAAATAACAGAGAAAGAGTAGAAATCAATGAAATAGAACATATACAATAAAGAAGATCAACAAAGCCAGAAGTTGGTTCTTTGAAAAGACTAATAAAATAGATAAACTCATGGAAAGAGTAATCAAGAAAAAAAGAGAGAAGCACAAATAAGCAAGAATGTCAAAAATGAAAAAGAAGCCATCCCTACATATCCATCAGACAGGGGAAAAAGAAAACTGTCAGAGGATATTACAAACAAGTTTATGCCTACAATTTAAAATTTTGATAAGACAGATTTAGATGAAAAATATAATTTAGCAAAACAGACATGAATAAAAAATATGAATAGCCTGAAACTATTTTTAAAAAGTGTATCCATAATCCAAAAACTTCCCTTAAAAGAAAACTCCAGATGGCTTCACTAGTAGATTCTAATCAAAATTTAAGGAAAAGAAAATGATAATCTTACATAAACTCTTCCAAAGAACACAAAAATAAGAAATAGCTCTAACTCATATGAAGTCAGCATAACTTCAAAAAAAATCCTCATCCAATGCTATTTTTATTGATTTTAGAGAGAGAAGAAAGGGGGGGGGGGAAGGGGGGAAGAGGCACATCGTTGTGAGAGAGAAACATCAATCATTTGCCTCCTGATAGGGACGTGACCGGGTATCGAACCCAGAACCTAGATATGTGCTCTGACCAGGAACGGAACCTGCAACCTTTTGGTGTATGGGACGACACTCTAAGACATGCTTTGAGAGAGGAAGTGATGAGGTAGAGAGAGAGAGAGAGAGAGAGAGAGAGAGAGAAAGAGAGAGAGATCAATCTGAAGATCAAACATCAACTGGTTGCCTTCTGTACATGCCTGGACCAGGCCTTGCTGGGTAGCTAAGTTGGTTAGACTATTATGCCGATACACCAAGGTTGCAGGTTTGATCTCCCTGGGGAGGGCACAAATAAGAATCAACCAATGCATGCATAAATAAGCGGAACAACAAATCAATGTTTCTAAAAAACAAAAAACAGCAAAACCAGTTGGAAACAATGAGTACACTCATACACTGCTGAGGATGAATTAGTTCAAACTAACATATAAACAATTTAGCATTATCTATAAAAACTGTATATATACAAACTCCATGACCCAAGGCTCCACTCACAGATAAACATGCCCAATAATACAGAATGCAGCATTCTTTGTAAGAGTCCCAAAGGGTAAACAACCCGGATGTTCATTAATGTTAGAATGGATGAATAAATAATGAAACATTTATACAATGGACTATAATATATATCAATGAGTCACAGTTACATACAACATAGGTAAATCTTACAAACAAAAAGTAGAACAAAAGATATCAGACACAAAAGAATATATACATACTTGATTATTTCAGTTACGTTCAATTTAAAAAGGCAAAATTAAATTACAGTGCATGCTTTAGTAAAAGTATAAAGAAAAACAAGAAAGTAAATACTAAGAAATCTTATATAAAATAAACCTCCCCTTAAAGGAGAGGGAGGGAATAATGATTATAAGAGGTCACAAGGGGAGGTTCTGGGGTACTAGCAATTTTGTTTCTTGACCTAGTTTCTAGATACACAACTGCACTCTTTAGATGAATCATTTCACTGTTTATTTTTATTTCAGGCACTTTTCTTGATGCTTTATTTCACAATAAAAAAGGTGTAAAGGAAAAAGACTCAGGGAGCAAGTTAAACAGCAAATTAGATGAAGCTGAAAGGGAAAAAAAAGGGGGGGGGATGTGAAAAAAACCCAAAGAAACTGTGTAGAATAAATCCAGAGATTAAGATACATTAAACGTAGGTTAGCATAAAAAGTTGAGAATGTAGCCTGGCAGTGGTGTGGTTCAGTGGTTGAGCATCAGCCCTTGAACTAAGAAGTCACTGGCTCGATTCCCAATCAGGGCACATGTCTAGGTTGTGGGCTTGATCCCCAGGAAAGGGCATGCAGAAGTCAGCCCATCGATAGTGTTTCTCTCTAATTTCATTAATGTTTCTATCTTTCTATCCCTCTCCCTTCCTCTCTCTCTAGAAATCAATAAAACATTTTTTTTAAATGTTGAGAATGTAGCTGATCAAATTCCATCAAGAAAAAGGAAGGGGGAGGGAGAGGAAGAAGAGAAAAAAGGGGAGGCGAACAAGGGGGAGAAGAAAAAAGAGAACATAACAGAGAAATGACAATCTTCAAAGTGAATTTAAAAACTGATAAAATATACCAATCTTCATCTCTCTCTGAATCCCAAGCTGGAAATTCAGAAAGAAAATACCTAGTCTCATCATAATGAATTTTTAGAACCACAAACTCAAAGAGAAAACCTTAAAAGGAGCTACAAAAAATTAGATTACCTATAAAGAATCAACATGTAGACTAGCAGTGATTTTCAACAGTAATAATAGAAGCCAGAGTACAATGAAAAACTATATATGGTAAAAATGATGATAAACTGTCAAACTAAAATTTTAGATCCAGTGAAAATATATTCAAGATCAAGAGAAAAATAAAGATATTCTCAAAACAATCTTTATTATCAATGAGACCTCAAAAAATGAACTTCTAAATAGTGTATCTAGAAATTAAAGAAAATGACCCTAAAAAAAAGTCTGAGGTATAAAGACAAACTCAGTCCTGGCTGAGTAAGTTAGAGCATTGTCATGATACACCAAGGTTGTGGGTTTGATTCCCGGTAAGGGCACATACAAGAATCAATCAATGAATGCCTAAATAAGTGGAACAACAAATCAATGTTTCTGTTTTTGTTTCTCCCTCCCTCCCTCTCTCTCTCAAAATCAATTAACTTTTTTAAAAAGATAAACCAAAGAATGGTAAATTCTTTGGTAAATCTAAACAACTACTGACTGTAAAACAAGAGCAAAAACAGTAAATAAACAAACATGGAAGTAAATGAAAGAGAAAGGGAAACAGAAATGGAAGAAAGGTGAACAAGGATGGATGACTTTTTCACAAAGTTTTTCTGTGGCAGCAATTGGAGAAATGCAATCACTCCTCAAGGGAGAGGTGGCATCAAGCATGAAATTAATACATATCAAAAGCCCAAATGAAATGGGTTTTGGATTATTTGCCCCTTTAACTTTTCCATGCCTCTGCTATAATTAAACCCTATTATTATTAAGTCAATTGCTGTTAGTAACTATTCACTTCAGAATACTCGGTTGTTGCTGTGCTTATACTTCCTTTAGTTAGAATAATCAAGGTATTGGCAAATGTGAATTTTCCTAATCTACTAATGCTCACTGTTTACTACTACTGTTGTTGGTGTAAATATTTCTAAAAGGATATCATTTCTTATATAAAATAAACTAGAAGTGCCTAATTCTGTCTTTCTTTTCTTATTTATTAATTTTTTAGAGAGAGAAGAAAGGAGAGAGAAGCATTCCTTGGTTGATTCTTGTATGTGCCCTGACCAGAGAATCAAACTCACAACCTTGGTGTATCAGAATAATGCTCTTACCAACAAAGCTATCCAGCCAGGGCCCCCAATTCTTTCTTAGTGGCCCAAGGTCATTTGTATAGATTACTATTATTGATGATACAAAGAAATATTCTCAGTAGCTAAGGTGTAGGGCCTGTGTGACTACTAAACTTTCCCCACACTGTCAGGTGTTCTCTTCTCGGTCATCATTGTATTGACATCTAGTAGTCACTCCTACCAACCTTGATCTGATTTTGTGGCAATTATTCTGCTTAAAGCTTCTTTTGATTACATTTTCTGGTTCCTAGCTGTATTCTAGATATCCAGAAAACAAATATCAAAGATTCTTAGTAAGGTATAACCCTGAATTAGTAAGATGATACTTCTAAGTTATTTATATTTTTGCAATATCTTCTGTTTCAAAATTAAAGTTCACTCTGTGAATCAAAATGACAGAAGAGTAGGTATACCATATTATCATCATCATCAAAACCATGCAACAACTTCCCCAAAGTTAATAGCCATTAATAAAAGTAACCAGATGGTAAAGAAAGCCCTGGCTTCCAATGCTAGTTACCAGTTTTGAGGTCTTTGGTAAGTAACTAATCCTTTTTATGCCCCAATTTCCTATCTATAAAAGCGAGGATAGTATTATCATCTCTCTATATAGAATTATTAAGAGAATCTAGTTAAACTAAATGAAATGATCAAACAAAACAGCATAGTATCTGGCTTAAACAATATTTCAAATTTTAAATCTTATCTTTTAAAATTCTGACTTGTATAATAATTCCCATTTAATAGACTTCCTTAATGAACTTCTCCGTGACATCCTTATGAAAATACTATTAAAAATATTAATAGTAGCTAGTATTCAATGATCACTTACTATATGTTAAAATTGTGCTAAATCCTTTATAGAGGCTATCTGAACCCTTAGAAATTCCCTGGGAGGTAGATACCATTACATCCCTATTACAAAAAAGTACACTGGGGCTCGAACTTACTTAAGTAGCATGTCCAAGTTCACAGAATGATAAGTGGTGAACATGGAACTCATATGGATCTGCCTGGCTTCAGAATCTATGATTATGAGCATTCCCTTATCCTGAGAAGAGAAGCAACTTCTGCTAAAATCTACTTACCAGCAAGTTGAGAACAAGCCAATCTTTAATCTTATCCTTTACCTGATGACTCAAGACCTCTAGTGGGAAAAGCAGATATGATTTGTCCTATTTTTGCTTTTTAACTTACCCACTCACAGTCGATTCCAAGTACTGGAATATCTTCTAACCCACTCCTAAGCAAGGGTTCAATTTGATCCCATTCTGCCTCCTGAGACACAGTGACCACCTTTGCTTCCAGGATCCTCTTTTCCCATGAGGCTTTGGGGGCACTGGAAGGCAGCTGGTCCTCTTCTGGCGGGGGCAGCTCGCTCCTGCTTGGAGCTTGCTGCTGCTGCTGCTGCTGCTGCTGGTGCTGCCAGGTTCCACGGCTGCTCCTACTCCTCCGGCGCTGGATGCCTTTCCACAGGACAAACGCCCCCACTGCCGCACCAAGAAGGGTGGTCACTGTCAAAGCCACCAAGTGTCTAGACATCTTCAACTTTGCTGCTGTTTAGGAAAGCATGTCACTAATCCCACAATCTGCAAAACAAATGGTAACAATAAATGTACACACAGAATTTAAGCCTAGATGAAAAGAAGTTGCCACTAAAACTTAGGGGTTGTTCCATTTACAACCCTGTGCCCACAAACTAAAAAATTGTTACAAATTTCGACATGAAGCATTGTCTTCATTTTTTTACTTTTTTACATTCTCTACTCCATCTCTATCTCCATTCTCTCCTAAGAAAACCCTCCTGCCCTCCACCAGTTGCCTAAGGTTCTCTTAATCATATAAAATCATATCAATGAAAACAGAATAAGCTAGTCCAGCCAGCATGGCTCAGTGGTTCATTCCTGGTCAGGGAACAAGCCTGGGTTGCAGGCTCAATCCCCAGTGTGGGTCATGCAGGAGGCTTCTGAGCAATGATTCATTCTCATCATTGATGTTTCTCTCCCTCTCTTCCTCTCTGAAATCAATAAAAATATATTTTAAAAAATAATAAATAAAAAATAAAACAGCCGAGACCGGTTTGGCTCAGTGGATAGAGTGTTGGCCTGGGGACTGAAAAGTCCCAGGTTCGATTCCGGTCAGGGGCATGTACCTTGGTTGCGGGCACATCTCCACTGTGGGGTATGCAGGAGGCGGCTGATCGATGTCTCTCTCTCATCGATGTTTCTGACTTTCTATTCCTCTCCCTTCCTCTCTGTAAAAAATCAATAAAATATAAAAACAAAAAAACAAACAAACACAGAATTAAGCTAGACTCTGGCTTTCACTTACTGATAATAGACCTTCTTCAAGGTGTTTGCGCTTTAAACCTTCAATCTCTAACAAGAATTTAGAGGAGATTTATGCTTCAATAAAAATCTAATCAGCAAGTTAGTGAATTTTTCTTTTTCTTTTCTGCAAGATGTAGGTAGTGGGGGAACGAAGCAAATGGGCTTCAGAAAACATGGACCTTCTTGCAACAGAAATCTCAGTAGTTTTCCATAGAAACAGATTCGGATATTGAGGGTAAGCTAGGGCAGAATAGGGGGTGGGGGGGTCCCTCCAAAAGAATTAGGACCCATGAGAGAATTCCAAGATGCTCAGGAGGAGGTTGCAAACTGAAATGTCCAAAGGGTTAAGACAGGATAATATACATAAGTAAAGCAAGCCAAGTGAAAAGAAAAAAATGGACACAGACACCCTATTAAATACAGTCACCTACTGCATAACAACATTTTGGTCAATGATGAACTGTACATACAATGGTGGTCCCATAAGATTATAATTTAAAAATTTCCTATTGTCTAGTGATGTTGTTTTTGTCATAATGTCACAGCACAATGCACAACTCACATGTGGTAACACTGGTGTAAACAAACCTGCTGCACTGCCACAGGTTTGAAAAGTATAGCACATACAATCATGTACAGTACATAATACTGTCCCTCTCAAGCAAATCATGATCTAAAATTATAATGGCTTCAATAAGGAGTGTTCCAATTAGATAAAAATCATTTATTTATTTACTTATTCATTCATTTATTTTTAGAAGAAAACACACTGAGACAGGTAGGAGGCGTAGAATGGCTGGTCCAGCACCCACGAGTGCCCCCCCCTTTTTTTTTTAATTGATTTCAGAGAGGAAGGGAGATGGAGAGAAAGATAGAAACATCAATGATGAGAGAGAATCATTGACCGGCTACTTCTTACATGATCCCTACTGGGGATTGAGCCCGAAACCCAAGCAAGTGCCCTAGACTGCCAAAGCTCTATCCACAAAACCAAACCAGCTAAGCTAAAAGTCATTTAAAAAGTACACGTGAGCCCTAACTGGTTGGCTCAGTGGATAGAGCGTCGGCCTATGGACTGAAGGGTCCCAGGTTTGATTCTGGTCAAGGGCATGTACCTTGGTTGTGGGCACATCCCCAGTAGGAGGTGTGCAGGAGGCGGCTGATCGATGTTTCTCTCTCATCGATGTTTCTGGCTTTCTATACCTTTCCCTTCCTCTCTGTGAAAAATCAATAAAATATATTTTTAAAAAAAGATTAAAAGGTGGAGGTTGCTTTCTATCATTGTCTCAACTAGACAGTGGGTAGTTGGCTCTGACCTTTCAGAGCTTCAAGGTTGACCAGCCTTCTGAGTTCCTTGTCCACACTTCTCTGCTAGTGAAGACAATGGGTGGCTTCCAACAGTAGGGGTTCCCCAATTGAGCAAACAAAATGAGATACCTATTTTCATTGGCATGCAGAAGCTCAAAAAAAAGTTTCAAAATTTCTAAGTAGCTTCACTGATTTATTTAAAGGGATAATAAAAAATTGTTTTAAAGCCCAGCCAGTGTTGCTCAATGGTTGAGCATCCACCCATGAACCAAGAGGTCACTGGTTTGATTCCCTGTGAGGACACATACCTGAGTTGCAGGCTCCATCCTCAGTAGGAGCATCCAGGAGGCAATCCATGTTTCTCTCTCCCTCTCTTTTTAAAAATAACAATAAAAACATTTAAAAAATTAAAAAGATAACAGGTACCTAAGATAAAAAACACAAAACAAGCTGAAACTGGTTTGGCTTAGTGGCTAGAGTGTCGGCCTTTGGACTGAAAGGTCCCGGGTTCGATTCCGATCAAGGGCATGTACCTGGGTTGCGGGCACATCCCCAGTGGGGATTGTGCAGGAGGCGGCTGATCGATGTCTCTCTCATTGATATTTCTAATTCTCTATCTCTCTCCCTTCCTCTCTGTAAAAAATCAATAAAATATATTTTTAAAAAAACAAACAAAAAAACATAACACAGACCTAGCCAGTTTGGTTCAATGGCTAGATCATCAGCCTGAAGACTGAAGGGTCCTGGGTTTGATTCCAGTCAAGGGCATGTGCCCTGGTTGCAGGCTCCTCTCTATCACAGGCCCTGATTGGAGCTCATGCAGGAGGCAACCAATTGATACGTTTCTCTCACATCAATATTTCTATCTTCCACTCTTTCCTCCTCTCTCTCTAAAAACCAATGGATAAATATCCTCAGGTGGGATTTGAAAACAAAGAAACAAAAAAGAAGACAGAGTTAATTACTACCTCCATAACTTCATCCTATCCTCTTTTACTTGACTACTCATTCTAATATCCTCTTGTCTAAACTTCCTTTTCACTCTGAAAGGACTCTTGAACAGTTGCCTTTTAAACATAAAACTACCTGAGATTACAGGCAATCTTTCTTGAGTAATTAAAAAAAATCAAAAAATTGATTTTTATTTGTTTGTTTATTTTAAAATATACTCTATTGATTTTTTTGCAGAGAGGAAGGTATAGAGACAGAGAGTTAGAAACATCGATGAGAGAGAGACATCAATCAGCAGCCTCCTGCACGTCCCCTACTGGGGATGGGCCTGCAACCAAGATACATGCCCTTGACCAGAATCAAACCTGGGACCTTTCAGTCCACAGACCGACACTCTATCCACTGAGCCAAACCAGTTTCGGCTTTTAATTGATTTTCATAGAGAAAGGAAGGGAGGGAGAGAAATATCGATATGCTGCTTCTAACACTCCCCCTACTGGGGATCAAGCTCACAAAGTCAACCACTGAGCCACACTGGTCAGGGTTTTTACTTTTTACTTCTAGGTCAAGGACTAACGTTAAGAGCATTACTTACAATTTCTTACACCAAGGGAGGACCCTCAAAGGTTTTTCTAAATGGGTAATATCCTGAGGCCAATAAGAGAGGAAATAAAATTTCAGTCTCTTCCTCTCAAACTCCAGACCTACGGCTTTTGGCTATCTTTGGGAATGACTGGATCTTGGAAGGTAGTAACCTTTGCACCTTCTTTTAGGCCCATGGGTTGTTTAATACCACTAGAAATATCTGCTGTTGGTCCCAGCTGAAACCTGACAAGATATTTGAAAGGATTTAATAAGCATTTTTATCAGAAATTTGGCCAAATTGGATGCTAATGTCAGAGCCTGATACGAAATGTATCCAGAGAGAAAGAAACATTCCAACAATGGATGATGGATTTGTCAGTTCTCTGCCATCATCTAGGAGGCAACCCAATTCTTGAGGTATTAAAAACAGCAGTCCTTGCCCTAGCAGGTTTGGCTCAGTGGATAGAGCGTGGATCTGTGGACCAAAGGGTCCCACGTTCGGTTCTGGTCAAGGGCACATATCTTGGTTGTAAGCTCCTCCCCCGTCCGACCCTGGTAGGGGGTTGAGGGGGGAGGTGTTCCTGCAGGAGGCAACCAATCCATGTGTTTCTCTCACATCGATGTTTCTCTGTCTTCCCCTCTCTTTTCCACTTTCCCTAAAAATCAATGGAAAAAACATTCTCTGGTGAGAATTAACAACAACAGAAAAACCACAGCTGTCCTTATTTTACAAATGAAGTCTTTACAGGCCAGAGTTGTGGCTCCAGAAACAATTCAAAGCCCACCAATTCATTTTATTGTCCCCAAACCTCCTGTATTAATCTCAAAAGGCTTATAAATATTGGCTTTATGAAACCATCAGGATAGGAAATGATAACCAGAAAATACAAAATACACATGTAAAAGACTGATATATATTTAAATATAAAATTTAAAGCTTTGGTTCAACAAAGCTGCTACATGGCTAAAGACAAGCAACAACTTTTCTTTTTTTTAAATATGTTTCTTTTTAAAATATGTTTTTATTTAGCCCTAGCTGGTTTGGCTCTGTGGCTAGAGTGTCAGCCTGCGGATGGATTGGCTGCCTCCTGCACGCCCGCTCCTGGGGATTGAGCCCAGAGCCCTGGCATGTGCCCTGACCAGAAATTGAACCGGTAACCTCTTGGTGCATGGGATGACACTCAACCAATTGAGCCACATTGACCAGGCAAGACAAACCACAACTTTAAAAAGCACTACGTTGCCGAAACCGGTTTGGCTCAGTGGATGGAGCCTTCGCCTGTGGACTTAAGGGTCCCAGGTTCGATTCTGGTCAAGGGCATGTATCTTGATTGTGGGCACATCCCCAGTAGGGGGCGTGCAGGAGGCAGCTGATCGATGTCTCTCTCCTGTCTCTCTCTCATCGATGTTTCTAACTCTCTATCCCTCTCCCTTCCTCTCTGTAGAGAATCAATAAATTTTTTAAAAAAGGCACTACATTGGAGATGAATATTTAAAACATATATAAATGACAAAAAGATTACTATCCAGAATATATAAAAACACTACTATATGCATATAAAAAGACAACCCAATAGAAAAGAGACATTTCTCAAAGAGGAAGTACACCTAACCAACATTCATAAAAACTTAATTTCGCATCCTGGCCAGTGTGGCTCGGTTAGATGTCGTTCCAAAACTTTGGCGGTTCAATTCCCAGTCAGGCCGACGTCCAGGGTGTGGCTCAATTCCTGATAAGAGGTGCGCAAGAAGCAGCCAACCCATGTTTCATCTGACATCCTTCCCTCCCTCCCTCCTTTCCTCCTCTTTCTAAACATCAATTTTAAAACAACAACATAATATCACTAGTAACTACTTGAGACATGCTCATATGGGCACACAAATACATGGAACATTGTGTTCTATGCAAAACACTGTGTCTTAACAGTGAACACTATAAGCAATCTACGGAATCTTACATACTATGGAATCTTAACATACTATGAATTTACAGAGCAAGTCAAAAGAATAAGGCAAATCTCTACATAACAACAAAGAAAAAATTCTAAAACCGCCGAAACCGGTTTGGCTCCGTGGATAGAGGGTTGGCCTGTGGACTGAAAGGCCCCAGGTTCGATTCCGGTCAAGGGCATGTACCTTGGTTGCGGGCACATCTCCAGTAGGGGGCGTGCAGGAGGCGGCTGATTGATGTCTTTCTCTCATCGATGTTTCTAACTCTCTCTCTCCCTTCCTCTCTGTAAAAAATCAGTAAAATATATATATTTTTAAAAAAAAGTTCTAAAACCAATTTTTAAGCACAAAAAGTCAAGTTGCTAAGTAGGTACAATACATCATTTTGTGAAACATACATTTGTGAAAGTTTAACACAAATATATTTTATATGTGCAAACACCTTTCAATATATATATATAAAGCAAAAGAAATAGAAAAGCACACCCCAAACAGTTCTTACTTTTGGGCAAGCAACTAAAGAAGAAAAAATGGAAATGGAAAGACCCGGGTCAAAAAGCATCTTTTCTGTTTTTTAAAATTTCATCCATGTTTTACCAGATTGTATTCACGGACTACAACATAAATACATATAGAAGAATAAGTGCATTAGTGCCCTGGCTGAGTAGCTCGGTGGGCTCCGGCGTCGCTCTAACCCGCCCAGGTTGCTGTCTGGATCCCCCTGCTCAGGGAACACACACGAGTCAGCAATTAATGATGCATTCATAGGCGGACCAACAAACCTGTGTTCCTCTCTCTCTCTAACAACTTTTTTACAAAAGTACGTGATTTAAAACAAGGCCAACTTGGCCAAAATGAATCATCCCTCCATATTAAACCTCCTCTCTCCCGCAATTCTCATAATTAGCAAAACCTTTTGCAGCTCCTTCCGCCCTGACCACTGACACAGACGACACACTTAACAGGGTGTTTTCATAAGAGAGTTCGTCTGGGTGCAACTGCGCGTCAGCATCTGAGAAAGGCTTGCGTTTGCTTGCATGTCACAGCGCAGGTATCGATGTTGTCAGCGATCCTCCCCCACGTTCCGGCTGCCCCCTCTCCCAGGGAAGCGAAAAGACGCACAGGTGTTCGCGCCGCGAGGCCCCGGCGGCGGGCGTGGCCGGAGGAGGCGCGGTGGCCGTGGGGGCGGGCGGGGCGGCGCCCACGGGTCACGCGAGGGAACTGTAACCGGACGCGCGCGACCTGCGGCGCCCGAGGAGTTACCCGGCGCTGCAGGTGGAGCTTCCTTGTTCCCGGGTCGAGAAGCCGCGGAGGTCTGGCAGGGGCTTCTGAGGAGAGAGAGGGGGTGCGAGGGAGTTTCTCTGGGAGGGCGTGGGGGCCCGTGCACGCGGGACGAGGACGCCACGCCGCGGGGCGGGGAAGAGGCGCGGGGCCGAGTCACTCCGGGACGGCAGGGTCCCCGCAATTAGTCGCCCCCACACACGGCGACATCATCAGCTCCGCGACCCCTCTTCTCCATCCGCACTGGAAACCGCCCCCCGCTCCGAACCCTGGCACAAGGCGGGGGAAGAAAGGACTCGCGGGCCTCTGACCCTCGCTTACCTGTGGCCCGGGTCCCACCCGAACACCTGCGGCGCCCCACGCTGAGGAGCGGGAACCTCCGCGGCCGCCTGCGCGCACCCACCCGGATCCACTAGGGGCGGAAACCACTTCCGGTCCTGCGACGGGCCGGCGGGACGTAATCCCGGCCGCGGAGGGCGAGCGGGCGGCGCCATCTTGTACGGCAGCTGCTGGGGCAGCTGCTGCCTCAGCCGGTTTCTCCACTGCTGAACAAAGGGGTCGGTTAAAATGTGGGAAAGCATAACGTCTCCTGAGGAAAAATGGTGTTCTCTTTCTGTTCCGAGGGTGAGTTTTTTTGTTTTTTTTTCTGAAACCCTCACAAAGGCACCATGGAACATCTGATTATTACTAATGAGCTACAGGAGAGGTTTCCTGCCGCCTTAAGCTACTTAACGGTTAAGTAAGGAAGGTGTGAATGGCAGAGACACTTGTTTAAGTAATGTATTACTCGTTAGTAGTGTATTTTGTGCGATGGCCATTATAATAATTTATGCCTTTTTTTTTATAACCACCACACCTTCCGTTTACATTTAGAATGGTGCACGCAGCCAGTCTTTTTCAGCAGTAAAGCGCCAGCAGGTGAGGCAGCTGGTGTGTGCTGTGGTTGCTTTGTCAGAGAATGTAAATCAGAAGGAGGAATGAGATGCGCATAAACAATATAAAGTGTAATAACAGCTGCTGCCATTGCTTGAGTGTGCGATCGCAGTGTGCTGGGAACTCTGAATATTTCATCTCGTGTAATCTTCATGATAACCTAGGAGAGCAGGACTGTTTTTAGGGCCATTCTGCATAAAGGTAAGGGTAAGTAAGTTTCTCCAGGAACAAAAACCAGCTCTGAGTGCAAAGCTGGTCGCCCCCGGCCTCCCTCCCACCCCCTGCAGCACAGGAGGAGGACGGTGCTAAGTTGCATCAGATAAGTAACCGTAAAGGGGACATTTCTGGCAGATGCAGGGGATTAACCCTCATTTTAAAGAGTAAATGCAAATAATTAACACCACCGCGAGATACTGTTACATACTCCCCAGAAAGCCTAAAAGGAAAACAAAACAAAACAGTATAAATCAAGTATTGGCAGGCTTATGGGGCAACTGGAATTTTAATATGCTGCTGAAGGGAACATAAGTTGGCACCATCACTGTGTTGAAATGTTTGGCGGTATCAGCTAAAGCCGAATGAATATATGCAAGCCTTTGTCCCAACCGTTTCACTCCTAGGTATGTACCCAACAGAAATGTGTCCATATGCTCACTAAAAGAACACGGATAAAAAAAAAAAGTTCATGCCCATACTTTGTACTAATTTTAAACTGGAAACACCCATAGAGCCATGCTGTTAGAAGTCAAAGTAGTCATTAGTCTTGGTGGAGTAATGATTAGAGGACAACATGGGAGGTTCATGAAATGCTGGCAGTGTTCTCTTACTTAATCTGAATGCTGGTTTACATGTACGTTCAGGAGGCATATTTGTGGTCACTTTTCTGAATGCATATATACTTCAATAAAAAAATGTTAATGCCCTGGCCCAGTGACTCAGTTGGAGCATCGTCGAATACATCAAAAAGTTGTAGGTTCGAGGAAGAATCCAAGATGGCGGCATAAGTAAACACCTACAATGCTGCCTCGCACAACAATTTCAAAACTACAACTAAAAGACAGAACAGACATCATCCAGAACCACAGGAAAGCTGGCCGAGTGTAAGTTCTACAACTAGAGGGAAAGAGAGGGGCTCACAGAGACCCAGAGGAGCTGCAAAAAGCCGAGGTACTGAGACGCGTGCGCTGAGAGAGCGGGTGCCAGAGTACCTGGCTGGCTTTCTCTGGCGGGAGGGAAAGGGAGACTCCCAACGGCATTGAACCCCTTATTTTACGACACTAAACCCCAGATCCAGCGAAACTCATACGGGGGGAGTTTGGACTGTGAAAAGGGAGAGGTGCATGGAAATTTAGGGGAGTCACAGAAGATCAGGTCCGGTCTCGCACATGCACGGTGCTGCGTGGAGGACAGATTGCTGATTGTGCCGCTGGCTTTCGCGAGTGGGCGGGAGACAGACCCTCCCAACTGTGCCACTTCTGACTCCACTAAGCCCCTGTTTCGGGTGAAACCCTGGGGACCTAGACTCGTGTGGTCCTGGTGCGCAGGGAAGCTGGAAAGGCAGCGGTTAGAGGCACTGCGGGTGCGTGCGCGCACAAGGACCGCTCCAGCCATTACCCAGTCACGTGAGACTCAGGGGCCGTGGAGGGCGGGGCAACTGGAAGGCAAGGCAGTCCCTTAAGCCCTGAGACTCCACCCCTCCCAAGCTCAACAGAGGCTTCTGCGGCTTTGCGCCTGGTATCATAAGGCTGAATTCAACACAAGTTTCCCCGGCATAGTGAAAATGCCCAGACAAGGGAAGGGATCATAAACAAAAGAAATGGAGGGAAAAAAAACGACTGGATATAGAGTTAAAAACCACGCTTGTAAGGTTTTTCAAGAATATGCTAGAAAAGATGGATAAATTTAGTGAGACCCAAGAGGAGATGAAAAAGGACATACTAGAGATGATAAAGGACCAAATAGAAATTAAACATACACTGACTGAAATAAAAAATATTATACAGAGTCCTAACAGCAGACTAGAGAAAGGCAAGAATCAAGTAAAAAATTTGAAATATAAAGAAGCAGACAACATTCAACTGGAAAAGCAAGAAGAGAAAAGAATCAAAAAATGTGAACATAATGTAAGTAGACTCTGGGACAGCTTTACGCGTACCAACATCAGAATTGTGGGGGTGCCAGAAGAAGAGAGAGAGCAAGATACTGAAAACTTATTTAAAGAAATAATGACTGAAAACTTCCCACATCTGGTAAAAGAACTAGACTTTACAAGTCCAGGAAGCACACAGAACCCCACATAAAAGGAATCCAAAGAGGACCACACCAAGACACATCATAATTAAAATACCAAGAGCAAAAGAGAAAGAGAGAATATTAAAAGCAGCAAGAGAAAAACAGTTTATTACCTACAAGGGAGCACCCATACGACTGTCAGCTAATTTCTCAACAGAAACGATGCAGGCCAGACGGGAGTGGCAAGAAATATTCAACGTGATGAACAGCAAGAACCTACAACCAAGAATAATCTATCCAGCAAAGCTAACATTCAGAATTGAAGGGCAGATAAAGAGCTTCACAGATAAGAAAAAGCTAAAAGAGTTCAGCAACTCCAAACCAGTATTATATGAAATGCTGAAAGGTACTCTTTTAGAAGAGGAAGAAGAAAAAGGTAAAAGCCAAAAAATTATGAACAACAAATACATATCTATCAACAAGTGAATCTAAAAATTAAGTGAATTAAAAATTTGATCAACAGAATAATATGGTGAATATAATAGAATTAGTAGCACAGAAAGGGAGTGGACTGATAATTCTCAGGGGGGAAGGGGTGAGGGGTGTACAGGGAGAGACTGGACAAAAATCATACACCTATGGATGAGATCAATGGGAGGGAACTAAGGGGTGGGAGCTGGGTGGGGGGGTGCTATGGAGGGAAAAAAAGAGAAACATGTAATAATATGAATAATAAAGATTTAATTAAAAAAAAAAGTTGTAGGTTCTACCCCCACTCAGGGCACATAGCTAGTTTGCAGCCCCAATCCCCAATGTTTCTCACTTATGTTGATGTTTCTCCCTCTCCCTCTCTCTCCCTCTAAAAGAGGTGTGGAGAACCTCCTTTCTGCCAAGGGCCATTTGGATATTTATAACATCACCAGAGGCCCAGTGCACAAAATTCGTACACGGGTAGAGTACCTAGGCCTGGCTGGCAATCAGGGCCAATAGGGGCCATCCAGCTGCTGGCCAGGGCCTCCCTTCCCCAGCTGCTAGCTGCTGGCGGGGGCCTTCCTTCAGTCCGTGCTGCCCCCTGGTGGTCAGCACACATCATAGGGAGTGATCTGTTTCCTAGTCAAACCCCTGGGGACAATTTGCATATTATGCTTTTATATAGAGAGATCTGCAGGCCATACAAAAATATCAATTTAAAAATTAGCCTGCTATATTTGATCAAACATTTAATTAACTCATCCCTAATTCCTTGGCAGGGCCAGACCAAATGATTTCACAGACCTTATGCAGCCTGCAGGCCAGACATTCCCAACCCCTGTTGTAAATCAGTAAAAAACATATCCTTGTGTAAGGATTTTTTTTTTTTAAATACTGTACTAAAACAGCTCTTTAATGAAATTAAAGGAGAGTCAGGTTTATAAACCTGATGGAAAAAAGATCAGGAGAGACAATAATAGCAGACAAACAAATGCCAATATAATTGTAGAAGATAGATTAGAATGGCAGAATATTGACAGGTGAGGGATCCCATAATGAACTGTCTGGGTCCATAAGCCATCATCCTACATTGAAAACCCAGGAAAGAAGGCTCATCTGTGCATAAAGAATTTCCAGTCAGCTTTTTAATACTTCACTCTTTGTCTTAGTCCATTAGCCTTTTATAACAAAATACCATTGACTAAGTGGCTTATAAACAACACAAGCTGGCTTATAAACAAGTTTATTTCTTACAGTTCTGGAGGCTAGGAAGTCCATGACTGAGGCGCCAACAGGTTTATTGCCTGGTAAGTGGCTGCCTCCTGGTTTATAGACATCTGTCCTTTGCATTGTGTCCTCACTTGGGCCAAAAGAGTCAGGAGCTCTTTTGGGCCCCTTTTATAAGGCGCTAATCCCATTCATGAGAGCTCCACCCTCATGACTTAATCACCTCCCAAAGCCCCTGCCTTATGATACTATTATATTGGAGTTAGTTTACAACATATGAATTTTGAGAGGACATAAAACATTCAGTGTATAGTACTATTAAATATGAAGATATCCAAGAATTGCCAGTCATTACAGGAATGCCTTCAATACTATTAACATTTTCTTTTTTTTAATTATTTATTTTAGTATATTTTATTGATTTTACAGAGAGGAAGAGAGAAGAATAGAGAGTTAAAAATTTCGATGAGAGAGACACGCACCCCCCTCCCCCAGTGGGAATCAAGCCTGCAACCAAGGTACATGCTCTTGACCAGAATCAAACCCAGAACCTTCTAGTCTGAAGGCCAACACTCTATCCACTGAGCCAAACCGGCTAGGGCTATTAAGATTTTCGAAGGAACATGTATAGCTGTCCACCCAGCATTCTGAGATCACAGCTATTTTTCAAACATACCAGGAAGATTTAAGAAAATTAATTTTTATTTAGGCCATGGTACAACTTCCTACAAATTGTGGGTGAAATGCTAGCATACAGATCTCATTCTCTAACCATTTTACAACTAAGTTAGAAATCAATAATAAAATTATTACTTTTAGAACTCCATATATTTGGAGATTTAAAAAAACAACTGAAAGATCAAAGAACAAATCTCAATGGAAATTTATAATACAGTGGTACCTCGAGATATGAGTGCCCTAACATACGAGATTTTTGAGATAGGAGCCGTCGAGCGAGCGATTTTTGCTTTGAAATACGAGCAACATTTGAGATAGGAGTAATCGCGCGGATCGGCCGGCTGCACACGACCCACCAGTTTACCAAGACTCAAGCGTCTCATAGTTTCCCACGCCTCAAGGTTACGGAATGAATTAAACCCGTATCTCGAAGTACCACTGTATTAGATTTGAGAGGTAATAAAAATACTACATATATGAGAATTTATAGGTATAGGATCAATTAATAATGTGATTTTACACTAGAAAATATGACTCAAAATTAATTTTGTAAGTGATTGGCTTAATACATTAGAAAAAAAACAAAAGAATAAATCCAAAATTCTATAGAAGGAAGAATATAAAGATCAAAGAATAAATTAAAATAGGAATAGATGTAAATATAAGTGGCCAAAAAAACCAAGGTTAGATCTTTGAAAAGATAAAGTCCTGTGAGATGGATCCAGATAAAAGATAATAGGAGCAAACAAACAATATTAGGACTAAATAATGTCCTGGCTCATGTGACTCGGTTGGGCATTATCCCATGCACGGAGAGGTCACTGGTTCAATTCCCAATCAGGGAACATGCCCAGGTTTCTGGTTCAATCTCCAGTAGGGGTTTGCAAGAGGCAGCCGATTTCTCTCATTGAGTTTTCTTTCTCTCCTCCCTTCTTCCTTCTCTTTTCTCAAATCAATAAAAACAAAACAACACTTTTTTTTTTTTTAAGGGAGAAACAGCCCAGCTGGTGTGGCTCAGCAATTGAGCATTGACACAGGAATCAAGAGCTCACTGGTTTGATTCCTGGTTAGGACACATGCCCAGGTTTCCAGGGATGCATGCAGGAGGCAGGCAATCAGTGATGTTACTTTCTCATCGATGTTTCTATCTCTCTATTCCTCTTCCTTCCCTGCTCTCTCAAAATCAATAAAAACATTTAAAAAGCCATTTTTAAAGTGGGGGGACATCACAAAATACAGCAGAGATGTAAGACACAACAACAATAAAAGAGCCACTTTATGCGAAAAATATTGATTAGATAATGAAAAGACAAGCCACAGAGTGGGAAGAAATATCTGAAAAACATATTTAATAAAGACTTGTTATCATGACTATACAAAGAACTTTTAGGAACTCAACAACCCAATTAAAAATGAATGAGAGACCTGAATAGACACTTCACCAAAAAAGATATGTGATATCCAAATAAGTACATGAGAAGATGTTCATATTACATGTTATTAGGGAATTGCAAATTAAAACAATGAGACACCAGTACTTCATTAAGTAACTAGAGGCCTGGTGCATGAAATTCATGCATGGGAGAAGGGCAGTGTCCCTCAGCCCAGCCTGCACCCTCTCCAATCTGGGACCCTTTGAGGGATGTCAGGTGGGATCAGGCCTAAACGGATGATTGGACATCCCTCTCACAATCCAGGACTGCTGGCTCCCAACCACTCACCTGCCTCTGTGTGATTACCCCTAACTGCTTCTGCCTGCCAGCCTGATCGATGCTTAAATGCCCTCCTCTGCTGACCTGGTCTCCCCCAACTGCCCTTCCCTCCTGGCCTGGTCACCTCTAATCGTCCTCCCCTGCTGGCCTGGTCACCCCTAACTGCCCTCCCCTGTAGACCTGACCCCCCCCAACTTCCTTCCCCTGCAGGCCTGGTTCCCCACAACTGCCCTCCCTTGCAATCCTGATTTCCCACCTCCCACCCAAATGCCCTCCCCTGCTGACCTGGTTTCCCCCAACTGCCCTTCTCTGCCAGCCCAGTTACCCCTAACTGCCCTCCCTTACGTGCCTGGTTTACCCAACTGCCCTCCCCTGCAGGTCTGGTCCTCCCCAATGCCCTACCTTGGAGGCCTCGTCCCCCCCAACTGCCCTCCCCTGCAGGCCTGGGTCCCTCCCCAACTGCCTTCCCTTGCTGGCCTGGTCACCCACAACTGCCCTCCCCTGCAGGCCATCTTTGACCACATGGAGGTAGCCATTTTGTGTCTTGGAGTGATGGTCAATTTGCATATTACTCTTATATTAGATAGGATTAAATCCTATTAGAATAGTGAAAATCTAAACACTGACAACACCAAATGCTAAGAATATGGAGCAACAGGACTCTCATTGCTTGTGGGAATGCAAAATGGTAGTCACTTCTGAAGATATTCTGTCAGTTTCATGCAAAGCTAAATATAATTTTACCATACAACCCAGCAATCATGCTTCTAGATATTCACCTAAATAGTTGAAAACAAAAACCTACACACAAATGTTTAAAGCAGCTTTAGTTATAAATTGAAAGTAACCAAGATGTCCTTCAATAGATGGATAATCAAACTTTGGAACATCCATGCAATGGAATATTATTCAGTGACTAGAGGCCCAATGCACGAAATTCATGCCACAGGCTCGGCCCTTGCTGCCACAGCTGCTGCTCTGGCCCCTGCCACTGTGGCTGCCTCTGCCTCAGCCCCCGCCACTACTGTCACGGCTTCGTCTAGATTGTCCAGAAGGGCATCCAGTCTAATTAGTATATTACACTTATTATTATAGGTAAGATGATGAGCTAGTAAGCCACAGAAAGACATGGAGGAAACTTAAATGCATATTGCTAAGTGAAAGAAACCAGTCTGGGAAGGGTATATTGTATGATTCCAACTATATGACATTCTGGAAAAGGGAAAAGTATGGTGACAGTAAAAAGATCATTGGGCCCTGATCAGTGTGGCTCATTTGGTTGGGTGTCATCCTTTGCACTGAGAGGTTGCCAGTTCAAATCCCTGTCAAGGCACACTGGGTTTCAGTTAGATCCCTGGGTGGGGGTTGTGCAGGAGGCAGCCATTCTCACATCAATGCTGCTCTCTCTCTCTCGCCCTCTTCTTTCCTCTCTCTTTTTATTTTTATTTATTTATTTTTTAAAATATATTTTATTGATTTTTTACAGAGAGGAAGGGAGAGGGATAGAAAGTCAGAAACATTGATGAGAGAGAGACATCGATCAGCTGCCTCTTGCACGCCCCCTACTGGAGATGTGCCCGCAACCAAGGTACATGCCCTTGACCGGAATCGATCCTGGGACCTTTCAGTCCGAAGGCTGATGCTTCATCCACTGAGCCAAACCGGTCTCGGCTTCCTCTCTCTTTTTTAAAAAAATGAATAAAAAATCTTAAAAAAACTGTCTTTCTGTTTAATAAAAAGATCAGGGGTTTTTTCAGAGAATTTTTAGGGCCATAAAACTATTCTGTATGATATTGTAGTAAAAGATACATGATGCATGTGTCAAAATCCATAAACTCTGCAAAGTGAGAATACCTTAAAATCAACTGTGGACTTCAGTTGGTAATAATGTATCAATATAAACAAAGATCACACTGTTAATAATAAGGGAAACTGTATGAGGGTGGTTAGGGAGGTGTATGGGAACTCTACTTTCTGTTAAAATTTTCTGTAAACCTCAAACTGCTCTAAAAACAAAATCAATTACTTTAAAAAAAGAGATCATATGGTGAACTGCTTGATTTACCTATAAGTAAGTGCATTATGCATTTATTCATTGATTCTAAGGACAACCTCATGCTAAACATTGGGAAATCATGTACAGAAAATTCAAAAGGAACTGTGGCAGGGTGCGGCCTGCCTCATAGCCATCCTCCTCTATGCTTAATAACAGAAGGCAGGAGCATTTTAAAATTGCACTTAAAAAAACATTTGGTCTCCATTGGGAATGAGTATGACCATGTCACTTAAGTTCTGGCCAATGAGGTGTAACTAAAACTTTTTGCATCGGACTTATGATAAAGTTCCAAAAAAGAGTGCAGACAACTACCACAGGTTGTTTTTGTGTGTGTGTGTGTGTGTGTGTGTGTGTGTGTGTTGTTGTTGTTGTTGTTTTGCCATTTTGTCATTGCCTTTCCCCTTATTTCAGGCTAACACGAGGGCCTGACTGCAGTGGCATTCTGACAATGGAAGCCAAAGGCTTAGAAAGAATGGAGAAGTGAAAAAGCCTGAATCCTTTATGCCTTCTGTCATTTTCATATTAACACTGAACTACCTAATTCTGGACTTCTTTTACCTGAGAAAATAAACTATTTTTGTTGTTGTTGTTGTTAATCCTCACCAGAGGATACTTTTCCATTAATTTTTAGAGAGAGTGGCAGGGAGGGGGAGAGACAGAGAGAGAGAAGCATGGATGTAAGAGATACATCCATTGGTTGCCTCCCACATAAACCCTGACTGGGGCCAGGGATCTAGCCTGCACCCTAGGAGCCTGCCCTTGGCTGGAATTGAACCCAGGACTCTTCAGTTCGAGGGGTCTATCCACTGAGCCAAATGGGCTAGAGAAAAACTAATTTTTTAAAGCCAATGCAACCAAATCTTTGTCACCAGGAAAACAATCCCTACCTGATACAGGAAATGAAAGCTATTAATAACGAATGAGTGCCACACAGGTCAACTAAAACCTGTTGAACAGAGAACCCAGCGCTGAAGCTACCCAAGAAAAGTTTTTAATATGGCACCCTTGACTGGGTTTGTTTAGTGTGTTGAAGATAAAAGTCAAAACTCAGAAGAACCACTAATTAGGCTCTTTCTGAAAAACTATTTCCTTCTATTGACATTCTATTCATACTTTCTGCCCACGGATCTCTTCTATAAACTTCTGTAATATTATTAGGTATTATAAAGATTATAAAAACATGTAGCAAGGCACCCAAGAAGCTTGCAAGCTAGTTGGAAACATAAAAGACTTAGCAAGTGAGGAAAGTGTATCCTTTTTTTGGTAGTTTAGCAATATAGGGAACAGTTTGTCTCCTAAGGAACTGGAATGAGACTTCCTCTTTGGAAAGATGCCTGTATTCATTTCGAAAAACGTCCATGAAGCATGAGGGTGGAACACACATGTCTCCTCCAATGGGACAAGTTCACCTAATAATAAGGGTTGGCAGGCTGGTGAATCAGCATTCCTTTGGTTCTGCAGTGAGTGGTGTGATTGGGTTGAGTGTCAATCTATGAACCAGGAAGTCACATTTTGATTCCCAGTCAGGGCAAAAGCCTGGGTGGTGGGCTCAATCCCCAATGTGAGGCATATAAGAAGCAGCTGATCAATTGGTTCTCTCTCATAGTTGATGTTTCTATCTTTCTCTCCCTCTGCCTTTCTCTTTTAAATGAATAATAAAAAATACAGATCCTATATAATAAAAGGCCAGAGGCCATAAGCATCACGACTGGAATGAACACAAGACGGGTCGTCATGAGGTGCATTGAAGCACCTCTTGGTCCTCCCTCATGGCCCATAGGCTCCAATCACAGCAAGGTGGGTGGCAGGCATGCGGAGTGGTGAGTACAGCGAGGCAGGGAGGTGTACACGGGGTGGCAGGTGGGTGGGAGGGGCAGCAAGCACAGCGAGCAGCAGAGGGCTACCGCATGCAATTTCGTGCACTGGGCTTCTAGTCTATATCTATAAAAGACTAAATGACCGTCCAACCAACCAGTCAGTACATATGACATGCACTGGCAATTTAAAAATAAACGTTGAATCACGTATGCACAATACATATAAAGCTCTCACTGGAACCAATTGCATGGGATACCAGAATGTATCTGAAGACCAACTATTGGCACAACATACTTCTGAAGCTGAAAGAAAGTGACATCATCAATAGACTATTGTTTATTTATTAATCAATTTATATATTATTTTCATATATGTTTTACTAATTTTCTTACATGTCTGATACTTCTATGAAAGAGCAAATAGCGATATTAAAATATTTTGTATTTTAATTTTATAATACTATATTATATATACTATTTTGACATGTAATTTTTGCAGTAATGTAATTACTGCATGAATCTTCTAATTAATTTCCTTTCAATGTGCATGAATCCATGCATCGGGCCACTAATATTTTTACATTGATTTTTACATTGATTTTAGGGAGAATGAAAGAGAGAGGAAAAGACAGAGAGAAACATTGATGTGAGAGAAACATATTGATTGGTGCCTCCCCTCCACCCCCAGCTAGGGCCCCAGGCTGGGGAGGAGCCTAAAACCAAATTACATGGCCTTGATAAGAATAAAACCCAGGACCCTTTGGTCTGCAGGCCAATGTTCTATTCAATGAGCCAAACCAACTAGAGATACACACACACACACACACACACACACACACACACACACACTTTTAAGAAGCAGAGGTAGCCTTGGCCAGTATTCTCAGTAGTTAGAGCTTTGGCCCACAGATAGAATTGTTGCAGGTTCGATTCCCAGTTAAGGATACGTCCCTGGGTTGCAGGCCCCGATGGTTGGAGGACATGCAGAAGGCAACCAACTGATGTGTCTCACATCTATGTTTCTCTTTTTCCTCCTCTCTCCTTCCCTCCCACTCTCTCTAAAAAAAAATCAATGGATTAAAAGTCTATTTCATAAGGAGTTAAACCACCAGATTTCCTCCTGGCTCCTAAGTAACTGTCCCTCTAGTGCCTTTGAAGAACGCTTAGGATTGATTCCCTGGAAAGGATAAAGTAGAGGGTATCTTGTCTGGTTAAGAATAGGGTGCCATACTAAAAATATGAGGACTCAGTGAAAATTACTTACTTTCAAGACTACTGCCTTACTCTCACATCAAAAACAATGTTAGAAGCCAAGTATTCAATAAAATTTTCCAGATAATTTTGTTAAGAGCATATATGTACCAAACTTTTGTTACTATCTTGAGACAAGGAAGAAAGCCCATTGTAGGGGATAGGAGAAAGTATATGATACTTCTAAATGGACCCAAAGATTATCGGGAAATAGAAAGCTACGCATTGTTTTAAACATACCCTTCCTGCAGAAACCAGTTTGGCTCAGCGGATAGAGTGTCAGCCTGTGGACTGAAAGGTCCCAGGTTCGATTCTGGTTTGGGACACATCTCCAGTAGGGGGCGTGCAGGAAGCAGCTGATTGATGTCTCTCATTGATGTTTCTAACTTTCTATCCCTCTCCCTTCCTCTCTGTAAAAAATCAATAAAATATATTTTTTTTAAAATGAAAAATAATAAACATACCCTTCCCTTGTTTCAAATTCAATGTTTATGCCTTTTATTGTTTTTAAACTAAATTAATCAACCCCAACAGATCTTTTCACACGCTACACTCAAGTTCCTCTCTGCTGCCCACTTCACATATATTCCACTTCTTTCTCCATTTTTCATTTAGTTACTGATGCTAGAAACTTGTGAAATGCCCTAGACTCCTGCCTCTCCCTTAACCTTTTGGATGTATTCTGAACAAGGTTCGTCTAACTCTGCTGGTGATAAAGAGATTGTTCCTCAGCTTCCAGCCTGCCCACCCATACTGTGTTTTGTGGTGCCGAGACTGGGTCTCTGAAATTCCCCTTTTCCTCTGCCAGGCTGACTCTCTGTCAGGTCCTGCAAACAATGGGAGATCAGAAGCAGGAAGAAAGGAGAAGAAACTTGCTCCTTCCTGTTTGCTTCCTGTTGCTATCAGTGTCGCCCATGCAACAGTTCTTCCTGCCAGCAGCAGCGGCTGGTTCTAGCTTTGGATTTCTTTACATTTTCCCAGGAGCCTCATCACATTCCTCAGAGATACCAGGACCAGTTAGTCAGCCACCCTCCTTAGAGGTCAGGGTCCCAACACCACAGGGCCCCCCCTCAGAGCTACTGAGGTGCCAGTGGTAAATCCGCAGCACGTTCTCCTCTAGGTCCGGGTTCAGGCTCTCTGGGGCCCCTACAAGTGTTTGGTCCCAATAATCCCAACCTTGACCCTTTACTATCCCATCTACTTCTTGCAGTTTCTACTTCTTTGTTCCACTTTTCCTTTTCAATTCTCCAAAACCTGTAATGTCTCCAATAGCACTTTATATTGCTGCCACCATGGAGCGAGCAGGAGGCTAGGCTCTGCTCCAGGCTACATAGTTTTTTCATAGATTAACAATTACAGTACAAGATAGCTGCCATAGTTTTTGCTTCTTCTTCTTTTTTTTTTAAATACATTTTATGGATTTTTAATTTTTTTACAGAGAGGAAAGGAGAGGGATAGAGAGTTAGAAACATCAATCAGCTGCCTCCTGCATGCCCCCCACTGGGGATGTGCCCGCAACCAAGGCCCATGCCCCCGACCGGAAATGAACCTGGGACCCTTCAGTCCGCAGGCCCACGTTCTATCCACTGAAGCAAACCGGTTTCAGCAGTTTTTGCTTCTTTATAGAAACCTACTATAGGAAATGGTCCCAAGAATGGTTTTAGGAAATAGACTTTGAGATAGAGGATTATGGGTTGATTTGGTCACATCTTTAAATTCAAATTCAACATTGAGCAACTTGTCAATGGGAAATGGGATGTAGTGGCATCATAAATAATCAACGTCACCACTTCAGCAAATGCTCTAGAGCCACATTTGACCATTTAATAGTAATAGTGACTATAATAACTGCAGGCTGGGAGTGGTAGCATTTGATTGCACTGAAGAACTTACATAAATGGAGAAAAGGAAAAAAAGAAAACAAAACAAATGGAGCCCTAGCTGGTTTGTCTCAGTGGATAGAGCGTCCGCCTGCAAACCAAAGGGTCCCAGGTTCAATCCCTGTCAAGGGGACATACCTAGACTGCATGCTCCTCCCCAGCATGGACCCTAGTCAGGGGGCATGCAGGAGACAGTCAATCAATGTGTCTCTCTCACACCGATATTTCTCTATCTTTCTTTCTCTCTCTCTCAAATCAATAGAAAAATATCCTTTTCTATTTCTTATTTTTTTTTTTTAAAAAGAAAGAAATGGAGCCCGCGCAGCATGGCAGAATGGTTGAGCATCAATCTATGAACCAGGAGGTTGTGGTTTCATTCCCCATCAGGGCACATGCCCAAGTTGTGGGCTTGATCCCTAGTGTGGGGCATGCAGGAGGCAACCCATCAATGATTTTCTCTCTCATCATTGAGGTTTCTATCTCACTCTCCCTCTCCCTTCCTCTATGAAATCAATAAAAATATATTTAAAAAAAAAAGAAGAAAAAGAAAAGAAATGGAGCCTGGCTGTGGGACTCAGTGGTAGAACCTTGATCCATGAACCAGGAGGTTACAGTTTGATTCCCAGTCAGGGCACATCACTGGGCTTTTTAGCTCAATCCCCAGTAGGGGGTATGCAGGAGGCAGCCGGTCCATTATTCTCTCTCATCATTGATGTTTCTATCCCTCTCTCCCTCTCTGAAATCAACAAAAACATTTTAAAAAAGAAAAGAAATGGAAAGTTCAAGTCATTAAACATTCAGTTAAAGTCACAGTCAAAGAACAAAAGCTTCAATAGTAGCCTTAAAATAAATCCTTATTTTTGTGCCTGCAGACTAATCTTGCTGAAAATCAAACACAAAATTGTGCAGTTTCAGAATTACAACATTAGCTGATTTCAGAGCCATGCTACAAGTCTTTAGTAAAATATAGGGCATTGATAGGGAATGGTGTGATACTGAAACTTAAAATGGGGATGACACAACAAAATCAAGATTCTAGAATGCCCAAATCTCTCTAAACCTACAGTATCAGTGGAAAGTATAAGCATCAGTATTACCCTACATCTCTTGTTTAAAAGCCCTGTAATAACATCATCTGAAGGATTTCTATTTTCCTCAAGTTTCACCCCAATCACTCATTGTTACTTATAGATCAGGCTTTCTTACGATGTTTGGCTCTCAATTATTTTTATTTTTCAATATACTTTTATTGATTTCAGAAAGAAAGGGAGAGGGAGGGAGATATGGAAAAATCCTATCTAATAAAAGAGTAATATGCAAATTAACCATCACTCCGCTATACCACCAGCCATGACCACCAGCCAATCAGGAGCAAGTATGCAAATTAATCCCAACCAAGATAGCTGTGGCCATGGGGCAAGCAGGAGGGAGGCTTGGGTTTTCTCGGTGATGGAGGAAGCTAAGCTTTCCACAAACCCTGGTGGGCCCAGGCCTCCGCTCTAGGCTACAAAGTTTCAATTGTAGAAGATAAATAAATCCCAGATACCAGGGCCTCCATTTAAGTCTCCAGGGGGTGGGGCCGGCCTGCAAACCACCACAGACCCCTCACCCAGGCTGCCCCACACCCCAAGGGAATACCCACCCTGATCCAGGACACCTTCAGGGCAAACCAGCTGGCCCCCACCCATGCACCAGGCCTCTATTCTATCTAATAAAAGAGTAATATGCATATTGACCATCATTCCAACACACAAGATGGCTGCCCCCATGTCAAAGATCTTGCCCTCATGTGGACACAAGATGGCCAGAAGGGAAGGGCAGTTGGGAGGGACCAGTTGTGGGCGATCAGCCCAGTAGGGGAGGGCAGTTGGGAGTGAAAGGCCTTCAGAGAAGGGCAGTTGGGGGGAACCAGGCCTGCAGGGGAGGGCAGTTAGGGGCTGGCAGGGGAGCAGTTAGGCATCAATCAGGCTGTCAGGGGAGTGGTTAGGGGGTGATCAGGCTGGCAGGCAGAAGTGGTTAGAGGCGATCAGGATGGCAGGCAGGCAAGCAGTTGGGAGCCAACAGTCCTGGATTATGAGAGGGATGTCCCAGGTTGGAGAGGGTGCAGGCTGGGTTGAGGGACAATCCCTGCCGTGCATGAATTTCATGCATTGGGCCTCTAGTCAATAATAAGAGAGAATCATTGATTGACTGCCTCCTGCACAACCCCCACTGGGGAGAAGCCTGCAACCTAGGCACATGCCCTTGACCGGAATTAAACCTGGGACTCTTCAGTCCCCAGACGGACACTCTATCCACTGAGCCAAACCGGCCAGGGCTATATTATTCTTTATTGTGAGGAGATGTCCTATGCATTGTAAGATATTTAGCAGCATTTACTACCTATGAAATACACACTTTAAATAAATAAAATGTAAAGACACATAGTTTGGAAATAAATAAAGACCTGCATATAGTAAAGAATAAGAAAGTGGAATGGCTATATTAGTATCAGAAAAACCAGATTTCAAGACACAGGTATTACGGGAGATAAAAAGGGTATTTTATAATAACAAATATGCTAATTAGACCAAATAGCAGAACGACAGTCCAGATGATCTTCCAGACCACTGCCTGGATGACCTTTTGGACAAAGCCAGGGCTGCGAGGGCCGAGCCCCTTGCATGAATTTTGTGCATTGGACCTCTAATAATATAGTAATATAATAAAATATAATAACAAAAGAAGACATACTAATTATAACTATGTATATACCTACTAAAAGAGCTTTCAGAGAGAACCAAGATGGCGGCATAGGTAAACACCTACACTGCTGCCTCGCATAACAATTTCAAAACTACAACTAAAAGACAGAACAGACATCATCCAGAACCACAGGAAAGCTGGCTGAGTGGAAATTCTACAACTATGTAGAAGGAAAGAGGGGCTCACAGATACCCAGAGGAGCTGCAAAAAGCTGAAGTACGGAGACGCACGCGTGAAGAGAGCAGGTGCCAGAGCACCTGGCTGGCTTTCTCTGGTGCGAGGGAAATGGAGACTCCCAATGGCATTGAACCCCTTATCCTACGACACTAAACCCCAGGTCCAGCCAAAACTCACACGGGGGGGAGTTTGGACTGTAAAAAGGGAGAAGTGTACGGAAATTTGGGGGAGTCGCAGGAGTGCACAGCACTGCGCGCAGAAGACCAACTGCTGATTGTGCCACTGGCTTTCACGAGAGGGCAGGAGACAAAGCATCCCAACTGCATCACTTCTAACTCCACTAAGCCCCAGATTCAGGCAAAGTCCTGGGGACCCAGATTCATATGGTCCCGAAGCGCAGGGGAGCCAGAGGGGCAGCAGTCTAGAGGCACTGCGAGATTGTCTGCTTGCGCACAGGGACCGCTCCAGTGATTACCCAGGCACGTGAGACTTGGGGGCTGTGGAGGGTGGGGCAGACTGGAAGGCAGGCAGTCCCTTAAGCCCTGAGACTCCAGCCATCCCAAGCTCAACAGAGAGGCTTTTGTAGTTTTGCAAGTCTGGTATCATATGGTTGAATCCAACACAGAAGTTCTCCTGGCATAATGAAAATGCCGAGACAAGGGAAGGGATTATAAACAAAAGAAATGGAGGAAAACAAATGACTGGATATAGAGTTCAAAACCACGCTTATAAGGTTTTTCAAGAATATCCTAGAAAAGATGGATAAACTTAGTGAGACCCAAGAGGAGATGAAAAAGAACCAACTAGAGATGGAAAAGGTCCAACTAGAAATTAAACATACACTGACTGAAATAAAAAATATTATACAGAGACCTAACAGCAGACTAGAGGAAGGCAAGAATCAAGTCAAAAATTGGAAATATAAAGAATCAGAAAACACTCAACTGGAAAAGCAAGAAGAGAAAAGAATCCAAAAATGTGAAGATAATGTAAGGAGCCTCTGGGACAGTTTCAAGAGTATCAACATCAGAATTGTGGGGGTGCCAGAAGAAGAGAGAGAGCATGATACTGAAAACCTACTTAAAGAAATAATGACTGAAAACTTCCCACATCTGGTAAAAGAAATAGACTTACAAGTCCAGGAAGCACACAGAACCCCATATAAAAGGAATCCAAAGAGGACTACACCAAGACACATCATAATTAAAATGCCAAGAGCAAAAGACAAACAGAGAATATTAAAAGCAGCAAGAGAAAAACAGTTCATTACCTACAAGGGAACTCCAATACGACTGTCAGCTGATTTCTCAACAGAAACGATGCAGGCCAGATGGGAATGGCAAGAAATATTCAACGTGATGAATAGCAAGAACCTACAACCAAGAATACTCTATCAGCAAAGCTATCATTCAGAATTATTTTCACAGATAAGAAAAAGCTAAAGGAGTTCATCAACTCCAAACCAGTATTATATGAAATGCTGAAAGGTACTCTTTTAGAAGAGAAAGAAGAAAAAACTAAAAGATAAAAAAGTATGAACAACAAATACATATCTATCAACAAGTGAATCTAAAAATTAAGTGAATTAAAATTTTGATCAACAGAATAAACTGGTGAATAGAATAGAATCAGGAGCACAGAAAGTGAGTGGACTGATAATTCTCAGGGGGAAAGAGGTAAGGAGTGTACAGGGAGAGACTGGACAAAAATCATACACCTATGGATGAGGTCAACGGGAGGGAGGTAAGGGTAGAGGGAGGGTTGGGAGCCAGGTGGAGGGGAGCTATGGAGGGGAAAAAAGATAAACAAATGTAATAATCTGAATAATAAAGATTTAATTTAAAAAAAAGAGCTTGAAAACATGTAAAGCAAAAATTACAGAATTAGCCCTGGCTGGGTAGCTCAGTTGCTTAGAGAATTATTCTGATATACCAAAGTTGTAGGTTCAATCCCCACAGGACTCATACAAGAATCAAGTAAGGAATGCATAAATAAGTGGAACAACAAATTACCATTTCTCTCTGTCTCAAAAATCTATACATAAATTAAAAAAAATAATAATTATATTGGTTTATAAATACCAAACAAACTGTTATTTCCTCTCAGAAATGAGAGGAGAGTGTAAATATGAATTTTATCTTATTACCTAAGTTTAAAAAAATTCTTTTCAATGTTGGAGATACTTGAACATATTTTCCAACTAAGGGGAAAGGCTAGTAGTATTGGAGTGGATTATTTGGGGAAAGAGGGTATAACTGATGGAACAGAGTCCAAAAGAAGATAACATGAGATGGTTCCAGAGCACAGTGAAAGCACTGTACTTAGATAAGAGGAGCTTTGCCACGGGGAGACCCGAAAATGAGGAAATTCTCAACGGATGGCCTCCATGATCCTTGTGAAGTAGATGGAGAGGTAAAGGGTTGGGGAGTGTGCTCAATTTATGAGGGTTTAAAAAAGATATTATGGCCTAACCGGTTTGGCTCAGTGGATAGAGTGAAAGGTCCCAGGTTCGATTCTGGTCAAGGGCATGTACCTTGGTTGCAGGCACATCCCTACTAGGAGGTGTGCAGGAGGCAGCTGATTCATGTTTCTCTCTCATCAATGTTTCTAACTCTCTATCCTTCTCACTTCCTCTCTGTAAAAAATCAATAAAATATATTTTTAAAAAATTTAAAAAAGAAAAATATTATGGTGTTTTTAGCAAGATTATTTAATGCTGGCCGAAACCGGTTTGGCTCAGTGGATAGAGCATCGGCCTGTGTACTGAAAGGTCCCAGGTTCGATTTCGGTCAAGAGCATGTATCCTGGTTGCGGGCACATCCCCAGTAGGGGGCGAGCAGGAGGCGGCTGATCAATGTCTCTCTCTCATCAATGTTTCTGACTCTCTATCCCTCTCCCTTCCTCTCTGTAAAAAATCAATAAAATATATTTTAAAAAAGATTATTTAATGCTCCCATCAGTCCCATAAGGTGTTATTATCTCCACTTCACAATATTATTCCATTTTACAAATGTAGAAACAGACGCACAGAGATTATATAATTTGCACAAGACTGATGAAGGAAGGAGCCATTTCAGGAAGCTCTATCTAACCCAGGCCTCTCTGGCTTCAATTTACTGCACCTGTCTAGGCCTCGCATTCCTCAGCAATGAAGCAGACGTGGTCTCAAGCTGCCCCATCCTCTAAAGTAATGGCCCCCGCAGTGGAGTAGGATGGGCAGGCATATCCAGGGTGTGCGTGATGGATGGTCCATTGGGATGTTAAAAGAAAATGTTAGATTTCTATTTATATTTTTTAAAATCTAAAATTGAGCTTTGCCACTGTTTAATACAGATGGACACTGGAGTCCTTATTTAGTCTGGATGCCAGCTGCTTATGAGTCATTTGGGTATCTTGAGGGAGACAGGAGTTCCACAGTGCAAATGGATGATAGTGGTGCTTGCCCTTATTATTTTTTGTGATTAAGGTATGATGTCAATTTGTTCAGCTCTGGAGGGGGGGAAAAAAAACTTTTACATAGCAGAATCTTTATACAGTGGTGGGCTATGATGAAACAGGATTGATGAAAAAGATATTTGGCTCCACTCAGAGACTTGCTGGTGTTTTCTGTCTGAGTATTAAAATAGTTGTCAGAACCTATAAATAACTTGCACTTTTCTTTTACAAGAAGACAAGTGCATTCAAATTTTGCTGACTTTTTCATTGATGATAAGGTGGTGTCAGTAGTATGCTATTTTATAGATACTAAGAAACAATGTTCTAAAACTGCTTCTTCAAGATAAAATTAATAGTGTAACAAGTGAGAAAACTGCTTTTTGAAAGTTACTACAAATGAATATTTTGAAAAATTATTTGGTGTTCTTTTTGCCAAAAAAAAAGTATAGAAGTACATATGTCACTTCTAAAAATGCTCATATTTGCACACATAACACTTTGGGGATAGTTTTCTACTATTTTTAAGTTTATGCTAAATAAAAGAGAATGGGTACATTCTAAATATATTTGCCAAAAGTACAACATCTGATTAATTTGCAAATGCAACTGATAAATATCCTGGAGAATAAACATTAACCAGCTGAATTCAATAAAATGAAGATGGAGAGGTCAAGGGTTTGGGGGAGTGTGCTCAATTTATGAAGGTATGAAAATTAGTTTCATGTTCACTGAAACTGGTTTGGCTCAGTGGATAGAGCGTTGGCCTGCGGATTGAGGGGTCCCGGGTTCGATTCTGGTCAGGGGCATGTACCTTGGTTGCGGGCAAATCTCCAGTAGGGAGTGTGCATGAGGCAGCTGGTTGATGTTTCTCTCTCATCGATGTTTTTTACTCTCTATCCCTCTCCCTTCCTCTCTATGAAAAATCAATAAAATATATTTTAAAAAAGAAAATTAGTTTCATGTTTGAATAAGACCAGCCTCACTTTAACTTCTAAACTCTTCTACTGTGGCCTATAAAACTAATGATCCATCAGCTGCAAAAACCTTTGCATTGTCAAGCTTTTCCTCCAATTTCCTACTTTATTAAAATCTGACTCTCTCTCTTTTTTTTTAATCCTTACCTAGGATATGTTTATTTGAGAGAAAGGAAGAGAGAGAAACATCCATCAGTTGCCTTCTGTATACACCCCCAGTGGGGATCAAACCTAAAATCTAGGTATGTTCCCTGACCAGGAATCAAACCCACTACCTCTTGATGTACAGGACAATGCTCCAACCAACTGAGCCACCTGACCAGGGCTCTGATCTCCTTTAAAGAGACTATTTTCCCATTGCCCACTCAAACAGTACTGTTTATACTCTCAGGTTCCACATATGTCAAGCCTGACAAGTGTAAGGAAATTGGGAATAAGAAAAAATATAACTGGTATCTTTAATGGAAAACTATGCATTCTGTAGAGCAGACCTTTCCAGGTTATGGGATTCTAGCCTTTTATTGCTTTTGAGGTATTTTACAACTTTGTAAACTGTAGATAACTGATAGTAATACAAAACAACTCTTGTCTATAGAAATGCAAGTAAGTTCTGTCCAGTGGAAGTTCAATTGACTTGCTTCCCCCACTGACGGAAGAAGCCAGTTTTGTCTACATTTTCAAGTTCATTTCAATTTTCCTGACGTATAAATATGTATACACTTTTGGACATTTTATTGGTTCTCTCATTAATAATAGTTAACTAGCTCTGGCTGGTGTGGTTCAGTTAATTGAGCATTGTCCCGTATACCAAAAGATTGCTCATTTGTTTCCAGGTCAGGGCACATCCCCAGGTTACGAGTTCATTCCCTTTGATATTTTTCTCTCACGTCTTTCTCTCTCTTTCTCGCTCTCTTTCTCTCTCATCTCCCAGTCTCCCTATTCGTTCCTCTCTCTAAAATCAATAAAAACTTAAAAAAAATGATTAACTAAAATCTTCAAAACATTGCATTTTATATTTGTATGAGAGTTTTTGATGTTGTTGTTGTTTTGCTAGTCCTGTGACTTTGCTATCATAGATGGAAGGGGTCTCTTTTCTACCCTGGCAAAGAATTCTGTGAGTTATGATTTCACCTTTTTTTTTGTTTTTAAAATGTTCCTGTAACAAAGGTGGGGTTGTTTTACTTCTCACTGCTATTCCCTGTATCTTCACTTGTACTTACAAAGAAAGCGAAGAGCCAGCTTCTTTGTGGTCCATGCCATGTACTATCCAACTCTTCCTTTTCTAATTGCTTTTATTTATTGCCCTCACTGTAACTTCCCATTCAGTCAAGCAGACTTTGGCCCGTTATTCCTTTCCATCACAAGCACTGCCATTACCCTGAGTGATTTCAACCATCAAAAAGATAACCCACACACTAGTGTCTGGGCTGCTCATACTTTAAAAAATTATGTTTAAAGAATTATTTGAGAGAGAGAAACCATAAATTTGTTGTTCCACTTATTTCTGAGGCATTCATTGGTTGATTCTTTTTTATAAAGATCATTTTATTTATTTAAATATATTTTTATTAATTTCAGAGAGGAAGAGATAGGGAGAGAGAGAGAAACATCAATGATGAGAATCATTGATCAGCAGATGCCTCCTGCATGCACCCTAGTGGAAATAGAGCCTGAAACTAAAACTCGGAAATGGGCCTTGACCAGGAATAGAACTGTAATCTCCTGGTTCATAGGTCAACACTCTCTCAACCACCAAGCCACACCAGCTGGGCCACTGTTGCTTCTTATTTGTGCCCTGACCTGGGATTGAACCCACAACCTTTGTGTATCGATGGATGATGTTCTATTCAACTGAGCTACTTAGCCAGGGCTGGACTGCTCAATTTATTTTTATCTCCTCAACATCCACCTAAGCCGCTCACTCCTCCCATCACCCCTTGGGCCCTGTCTTCAACTATAATTGTGCCTGTTTCAGAATCTCTAATTAAAGCATCTTCGTCAACCACAGCCTCCTCTCTCCCCAAATTGCCTGTTAGTTACTCCTACAACTTTCTTTGAACACTTATTCATTGATCCTGATCAGCTTTCTTTCTATTCCTTTCTTATTTTCCCTTCTGATTTAGCTTAAAGTACAGTGGTCTATAGTTTCATTATTTTGCCAAAACCCTAAATTCCTTTGTTCCTTTTTTTAACTTCATCTATCTGGAAGGTCCCCTAACCTGAATGAACTGCGTTATCTGCTTTCTCTACGGCCCTGGTTATGAGCAGTTTGTTCACTGCTCTAGAAAGCCAAACAGTAAGGGTAATTTGGTTCCAGAGAATCTCCCCATCAACCCCAACATCATCCAAACTAGGTCATCTCACTTTCCTAGTTTTTGCTGTTAATTCAAACAGTCCCTCTTTCATCAAACGTTGGCTGTCCTCTCCTCCCCCACACTCTGTAGATGACCTTGCCTCCTCCTCCACAGAAAAAATAGAAACCATCATATGTGCACTTCACACCTCCTTCAAACATATAATCCTGCCTTTACCTGTACCCATCCTGTCTTCCTTCACCAGGCTTTTTAATAGAGATTGTTTATATTTTTACTTTTTTACATGCTTTTATTGATTTTGAGAGAGAGAGGAAAGGACAGGGATAGATAGAAAACTCGATGAGAGAGAAACATCATTATTCAGTTGCCTCCTGCTAGGGATCGAGCCTGCAACCCCAGGCATGTGCCCTGACCAGAATCAAACCAGTGACCTCTTAATTCATGGGTCCATGCTCAACCACTGAGTCACACCAGCCAGGCTAAAAATTTAATTTTCAATTACAGTTTACTTTCAGTATTATTTGGTATTAGTTTCAGGTACACATCATAGAGGTTAAACAATCATAGAAAGTGTTCCCCCTGGTATTTCCAGTATCCACCTGGCACCATACAGAGTTATTGCAGTATTATGGATTATATTCCCTCTGCTGTACTTTATTTACATCCCCATGAGAAACTGTCCTTTCTCCTAATTAGGACCAAATTCCTTTCCTGTGCTTTGAATCTCCTCTACCCTGCTTTCTCAGAACTCCTCCCTGTATACTATACAGTCTAGTTACACTTATACATCTTTTTCACTTCTCCACTTTTTTCTATTAAAACAAAAACAAACAAACAGAACTCTTCCTGAATTCTAGGTTCCTCTTTAGCTGCTTATCTGACAGCCTCTATTTCCTTTCCTTCCACTCACTATTCAGTCAGTTCTCTTCCGGGTCCTGCTATCTTACCCCTGAAGGAATTCTGACTGAGATCCCTGGCATCTGTCTCACTGGAAAATATCCCTCTCTCCAGCTTCTCCTAAAAATTAAGCTTTATTTTATATCACTGGTAAAATGTTGGTGTCAATAAGCCAAATATTTTTTAATGGTATTCATCTTATTGACTTTTCAGCAACAATTGATACAATTAGCCACTCTTGTCTTGAAATGCTTTCTTGTCCCACCTTCCATGACAATACTCTTCCATTTCTTATACTTCTAACCACTCCTTCTGTCTTCTTGCAAATGTATTTTCCTCCTTTCAAGCATTAACCCTAGCGTCTCTCAAAGCTCAGTCCTAGGCCTTCTTTCTTCCCTATTCTTTCCCCTTGATACTTCTGAATGTTCTTGCCTATGCCTAGGACTTCACTACTTCACCACAACCTCTGTCATTGACACCAGCCTCAAACATGCATCTGAGCTCAGGCTACTTGCCAACTCTTCTCAGAAGTCTCTGAAGCAGCTCAAATTCAATGTGTATATAACTGAACTCATGGTTTTTCCCCTCAAAACAGCCTTTTCTAAGGGTTCTATTTCTGTGAATAGTTATGCAAGTCAAAAACCCTGGCATTTCATTATGTCCTATCCTTCATCTCCACTTTCTCTAATCCATCACCAAATTCTATCTTTGTATATTAAACCCATTTACTTCTCTCCAGGTCCACTTCCTCTAACCTTATATAAACTACCATCTTTTCTTCTCTGTACTTCTTAATAACCTACACTAATCCACCCTTTGCCCTCTTAAATCCTGTCTTCATAGTAGCCAAAATAACTTGATCAAATGCATATCTGATCACTTCAGCCCTCTGTTTAAAACCTTGGAGTGATTCTTAGATGAAGACTGAAATCCTTAACATGGCCAGGCTTCTGCTCCTGCTCCTGGGAATTAAATAAAGTATAGAATAAATAATACTATCTAATACCAGCAGCTATCTAGTTGCATCCTCCACTGATATCACATTTCCTGTTCCCTATGTGCTTCAGTCACAATGGCCTTCTAGGTTTCTCCACCCATAGAGCCTTTGCTTGAAGCATGCCTTCCCAACCAGCTATTGGCCTCATTTATACCTACCTTTCCTTCAGATCACAGCTCTCCTTAATCTAATAGGATTCTATTTTAATACATCATCATCATCATCATCATCATCATCATCGCTAATAATCAGATGTGTTTGTAGTCAGGCACTGATCTAAGGGCTCTACCAATAAGAATTCATTTATCATAACTATTAAATATATGTGGAACTGAGTTATCACATACTTTTATGTGATATCACAAATGTTATCTTCCCCTTGTGCAAAATGGAATGATACTTTCTTTATGGGTGGTTGAGAATATTCAATGAGTTAATATCTGTGAAGGACTTGGAACAGTGAGAGCTACGTAAGTGCTCAATAAAACTAATGTAATCTTATATCTACTGCATGACTATTGATGAAATCTGTCTCTGTCTTGTAAGTATTATAAAAATTAGTCAAAGTCATTTATTTTTGCTCAGTATTACATCTCTTATGTCTAACTAGGGCAGTGGCACATAGTAGGTATTCAATAATCTCCAAATTTCTTGAATGACTTGATAATTTATGTCCAACCACATAGGATTTTTTAAAGATAAAAACATATGTAATTTAAAAAATTGCCAAAACCGGTTTGGCTCAGTGGATAGAGCGTCGGCCTGCCGACTGAAGGGTCCCAGGTTCGATTCCCGACAAGGGCATGTACATTGGTTGCGGGCGCATCCCCAGTAAGGAGCGTGCAGGAGGCGGCTGATTGATGTCTCTCTCTCATCGATGTTTCTAACTTTCTCTCCCTTCCTCTCTGTGAAAAAAATCAATAAAATATATTTTAAAATAAAAAATAAAAAATTACACATGAGTAGATGAGTGGATAAAAAAAGCTGTGTCCATTTATACCATGGAATACTATGCAGCTATAAAAAAAGAATAATCTCTTACCCTTTGAGACAGCATGGAGGGACCTGGAGAGTATCATGCTAAGCGAAATAAGTCAGAGAAAGACAAGTATCACATGATCGCACTCTTATGTGGAATCTAAGTAACAAAATAAACTGATGAATGGAGTGGATCCAGAGACACAGAAGCATGGAACAGAGTGAGGAATCTCAGAGGGAAGGCAGGGGAGGGTGGGAGGTAATCAACCAAAGCCCTTGTATACATATATGCAGAAGCCATGGGCACAGACAATAGAGTGCTGAAGCCTGGGGTGGGGTGGGAGGAAGGGGGCGGGGCAGGCTGGAGGGAGTCGATGGGGGAAGGAAGAGTTCATATGTAATACTTTCAGCAATAAAGAATTATTTAAAAAATTACACACGAATATAAAAATGTTAAATATTTAGAAGATAATCAGTGATGCCAACTGTAAGCATGACAGGAATCTTAGGACAGGAAAACTAATGTAGCCTAGATTTGTTGAAGGGGTTCATGGAAGAAATAGACCTCAAAGTACATATAGGATTTGGGAGAGTAGTGTGAACATAGAGATATTTAGGGAAGAATGGGCTGCCAGCCTACTTGGTTGGTGTATGATGAGTAACAGGAAATCTAATTATAGATATGGTGAAACAAGTCAAGGAGGGACTTGACAGGCAGATAAAGGAATCTAGATTTGACAGGACAGAGAAAAGGAAGTCTTGAGCAGAGGAATTTCAGGAAGATTACTTCACTGGAGAGCCAGGCACTCTTTTTGATGCTGTAGATTCAATGGTGATCAAAACATGAGAATATAAAACAGAAATCAAAAACAAGCGCTTCACGGATAGCTCAGTTGGTTAGAGCATCATCCCCATACACTAGGGTTTCGGGTTTGATGTCAGGTCAGGGCACATATAAAGGACCAGTTAATGAATGCATAAGTTAAGTGAAACAACTAATTGTCCAGTCACTCTCTCCTCGTTCCTCTATCTCTCTCTCAAACCAATCAATAAAAAATTTTTAAACATCAACAAACTCACAGACACAAACAACAGTATGATGGTTAACAGAGATGAAGGAGGTTAGGGGTAAGATGAAGAGGCTAAATGGGGACAAATGTATGGTAATAGAAGGAGACTGGACTTTTGGTGGTGAGCACACAATGGAACATACCTTTGATGTATTACAAAATTGTACACCTGAAACTTATATACTATTATTAACCAACTAGACTCTAGTTTCTAGAGGGCCCACCTGCCCACCCGCCAACTGCCAGTCTTGCTTCCATAGGAGCCTGTGAGCCGTGGGGGATGGCCCGAGAGGTGCTCCATGTACCTCATGGTGACGGGTCATTTTGGTCATGACGCCTCTTGGCCTTTTATTATTATGATGTTACTCCAATAAACTTAATTAAAAAAAAAAACAATCCTAAGTACAAACTGATGCATTCCTGCACAGTACATTATTTTGCTTTTTAATTATACAAAAATAATGCGATTCAATAAATAAACTTCTGAGCCTTGCATTATTAAAAAACAAACAAACATGAATGATAAAGGGATTTGACCAGGTGATTTCTGATATCCCATGGGCTTTATCATTTTGTGATTTGAATAATGATTATCTTCCAGAAGGCTCATCGATATATCGACAGATATATCACCAGCTCCAACTTAAATGGGATCCAACTTAGTCAATAATGTGGATTGTATATACATCATGAGTTCATGTAATTTGTAGAGAAGGATATGGTAATAAGTTTATAAACATGTGCTGTGGTTAATTCATTTTCTAGGAGCCTGTCCTGTATTACCACTGAACCCACAGAAACAACTTAATTATGATCTCTGTCCCAAAAATCTTCTTGTTTCTCCTTGTACATATTTTACTTTGGGGAAGGATTATTGCCCAATGTTGTTTTCTAAAAGGTGTTCAGCACACTGCTTAATAAACATAATATACCCATGAGCTCATCTCTGGGAAAGAAATCTTGGCTATATGACTACATACCCAGTACAGTAAACAATCACTATTTTTAACAGTTTCTTGTGCCATTCATCAGGGGTTATTTATGTAGGAGCCTAAAATTAAAAATAAGTAAAAATATCTGGCTCATAATGATCTCTGTCAAGAAAACTTCAAATATATAAAACCCAGGTGATTGGCATAGAATACTAAAAAAATATCACTGAGTAAATACCAAATGAATAATCTGGCTAGTGAGTATTTATGTCCATTGCTACTCCATAAAGGTTATTTCAAACTAGATTTCTTCATTCATTGTGAAGAATTATGCATGGTAAACTTGAATCAAATGTCTGGAAAATATGTTGGAACGTAATTTGAAAATTCTAGTAACAAATATTCTGAATTCAACTACTTCCCATACAGGGTATCCACTTTAAGACCTGTGAAAAATGTCCCCTTGAAAAAATGAATTAGTTCTGGGCTGTGTGGTGCGGTTGGTTGGGCATCATTCTCTGTACCTAAAGGCTGCCAGTTCAATTGAGGCACATGCACAGGTTGCAGGCTTGATCTCCAACAGGGGGCATGCGGGAGGCAGTCTATGTATGTTCCCTCTTACATTGATGTCTCTCTCTCTGTCTCTCTTTCTCTACCTCTTGCTCTTTCTCTGAAAGTCAATAAAGTATTTCAGAAATGAATTAAAAATCAGTAACAAGAGGAAATTTGGGGAATTAAAAAAATATGTGGACATTAATCAATGCACTCTTTTTTTTTTGCTAATCTTTACCTGAGGATATTTTTCTATTGATTTTTTAAATTAATATTTTTTATTGATTTCAGAGAGGAAGGAAGAGGGAGAGAGAGATAGAAACATCCATGATGAGAGAGAATCATTGATTGGCTGCCTCCTGCAAGTCCCCCACTGGGGATCGAGCCCACAACTTGAGCATGTGCCCTTGACCGGAATCAAACCTGGGACCTTTCAGTTCTTAGGCCAACGCTCTATCCACTGAGCCAAACCGGCTAGGGCTCTACTGATTTTTTTAATACTGCTTCACAAATCTCTTAAAAATATGAACAAAATAAATGTTATGCAGCTATAATCACACCTCACAAGATTAATAACACTTTTAATGCCATCTAATAGTACCCAGTTCATATTAAAATTTCATCTCAATAATAGCTATTTAAAATTAATTTGTTAGCTCTTAAGTATCTAATCTAGAGCTGTCTCTTCTTCCCTTTTTGTTGTTGCTAATCCTCACTTGAGGATATTTTCCCCTGGATTTTTAGAGAGAGTAGAAGGGAGGGGGAGAGACAGAGAGAGAGAGAGAGAGAGAGAGAGAGAGAGAGAGAGAGAGAGAGAGAGAAACACTGATCTGAGAGAGACACATTGACTGGTAGCCTTCTGCACATGTCCCTACCAGGGCTGGGGACTGAGCTGCTACTGAGGTATGTGCCCTTGACCAGAATTGAACCCAGGACCCTTCAGTCTGAGGGCCGACACTCTATTCACTGAGCCAAACCGGCTACTAGCCTAGGGCAATACACTCTTAAATAACCAATTGGTCATGGAAGAATTAATTCATCAGGAAAATTAAAAAACACCTAGAGATGAATGGATCTGAATAGATATTTCTCCAAAGAAGATATGCAAATGCCAATAAGGAAATGAAAAGATGCTCAACATCAGTAGCCATCAGGGAATTGCAAATCAAAAGCATAATGAGAAACCATTCACACACTTGTACGGCTGTAAGAAAAAAGATGGACAATAACAGGGATTGGCAAAAGTATGGAAAAATTGGAACCCTCATACATTGCTGATAGGAATGTAAAATGGTCAGCTACTTTGGAAAAATAGTTTGGAAGTTCTTCACAAAGTTAAACAGAGTCATCATAATAATAGTAGGTATATACTCGAAATAAGAAAACATATTCAAATACAAACTGTAACACAACTGTCAATAGCAGCAGTATTCACAATAGCCAAAAAGTGGAAACAGTTCAAATGTCCATACCTATATAATGGAATATAATCTGATCTAGAAAAAAAAAATGGAGTACTGATACATGCTACAAGGAAGAATCTTGAAAACATGCTAAAGGAAGCCAGACATATTGCCACATATTGCCATGATTCCAATCATATGAAATATTGAGAATAGGAAAAATCTATTGAGACAATAAACACCTAAATTGTTGCCAGTGGCTAAAGGGAGGGAGGAATGGGGAGTGCCTGCTAATGTGAAGAGGTTTCTCTTTGGGCTGATGAAAGTGTTCCAGAATTAGATAGTGGTAATGGTTGCACCACTTTATGAATATATTAAGCCACTGAATTCTGTACTTTAAAAGGATGAATTTTAGGGCAAGTCAATTATATCTAATAAAGAGCTCATTAAAAAAATAGAAGATCTATATGTCTTACAGATCTTGTTGGAGAAGTTTGAATTTAAATAGATCAGTTTTGCCGGGTTGGGGAGGCTTAGTGGTTGAGCATCAAACTATGAACCATGAGAGATCACAGTTTGATTCCGGGTCAGGGCATATGCCCAGGTTTCAGGCTCAATCCCCAGTAGGGGGCATGCAGAAGGCAGCCGATTGATGTTTCTATCTCTCTCCTTTCCCCTCTCTGTAAAATCAATAAATAGATGTTTCTTTTCTCCCCTAAATTAAGATAGACTGCTATTTGAAATGACCAAGAAATAGAGTATCCTCTAAAATTTAAATATTACAATTAAACTATATATATAATATGTATTATTTGTCTGAATCAATGTCATCTATGAGTAGCAGTTTATTTTAAAGTTGAAAATATTTTTATTATTTTTTTAAATCCTCACCCGAGGATATTTTTTCCACTGATTTCCAGAAAGACTGGAAGGGATAAGAGGACTTGAGAGAAACATTGATTGGTTGCCTCCTGCGTGCATCTCGAATATCAAACCTGTGACCCTTCGGTATGCAGACTGACACTCTAACTACGGAGCAAAACCAGCCAGAGCAAAAGTTGAAACTATTTTTAAGTGAAAATTTTCTGAGCATGTTAGTATCCATATGTAGCTCTTAATATACTAACATTTAGTAAATGTTGGAGAGTATTTGAATGTTTATTTTCTTAGTTCTTTTTTTTAAACAATTTCTTTTAAAATATATATAAATTTTAGTGATTTTTTTTACAGAGTGGAAGGGAGAGAGATAGTTAGAAACATTGATGGGAGAGAAACATTGATCAGCTGCCTCCTGCACACTCCCTACTGGGTATGTATCAGCAACCAAGGTACATGCCCTTGACCGGAATTGAACCTGGGACCCTTGAGTCTGCAGGCCAATGCTCTATCCACTGAGCTAAACTGGTTAGGACTAAACAAACAATTTCTAATGTTTGAGCTTTTCCTTAACATTCAGTTAATTTTTAAAGATTTAAAGACTTTCACCAGTGATATCAGGGCCAAGCAAAATAGAAGTCAAAGAGTAGATGAATTTCTGGGAACGCTACATTTCATCAATATTCAATCCTTGGTGGAGCAATTAAGTCAGGGTTAAGTAATTTCAGTATCTTAATTATTCCAGGATAAATTTATAAAACAGTGTTTTATGGCTTCCTGAGTATGAAAGTTAATATACAGAAGTTTCTGGGCCTAAGTAAGAAAAATAGGAATTTTCACTTTTCTCTCTCTTTCTCCACACATTCTGTGCAGTGGAGAGATAACTCCTGAGTCCAATTCCATTTGCTAAGTACACTGTCCTTTTCACTATAAATGCCCGCATCAGAAAGGCCGTCGTCATATAGTCTCTGAGGTTGATTAGATGTTCGAGTTAGATAGTTATGTACAATATTATTAGTTTGCAATAAATGACCCAAGGGAGCATGTTAAATTCTTAATAAAAGCAAATAGGACTTGATCTTCTAAAGTTGGGTTTTGTTATAGGTAGGGTTGCCAGATTTTAGCAAATAATAATTATTGAAATAATTACTCATTGTTCATCTGAAATTCAAATGGAATTGGGCAGCCTGTGTTTTATCTGGCAACCTAATTATGGAAATAAAGAGAGAGAGCGGTTTTATGTGCTTTCCTTACAGAAAGTAGCTCTAGTATATAAACAGACTGAGTTGTCTACATACCTGTCCTGGCTGGTCAGTGAAAGTTAAGGAAATTTCCAGCAAAGTCCTGGAATTGGGCTGGCATCTGACCAGGTCCTGATCTATTTTTAGACTGCAGTAAATGGGGCAGTTATTCCAGAAACTGGGGAAAATCAAGTCTCATTTAAAGTTGTAGAGAAAAGATAAGTGCTGAAAGGGGGAGAGGAGAGTGTGTGTCTTAAATATTGCCACAATGAAGGCCACTTCAACCACACCCTTACTATGCCCATACCCTAACCCCAGGCAAATAAGATAGGTATAAATGACGCTCTATTAATTGGAAGGAGCCAGAGGACTCCTTTTTTTAAAAAAATCTATTTTATTGATTTTTTACAGAGAGAAAGGGAGAGAGAGAGTTAGAAACATCGACTAGAGAGAAACATCGATCAGCTGCCTCCTGCACACCGCCTACTGGGGATGTAGCCACAACCAACACACATGCCCTTGACTGGAATCAAACCTGGGACCCTTCAGTCCGCAGGCTGACGCTCTATCCACTGAGCCATGTTTTGGCATGTACTCCATTTTTTGATGTGTAGAGTAAGTATGCCAAGCAAAGAAATGGTGAAATGGAAAAATGGCCTTGAAATAGTCTGCACAGGAATGAAGACACCTCACACTCACACACCCACACCTGAGTCATTACCTTCCTCTCCAAGCTCCTCTCCACTCCCTAAGTGCTGGCATGTGTTGGCTCTGGGTATATATACCCATGAGCAGAACAGACATGGTTCCTGCTCTCAGAAAGCTTGTAACTTAATAGCAGAGTGGAGGACACTATGATATAATCACAAAATAAATTATTAATTATATACTATGACATTGCTATGTAATCACAAGATAAATGATTAATTACATACTATGATATTGCTATTTAATCAATACTGCTGGTATACTGATTTTTAGGATGCTATATTAAACACAGTTGAAGCATCCTGAGAATAAAATAACCTTTTTTTAAACACTATACATTTTCCTATTTAGGAAGTAATATCCCATTTAAACCATAATTTCTGGAATTTGGTGAATTGCTGTTAACTTCAGCAATATTTGTGATAATGTTGACTTTTAAATTAAACATTTCCTTGCATATTTGTCATTAGTATATCAGTAATCTTGTCATTGTACAAAAAAGTAGAAGTAGGTGATTTTTCTTGATGGGTGAATGTTTTCCATGTTCAGCTCATCTTTTATGGCAGAATACTACACTGACTACCATATGCCACCTCTATCTAGTACAGAGCATGTAATTTCTGTGAAATTCAAAGGGCAAAACTGATACCTGCCTATTCTAGGAGGTATTGCCATTTAATGACAGAGGATAGCTCCTTGGAAAAGTACCACAACACCCTGAAAAGGGGGCTTTTTACTGGATCTGGTAGGATTCCAAAGCACTTAACCTCCCTGGGGTCAAGGCCAAGGCTTCCAGCCTACTGAAGTGCAGCTACTTCTGGCCTGGAACCAGCTGCTGGTTAACAGCTGTGCAGCCTCAGACCTCCACACTTAAGACCTTGAAGAGGACCTCGCCGCACCCAACCAAGCAACATTCATATACTCCTGTTTTCGAATAATGCTTCTTGTGTCTTGCAAAATGCACTTGGAACTAACGGGCACAAGTCCTCTCTGCCTCTGAGATCTTCCTCAAGTCGGTTGTGGCAATTTTCTTTTCACTTCTTTACGCATCCTCCCCCCACCCTCTTTTCCCCAGATACCGCTCCATTATCTACCAGACGGTACAATTTAGCCTTTTACCGAATGGCTGGAGGGAAGATTATAGCACCGAATTGGGAGGTGGGGGGAGGGGGGGCAGGGTTAAACATTTATTTGTTGGGAATAAGAACGGATGCACCGACAAAATCCCTAAGCAACCTTACCCCGCGAGTCCTGGCTCCCTTCCCTTGGAGAGGGCTCGGGCGACCCCGGGCTGAGACGAGAGGAAGGAAGACGACTGACCACACAGCCTCTGCCCGCGGTCCCCCCTCATCTCTCCGCCCCCTCCGGCTGCATTTTCCCCGACCTGGAAAAAAAAAAAAAAAAAAGAGCGGGGAGCCGAAAGGGTCCCGGCGCGGGGCCTCCAGGAGGCGGTGGACTGGGGACCGCGGGAGGAGGACGGAGAGCCCGCAGCCCCGCGGCTGCTCGGATTGTTACGCGCCCCCCAACTTAACAGAGTGCGGCTCTCGGGGGGTGCAGCGCAGCCTCCGCCCGGCGCCCCGCAGGGCCCCGCGCGCGCGCGCGCGAGGTGGAGCCGCGGCGCGAGAGGCGAGCCGCCGCCAGCGTTCTT
>JAAGEH010000076.1:16842355-16875822 GCA_011751065.1 Lasiurus cinereus
CGCGCTCCGCTGCCATGGCGGGTTAACGCGCCGCCCGGAGCGCAGCGCGGGGGGGAGGGCCGGGCGGGAGCGGCGGCCGCGCGGGGGCCCGGGGAGGGGCGCGGCGCGGCGCGAGCGGCGGCGGCGGTTCCAGGATGAAGAGGAGAGCTGGCCTGGGGGGCAGCATGAGGTCAGTGGTGGGCTTCCTGTCCCAGCGGGGCTTGCATGGGGACCCCCTGCTCACTCAGGACTTTCAGAGGAGACGCCTGCGGGGCTGCCGAAACCTCTACAAGAAGGACCTCCTCGGCCACTTCGGCTGTGTCAATGCCATTGAATTCTCCAACAATGGAGGCCAGTGGCTGGTCTCAGGTAAATCCGCCCCCTCCCCTCCCCGCGCCCCCGGCCCTTCCCGTCCCCCTCCCCTCCCTCCTCCTCCCTCCCCCCGTCCCCTCGCCGCCCTCCTCCTGCCCTCCGTCCCCACCCCGCCCGCCCGCCCGCCACCCCCTCCTGCGGTGGGAAGGCGCGGTGTCAGATGGAAACCTCGGCCGGGGTGGGAGGGAGGGAGGGAGGGAGGGAGCGGGAGGAGAGGATGTCTTCCATAAAAAAAAAAAAAAAGACCCAAAATGGTTGACAGGTCCTTGGTTCTCTTTATCCCGAGCGTAAAGTGATCTCTCCGGCCGGCCGGCCGGGGCGAGGGCACCGCCGGGCGAAGTTGGGTGGGAAACTCCTCTGGGCGCACCTCCCAGGGGACGGGGCCTTCGGGGAGCCGGCCGGCCGGGGCCGGAGCGGGGCGCCGGGGCTGCCGCCGGCAGGGTCGGGCCGGGGAGCCGGAGGGCGGGGGCGGGCGGCTCGCGTCCTCGGGGCCCCGCTCCCTCTCGCTCGGAACGGCCGGCGGTGCGGTTTCGGGCGTGTCGCGGGCTCTGCGGGCGAAGAGCCGGCCTGAGCGTGAATGCGCCCCTTGGGAGGCTGGGGCCGGCGACCGGGGCCCCGGGGACGGGTGGGTGGGGAGCCCCGCGCCGCGCCCCCTCCCGCGGCTGCCGTTGCCGGGCCGGGCTGCCCCTCGGCGCCCTCCGGGCTGGGCCGGGCTGCTCCCCCCCCCCCCCCCCCCCGGGGTCCGCCGCCGGTGTGGGGGAGAGTGGCGAAATCGAGGCCGGGGCTCCGGCCGAGCGGGTAGGCCTCGCTCCCGGGGCGCCTAGCGACAGGCTGCTGAATCGATAGCCTATCGCTCCCGGGAGGCGAGGGGCGACGGCTGCCCGGGGGCGGTGCGCCTGGGCTCGAGGGGGTTCTCGCCGGCGCCGCCCCCTTCCCTCCTCCCAGGGGTCGTGACCTGAGGCCGGCGAGGGGAGGTGCGGGGTGTTCTGGGGGCGGCTGAGGGGAGGGGAGAGGGGCGCGATCTGGCGCTCCGGCTCGCCGCCGGCCTCCTCGCCCCTGTGCCGGCGCGGAGAGGAGGGCCGGGGGCCGGGCCGGACGTGGCGCTTGGCTTCCCCCAGGCCGGCCGGGGCGATTTCCTAATGCACGTCAGTGGGCAGCTCGCCAGAGACGCCGCGGGTCAGGGCAGAGCTTCGGCCTTTCTCCCGACGCGGGGCGTGCAGTCCGGCGTGTGTGTGTGTGTGGGGGGGGGGGGTGCGGGGAGAGGAGGAAGCGGAGATAAGACGTGTGATCCCTTCGCCGTGAACCTTCTGAGGTTTCTCTAGAACTGACTTGACTTTTCCACCCCAGATCGGTTTCTCATTGACCAGGCAGATGTTGGCCCTAGACCATCCCCGGAAGAAACCGGATATTCCACTTCAAGGCATATCCCGAATGAAAAAAAAAAGAAAAAGCTTTCTTCCCCTACAGGGCCCCAAATCCCCCAGGCAGAATAGGGAAGGCCTGTTGAAAACCCGCCCGTCCCCCCCGTGGCTGCTTCTGTAACTCTGCCCCCTCTCCAGGCGGATGTGTTCCAACAGACCCGGGAGACTCACCCGGTGGGGACACAGGCGAAACCCACCGGGGAGAGCATCCGTCAGTGGGACCACAATCCATGTCTCCTCGCCCTCCCTCTTTAAAGTCAAATTTAAAAAAAAAAAGTATAAAAGTAACAGGTTTATTAAGATTATATAATTCACATGCCCCGCAGTTCAGCCACTTAAAAGTTAACACTTTTTAAAAAGCACTGAGAAGGTGCCTCCATTCTCTACCAGTTATACTCCTTGGTCAGCACCTTCCTCTCCTCCATTTTCTCTAGTCTTGGCCAGTTCGTCTCCTTTATCTTCACTGCAGTCTGTAGAAGCCGGCTCCTCGCCACAGGGCAGGCTCTGACAAACCTGGTGTCAGAGCATTGGTTTTCTTACTTTGCAAGGTCTTGGGTTGCCCATAGCCACCGGCGCTTGCTGGGTTCCAAGCCGTGTTTGCCCCTAAGCCTCATACTTCCTTTAGCTCAGTTCTCCCTGTTTCCCTTTTATCTACTCCTGCCCCTGTGTTTAGTCCTTGCAGCTGGCTTTTCCACCCACTCCTCCCGTTTAGCTCAGATAGACTTTAGCTTTTCTTATTTGTTCCCAGAACATAGAATTTTTGCTTAAAAGCCTGTTAAGCTATTCAGCTTCATTATGGGTACAACTTATGCTAACAGAATGTTCCTCCTGTTTGCTTCAGATAAGGAAGCCCCCTCTGGGAACATAAATACAGCTTAACTTGTTAAAGCTAATTAAATTTTGTTCTGGGGAGTCCCTTCAGGAATCTTTTCCGTGTTTAAAACTATTTATAGTGTCATGTTTACATTTTATCTATTACTGTCCTTCTTTAGCAGTGTAGCACCTGCGGGGAGGGGCACAGTATTTTGAGATTTATGTTGTCCTTCCGTGATGCTTCAGGATAAGGTGGGTGGGAAGGCCAGACTCTCGGGTGGTTAATGAGATTACTTTTAATGCATTTTGTTCTTATATCTTGTCTGGATTGGTTAAAGCCCTCAGAAAGTGGTGATTAAAATGATTGTTCAGAGTTTGTTCCTTGTCCTCATTCCCTCAGGCTCACATTTCTTGTAACTAACATACCATTTTCTAGAATTAAATTAGACGTAGGACAAAATAATATTTGCATGATTCCTGTGGCTTTATAAAATGCTATTTGTTAAGGATGTGCCATTACTTTTTGTTCTAACAGCTAGCTCTCCTTCCAGGGTACAATGAAGCCAGTTGATATTAAGAGTAAACTGGAGAAAAATCAGTAAAGAGAAAAGGCATTCTACTGGGAAGTGAGAGTGTGATAGCAACAAGTGGCAGAATATTTTTTTTCCTTTCTGACATTTTAAAACATTAACATATTTTAACCTAATTTATTTATTTTTATTGGTGATCAGAAAAGGGTATTACTGTGACATCATGTAAGGCAGTGTACATAGCATAGTGACATGGTTAAAATCACTGCTTTGTCACTTAACGTGTGACCTTAAGTTGCTGAGCCCCTCTGTGTCTATTTCCTGATCTATGCAATGGGAATACCAGCATCTACCTGAAGGGCTGTTGTAAGGTTGAGGTTGGGAGCTAAACAGAGTACCAGCCTCTTAGAGAAAATTCCGAGTTTGTTTTCTTTCCCCTTCGTACTTATGTCATTATTAGCTGATACTTGTTTTTACAGTATTGGTGATGAACTTGTGCAAATGGGGCAGCAGGATAGTTTTGTGACTTTTGATATGAAATGAGGAGGCACAATGTGGTGTGGAGGGAGCCTGGAATTTGGTGCCACATGATAGGAGATGGAGGCTCTACCAGTCACAAATGCTAAGAAGGCAAGTCTCTCATTCAACATCTGTACAGTGGGGTTCATAAATTGCTCTCACTTCCTAACAGGACAGTAGTATTCGATGAAATGATATATGTGAAGCTACTGGTAAACTGCATGGGTTTGAGTGAACATTACTTTTTATAAGGAACAGTTTATACTTGAAGCTTGCAATCTCAAGACTATTTAGGTGTTCCATTTTTTGAGGGTCAAAGAAAAATGTATGGTGAAGTCCTGCTTACAAAAGATCCCCAACAACATCAAGGATGTTGTACACATATTTAAGAAAACCTAAATTTTACCTTTTAAGTCTTTGGTTTTATCTTGTACTTTCCATCGCCTCCCTTTATGCTTCTCCTTTTCTCTAGAATGGAGCTCTTTATGTGTTTGCTGAAAGTGTCTTTTTTTCTTTGGGAAGAAGATGAATACCTTGGGATCTGATTGGGAGACCAATCAGGACGTAGCTCTGTGTATCTGAGTTGAATTGTAACTCTGCCTTCTATTTATAACTGGGATAACTAGTTTATTCCTATTTCACATGGACCTCTAACTTTAGTGATCATTATAAGCATCCACAGTTATATGGAGAGATTAAGAGCATGAACCCTAGAGTCAGGCAAAAGTGTGTGTGTGGTAGGGGGGTGATTGAGGAAAGGTTAGCGGTAACTGGGTTACCTTTGACAAGTCATTTATTTTCTGTTTCCTCATCCATATAATAAGGACAGTTGTGGTGAGGATTGAATAAAATAACATTTGTAAAGTTCTTACTTAGCACAAGGGTTTAGTCCCTGCTATTGCTATAGTTGCTACTGCTGCTGCAACTGTTACAATTTTGGTTTAACTTGAAGCTCATAAAAAAGCTTTTAAGAGATTGACACCAGTAACACCTAACATTTATGGCAGAGTACAAAGTGAAAAGTTGAGAAAGATCTTTTTTTTCTTTTTTAAAAATATAATTCTTTATTGTTGAAAGTATTACATATGTCCCCTTTCCGCCCCAGAGAAAGATCTTGTTAAGTGAACTATTAAAAATGCTTTGTGGCCCTGGCCGGTTTGGCCCAGTGGATAGAGCTTTGGCCTGCAGATTGAAGGGTCCCAGGTTTGATTCCAGTCAAGGGCACATGCCTGGGTCCTGAGCTCCATCCCACCTAGGCGTGCAGGAAGCGGCCCATCCAAGATTCTCTCATCGTGGATGTTTCTATCTCTCTCCCTTCTTCTCCCTTCCTTTCTGAAATCAAAAAAATATTAAAAATAATAATAAAATTTTACCTAAGAGCATATAATCTATAGGTAAAGTGTTTGGCTTGAGCCAGTTAAAGTTTGACTGATAAAACTCATGAGTTTAATTAGAATGAATTTTTTAAAATATATATTTTTATTGATTTTTTTTTTTTAACAGAGGGGAAAGGAATAGAGAGCTAGAAACATTGATGAGAGAGAAACATTTATCAGTTGCCTTTTGCATACCCCCTACTGGGGATGTGCCCCAACCAAGGTACATGCCCTTGACCAGAATTGAACCTGGGACCTTTCATTCTAAAGGCTGACGACTCTATCCACTGAGCCAAAACACACAAGGCTAGAATGAATTTCTTGATCCAGCGGTGAGTTTATAAAGAGAAATATGGCTATTGATTGGGCAAATTTCTGACTTTGAAAAGCTTTCATAGTAGTTTTTTGACAAGTTGATTAGGGAATCAGTTCTTGAATTTTCTTCTTGGCCTTTCTATTTACTGATAGGTCATTGTTTTGAAGGTGTTAAATTTTATTCTTTGGTCTACTTATTACTTCAACAAATAGTGTAAGTGCATAATATTTATAATTCAGGAGCTATGAGAGGATCAGAGATGATGAATCAGGTATAAATCATGCTCCCAAGAAGCTTACATTTAGGAGCATTTACTTCTCATTGGTAACAAACAGTGCATGACTTTTTAATTTTTTTCCCCTCTGTTTTATGATACTTTAATAGATATGTTTTTTTTGGTACTTATAGCAAAAATCCTCTTGCCTATGAACTTATTGGAAAAGAAAGAAAGGCTCACAGAGATGGCCTTGGAGGACAGTCCTATGATAAATTATATAGATCATGTGATAAGGGTAAGGTAACATGGATATTTATAGATACACATTATTTGTCCCACCTGTTCTTCAGTCAGCTAAGTGTTATCTATCAAAGATTGTCAAATTTACAATTATACCCTGGTTTGTTACCTCTGCTTTAAAATAACCTAGTGAGGCTTAATTGATGACCACCGGTCTCATTAAACATTATTAGCACATTAAAAGGTGTCTTGGTGTTCATATTGCTCAATAAGATTTGATTTATACCAGTGTGTGTTTTTTTGTTTGTTTGTTTCTGTTAATCTTCTCAAGGATATTTTTTCCATTGATTTTTAGAGAGAGTGATAGGGAGGGGGAGAGATAGAGATAGAAACATCGATTTGAGAGGGACACATTGATTGGTTGCCTCCTTCACCTGTCCCAAATTAAGCCTGCACTAAGGTATGTGCCCAGAACTGGAATTGAACCCAAGACCCTTCAGTCCATGGGCCCATGCTCTAAACACTGACCAAACCGGGTAGGATCACCATTGCATTTTTTGTTTATTAAAAGTTCCTAAGAGTGGAAGCTCTCATTTTCCATATTGAAAGAGGTGTGCTCATTCACTGATAATTGATAGATTTTGTTGTCAGGTATAGCTAATATGATTCAGATCAGGGAAACTATCTCAGTAAAATTTGAGACACCAATGGATACTGCTTTCTAAATGCTGAGTTACAAAGTGGATACATTTTTATGTTATTTTTTTCTTTATCCTCTTCCCCCTCCCCTCAATGTCCCCCACACAATCATTACACTGTTGTCCATGTCCATGAGTTTTCTCTTTTTTTGCATTTATTTTTTCATGCATTGTTAATAAAATGTGATTTTGATCCTTTTTAAAAATAGTTTCAAGAAAGAAATAGCTTTTTCTTATTGTTATAGTCTGAATTTATATACTCAAGGGTAGAACTAAAGCCTTTGAGTTTAAAGGAACTAAAACCATAATTCAAATGGAGATTAAGAAGGAATCAATTCTGTTATTAATTTTTGGTGCCCTACATTATAATGTTTCTTACAATCAAAGAACTGAGTAGTAATCTTTTAGGATTAACCCTTAGGTTATTATGAGAATATACAGTTATCTACTTAATTCTGTCCTATGAAATTTTTTATTTTAAATTATGAGGGTTAAGTTATTATTTGCCTAAGTTTAGGTATGTAAGCAGATTTTAGGTGATATTGAATTAATATTTAAATTTTGATGGTTAGTACATTTATTTTTATACCTATTAGAAAAGTTAGCATGTGTAAAATATTATTTTTAATAAGTTTATTGTTTAACTATAGTTAAATTTTTAAAAATCAATTTAAAGAAAAATAATGCTGTATGTGTTATTCAGAAAAGCAGAATTCAAAAGATGATCAAGATTGAAGCTTGGGAAATATTACATTAGGTAACCTTTTTTATATCATCTTTCTTCCTCATTGAATCAAAGATGGAATGATCTTCATTTCATGGAAGAAGAGTGGAACAGTATAAAAGTGACTTACCCAGAGCTGGCAGTCAGGACCCTCTCAGTAGGGCAGTCAGGACCCTCTCAGTAGGGCTCATTGCTCACAGGAAGGGGCTATTTTAAGTTGCCTTTATATGTGTTTCTTTTCCCCTCCTTTTTTTCTTATAGGGCAGGCCAGTTTTTCTGGATCTTTTTTAAAGAATTAAAAGTTGAATGCTCCCTAGCACAAGTACAATTCTAGTTGCTCCTCTTAGATGATAAATTGTATTTCTGTGTTTTGCTGTACAGTTAACTTGGTCCACACAAATATCTTATGTTCATTAAAAATATTTAATGTGAACTTACTATGTGTGCCTCTTTAATCTTAATAACTATAAGACTTATTTTTTTTTAACATTTATTTAGCATGTAATGTGTAGCAGGCCTTCTGCTAAACCACTTAATATGTTTTATTTGCCACTTTGAAAATAGCCAGTATTATGTATAGACTAGAAAGACAAAGGAATTTGAAGAGTTTGTATTAATTGACATAACTGATCTGGAAAATCAAGAAAGGACCTTAATAAAGGACCACTGAGGGTTCTATAATGCGGAGAATAGGTAGGGCATTAGTGGGGGGGAAAAAAAGATACTACAATACATTGTTTCTGTTTAAGATGAAGTAAAATATAATTCTAGGGATAAAATATTTTTATTACCTTGGTCTTTGTAGAAAATTTGGTTCTAATAGGTGCTTCCCAAATTTTTGTTCTGTAATATTTACTAGGCATCACTGCCAACGTAAAAGCTTCCTAAAACTTAACTCTCATTTTCTCACATCCCCAGCTGACCCCTCAAAAATCTATAGTGCTCTCCAGTGTCGATCAATTGAAACATTACTGTTTATAAAATAAACGTTTACCAATAAAAATAGCTAATATCTGATCATGTTATTTATCAAATATTATTTGGGGGCATTTCATATGTCAGGCACATTTACATACTTGAGCACATCTGAATACTTAAGAGAACCCTAAATAGTTTGGCTCAGTGGATAGAGCATGGGCCTGTGAACTGAAGGGTCCCAGGTTCGATTCCGGTCATGTACCTTGGTTGCAGGCACATCCCCAGTAGGGAGTGTGCAGGAGGCAGCTGAGTTGATGTTTCTGTCTCATCAATGTTTCTAATTCTTTTCCTCTCCCTTCCTCTCTGTAAAAAAAATCAAAATATATTTTACAAGAAATAAAAATTAATGGAATCTTTCCTAATAGGGATAGTACTATTTTTTTTTTAGATTAAAAAAATTTTTTTAATTGATTTCAGAGAGGAAGGGAGAGGGAGTGAGAGAAACAACAGTGATGAGAAAGAATCATTGATTGGCTGTCTCCTGTCTGCTCCCTACTGGAGATTGTGCCCTGACTGGGAATCGAACTGTGATCTCTTGGTTCATAGGTCAATGCTCAACCACTGAGCCACACCAGCTGGGCAGTCCTATGTTTCTTATTTTACATCTGAGGAAACTGAAGCTTAGGAAAGTTAAGTAACCTTGAAAATGTCTGTAATTTGTGGTGGAACTGGATTTCCAGCCTGGGTCTGCATGAGCTCCAAGACATGCTGCTATCGGCTCTGAACTTTGTAGAATGTTAGTACATTTTAAAAGGATTTGATTTCCCCCCTACATTCTCATCTCTTGATGCTGTAACTTTGGTACTTTACTAGCTACTTTTTAAAAATCTCTTTATGAGGGGGTAGATCAGTGACGAGCCAGTAAGCACTGTTCTGGTCAGAGAGACTATGTATACTTATCCCTCAAGCAGGTTTCTCTTGGTGCTAGAAATCACCTGGGATTGGTCTTGGCAGTCATCTAAAGTTCCTTTTTATGTTTTGTGTATATCCACACTTGCTTACATAAACCATGTGACTAACTTCACACTGAATTAACACACCTACTTTAATTAAGAGTAAGTAATGCTCTGGTTACCAAGTTGGTGGCTCTTCTACATTAGCCCAACAAAATGTACAAATATGTATGTATTTATTGAGTCGGTTGTTTGAGTTTGGTATCTTCTGAAAGCATGCTGATTGAGTACATTTGGCTAAATTTCAATCAACAGAAATATGTATCTTTCCTCACAATTATACATGGGGAGAAATATCTGTGCCTAAGGCACAGATGAATAATGTGGTCCAGAATAAAGTGCTTCTTAGACGAAGGTTTAAATAGTGTAACCTGGGATTATTTGCTCAGAGAGTACACTCATTTGGCAAGTCATTTGGAAGCACTTTTCCACAGATACAGTATCATAAAGAGCGATATAATTCCTAGACCAGATGATAAACCTATTTAATCCTTAATGAACTGGAAGTATAGTGTTCTTGAAAGTAAAATTTACTTCTGTCATCAGCACCTTCATTATGTTTCTGTGAAAAAGAAGTCATTTCATTTCCAAGGCTATTCACTGATTGGGTGAACAGGAGGGTTGCTCTTTAGGTTCAGCTCTTTTAAAAAATGTTTTAATTGATTTGGGAGAGAGGAAGGGAGAGGGGAAAGAGGAAGAAACATTGATGAGACAAATATCAACATCAATTGGCTGCCTTCTGCATGCCGCATACTGGGGATTGAGCCCTCAATCAGGGCAGGTGCCTCACTAGGAATCAACTGGTGATCTGTTGATGCATGGGTCAATGCTCACTACTAGGCCACACTGACTGGGCTCACAACAATTTTTTCTAATACAATGGATTTAGGGAAAGGCATGACAATAGTATTTTGTCACTTTATTGTCTCCTCTTCCCATGCTTTCATATCCTCACTCTTTGCACTTTGCAGTTTTGAATACCGAGATTCTATCATCTCTCAGGATACAGAGTTGATATACATTGGAGATCATGTCCATGTGCTCTTGAGTGCCATTTTCCTATCAGGGCCAATTTTAATATGGAAGTAATATTCCAGGGCTGGGACATGTAGGAATCAACGAGAAAATGCCAGTCGAGGAGATTGACAGGTATAAAATAGATCCAAATAGCAGAGATGGTGGCGGAAAGGCAGTTTCCCATTTCCCTTCCCCCCTTTAATTTTAATCCTCCAGGGAGGAGTGAGGATATCTTGTTCACTAATTTTTAGGGAGAGTGGCAGGGAGATGGGAGAGAGAGAAACATTGATCTAAGAAAGACACATCGATGGGTTGCCTGCTGCTCACAGCTGGACCAGGCCTGGGATTTGAATCTACAACCCTCCTTCCCTTTTGCCTTTGTTGTGACCCCTGCTGGTTGGTAAGATGAGATAAGATTACTTTATATGGTTGATAAGGTAACTCTGTAGGTCCCCTGCCTGCCTTGCTGCTTGCTGGGATCCTTTTTTTTTTTTTTTTAATATTTTATTGATTTTTTTACAGAGAGGAAGGGAGAGGGATAGAGAGCTAGAAACATCGATGAGAGAGAAACATCGATCAGCTGCCTTCTGCACACCCCCCACTGGGGATGTGCTCACAACCAAGGTACATGCCCTTGACCGGAATCGAACCTGGGACCTTTCAGTCTGCAGGCTGACACTCTATCCACTGAGCCAAACCGGTTTTGGCTTGCTGGGATCCTTTATAACTAAGGTCCATATATCCTGGTTCACTTGAGACCATCCCAATTGTCCCACTACTATTAGCATGCTTTCATTCTTAAAAGAGAAATAATTTCTTTAGAAAAGGTACTAGTTTGGATGATAAGGTGGTTTTGTTTTGATATTTGAGAGAGAGAGAGGAAGGGAGGGAGACAGAGAAACATTGATTTGTTAATTCTTCTATGAGACCTGAGTAGGGATGGAACCTGCAGCCTTAGTGTTGAACAGTGCTCTAACCAACTGGGCCACCTGGCCAGGGCTGGATGATAAGCTATATGGCCACTTACTCATAATATCTCAGCTGTCTGGTACTCCGGTAAAACCAAAGCCCTAATCTTAACTTTTCCCATTCACCATTGATTGCCTCTGGTGGGAAAGCCTCCGAGCATCCATTCTCCCTATATTGTTGCCACTTTTAAGGTACTGGATTGAGCCTGAGAGGCATAAGATTGGTTATTTGTCCTCATCTTCTTATTAGAAAGTGAACAAAACTATTAAGAAAATGTTAAATCCAGGCACATTCTCCCTCTTGGGAGCAATCTGAGCCTTTCCCTTCCCCCATTTCCCCTCCAAGGCCCAATTCCTTTGCCTTTCTCTCTTCTAAACTACATGGGCTCTTATTTTGTTTGTGTAACTTGTTTCCTAAGCCTATGAAGCCCAGCTGGCTAACTTCTGCTACCTCTGTGACTTTCTAAATAAACTTTTTCTTAGAATTTGAAAAGAAAAAAGAGAGAAGAAAAGAAAATGTTAACTCCAAAGACTTAAGTTACCACATTTTTTCTGTATACCTCCTCTTACAGTTCTGTTCACCATACTTTTTTTTTTTTAAGTCTTCCTGTGGTTGGCTGTTTTTCAAAGAGTTGATTTTGATGAAAGGTGTTTTGAGGAATGATTCTCCACTGAGTGGAATTTCTTTTCTGAGGTGCTTTCAACTAGAAGTGGATATGCTATTGATATTAAAACCAAGGCATAGTTTTGTGGATTATCTATCCAGCACATTTGGATTATAGATTGGCCCTGAGAAGTGTTTTCAGGAATTGTAGTTTTTCTGGTAGATGGCCAGTTGGCTCTGGAATGTCTTTCATGTGGAATGTCAACAATAAGTTACAGAAATCTGGGCTAGAGTCCTGATTTCCCCATTCTCACTTGTGATCTTATGCTACTGACCTTCTGTCTCTGTAGAATCATAGAATTTTATTGCTGGAACAGATTAATGATGAAACCTTTAATTTTACATAAAAGGACACAAAGGAGCACAGAGGTAAAGTGATTTTTCCAGCATCTCACTACTAGTTAAGTAGTACAATCAGGATTAAAATGTGGGTCTTCTGACCTGATGCCTTGAAAGGGAAAGTTATGAGAGTCTAGTAAAAATGTGGCTTACTCTGCCAGTACATTTGATAGGAGGTTTCATTGTCCCTCAACATGGTTGCTTTGATTCAGTGGGTGGTTTCATTGTTTTACAGATGAGTAAGTAGAGATTTCCAGGGTGGAGGCAGACTGTCACTCTGGCTGCGTCTCCAGTTTTAATTCTCAGCCTGTCTATACTTCCTTACTTTGGAAAGTCTGTTTCCTTCCAAGAACATTACTCAGGAGGAGGGATTTTTTGCAAATCCAGATGCCTGTCAGAATCTTGTTACATAACTTCCCTAATTCTGAATTTCCATTCAAATCTTGTATTTAAAATCCAGTTGAATCTTTTGTGTTACTTAAGGCCAAGTGACTAATTGGAGCCTTTGAGATTGTAATTTTTTTTGTTTTGTTTTTATTTTACAGATGCTGTAACAATGTTTGATGGCCTAGTGCAGATATCTTAATCACTTTCTTCCATAGATGTCTGATGCATGTGTTTTGCCTTAGACATACTAGCCAGAAACAACCAAAGTTTGGGAACCTACTTCTAGCAGCCTTGATTCAGTTTCAGAGTTGACATCTCTGTTTATACCTTCCTAGAAGGACCAAGAAAGCATTGGGGCCTGCATTTGTTTAATCTTAGAATTGCCCAAGAAGAGAAAAGAAGGCCTTACTATATTGTTAATGTTGTTTTTGTTTTGTTTTGTTTTGATTTGAGAGAGAAATACTAGTTTGTTGTTCCACTTATTTATACATTCATTGGTTGTTTCTTATAAGAGTCCTGGAGATCAAACCTGCAACCTTGGGTATCTGAATGAAGCTCTAACCAACTGAGCTACCTGGCCAGGGCTTGTTAATGTTTTTATTTATTTAAAAATATGTTTTAATTGATTTGAGAGAAAGAGGAAGGAGAAAGAGAGAAATATTGATGTGAGAAAAGAAACATTGATCGGCTGCTTCCTACTGGGGATCAAGCCCACAACCAGGGCATGTGTCCTGACTGGGAATCACAGTGACCTTTTGGTACATGGGATATCACTCAACCAACTGATCTACCCCAGCCAGGGCATTGGTAATGTTCTTTGTGGAAGGAATTTCGCAAAAGTCAGACAAGTAGTGTTCTTATTGAAAAAATCCTGAAAAATCAGAACCTGCTTAGAATGAATGAAGAGCATATGTGATACAATTAAGGGTGAACATATTGTCCAGGTTAGTTGTCTGGCAAAAGAAGAGGGACTGGACATAGAGACAATGTGTGATCTGGAGTACCTTTCTTCTTTCTTCTTTCTTCTTCTTTCTTTCTTCTTTCTTCTTTCTTCTTCTTCTTCTCCTCCTTCTTCTCCTTCTTCCTTCTTCTCCTTCTCCACCTCCTCTTCCTCCTCCTCCTCTTCCTCCTTCCCCTTCTCCTCCCCCTCCTCCTCCTCCTCCCTCTCCTCCTCCTCCTCCCCTTCTTCCTCTTCCTCTTTTTCTTCCTCTTCTTCCCCTTCCTCTTCTTCCCCTTCTTCTTCCACTGCTTCTGCTGCTGCTGCTCCTCCTCCTCCTCCTCCTTCTCCTCCTCCTCCTCCTCCTCCTCTTCCTTCTCCTCCTTCCTCCCTCTCCTTCCTTCTCCTCCTCCTTCTTCCTCCTTTTTCTTTCTTTCTTCTTCCTTCTCTTTTTTTTGATACCTCTGTTTTTGGACATTTCACTAATTCCATATTTTACTATTGAGAATTTCCTATTGAATCATAAAAGTAATCAAAATACAGCACTTATAAGATAAGCTTCCCACTTATAAGTTTTTAAAATATCATGTTAATTAATTTGGAAAATAAAGGTATTTAAAGAAAGTAAGAAGTGTTCCACCTACTCCAAATGACCATTTTTAACACATGAGAAATATTTTAGCTTTTTTATATGCATACTAGAGGCCCAGTTCATGAAACTCGTGCACAGTGAGGTGTGTCCCTCAGCCCAGCCTGCACCCTCTCCAATCTGGGACCCCTCGAGAGCAGTTGGACATCCTTCTCACAATTCAGGACTGTTGGCTCCCAACTGCTCACCTGTCTGCCTTCCTGATTGCCCATACCCACTTCTGCCTGCCAGTCTGATCACCCCCTAACCACTCCCTTGCCAGCCTGATTGATGCCTAACAGCTCCCCTGCCAGCCTGTTTGACCTTAACTGCCCTTCCCTACAGGCCTGTTCCCCCCCATAATTGTCCTTCCCTGTAGGCCTGGTTCTCCCCCCCACCCCCAACTGCCCTTCCCTGCAGGCCCAGTCGCCCCCAACTTCCCTCCTCTGCTGGCCTGGTTATCCCTAACTGCCCTCCTCTGTAGCTTGACCGCCCCCAACTGCCCTCCCCTGCTGGCCATCTTGTGATGGACATCTGGTGTCCACATGGGGGCAGACATCTTGTGTGTTGGAGTGATAGTTAATTTGCATATTATTTTATTAGATAGGATAGAGGCCTGGTGCATGGGCAGGGGCCAGCTGATTTGCCCTGAAGGGTGTCCTGGATCAGGGTGGGGATTCCCTTGGGGTGTGGGGTGGTCTGGGCAAGGGGCCTGTGGTGGTTTGCAGGCTGGCCATGCCCCCCAGCGACCCAGGCAGAGGCCCTGGTATCTGGGATTTATTTATCTCCTATAATTAAAACTTTGTAGCCTTGAGCGGAGGCCAAGGCAGGCCAAGGTGTGTGGAAAGCTTGGTTTCCTCCATTGACAGGGGCAACTCAATGCTCTCTCCAGCTCTGTGACTGCTGCCATTTTTATTGGGATTTATTTATCTTCTATAATTGAAACTTTGTAGCCTTCAGTGGAGGCCTGGGCCTACCAGGCTGTGCAGAAAGCTTGGCTTCTTCCATTACAGGGAAACCCAAGCCTCCTGCTCTCTCCGTGGCTACAGCTATCTTGGTTGGGTTAATTTGCATACTTGCTCCTGATTGGCTGGTGGGCTTGGCTTGTGGGTGTAGAGGAATGATGCTTAATTTGCATATTACTCTTTTATTAGATAGGATGTACATATTTTAAAAATAAAACTGGAATTAGGCCATCTCTGCTGTTTTGTAACTTTTCTCTTACATAATATTAACATTTTTCTTAGGTCACTGAATATTCTTGAAAAGCAGAGTTTCTAACCTCAACAGTGTTTAGATTTTGGGCTGGATAATTCTTTGTTATGAGGTCTGTCCTGTGCATTGTAGGCTCTTTAACAGCACCCCTGGCCTTTAATTAGTATATACCAAGTAGCATCCCCCTAGTTATGACAATCAGAAATTTCATGGGACATTGCCAAAAGCTCCCCAGTTAGCAAAATTACTCTGGTTGAGAACCGTTGTTCTAAAGCAAAACTTCTCAAACTCTTTGGTCTCAGGAACAGTTTACATTCTTACAAATCATCAAAGACCTCAAAGAATTTCTGTTTATGTGGGTCATATTTATTTATTTTTATTGTATTAAAATTTAAAGCTGAGAAAGTTTAAAAGTTTATTTAAAAATAGTAGTAGTAGTTCTGGCCAGGGTGGCTCAGTTGGTTGAATGTCCTCCCATACACCGAGAGGTCACTGGTTGGATTTCCAGTCAGGACATGTGCCTGGATTGGTGGCTTGATCCCCAGTAGGGGACATACAGGAGGCGGCCAGTCAATGATTTTCTCTCATTGTTGATGTTTCTATCATTCTCTCTTTCTGAAATAAAAACTTTTTTTAAGTTTTTTTTTTTTAAAGATGGCTTTTACTAAAAGAATAGCAAGTGTTATATAACAGTAACATTTTAATTAAATAACTTCTAAAATAAAAATATAATGACAAGAGTAGCATTGTTACACTTTTCCAAATCTCTTTAAATGTTATAATAAATGTTATGAAGACATTTATGTTTACACTTTTGTGAAATATTGGTTTAGCTGATATATGTGAAGAAAATATAGCTTTAAACAAATATGTAATTAGAAAAGGAGAAGATATTTGAATGCCTTATCAAATAATTGTGTATGTTCTTCTTTGGTACTCTATCAGAACTCAACAAATGGAAGTTTCTTAAATATAAGTTACAATGTATAATCTAAAACCATAGCAGAGAACTTTGCATAGTCTGTGACATTAAAAATTATTAGTCTGGCTGAAACCGGTTTGGCTCAGTGGATAGAGCATCGGCCTCGGACTGAAAGGTCCCAGGTTCGATTCCGGGCAAGGGCACATCCCCAGTAGGGGGTGTGCAGGAGGTAGCTGATTGTTGTTTCTCTCTCATCGATGTTTCTAACTATCTGTCTCCCTTCCTCTCTGTAAAATCAATAAAATATATATAAAAAAATCATTGATGTTTCTATCTCTTCCTCTCCCTTCCCCTCTGAAACCAATAAAACAATATATTTTAAAAAAATTATTGGTCTGTCTTGAAAGCCTTCCCCTCAGGTTGCTGATTTCTTTTGAAAAATTGGAACATCAGGCAACTTGGAGCTTGCATTCCTCTATGGCAGGGGTGAGGAACCATTGGCCTGTGGACCATATTAGTCCCCCCAAAGTTATTTGGTCTGGCCCTGCCAAGGCATTAAGGGTGTTTATTGTTTGATCGAATATAGCAGGCTAACTTTTTTTAGTATAGTTTTATTTCAGAGAGGAAGGGAGAGGGAGAGAGAACATCAATGATGAGAGAGAATTATTGATTGGCTGCCTCCTAGCAGGCTAATTTTTAAGTTGATAATTTTGTATGGTCTGTACTAATAAAAGGGTAACATGCTAATTAAAGACAAAGCTGCAGCGGCTGGGAAGGGCCAAGGCTCAGGCCGGCAGTGGCAGCAGCGGTGGGATAATGGGGCAGTGCCTTCCTCTGATCCGCCAGGTTGCCTCCTGCAGAGAGAGGCCAGACTGTGGCTTAGGCCGGGGCTGAGGCAGAGGCGGTTAGTGTTGATCAGGCTGGCACAGGGGGCAAGTTAGGGAAGGTCAGGCCAGCAGGCAGAGGCAGTTAGCCTAAACTGGCAGTCTGACATCCCCCAAGGGGTCCCAGATTGGAGAGGGTGCAGGCCAGGCTGAGGGACCTCCCCCAACCCCCTTGCATGAATTTCATGCACCGGGCCTCTAGTGATGTTATAAATATCCAAATGGCCCTTGGCAGAAAAATGATTCCCCACCCCTGCTCTATGGCAATAACTGGCCAGAGACGAGTAGTGGCTTGTCCTTTAAAAAGAGTTGTGTATCGCTGGCAAGTCTTGCTCAGTGGTTAGTTGGGGGCATGTGTGGCAACCAATTGATTTGTCTCTCTCACATCAATGTTTCTCTCCTGTGTCTCTCTCCCACTTCCTCCTTTCTTTCCACTCTCTGAAAAGCTATGGGAAAAATACCCTTAGATGAGGATTAACAAAAATAAAAGAAATAAAAAGGGTTGTGTATTCCCCAGTATGCCATTTTATCTGGTAGCTTTGCTGCCTGGTCCGTGCTGTATTTGAAAGGCTGAGTTGTATGTTGGTAAAGTGCAATCTCTGGAGCCAGACCACCTAGTTCAGATCCCAGCTCGCACTCTTTTTGTATCTTGCACCTGGATAAAAGGGTGACAAATACCTGCTTCATAGGGTTGGTAAAGGATTAGAAGAGTCCTATGTATTGTTTTTTAACCTCACGCATTGGTCATTTAGAAGATGGTGGTTTGCTGAGTCATGCCAATTTTCCAAATCTTGACACGTTCCATTATACTAGTATGTTTTAGGAAATCAGCCCTGTCATTGTGGCTCAGTGATTGAGTGTCGACCCATGAACCAAGAGGTCATGGTTTTCATTCCCGGTCAGGGTATATGCCTGGGTTTTAGGTTTGATCTCCAATAGGGGGTGTGTAGGAGGCAGCCAATGGATATTTCTCTTTCATCATTGATGTTTCTTTTTCTTTTTTTTAAAAAAATATATTTTATTGATTTTTCACATAGAGGAAGGGAGAGGGATAGAGAGTTAGAAACATCAGTGAGAGAGAGACATTGATCAGCCGCCTCCTGCACCCCCCCCACTGGGGATGTGCCCGCAACCAAGATACATGCTCTTTACTGGAATCGAACCCAGGACCTTTCAGTCCGCAGGCCGACGCTCTATCCACTGACCCACACCGGTTTCAGCCATTGATGTTTCTATCTCTCTTTCCCAAGCCCTTCCTCTCTGAAATCAATAAAAACATTTCTTTCTTTTTTTTTTAAGAAAAGAAACTATATTTATTCCTGTCAACACCAATCTCATCAGAAATGTTTTTAAGTATTGGGAGATGATAGCTCTTGCTATTGTGAATACAGGTTTTCTGAATTTTATCACTGGCTAACAAATCCTTCCAGTTGTTTTCCTTAAAGTGACAGGTTCATCTTGTTAGTTTTTGGAGAAAATATCTGCCAAATACTCACAAATAACCATAGTTTGTCAGTTGTATTAAGTAAAAATGGTATTTCATGAAAAAAGCAACCAGTTCAGCTCACAATGCAAGCTATCACACACGTTTTCCCATAAAATAACGATTGCTCTTCACTATTCAGTGGAAATGCTTTATGTGTACAATTCCCATTTCATCATACAGAGTATTAAGAGGTGAACTCTGGTTGAAATGTGATAAAATTATTTTTACTGCTTCATCAAGGACCTAAGTAAAATTGACATTTGTTTTTACTGCCAGCATATGGCGATTAAGGATACCCTGATGACTAGTACAGTTTGCTGTACTGCCTTCATTAGCGCTGAGACACCAGTAGTTTTACAAATCACCATTGCTTTTGCACCATCACTGCAATGTCAGCACAGTGAAAAAGGCAAATAACATTTTAGTGTCATTAGGAAAATAGTTCCAGCTTTGCAGTTCTCCTGGAGTTCATGGGACAGTCTGAGAACAACTCTTCTAAAGCATGATATGGCAGCATTGTGTCCTGTCCAGGGCCTCTATCAGAATTTGACTATTTCTCTCATTCTATTTATTTTTTGCTTTCATCACTATTTTTGTAGCTATGCTTTTGTGAAAATTTGTTGTTTGCGCCTTAGAATAAAATCTTAAAAATGGGATTCTGGGTCAAAGGATATGAATGTCTTTTTATATTTACAAAATACTTATGTATTTGCCTTCTAAGGTGGTTGAACAAAATAATTGTTCCAGTTCATTGTTATTGCTGAGCATCATTGAATCTTTGCCAGTTCGCTCAGCATGTGAAAAATTGTATCATTTAAGGAATTATTACTGCTTCAGTTCTCATATAACCTTGATTATTAGTGAGTGAATATTTTTATCTTCTTTTTGGCCATTTTTATAGTCTTTCTTTAGGCTGATTACATCACAGCGGATTAGATTGCAACTTTCTTACAATAGTCACACTCTCCTATTTGCGTAGTTACCCTATTTGCACGTGGGTGTGTTATCAAATCCCAGCCTTAAATTTAGAGGCATTCCCATAAGGAGCTATAGTTGTAATAAAGGCTCCTGATAACTTCTAAATTTCAGAAGTTTGAGCTTTACTTTTTTTTCACTTTTGTCATATGTAAAGGGGTATCACCTGTGGTATTACTTAACTTTTTTTTTTTAGTTGACTTCTCTTAAAACAATGCTTGAAGGGCTGAGTCACATGGTTCAGTGGTTGAGCATAAACCTATGAACAAGGAGGTCACAATTTGATTCCCAGTCAGGGCACATGCCCGGGTTGCAGGCCTGATCCCCAGTTGGGGGCATGCAGGAGGTAGCCAGTCAATGGTTCTTTCTCATTATTGATGTTTCTATCTCTTCCTTCTCCTTTCCTCTCTGAAATCAATAAAAAAAAATATTTTAAAACACAGTGCTTGAAAGAAACATATAATATCTATGAAATCATATTTTTAAACATTTTTTAGTAAAAAATAATTGGCGAATAATATACAGGGATTCAACAGTAGACTAGAGGATCCCAAGAATCAAATCAATGATTTGAAATATGAGAAAGCAAAAAATACCCAACCACAGAGCAAAAAGAAAAAAGAATTCAAAAAAATGAAGATAGTATAAGAAGCCTCTGGGACAACTTCAAGCGTACCAATATCCAAATTATGGGGGTGCCAGAAGAAGAGAGCAAGATATTGAAAATCTATTTGAAGAAATAATGACAGAAAATGTCCCCCACCTGGTGAAAGAAATAGACTTACAAGTCCAGAAAGCGCAGAGAACCCCAAACAAGAGGGATCCAAAGAGGACCACACCAAGACACATCATAATTAAAATGTCAAGGGCAAAAGACAAGAAGAGAATATTAAAAGTAGCAAGGAAAAAACAGTTACCTACAAGGGAGTACCCATGTCACTGTCAGCTGGTTTCTTAATAGAAACTATGCAGGCCAGAAGGCGCCTGCAATCAGGTGCATGCCTTTAATCAGAATTGAACCCAGATCCTGCCGTCTGCAAGCCGAGGCTCTATCCACTCAGCCAAATTGTCTAGGGCAAGATATGACATTTCTTAGCCACTCCAGCAGCAGACTTTTGTTTTTTCCTCTAGCAGTGAGGTGGAAAAACCCTAGATCACTTCCTTAGATTCTTATTACCCAAGTTACCAAGAACACTGTGAGGGGTGTACCAGGAGCTTAGCCAATGAGCAGTCAGAAAAGGTGTTTCCTCTGCAGCTCACACGCAGAGGTGGGATTGCTGGTGCGCCCTAGCTGGAGCAGCTTCAGGCCCCCCTGCCTGTGTCCACTCTGGGGCTGACTCAGGCCCCCCTGCCTGTATCTGCTCTGGCAGCCCCTCCTGCCTCTGTCTCCGCTCCAAGCCTCACCTGTGCATGCAGCCTCTTCCTGACTGGTCGTGACTATTACAGTGTCCCGTCTAATTTGCATATTACTACCTCTCTCTATATATATATGTAGACTAGTGGCCCAGTGCACAAAATTCACACACATTAAAAGATAATTAATTAGGAAATATTTTAATATTTCTATTTGCCCTTTCTCTATAATAGAAGTGTCGGAGATAAAAGAAAATTAGTAAAGTGTACAGTGGTACCTCGAGATACAAGTGCCCTAACATACGAGATTTTTGAGATACGAGCCGTCGAGCGAGCGATTTTTGCTTTGAAATACGAGCAACATTTGAGATAGGAGTAATCGCGCGGATCAGCCGGCTGCACACGACCCACCAGTTTAGCGCGACTCAAGCGTCTCATAGTTTCCCACGCCTCAAGGTTACGGAACGAATTAAAATTGTATCTTGAGGTACCACTGCATATGAAAATCTTCCTCCTGTCAAGTCAGGGGTGCACCATGGGACCCAGAGTCAAGTACCTGCCTACCCGTGCATGCCTCAAAATCATGCCAGACCCAGACCCAGCTGGCCCCAGCCCCAACCCTGTCAAGCCCACTGGATTGGGAGGAGGGTGCAGCCTTAGGTCCCCCAGCTCATGCCAGGCAGGGAGTGTGTCCTCAGGTTCCCCAGCCTGGCGCTGGGGCGGGGGATGCAGCCTGAGGTCCCCCATCAAGCCCTGCCAGGCGGAGTGTGTGATTGCTTGTTATAGGAACCCTGCCTCTGCTGTGGGCACAGCCATCTTTTGATGGCCTGAGGGTTAATTTGCATCTTACCTCTTTATTATATAGGACTAGAGGGCTAGTGCACAAATTTGTGCACCTTAAAAGGAGGCTGGTACAATCCTTCATGCCCCCACCTGCCCCCTCTCACCGCAGCCCCCAGTCCCCTGTCTGCTGGCAGCCCCACTCCTGCTGCGGCCATTCCCACATGCTGATGGCGCTGGCCCTGCTTGCACCTGCTGACAGCGCAGAATGATTGAGGCTGCTGCCAGCAGTGGGTGCGAGTGGGGCAGGCACTGTCATCAGGTGTGAGCAGTGGCTGCTGCCCTTACTGCTCCTAGGGAGCAGGGGGAGGTGGAGAAACCCTCAGGGGCGATTGGGCTGGCGGCCACTGCCGGCACCCACTGATGGCGCCGAGTTACTGGGACTGGAGATGGCAGCAAGTGCGAGCAGCCACTCTGGTGCCAGCTGCAGGTGCGAGCAGGGCTGTTGCCAGCAGTGAGTGCGAGAGGCGCTTCAGCCCCAATTGCCCCTCAGGAACGGGGAGGTGGAGAAGCCCTGAGGGATGATCGGGGCCAGCAGCTGCCACACCTGCTGACGGCGCCAGGTGGTTGAGCCCAGTGCCAGGTGCCAACAGCATGTGGGAGCAGCTGCTTAGGCGCAGCAGCGGGTGCGAGTGTCCGGCAGTACTGCAGCACGCTGGAGCAAAGAATTTTCAGTAATCACCAGAGGTTCATCCCGATGACAGTGACCAGAACCCCGCCTTGGTCTGGTGACCCGCTCAACTGTTCCACCATCCTGCTGCGGTTGATACCCACCATGTTCCATGTGTGCCCCCTGGTAGTCAGCGCACGTCATAGCGATTGGTTGTTTGGTTGTTCCACCATTCGGTCTATGTGCATATTAGGCTTTTATGTATAGGTAGATATATATTATTCCAACTCATGCAACAACCTGGGAGATAGTTGATATTTATCACATTGATCGGCTACCTTCTCCCTGCTCCTCCACTGGGGATCGAGCCCTCAAACCAGGCACGTGCCCTGATCTGGAATTGAACTGCCAATCTTTTGGTGCATGGGATGATGCCCAACCAACTGAGACACACCAGCCAAGGCTCTTTTAACTATTTTTTAAGTGTACTGTTCAATGGCATTAAGTAATTCACATTGCTATACAATCATTACCACCATCTGTGTCCAGAACTTTTTCATTTTATAAAACTGAAACTCTATACCTATTAAAGAACTCCATATTGCCCCTCACCCCAGGTCCAGGAATCCAACATACTTCTTAAAAAATAATAAAAAATAAATAAAAAAGTAAATATATATTTGTGTGTGTGTGTGTGTGTGTGTGTGTGTGTGTGTGTATGTGTTTCAGAAAGGGAGAAAGAAATAGAAACAAATGATCAGAGAGAATCATTGATCAGCTGCCACCTGCATGCCCCCCACTGGGGATCAAGGAGACAACCCAGGCATGTGACCTGACTGGAAATTGAACCATGACCTCCTGGTTCATAGGTTGATGCTCAACCAACTGAGCCACACCAGCCGGGTCACCGTTATACTTTATGTCACTATGAATTTGACTACTATAGGTAGCTCATATAAATGGAATCACACAGTGCTTGTCCTTCTGTGTTTGGCTTATTTCACTGAACAATCATTGTAACCAGGCTTCCCTTGATGGACATTTAAATGTTTTGGGTTTGTTGCTCTTCAAATGGTGTTGTGGAGCTGGAGCATGTGATTCAGAGTGCTTTCTCAGTTCTGTCTTGTGCTTGGCTGGCTCTGAGGAGGAAACCCGAAGCAAATTCTTTCCTTCTGTTCCTCAGCTTTTCTGGGCTGTAAAATAAGAATGTTAAATAATTTCTTTTGTTACAGTATGGTGTGAGGGCGTGCATAGTTTCTGCTTATAGTTCATAAACTCTTTGGAAACAAGTACTCTTTAAATATAAAGGCTACCTACCCCTGGCCCCTCTGATTATTCCAGTTAAATTGGCTTCTGTTTCTATTGCTATGGTCCCTTGTGTTATTCTCCCCTACACATTTTTTAGTTTGCTACCAAGGCAGTTGTCTGTCAGATGAATATGCCTTGTCAGTTATGGGGTGTTTTGTTGTTGTTGTTCTATAAGGCAGACAATCCAGAGTACTGATTAAGAGGGGGAACTATGGAGTCTTAATTGCTTGCTTTTAAATCTTAAGCACTTTACTTACTGTGTGACATTGGCAACTTAACTCTCTGGTACTTGGCTTTATAATCTAAAAAACTATGAGGGTAGCCCTAGCCGGCTTGGCTCTGTGGATAGAGTGTCAGCCTGTGGACTGAAGTGTCCCCGGTTTGATTCCAGCCAAGGGTACATGCCTGGGTTGCAGGCTTGATCCCCAATGGGGAGAGTGCAAGAGGCAGCCAATCAATGATTCTCTCTCATCACTGATGTGTCTCTCTCTCCTTCTCCCTTCCTCTCTGAAATTAATAAAGAGATATATTTAAAAAATCTAAAAAACTGTGAGGGTAGCGCTATTATGATCCTCATTTTATATTTGGTGAAACTCGGGCTTGGGGAGATTAGATTAGAATCATGAGAAAATAAAAGAAATACACAAGCCTCTATTTGTTAATTTTGTACTTTTGACAGAGACTTGGACACAAATAAATTGTTCTCTAATTAGTATAAGGTACACTAGAGGCCTGGTGCATGAAATTTGTGCACTCGGGGAGGGGGAGGGGCGTATCCCTCAGCCCAGCCTGCTCCTTCTCCAATCTGGGACCCCTCGGAGGATATATGACTGCTGGCCTGGTTGCCCCCAACTGCCCTCCCCTGCTGGCCTGATGGCCCCCCAACTGCCTTCCCCTGCCACCCTGATCTTGCCCCCAATAGCCCTCTCCTGCCAGCCTGATCTCGTCCCCAAGCTGCCCTGATCATCCCTAACTGCCCTCCCGTGCTGGCCTGATCTCACCTGAAACTGCCCTCCTCTGCCAGCCAATTTGGTTCTGACTTGTCAGTTTCTATGCCAGTCAGTGTCAAAAGCTTCACCTCCTAGGCAGCCATTGCCTCCTCACAATTGACCTAGATTTGGTTTTGATTGGTCAGTTTCTATGCCAGTCAGTGGGACCTGATCAGAAAGGCAGGGCTAATTAGCAGTCCTGTGGAGGCCAGGAGAGAAATGGAAACATGGCTGCTGACCAGGCCCGGAGCTAAAGAGAGAGGCAAGTACTGATCAACAGCTGCCACAGATGCTACGGATCAGACCCTTCTTCTCTCTTCAGGCCTCTCTCTTGGCCTGATTCGCCGCCACCTCAATTGTTAGTGCTGGGTCACTGTGCCTGCAGCCATAGCAGTCAGTGCTGGGTCACCATGGCAACCCAGTGCCAACTGCAGGACTGACTTCAGGTTGGTTGAGCCTCCTGGTCGTTGCAGATGTGTGGGACCCAGGGTTTTTATATATTAAGATAGTAGCAAAAGCAGTAATAGGTCTCTGACCTGTGACCTCAGTGTTGGGGAAGACAATAAGAGACTATGTAGAACTAAAGTCTCCACAGAGTAAAACAAACTACTTTGTGACATTTTTCATTAAAATAAAAAAAAACAGAAACTGAAACCTTTGTTTTAATGATCTTAACTTGTAAGAGATACAGAATTTAGATAATCTTACCCAGGCCAGAGAACTTAGACTTGAAGTAGGTAAATTATAAACACACAACACTGTGGACTATACTTAGGGAGTATCTGGTAGGCAATGAAATACTTTCAAGGAAGAGTCAGAACTTGATTTTGATCAACAATGGAAGGAAGAAGGAACTCGAAACAAAGGAATTAACATGTGTGTTTTTTTAGGAGAGGAAGAATGAGTATGATTTGACCAATACTTCTTCTAGTATGTATTTTAATTAGTATTAAAGGAAATATGTGTAAGGCAAAAGTCAAGTAGTACAGGAAGGTATAAATTAAAACAAAAGTTTCTCAACATTATATACACAAAAGAATCGAAAGTAGGGAGTTAAACGGATATTTGTCTTAGCAAAGTCACTTTATCCTTTATAGGTTCCTGTTTTTGGTCAAAAGGGAAAAGAAATTTAATTTCCTAACAAAGCTGTTCAGGAAATTAAATAAAATAATAAGTGGGAAGGCGTTGCACATCATTTTATTTTTATTTTTTAAAATATATTTCATTGATGTTTTACGGGAGGGAGAGGATAGAGTTAGAAACATTGATGAGAAAGAAACATTGATCAGCTGCCTTCTCTCCTGCACACCTCCTACTGGGAATGTGCCCGAAACCAAGGTACATACCCTTGACTGGAATGGAACCTGGGACCTTTCAGTCCGCAGGCTGACGCTCTATCCACTGAGCCAAACCGTGCTGCTAATTATTTTAAAATGCAGTAGACTAGAACAGAAGAAAGAGAATTAGGAAGAAATTTTCATCTGGAATGAATTCCCACATCTTAACCAAGGTCACAGGCTTCTCAGTGCAGTCTTCCTAGACCCTGCCATTCACCCTGATCTCTCTGTTCTCTGAAGTAAAAAATAAATTTTTAGCCCTGGCCAGTATGGCTCTGGTTGGGCGTCATCCCATGGATCAAGAGGTTGTGGGATCAATCTCCTGTCAGAGCATATGCCTGGGTTGCAGCTCGATTCCCAATATGAGAGCATAGGGTGAGCGCCTTGCATGAGAGGCAACTGGTCAGTGTTTCTCTCCTTCTTCTTCTCCCATCCCCTCACTTCCTCTTCTCCCTCCATCTCTCCCTCCTTTCCTCTCTAAAGTCAATGAAAACATTTCCTCAGGTGAGGATTAAAAAAAAATTCCCCGTAGAAAAGGAAAAGATCTAGTGATTTAATGGATGTGTAGTATGCCTCTGTGTGGAGTGGATGTGCTATAATTGTGTTTGTTGTGCTGAATGGAGGAGGGGAGGCAGAGGTACAGAGCTTCCTATGGTTTGCTGTCTGTGTTTGCTCCTATTGTAATCTAAAATTTTATTAGGAATATAATATAGGCTTGTAATAAAAAGTCAGTCAGTGCCAAATATATAAAGTAAAAGTAAAAACCCTCTAATCTGTCCTCTACCTCTTTTTTAATCTTATTCCCTGAAATAGTAACCACTGTTAACAGTCTGTAGTTTATCCTTCCAGACATTTTTAATGTGTCTGCAAATATAAAGAATATATAGAACATAGATATTATTCTCTAAGAACTAGCTCGCATAGTGTAATATTGCTCATCTAATTCAGACTATTGAGAGTTAGGTATGCAGTGTCAAGAGCTGGACTGAGCTTCATGAGACCCGGGTTCTGTCTAGGTTCTGCTACTGTGGTATGCAATTCCTTAGTTGTCATTTGTATGGTGTCCACAGTCAATGAAATCACATCAAAGGGAGTGCTTTGAAAACTAGGGTGCTGCAAATATCTAAGGCCTTTTGTTACAAGCACTAGAAACCAACTAAGGTTCTGTAAGACTCCCTCCACCTCCTCTCAAAAAGATATTAGTGAAGGATTTTAGGTAGTAAATGACGAAATATTTATGTTCTCTGGAAAGTCAGGAACGGGGTGAATTTGAGGATTTCAGTATCTGTACTTATATCTTTCAATTTCTGTTTGTCCAAGATTTAATTCCTGGGGAAACGTGAGTGGTTTAGGTGTGATGTCTATTGATGGTTAAGGGGGTAGAGTCCTGGGTTTATGTGCCCCATCAGAATCTCTCGGGGTTGAGGAGATGCCATTTTGGAAAGAATGGGATTCAAAGCTGGCAAAACCGAGTGTCAGCCTTGAAATATTGGCTGTTTTAACCCTGAATTCTTACTCCCCTGTTAAGGAGGAGATGATCGCCGGGTTCTGCTATGGCACATGGAACAAGCTATCCACTCCAGAGTCAAGCCCATACAACTTAAAGGAGAGCATCATTCTAACATTTTCTGCCTGGCTTTCAACAGTGGGAACACCAAAGTATTCTCTGGAGGTGAGAAGAAGGGAGATTTTCCACATTGGGAAGTTTCACTGGGGCCGATATTTTACATAAAGGAATGCTAAAATTACTCCAAATTTTCCTTTATTGTTCTGTGGGATTCCTAGTTTTCCATAGCTTGTCTTCTCTGCATTACAGTAATTTAGACTGTATTAGAGTAATCTATCCATCCCTCCCTACCTTCCTTCTTTCCTCTCTCCCTCCCTTCTTTCTTTTCTTCCTTCCTCCCTCCCTTCTGCCTTCTCTCCTTTCCTTCTATTCTTTTGCTCTCATTATTTCTCTCTTTTTTGATAGAAAACTTTTTACATTGCAGTCTGCTATATAGAAACACACACACACACACACACACACACATATTTGAAATAATACTTAACCTTACTATGTGTGGTGCACTCTAATTTTTTTTTTGTATTCTGTTCTATTTCACTTTTAAAGATTTTAAAGTTTGTGACTCAAGTCAATCTTCTGACCCATGAATGGCTCCCGTTTGAAAACATTGTGCTAGGGTACAATTGGAGCACAAGCCAGCCACTGGGTGAAGGTTTCCATTAACCATACTCCTTTCTGACCAGCACATTTCTAGTCCTGACCTCTCTTCTGCACTGCAGATTTCCCTATGTGTTCCAGAAGCAATTTAAATGCAATAGATCTAAAACCAAGATTAATAGTTATCCTCTCCTGTACAAATATTCCTCTTATTCCTTAGATTTCCTTTCTCAGTTATTATCCCCATTCACCTACTTATTTTTCTGTTAGTTTTCACTTTAAGCAACTGCTGCCTGCCCCATTTGGTTCAGTGGTTGAGCATTGACCTAGGAACCAGGAGGTCATGATTAGATTCCCAGTCAGGGCACATGCCCAGATTGCCCGGGCTGTGGGCTCAATACCCAATAAGGAGTATCCAAGAGGCAGCCAGTTGATGATTCTCATCATTGATGTTTCTCTCTCTCTCCCCCTCTCCCTTCCTCTGAAATCAATAAACATATATTTTTAAAAAGGAAAAAAAAAGAAACTATTGACATTGAAGCATTTTCAACTTACAGAAATGGCAGTTTCACATAGTTCAGCTTAATAGAAACCTTTTTTTAAATAAATATTGTATTGATTTTTTACAGGGAGGAAGGGAGAGGGATAGAGAGTCAGAAACGTCGATGAGAGAGAAACATCAATCAGCTGCCTCCTGCACACCCTTAATGAGGATGTGCCCGCAACCAAGGTACATGCCCTTGACCAGAATCGAACCTGGGACCTTTCAGTCCGCAGGCCGACACTCTATCCACTGAGCCAAACTGGTTTCAGCTTAATAGAAACCTTGAAGTCATTCTCAAACATGCCTTTTTAAAATTTATTTACACATTCACTTAGTCAATGGCTAGACTTGAAAACCTCTCATTCATTCTTTAGTTTCTGTTCTCTTCCTATACCCACTGCTCTGATTCAGGTCCTTATCTTTGGCTTGGATTGTTGCAATGTCCTCCTGTCATATCTGCTTCCTGTCTTTAACCATTCTTCAATTTCTTTGCTTATACACATTTTTTTTTCCAAAAATAAAGTTTTTATTTTCTTTTATTGAATTTATTGTGGTAACATTGGTTAATAAAATTATATAGGTTTCAGGTATACAATTATACATCATCTGTATATTGAATTGTGTGTTCACTCTCCCAAGTCAAGTCTTCTTCATCACCATTTATCTCCTCCTATACCCTCTAGCTCTCCACCCTCCTTTCTCTTTGGTAATCACTATACTGCTATCTATGTCTATGAGTTTAACAATAAAGGTATAACTAAGTGAATCTTTGACTCTATAGTGTCCGTAGGATAATGTCTAAACCCTAGTTTTCTTCTCTGGCCTCATCTCCTTGCCCTTGCGTCTTGTACTCTAGCCCACTAAACCACTTACCATCTTAGGTGCTGTTATGCCTTTTGCTCATGCTATTCCTCCATGGGTCATGATTATTTGTCCAGTTCCCACCAGTTTCCCTAAGTCTGCCATTAGTAAGAGTTTTGAATAATTTGAATTTCTGTTCAAATATCTCCTCTCCCATAAAAATATTCTTCCTTTCTGCCATGCACGTTCATCCTGCTCTTGAAGGAAATAATTGCTTCTTTATTTGTGTCCCCATTCGAAGCATATTGATACAAGATATCTTATCTTGTACACTGTTAATTATTTGTGTAGTTGGAATGTGAGTTCCTCAAGGCTGGGCAGAATCTTATTCTTCTGATATCCTCAGCACCTTGGCAGTGCCTGTTGCCTGAAAGGCATTAATTAGAATGGGTTTGATTCACTTGATATGCACCACAAGAGAGTTTATAGCCAGAGATTTAAGATGGTCAGGGTCACTGCTAACTTTTCTTTTGGTTGTGCTTTCAGCACAAAATGGGAAATTTTTTACTTTCTGTCTTTTCATATTTAGGTTATTATTTTTTTTGCTATATTATCTAATTGAAGGTAGCACTACACATAATCATGAATGTAGTGTTTTTAGATTTCTTGATAGTATAAAAAAATACAAAAGACAAAAGTTGTGGATAAGAACTTTCCCATTAGAATCATGTAGTCATCAAATTTTAATGCTATAGATGAGGATGTGAATAGTTGCAAACATCTGTTGGGGACTTATTAAGTGCTCAGCCCTATTCTGAATGCTTTTACAAATCTGCTCTTATCCTCACAATAAACCTATGAAGTAGGTATAATTATTATACATATTTTGCAGATAAAAAACGGAGGCATCAAAAAGTCACAAATACTATTCAGGGTCTCACAGTTAATGAGTGTTTGCTTAAAAAAATAAAGAAATAAAAAAAGCTAGCTTGAATGGATTTGCCTTGAATGGATTACTTTTTTCCTTAATGGCCACAGCTTTTTTTTTTTTTTATTCTCCACTGGATAATATATTGTGGAAACTGTTGTAATTAGTTGCTATTATGCTTTTTAAAAATCTCTAAAGAATGTCCTATTCTTAAAATTATTTTTATAAATATTTTTCTAATTAACACTTCTAATTTGTATTAACATTTACTTTGTTCACATTTAATTTTCACTGAAAATCTTAAAATACTAAATTATAATACGCAAAGGGATCATTTTGTAGGAATGATCAGTTGTCTGCTTTTTTCCCTTACAGGAAATGATGAGCAAGTTATCCTCCATGATGTTGAAAGGTAAATAAATTGTTGGTAGGAGAAGGTGATTGATTCTGTTTTTCATATGAAGAGAGGCATATATTTTAGATGACAGTTTTTGTTTTCTGAGAAAAAAATAACAAACCTTGAAATCAGCTTTCCTTTTTTTGAAGATTCCTGTAATAGTTTTGAAATAAATTATTGATTAAAAAGAGAATATAATTTGCAAAGTTGGTATGAAATACAGTTTTCAGGAGAAAACTTAAAAGGATAGTTAGAAGGGAAGGGAACATAATAATAATTTATAATAGTTATAATGGCTAATATTTATGAGTGCTTTGTATGTATTAATAAATTTAATCCTACCCTAGCTAGTTTGGCTCAGTGGATAGAACTGAAAGGTCCCAGGTTTGTTTCTGGTCAAGGTACATGCCTGGGTTGCGGATTCAGTCCTCAGTAGAGGGCAAGCAGGAGGAGCTGATCAATGATTCTCTCTCATCATTGATGTTTCTCTCCCTCTCCCTTCTCTGAAATCAATAATATATATATATATATATATATTTAAAAATGATAAATTTAATCTTTACAATAACTCTATGAGGCTATACTATTAGGTCTCAATTACAGATGAGGAAACAAGGTCATGTAATGCTAGGATCTGAACTTAGGCAACCTGGCCAACAGCTCTTATTCACTGTGCCAGACTGCCAATAGATCCTTCTTTTAGTCAGCTGGCATCAGACCTAGCTGTGTTAAAGCTTTCCTTTGATTTTTGGAAATCAAGCAGCACCCCAAATCTGTACAAGCAGATGCATTCTGTAGTAAGTGAAAACACCAAACTCATCTGTGAGTCACTTTTAAATACGTTCATTTAGCACCAAAAGCAACTTATTATAAAATCTATAAAAAATCTCTTTAATGTACTTTTATTTTTTCACCTGAAAGTTGTATACCTCCTCCTCCTCCTCCTCCTCCTATTATTATTATTATTATTGTTAATCCTCACCTGAGGACATTTTTCCATTTATTTCTAGAGAGAATAGAAGGGAGGGGGAGAGACAAAGAGAGAGAAACATCAATATGGAAGAGACATATCAATTAGTGGCCTCCCACAGGTGCCCCAACCAAGGCTAAGGATTGAGCTTGCAACCTAAGTATGGGAGCCCTTGACTGGAATTGATCCTGAGACCCTTCAGTCTGCAGGCCGATGCTCTGTCCACGGAGCCAAACCTGCTAGGGCTTGAATACCTACTTTTAAAAGAAATATACTACTCTTTGGGTTTAGTTAAATTAACTTTCTCTTGGAAATAAAATGAATCCTACCCTAGGAACTTGAGTAGAGGGCTGGGAGTCTGGCTGTTTGTGTGTATATGTGTGCTTCTCTCTGTTCTCTGTCTCTCAGCAGCGAGACGTTGGACGTGTTTGCTCACGAAGATGCAGTATATGGCTTGTCAGTAAGCCCAGTGAATGACAACATTTTTGCCAGCTCCTCAGATGATGGCCGCGTTCTCATCTGGGACATCCGGGAGTCTCCCCATGGAGGTAGGGTCACTTGCAAAATGCTGTTGGATTGTTTTGAAGGGCTTGATATCAACTTAATTGCAGATGTAGTTTATGACCTGAGTAACCTGGGTGGGAATGATTTAAAGAGAGAGGAAACCCTCACATAGGGAGAAGATATGTGTTTCTGAGGTTCCACCTTACCCCTAAGTAGTCAGAAGTGAGGCCCCTTGCCAGTTCTTTCCAACCACAAACCCTGTACCCATAGTAAACACTGCAGTATCTTGGTGTTTAGTGGCCCCAAGGAATAGAAGATGTGCTTCATTGTGGAGCTTAGCAAGCACAGGCCAGCTCTATGTGTGGTTCTGGCATGCACACATTCTTCGTTATTTACGGAGAAGGAGGTGTTAGGCACTTTCTTGAATCCTAATTTCAGGGGTTTGTTTTTTGCTGAAAGAACCACAGAACCTCACCTTCACAGTGTATGTGACAAATGATGTCACATACACTGTTTACAGGGGATTATCTGGGTGATTCCTCCTTCAAATGTTTTCTTTGAGTCTCTGGAGTATAAAACGAAGACATGAATGTTGAAGTTCTCTAAGGTTCTTCGGGGATGCATCTTTTCAGCTCATTTCCTGCAGAGAGATTTTTCTCTCTAACTGTGCCTATCTTCAAAGGCTCTTTCATCCAGTGCCATGCCTACCCCACACTTGGTGCAGCTTTGTCATGATCATACCTGTGTACATAGAGTTACTTTCCTGCATGCCTTGTCTGACAGGATCTGGGTATTTTTATTATTCTATATTCTGAGCATTTAACATGCTGGGAATGTTAAATGCCCATTATTGAAGCTTTTTCTTAGGGTCAGGCAGGTAAGGTAGCTGCAAGCAGCAGCTTGGGAGGTGAAATTTACCTTTGTCTGAGATACCTGCTGGCTGAGATGGCTGATTCCCCTACCCCTAACCCCCATCCCTGTGAAGTGTCACATGTGGAAATTACAGACAGGAGTGCTTTCTATTATTTCTAAACAACTTCCACAAGAGTGTATCTTCCCAGGTAGCAAGTAATTCCTTCCTCACTTGGAGCCAGCTAATATATGCAGAGGGCTGCATGATTTCTAGGTGAAGTTGATCTGGAGGGCATACTGTAATATTGTCTT
>JAAGEH010000076.1:16880415-16929088 GCA_011751065.1 Lasiurus cinereus
TCTCTCTCTCTCTCTCTCTCTCTCTCTCTCTCTCTCTCTTTAATAAATCTTTATTGTTCATATTATTACAGTTGTTCCTCTTTTTTTCCCCATAGCTCCCCTCCAACCGGCTCCCACCCCTCACTCTGCCCTTACCTCCCCCCCAACTCATTGTCCTCATTGATAGGTGTATGATTTTTGTTCAGTATCTCCCTGCACCCCCATACCCGTTTCCCTCTGAGAATTGTCAGTCCACTCCCTTACTATGCCCCTGATTCTATTATATTCACCAGTTTATTCTGTTCACAGATTTTTTATTTACTCGATTTTTAGATTCACTTGTTGATAGATAAGTATTTGTTGTTCATTATTATCTTTACCTTTTTCTTCTTCTTCCTCTTCTTAAAGAATACCTTTCAGCATTTCATATAATACAGGTTTGGTGTTGATGAGCTCCATTAGTTTTTTCTTATCTATAAAGCTCTTTATCTGCCCTTCAATTCTGAATGATAGCTTTGCTGGGTAGACTAATCTTGGTTGTAGGTTCTTGCTATTCATCACTTTGAATATTTCTTGCCACTCCCATCTGGCCTGCATAGTTTCTGTTGAGAAATCAGCTGACAATCGTATGGATGCTCCCTAGTAGGTAACTAACTGTTTTTCTCTTGCTGCTTTTAACATTCTCTCGTCTTTTGCTCTTGGCATTTTAATTATGATATGTCTTGGTGTGGTCATCTTTGGATTCCTTTTGTTTGGGCTTCTATGCACTTCCTGGACTTGTAAGTCTATTTCTTTCACAAGGTGTGGGAAGTTTTCAGTCATTATTTCTTCAAGTAGGTTTTCAGTATCTTACTCTCTCTCTTCTTCTGGCACCACCATAATTCTCATGTTGGTACACTTGAAGTTGTCCCAGAGGCTCCTTACACTATCTTCATATTTTTGGATTCTTTTTTCTTCTTGCTCATCCAGTTGAATGTTTTTTGCTTCTTTGTATTTCAGATCTTTGATTTGATTTTGCATTCCTCTAGTTTGCTGTTAAGTCTCTGTATAATATTTTTTATTTCAGTCAGCGTATGTTTCATTTCTAGTTGGAACTTTCTCATCTCCTCGAGGGTCTTGCTAAATTTATCGACCTTTTCTAGGAAATTCTTGACAAACTTTATAACCGTGGTTTTGAACTCTATATCCAGTCATTTGTTTTCCTCCCTTTTGTTTGTGATCTGTTTCTTTGTCTCTGCATTTTCTGTGCTTCCCTGAGTTGGTAGAGTAGCTTTGTGTGCTAGTTGTCCTATATGGCCCAGTAGCTCTGCCTCCCCAGTTACCTGAGGTGGACTCTGTTGGTGCACTCCTTTGTGGACTGTGTGTACAACCTTATTGTAGTTAACTCTTGATTGTTGTTGGTATCACTGGGGGGAATTGACCTCCAGGCCAATTGGCTGTGAGGATCTGCTGTGTCTATGCAGGGAGAACTTTTGTGCTAGAGTCATCCTTATGAGACAAGACTTGCAAAATTGCAAAAGCCTCAGTGTTCAGCTTGGATGGGGTGGAATCTCAGGGCTGAGCAGACAGCCTCGGCTTCCTGTCAGCCCTGCCCTACGTGGTTGTCAGTGTCTCTTGGTAATTGCTGCAGCCCTCTCTGTGTACACTCATGTTCGCACGCCTACCAGACTTCTGCCTTTCCAGCTCCCCTGAGATTCCATGTGCTCTGGGGACCCGGGGACCTGTATGAGTCTGTGTCCCCAGGGTCTTGCCTGAAACTGGGGTTCAGTGCAGTTGGAACTGGATTTCAGCACAGTTGGGAAGTTCTGTCTTCCTCCCGCTAGAGAAAGCCAGTCAGTCTTCTCTGTGTGCACTTGTGCGCACCTCCAGACCTCTGCCTTTTGCGGCTCCTCTAAGTTTCCTTGCACTCCTCCCTTTTTTCAACAGTCCAGACTCCCCCCATATGAGTCTTGCCTGGAACTGGGGTTCAGTGCAGTTGGAATCAGGGTTCAGTGTAGTCGGGAGCTTCTGTTTCCCTCTTGCTAGAGGAAGCCAGCTAGGCCCTCCACTGCCCATCCTCTCCACGCGTGTGTCTCCGTACTTCAGCTTTTTGCAGCTCCTCTGAGTCTCCATGAGCCCCTCTCTTTCCTTCTAATTGTAGAATTTTCACTCAGCCAGCTTTCCTATGGTTCTGGATGATGTCTGTTCTGTCTTTTAGCTATAGTTTTGAAATTGTGCTAGGCAGCAGTTTAGGTGTTCACCTATGCTGCCATCTTGGTTTCTCTCTCAACATCTTTTTTTCTCTAACATCTCTTGAAAATGTCAAAAGATGTGTTACTATTGGATCTTTTTTCTCATCTGATAGTAGTCTGCTGAAGCTAAGTCATGAATTCTTCTTTAAACCTTTAGGATGTGTTAAAGGTCTCACCCCTTCTTTTATGTTTTTTATATATATTTTATTGATTTTTTTACAGAGAGGAAGGGAGAGGATAGAGAGTTAAAAACATCGATGAGAGAGAAACATCAATCAGCTGTCTCCTGCACACCCCCCACCGGGGATGTGCCCACAACCGAGGTACATGCCCTTGACCGAATCGAACCTGAGACCTTTCAGTCTGCGGGCCGTCATTCTATCCACTGAAGTCAAACCAGTCAGGGCGGTCTCACCACTTCTTGATGTCTGAATCAAAGTGTGCTTTTCTCATTTACATTACATGCCTGGCAAAGGTCTGCTTTAGCAATTTCAGTGATTAATGAGTAGGCCATGGCAGGTGGAGGTAGGGAGGTCTTTGAGTGTGACTGGATAAGAGAGAAATTCACATGTACAAGTATACATTGCATGTTTGGAAAGGTTTCACTTACTTCATTTGGATCATTTTTGCTGATGTCTTTTTATAACTGTCTTTTTCTTTGTCACTGCCCACATCCCAATTATATCTTGCTTGGGCTGTTGCAGTGGCCTCTGAACAGTTTTCAGAACTGAGATTCTCTAACATCTAGAGTATTCAGGAAAAGTGACATTTTCCCCCTATTACTCTCCTTGTCTGATCCTTTTCATTGCCTGTTTAAGCTGTCTGCTCACTGACTACCTCTCTCCCTTCTCATGTCTTTAGTTCCTGCCAGTTTTTGTCAGGAACTATTAGTTCTGTGACAGGTAACAGTGTCTTGCTTTGACAGGAATAATAAAGAGAGTGTTTCTTTCCCACTCAATAATAAAACTAGGGCAAGCGAAGAATTCCTGTAAAGACTTAACTCATGAGATTATGCCTTTACATGTTTGAATGACACATCTGAAAATGGGCATGAGTGTCAGTTCCTACTATCAGAGAAAAACTGCTCTTAGGACCTGGCCTGGCTTTAGAGGCCTCAGATTAATTAAATGTCTGTCTTGCAGGACCTGTGTCAATCATGCTTCTGTAGAGACCAAATTTAGTGTAACTCTTTGCCTTCTGAACAAGTCAGACAGTCTTTGCCACATTGCACTCAAGGTTGCTCATACTATTCCATGTAAAATAGAGCCCAGGGGGTAACTTGAAAGGCTAGAAAATGCACTCATGTCTGGTGTTTGCTGGAACTTTAAGAATGACCTTCCTCTCAGAATGTCTAACTCTTAGGTTAGACAAAGATTTCTTAAATTTTTGTAAACAGGATCCCCCCAAAAAAATAATAGGGAAAAAAAATAATAAATTGGATTTCATTCAAATTAAGAACTTCTCTTCATCAAAGATATTATTACATGAAAAGATGAGCTAAAGAACAAGCCATAATCTGGGGGAAAATATTTCAAAATATATGTATTGAGCAAAAATTCATATCCATAATATATAAAGAAATATAAATCAGTAAAATACACAAAACTAAAATTTTTAAATGAGTAGAAATGTTGAATAGGCCCCTCACAAAAGAAGATATCCAAATAGCAAATAAGCACTTAAAAGGGACTCAGCTTCATTACTCACTAGAGGCCCAATGCACGAAATCATGCACCTGTGGGGTCCCTTGGCCTGGCCTACAGGATCTGGTTGAAACTGGCACTCTGACATCCCCCAAGGGGTCCTGGATTACGAGAGGGTGCAGGCCAGGCTGAGGGACCCCACCGGTGCAGGGAGGGATGTGGGAGGTTGGCTAGCGGGGAGGGACTGTGGGAAGGCTCCAGGGCATGTCCAGCCCCATCTCTCTCAGTCCTGATCAATGGGACCCCAACAGCAAGCTAACCTGCCAGTTGGAGCATCTGCCCCCAGGGGGTCAGTGCATGTCATAGCGACTGGTTAACTGTTTGCCCCCTTGTGGGTCAGTGCACATCATAATGAGTGGTTGAGCAGTCTTAGCATATCATTAGCATATTATGCTTTGATTGGTTGAATGGACGACCAGACACTTAGCATATTAGGCTTTTATTATAAAGGATGAGGGAAGTGCAAATAAAAACCACAGTGAATTATTACTATACACTCTGAATGATTATAGTGTTGCCAAGGGAATAGAGCAACTGAAACTGTCATGCATTTTAGGTGAGTGTAAATTGGTACAATCACTTGGGGAAATATCCTATCTAATAAAGAGGGAATATGTAAATTGCCCATCATACTGTAATGGTCAAGAGGCTGGGATTTTGTAACACAAGATGGCTATGCCCACATTGGAGGCCGAGTTTCCATAATGAGCCTTACTGAGCAATCAGTAGGGACCTGAGGCTGCGTGGCACTGGGCCGGAGCAGGGGACCTCAGGCCATACCCCCTGCCCTGGCGCTGGGCCAAGTGACCTGAGGCCATGCCCCCCCTCCCAGCAGGTCTTGATGGGGGTGGGGCTGGCCAGGGCTGGGTCTCGCACAATTTTGAGGCGAATGTGGGTGAGTGGGGACTTGACTCTGGTTCCTGTGGTGCACTCCAGACTCTGATAGGAGGAAAATTTTCATATATATTTTACTAATTTTCTTTCATCGTTTGACACTTCTATTACAGAGAAAGGGAAAATAGCAATATTACAATATTTGCGCTAATTGATTCCCTTTTAATGTGCATGAATTTTATGCACTGGGTCACTAGTTTGTTAGTATTGACTAAAGCTACACATGACTCTATGTAATCTTACTCTTCTCTTATGTATAGAATCCAAATGTTCATCAAAGGAGAAATGGATAGCTAAACTGCAGACGGACCATACAACAGACTATGACACAGACATGAAAAAGAATGAGAGAAACATACATTAACATGGATGATTCTCATAGCCTAATGTTGAATGAAAGAAGTCAGCTACAAAAGAGCATGTGATTCCATGTGTGAGCTGTTAAGGATAGACAGGTTATGGAACTCAGAATAGTGGTTAACTCTGGGTGGAGTATTAGGAAGGCATAAGGGAAACTTCTCTGGTTCTATATCTGTGGTAGTTTCATGACTGTATGTATATTTGTGTAAAATTTTATTAAGCCATATGCTTAGAATTAATTCACTTTATATTATATCTTAGTGTATATTTTTTAAAAAATATTTTTTATTGACTTTTTAAATTGATTTCAGAGAGGAGAGGGAGAAAGAGATAGAAACATCAATGATGAGAGAGAATCATTGATTGGAGGCCTCCCACAAGCCCTCTACCAGGGATCAAGCCCACAACCCAGGCGGGTGCCCTTGACCGGAATCGAACCTGGGACTCTTCAGTTTGCAGGCTGACGCTCTATCCCCTGAGCCATTCCTTTCTACTACTATATCTCTTTTTCCACTCATTCCTTTTTACTGTCTATGTGTTCATACACAATACTCAGGCAAGTGTTTCATTCACTGAAACCTGTAATAAAAATTTTTTTTCTTCCTAAAGAGAGTATTCCTTTTTTAACTTTTTTGTTTTGTTTTTAATGTTACCATCACTCTTATAATCAACCTGGCTGAAATCTCAGAGTCCCATTTTACTCTTCTGTCCCTTCATCTTTCTCCCATAACCAGCCTTGCTTTGTGTCAGTGCCTGGCCACTATTTTTAGTTCTTAAAGTCCCTGCCCCATTTTAGACCCATATCACTCTCCATAAGGTAAGAACTGCCCTGTTCTTAACTTGCTTCTTTCTTCTGGAATATAGCACAGATCTTTAAACATCACTTTTGCCGTTACCCTATTTAGGAGCTTTAGTGGCTTCTCGTTATCTTTGTTCATAGCCATGTCTCCAGAACTTATTATGTGAGATGCTCCAAGAAAATGTTCCTTTGGAATGACTGCATCATGTCCTACTTTACAGGATAAAATAAAACTCCTTGAAACAAGCAGTCTGCCCCTTCTCTGGTGCCAGTGTCCCTTCCCCCTTATTCCTCCTCCTTTTTTCTTTGCCTATTCATGCCCTAGTTACCCGTCAAGGCACCAGGGAAAACATCTTTGCTAAGACCTCCCTGCTCATAAAGCTTCCTTTGCCCACTGGATCCTTAGCACCTAGCACAATTTGGCACAGAGTATGTATTGAATGAATGAAGCTTTCCCTTACTTCTAGAGCAGGGGTGGGGAACCTTTTTTCTGACAAGGGCCATTTGGATATTTATAACATCATTTTTGACCATGCAAAATAATCAACTTAAAAATTAGTCTACTATATTTGGTCAAACATTTAATTAACTCACCCCTAATGCCTTGGCAGAGCCAGACCAAATGATTTTGTGGGCCAGATGTTCCCTACCCCTATTCTACAGGAAGGGATTGCCCTGTTTACAGCCTGTGTAAAGCCCTTATGATCTGTGGCATTCATGTTGCATGTCTCAGTCACTGCTTCTGTTATCATTGGTTATCTTGAATATGATTATGTCTTATATCCAGCTAGACCAGATTATGTTCTTGATTTCCTTCCCAGTGCCCAATAATTGCTTCTTAGAAAGGAGGCACTTGTTCTAATCTATACTATTACTTTTAAGGCTTTTCTATGGATTTTTAAGGACAGGATCATGTTTTATTCATCTTCAGTCTCTAGTGCCTAGCATAATGGTTAGAATGTTATGGATACTCAATAAATATTGAAATGAATACACAGTGTTTTACTCATCCCAAAATAGTCTATATTTTCACAAACTATCTTTCTATAATGTTTCTGGACCTAAATTCTTAGTGTAATTGCATGGATAAAAAATGCCTCTAAGGAATAAACCATTAGAGGAGGTTGTAAGAGTTCTTTGAGCTTTGAAAGCCTGTCAATTAGAACTGTGTGGGGGAACCAGAGATTCTGGTAAAGTTGCTTTCTAACTTCTAGGCCACAAGGTGGAGCTCTACAATTAACTTTGTCCACTGAAATGCACAGGGCTTTTGGTATCCTAACCCAGTGATTTTTCACATTTTTTTTAAACTGATTATATTTTTAGAAGATTTTAAAATATTTTTGTTGATTTCAGAGAGGAATGGAGAGGGAGAAAGAGATGTAACATTAATGATAAGAGAGAATCATTCACCTGCTGCCTTCTGCACGCTCCCAACAGGGGATTGAGCCGGCAACCCCGGCATGTGCCCTGACCAGGAATCGTTATCTGGTTCATAGGTTGACACTCAGCCACTGAACCACACTGGCCAGATGATTCTGACACTTTAGAGGGCATCAGAATCACCTGGGGAACTTGTTAAAGAGCTCCTTTCTAGAACACAGACCCAGAGATGGAATTGTTGATCTGGTATGGTGGGACCTATGAATCTGCCACTTTTTAACAGATACTTAGGTGATTTGCAGCTTATGCTGCAAAATGGACACTGGTTATTCAGACCCAGGGTCTTTGACTTTCGATTTTTTTTGTTAATCCTCACCTAAAGATATTTTTCCATTGATTTTTAGAGAATAAAAGGGAGAGGGAGAGACAAAGAGGAAGAAATTTCAATGTAAGAGAGAGACATGGATTAGTTGCCTACCCTTACGTGTCCTGACCAGCTTACAATAGAGGTATGTACCCTTACTGAAATCAAACCCGTGACCCTTCAGGGCTGATGTTCTATTCCCTGAACCACACTAGCCATGGTAACTTCCTAAAGTTTGATTACTAATTTTCCTTTTGAACTTTTATTCCAGTAATTGTATACATGATATAATTAATAATCCTGTTTACCGCACTTTTCCTTTTTATTGACTTCTAATTAGCAGGCAGATGAATTTAATTTACTTGAAGTATGTATAGCAGTGTTACATGAAGAAGTGGAGATCTGGGTGGTCATTGGCAAATCATTTTGCTTTCTGAGCCATAGTTCTTCTTTGCCTGTGAAAGAGGACATTGATTCAGTGATCTTCCTGCTATTTTTCTGATTTTATGCCTCTCTATTGCTTGCCTCTCAAGATTAGGTTTTGTGGACAGACAGATATCAGGAGCCATATGAACCTTGGTGAAACCCAGGTCATTTTGAGTTGTTTCTGTTTTCTTAATGTTCTATGCCCTTGATTCTATTATATTCACCAGTTTATTCTGTTCTTTAGATTTTTAATTCACTTGATTTTTAGATTCACTTATTGATAGATATGTATTTGTTGTTCATAATTTTTATCTTTATCTTTTTCTTCTTCTTCCTCTTCTTAAAGAATACCTTTCAGCATTTCATATAATACTGGTTTGATGTTGATGAACTCCTTTAGTTTTTTCTTATCTGTGAAGCTCTTTATCTGCCCTTCGATTCTGAATGATAGCTTTTGCTGGGTAGAGTAATATTGATTGTAGATTCTTGTTATTTATCACTTTGAATATTTCTTGCCACTTCAGTCTTGCCTGCATAGTTTCTGTTGAGAAATCAGCTGACAATCATATGGGTGCTCCCTTGTAAGTAATGAACTGTTTTTCTCTTGCTGCTTTTAATATTCTCTCTTTGTCTTTTGCTCTTGGCATTTTAATTATGATGTGTCTTGGTGTGGTCATCTTTGGATTCCTTTTGTTTGGGGTTCTATATGCTTCCTGGACTTTTATAAGTCTGTTTCTTTCACAAGGTGTGGGAAGTTTTCAGTCATTATTTCTTCAAATAGTTGTCCCAGAGGCTCCTTACACGATCTTCAAATTTTTGGATTCTTTTTTCTTTTCCAGTTGAGTGTTTTCTGCTTCTTTGTATTTCAAATATTTGACTTGATTCTTGCATTACTCTAGTCTGCTGTTAAGTCTCTGTATAATATTTTTATTTCATTAGTGTGTGTTTCATTTCTAGTTGGTCTTTTCTCATCTCCTCGAGGGTCTTGCTAAATTTATCGACCTTTTCTAGGAAATTCTTGAAAAATCTTATAATCACGGTTTTGAACTTTATATCCAGTTGTTTTTTCCCTCCATTTCTTTTGTTTGTGATCTGTTTCTTTGTCTCTGCATATTTCACTGCTTCCCTGAGTTGGTAGAGTAGCTTTGTGTGCTAGTTGTCCTATATGTCCCTGTAGCTCTGCATCCCCAGTTACCTGAGGTGCACTCTCTTGGTGTACCCCTTTGTGGACTATGTGTACAGCCTTGTTGTAGTTAAGTCTTGATTGTTGTTGATATCACTGGGGGGAATTGACCTTCAGGCCAATTGGCTGTGAGGATCAGCTGTGTCTATGTAGGGAGAACTTCTATGCTGGAGTCAGCCTTATGAGACAAGACTTGCAAAATTGCAAAAGCCTCTGTGCTCAGCTTGGATGGGGTGGAGTCTCAGGGTTAAACAGACAGCCTTGGCTTCCTGTCAGCCCTGCCCTATGAGGCCCCTGGGTGACAGTGTCCCTTGGTAATTGCTGCAGCCTCCTCTGCGCGCACTCGCACACATGCGCGTCTCCAGACCTCTGCCTTTTGCGGCTCCCCTGAGTTTCCGTGCACTTTGGGAACCCGTATGAGTCTGGGTCTCCAGGGTCTTGCCCAAAACTGGAGTGTAGTGCATTCAGAACTGGAGTTCAATGCAATCGGGAGGTTCCATTTTCCTTTTGCTAGAGAAAGCCAGAGGCACAATCAGCAGACCTCTGTCTTTTGTGGCTCCTTTGAATTTCCATGCACTCCTCCCTTTTCCCAACAGTCCAGACTCCCCTGTATGAGTCTCGCCCGGAATTGGGGTTCACTGAAGTTGGAACTGGGATTCAGTGCAGTCGAGAGTTTCCGTCTCACTTCCACTAGAGGAAGCCATCCAAGCACTCCACCGCCCATACTCTCCACATGCTTGTCTCCATACCTCAGCTTTTTGCAGCTCCTATGAGTCTCTGTGAGCCCCTCTCTTTCCTTCTAGGTGTAAAATTTCCACTCAGCCAGTTTTACTGTGGTTCTGGATGATAAATGTTCTATCTTTTAGCTATAGTTTTGAAATTGTTGTGCGAGGCAGCAGTTTAGGTGTTCACCTTTGCTACCATCTTGTTTTCTCTCCGCTTCTTTCCTCTTTAACATTTCTCTAGCTTCAAAGCCTTATAACCTACCTAATAGTCAGCACACTCACTACAGTTTCTTTTCCTGCCATCAGGGACTGCCTATTTAGCTGCATATATACCCACTCACTTCTGCACTGTTAACTCTTGCTATAGCAACTGGCATCATCTCAGTCTCCCCCCTTCTCTTGCTTTTCTCTTCCTCTTGTTTTTCTCTTCCTCCTGCCAAGCACTGTTCATTAAACTCTCCTTCCCTAGTTTTATACATTGTGAGGTCAGGGCTGATAACATCTTTCAGAAAGTAGAACCAGGAATAGTTTTAAGATGATTTTACTGGCTGCTTACGAAATTGCTATATTTTCTGTAGCTTGGAAAAGGGGGTGTTTTGAATAAGCCAGGCCATCTGATTAACTATTGTTGAGTTCCTAATTCTGTGGAAAATTCATGAGCGTTTTAGAACTGTGGTTGGCAAACTGTGGCTCACGAGCCACATGCGGCTCTTTGGCCCGTTGAGTGTCGTTCTTCCACAAAATACCACGGCCTGGGCGAGTCTGTTTTGAAGAAGTGGCATTAGAAGAAGTTTAAGTTTAACAAATTTGGCTCTCAAAAGAAATTTCAATCATTGCACTGTTGATATTTGGCTCTGTTGACTAATGAGATTGCCGACCACTATCCTAGAACAATCTGTTATGGCACTGCCTTTTCATTCATTTTGAAATTTTGGGTAGTTCTGCGTGGGTTTTGGTATCTTTTGAGACAAATGAAAAAACTTGGACTCTAGTTCTTCAACTCTGGGCATGTCCCTGTTCTGGAAGATGGTGATTAGAAGCATGCCAATGCCTATTGTCCATGTTTGCTTTGTGGAGGGACTGGATATGCCATTTGGTTATCTAAGATCTACTCCTCAGCAATTTAATCAAGGTCTCTGCTGACCTCAGTCAAACTTAAATTTCTGGATTTTCAAAAAGGGAAAGAAATTTTACCATGTCCTCGGAACTTATATATTTCAAGCCAGAGAGGCTTAGCAGTGAATCTTGTTCTGAGGAAAAGAAGTTTGTTCAGTTACAGATCACAGTGTGTTTTTCAGGGTGGTTGTCCAACAGTTCTGCTTTCCTTTAGAGAGTGTCTCAGTCTTGGAACTGAGGATTGTCTTAGGAAAAAATGAAATGGTTAAGGGATTATTGGGACCCTGAGCACACTTGAATGGAACTGGTATGGTCTGAGACTCCCTGAACTCATTCTTTTTACCTAACTCTTGCGCCTCTAGGATTTCTCTTTTTATGGATTGTGTTATAGGGAAGTACAATATGACCCATATTCCATATAGGTCATTTTTCCCTAAAGCAGAAGCTGGAGGATTTTTTTCTCCTCCTGTAGACCTTAGTTTTGCCTCTTTGGTTGCATGATATCAGCTCTGATGTCTGTGATGTGGAATAACAGTGCCTTGTCTCCAAGCATTTCACAGGTCTTATGAAACTTTCAGATAGAAATGAGGAGGGAATTCATGCCATTGGGCTTTGGAAAATCTTATTGGCTCCATCAGATGAGTTGCTTAATCATGGACTTAGGGAAATCCAGGTTTGTGGAGCCTGATCTGGTTTTATGATTGCTTTATTTTGTATGGCTGGACAGGATACTCCCATACTTTACCTGAAAACAACCTCTTCTATTTCAAGACCATAGCCTTGGCCAAGTATTCCTTTTAATGTTCTTTTTACTCCACTCAAGCAATAAAGAAGTCCAACTGAGTATTTGAGCAGAGTGTGCAAAAACATAAGAAACCACGCTAGTGAAGAATATCTTCCTGATGTTTGGGTTCTCTTGCTTTTCATGCTGGGTCTTTTGCTTGCTGACCCTTGAATCACCTCCTACCCATTTCTACTGCATTTTATGAGCAACCCTTGGTTGAAGATAGGTTGGGAATATTGCTTTTATTTTGTGTAGGTATATTTTGATTTAAACTCATTTTAACTTGTTGCTAGTCCTTTCAAAATACTGATCACCTTATTTAGGTATATAATGGTGGTCATTTCTTTGGAGGAGTGGAGTTAGTGGCATCTCTGTTATTAAGAGCAGAATCCAGAAAGCAAGTCAGGATTGAGGCATTCTTGTTATATACAAGTATCCTCAGTTCTTCAAGAAGAAATGAGAAACTTCTTCCCCTTCTGAGAATGTGTTGAGGACAGCAAAGAAACCATTTCATGCATTGTTAGTGGAGTGGAACTCTAATCTTAAAAGGAATTGGAGATCTTTCTGTTAATAGACATGGGGCTGTAAAAAGTGCCATATAGTTTGGGTGGCTTTTCATATTCTTTCTCTCCACCTGGCTTCTCCCTCTTCTCAGCCCCCCTCCTCATTCCCACTCCCCAAAATTCCAAATGGAACCATGTTTCTCAGTGTGGTTTCAAAGTTGCATTTATCACAATTAATTTGGATTGTTTATTAAAATCAGATTCCTGAGCTCACTTCCCAGATTGAATTAGAAGAGTAATTTTCAGCCAATGTGCCAGAAGAATTTTTAAAAACATGCTATACCTTTAGGGGTACTAATCTCTTTTCCCTTAGCTTGTCAAAGCTAACACAATAATAGCCGTCCGATGTGAGTGCCCTGTCTTGAACCATAAATATATAGATCATATAATAGAGTTGCATCTTATTGGTTAATTCTTGGTACCGGAAACTGTTATATACAATATAGGTAACTGATTTTTTTAAATTCACCTTGGAGCAAAAGGGTAGGTCATTACTATTATTAATTTTTTGTAAATCAATCAAAATTATATCTTTTTTTTTGTCAGCTTGGCAAAAGATATATTTTTTGGTGTGCCACAGAATTTTAGTAATTAGGATATGAGTGCCAAGAGATTAACAAGGTTGAAAAACCCTGAATTAGACTATCTGGGGGTGAATCTGAGAATCTACATTTAAAAAAAGCAATTAATTAAAAAATCTTTATTGTTGAAGTGTACTGTATTATATATGTTCCCCTTCCCCCCCCATTAACCTCTTCTAGCCTGCCCCTACCCCTGCCCCAGGCCTTCACCACCATATTGTCTGTGTCTATGGGTTATGCATATAAGTATCCAAGTTTTTTGGTTGATCTCTTCCCACTCACCCATCCTTTCCCACCTTCCCTCTGAGGTTTGACAGTCTGTTCCATGCTTCTATGTCTCTGGATCTATTTTGTTCATCAGTTTATTTTGTTCATTAGATTCCACATATGAGTGAGATCATGTGATACTTATCTTTCTCTGGCTGGCTTATTTTGCTTAGTATAATACTCTCCAGGTCCATTTATGCTGTTGCAAATGGTAAGAGGTTTTTTCTTTTTTATAGCTGCATAGTATTCCATTATGTTAATGTACCACAGCTTTTTTATCCACTCATCTGCTGATGGGCACTTGGGATGTTTCCAAATCTTAGCTAGAATATGCATTTTTAAAACATCCAGTTGATTTCTTATGAACATTACACTTAGAACTGAAAACAATAGGGTCTTTGACATTATATTGTGACTATGAGGGCAAACTGCTTCTAAGTTTTTTCTTTCTAGATTGCACTTACCATTCTCATCAGGAAGAGCCAGCTACAGAACCCCTCCTAGAAATTCCCATTAATGTAGCTCGCTTTCTGGATTTCTGGTATCATTTCATCCTTTGGAAGGAGTTAAATTTTGCATCCAAACGTGAAGTTTTCAGTGTTGTAGCTGCTGCTCTTTTTTAAAAAATGTATGTGTATATATTTTTATTTATTTCGGTGAGAAAGGGAAAGGGAGAGAGAGATAGAAACATCAATAATGAGAGAGAATCACTGATCAGTCACCTTCACACCTCCCACTGGGGGTCAAGCCCACAACCTGGACATGTGCCCTAATCTGGAATCGAACCCTGACTTCCTGGTCTGTAGGTTGACGCTCAACTGCTGAGCTACACCCTCCATCCTTTAGTAGCTGCTGCTCTTTACATAGCACCTCTAAACAGTCTGGGAGCAAGATTCCGATGTACCTACCCTATCAGTGTGAGAAATAGGAGTTCCCTGCTCAGTAGCATACGCAAGAAAATAGCTGCTTTCCCTAAGACCCTTGTGGAGTAGCCAGATTGCAACCATTGGTCTGGGAGCCTGGCTGGGGATGGGATGGGCCCAGATTCCTGTCCTGGGCAGATTCCTACAGACCTGACTGGAAGCTGCTGAGGAAGTTCCTGTTAACAAATGGAAAGGGTGTTTGCCAGAGGCCCCAGCTTTCCTGTCGGGGGTGCCTGAGCTGATACAAATCCTTGCTGCCTGGGCTGACGGGGCTAGCCAAGTTTCTTTTTGTTGAGTCTTGTTTCCACCCCCAACTCCTCTTCAGTCCTACAGATGCTGGTTTATTTGCACACTCCATGCTGATCTGGGGTTGAAAGCCTCTCATTGTTTTTGAACTCAGTGTTTAGATAACATCACATGCCTGTAGGAGCTAGAGCACTCTGTAAAGGAAATGCCTGGACTCTAACAGACCCACCATTATTCTCTGTATGTGAGTGATGGTGGCCTGTGTTTAGGACCATTATAAGAACATTTTTCTGCAGAGGTTATAAGTTGGGGCCTCAGGGATACCAGGCTGCTTCTTGATGTTTCAGTTCTAGGGACTGTTCTAAGTCTCCTCTTTTTCTTGCCATTCCAAGCATAAAAATTAGTGTCTGTTTGCCCAAGACTTGTGTTTACAAATAGCTGGAGTACCAGAATATTCTTGCCTCTGGTGAGAAGTCTGTTTTGGGGACACGGAACTGACTGGTTAGTTGTGATGTAGACTGTGTTTTTATGACCAGGCAACTCAGCTGCCTTTGTACTGATTTCAGAGGCTCTTTTCCCCATAGGATATCTTTTTCTTATTCCCTTAATTCCCCCATCAACTTTCTTACCAAAAAGAAAGGAAAAGAAAATGCGTTCTCTTCTTTCAAATGTGTTTCTCTTCTGGTAGTATTTTTTAGACTTTTCATAGGAAATAATTTTAAGCCTCAATTAATTGCTTTTTAAATGATTGACAAATAGTATCTCCAGTTCTTAGTAGGAAGTCCCAAAATCAGAATCCAGTTATAGATGTGGTTAAGGGAAACAAGTCATCTTGTTCTTCTAGTTGTAACTGTTTGCTCTGCATTTAATTAAATTTTTTTCTTTAATATTTACTCTTGAGTCATGTCATATGGAATATAAAAGTTTTCTGTGAACAGATTAAAAATTGAAAAATAAAGACAAGTAGTAAAGTGATTTTTGAAAAATATTCAGAATTAACTATAGCCCTGGCCAATTGCTCGGTGTTTAGAGTATTGGCCCACGGACCAAAGGATCTCCGGTTTGACCCAGTTAAGGGTACATGCCTTGTTTGCATATTCAATCCCCAGCCCGGTTGGCAGGAGGCAACCAATTGTTGTATCTTTCTCACGTCTATAAAGTGCCCGGCTAGTGTGTGTCAATGGTTGAGCGTCGAGCTATGAACCACAACGTCATAGTTCAATTCCCATTCAGGGCACATCCCAGGGTTGTGGGCTCAATCCCCAGTGGGCATGTGCAGGAGGCAGTTGATCAGTGATTTTTCTCTTATCATTGATGTTTCTATCCCTTTCTTCCTCTCTCTTCCTCTCTGAAGTCAATAAAGATTTTAAAAAATAATCTATACTAATAAAAGGGTAATATGTTAATTAAACTGGGAGACCTTCCGGACCTCCTTCCAGACAAAGCCATGGTGGCAGGTCCGAGGCAGAGGCAGAGGCAGTTAGGGGTGATCAGGCCAGGAGGGGAGGGCAGTTGGGGGTGATCAGGCCGGCCATGGGGGCAGTAGCGGCAAGCAGGCCAGCATGGGGGAGGGGGACAGTTGAGGGTGAGCAGGCCGGCAGGGGAGAGTAGTTGGAGGTGATCAAGCAAGCAGGCAGGTGAGCAGTTAGGAGCCAGTGATCCTGGATTGCAAAAGGCTGAGGGACACCACCCCCCGTGCATGAATTTCATGCATCGGGCCACTAGTAAAATAGAATTAACTATAAAATATCTGTTATTCTTTCTAATGGTTCTTATATCTCTAATACATATGGTAAATACATCCCTTAAATACTATCTATGATTAGCCAATTAGCGTGGACATGACTCATCTCCCAGCATCTTGGCAGAGTATGTGTTTGATTCTATAGTTAGCTCAGGTAAATGAAATGGCAAATCATTTTAATTTGTCTCTTTTTTCAAGATGCTTGTGTTATCCTTATAAGTAAATTTAGTGGTAATTCACCTTTTGGAGGTTGAAAAGGGGAACTAGTAGAGTAAATAACTTGCTTTAGTGTAATCATGGAGCCTCTCCTATCCTTGTTACTCCCTTCAAGCTTACTGCAGAGAAATATCTTTCTTCCGAAATTCAGATTACAGGCTTGACAGGAACCTGGGCGCATTTGGGGAAGAAATAAGTGCAGTATGTTTTGCAGACCCTTGTCCAGCCTGTCTTACGCCCTATCCCTGTGCTTTGTGCCTTCTAGTTCTCTCCTACGCTATGGTGGCAACCTGTCCCTTCAAAGTGCCATGAGTGTGCGATTCAATAGCAATGGGACTCAGCTCCTGGCCCTGAGGCGTCGCCTGCCCCCTGTGCTCTATGACATCCACTCCCGCCTGCCTGTGTTCCAGTTTGACAATCAGGGTTACTTCAACTCTTGTACCATGAAAAGTTGCTGTTTTGCAGGAGATCGTGACCAGGTAAGTGACTTCTGCATCCCCCTCTGCCTCCCCCCCCCCCCCCCGCTTTTTTTTTTTTAATTTAATTAATCCTTACCAGAGGACATTTTCCCACTATTTTTTAGAGAGAGTGGAAGGGAGAGAGACAGAGAAAGAGAAACATTGATGTGAGACACATCCATCGGCTGTCTCCCACAAGTATCCCAGCAGTATCGAGCCTGCAACCAGGCACATGCCCCCCAAATGGAATTGAACCCAGAACCCTTATATCTGAGCCAAACCAGCTTTGGGCCCCAAACTCTTGCTTTCCTTTTGATTGCTATTCCTGTACTGGTCTTTATTTCTCTTTAGCATAAGGGCAGAAACAATTGAGGGATACAGTAAGTGTCTGGAGATGTTCTGGTTTACTAGTGAGTTTCTTTATCAGGGCTGCCATTGAGTAATGTGAGGCATACACCATAAACCAAGGCTGGCTACAATATGGTTCTGAGCAATCTAGCTCTGCCAAGTTTGTGAACAGATTTTAAGATTCTAAGAATGTATCATTTCAAAAGAAAGGAGAAAGTCCATGGAAAATTAGCTTGCCAAAAGAAGAGATGTATCAATAAACTACAATGATGAATGAAACACTCTAAGTACCATCCAAGAGACATATATCCTGAATGGCCCCTTGGGACGGCATCTTTTTTCTTGGATAAAATGGGCTGAGCAACTTTTTTGAGAAGAAGCCAGATGCTGACTCTTTTTCTTTTTCTTGCCAACATCACAACTGAGGAGAACCTAAGCTGTGAGTCTCCAGCCTTTTCACAGTCAGTATCAAGACACTGATACTGACTTAGAGCTGGCCAGTTCAAAAACATACTTGCATTCTTGACTGTCTGTCTTGGCCACGGAAGTTCTGAAGTGGGTGTCAGTGAATGGACCTATTGGACTGGTCTGAGTAATCAAGATGAAAAAAGACAAATATAAAGAAAGATTGATCAGATAAACAAATGAACTTTTTTTCTTCTCAAACAATATATTTTATTACTACTTCACATTTAGATTGGAAACAGAGAAACCTCATTCTCCTGCTAATGTTTAGTGTTCTCTTTGGATCAAATTTTGACATGTAATTTGCATGCTGTATTCCATCTCTTTAAAGTTATTTGTGGGCCTTGGGCATAAAAGAAATAGTTCTTTGAGAACTTTTGAAGTTCCTGCTTTTTGAAGGCAAGTAGCAAGGGTTTTTCTTAGATTGAGGTTGCTAGGAAATCCCCAGTGTCATAGTTTAAGGATTAGTATATGTAGTAGAAGCATAATATATGCTTGTTGAATTGGGTTGAATGTGAAAGAAACTGCAAATACCTCTTAAGTTACCCAGGCTAGGGATTTCCTCTTTTGTAAATAGAGAATATATATCCAAATTCAGAATTTATATTCAAGTGAGTCCGGGGGCCTATTTACCTGTGATCCACACTTGAAGCCACTAGGTGGCCTCAGTTATATAAGCATTGTCTCCTTGGAGAGGCCACAATGCTAATGACTGTTTTTATTGGCAGTTTGTTTCTTGGGTGGGAAGAAACTAACTGCCAATAAACAGTCTAGAAATGAACAGTCTCAGAATAGAACAAACCATTGTAATTGTCTGCTCTGCAGATTGATCTAGTTTCATTTAGCCTGTGGAGTAATAACCAAGCACCTCCTTCTCTCTCCCTTCTTTCCTTTCTCCCTTGCTTTTATTGATTATCCATCTTCTGCCAATCTCTTAGATATGTATGTATGAGATCCTGTTTCATTTAACAACAAAGAGTAGGCACTATATGTGATGGTTTATAGACTTTTTACCAGAAATACAGAGGCTGAGGGAAAGGTGAAAGAGAATGGATATTGTGTTTCCTTTCAATTTCTCTATATTAGTAGTGAGGCATGGAGTCCTAAAAAGTCTCAGAATTAAGGCTTCTAATCAATATGTAGAACACCATGGTTTCTTTTTTTTAAATTATATTTTATTGATCTTTTACAGAGAGGAAGGGAGAGGGATAGAGAGTTAAAAACATTGATGAGAGAGAAATATCAATCAGCACACCCCCCTACTGGGGATATGCCTGCAACCAAGGTGTATACCCTTGACCGGAATCGAACCTGGACCCTTCAGTCTGCAGGCCAACTCAATATCCACTGAGCCAAACCAGTTAGGGCTAGAACATGGTTTCTTAATCTTGGCATTATCAACATTTTGGTCAGTTAATTCTTCGTTGTGCAGGGTTATCTTGTGCATCATATGGTAGTTAGTAGCATCCTTTCCTCTTCAAACAAAAATGTTTCCAGACATTGCCAAATGTCTATTGGGAAAGGTAAAAGGAGGGGGCAGATTGCCCCTGTTTGATAACCTGTGGCCTAGATTATAATTACCCAGTTTCCCCAGATATACTGGGACAGGTATTGCCAAATGCAAAACCACACAAGGTATTTTGTGATAGTCCTGGTTATGTACATTGACAGGATGTAGTTGTTTTGCCTTTCAGGTTATATATGATGATAAAAATATTGAATGGCTTTTGATTTTCCCTATTCAAATTTGACTGACTTATTTGTGACTTTCATCCTATGGAAAGTTTTTATGGGTACTATATAACCTCTCTGACAAACTAGATAGCTTTTTGATTAGGGTGAGTGGTTTTGTATGGGTAAAGGAGGATGAGAAGTCATTGAATCTAACTTTGGATCAGTTTTAAAGTCTGTTCATAGATTATCAAAAGTATATAACCTGCCCTAGCCAGTTTGGCTCAGTGGCTAGAGCATCAGCCTGCAGATTAAAGGGTCCCAAGTTTGATTCTGGTCAAGAACCTGTAGTTCCGTTGCAGGCTCAATCCCCAGCCAGGGTCTGGGTATGTGTGGGAGACAACTAATCGATGTATATCTCACACATCCATGTTTTTATCTCTCTGTCTCTCCCACTCCCTTCCACTCTCTCTAAAAATTAATGGAAAAACATCCTCAGGTGAGGACTAACAAAGTATATAACCTAGGGAATAGGAAGCAGAGATTTATGTTTTCCTATGTTGTCTACTACTTGGGGACTAAAACATGTAGCTATTCATCATTATCTTGTGTCCATTGACTGTCACATTGCAAGGGCACAATAAATATGTTGGTTGAAGTGAATCTTGAGCACAATGTGTGTAGGGATTTTAGCTTTCTGGGCCTATGGTTTTGCTAACTGTAAATCAGGATTGATCAGTACCATTTTCCTGCTCAACTTCTTAGGGCCTTTGGAAGATGAATTAAATAATGGATTTTTAGTGAAACTAATCAGTTTATATTTTTAAGTGTAGCACAGAAAGCCAAACTTCCTGTCTTATTCTTGGAACAAGTCTCTCAAAAGTGATTTATAGGCTCTGACTTTGCACACTCAGCTGAAGCAGCAGCTGCCACAGTTACATTGTGATCTGTAGGACTAACATGTACAGTCCTTGACTAGTCTAGACAGGATCTTTTTTGCTGTTTTCACATTCCAAAGACTACCCTTTGCTTACAGTGGTCTTTACATTTGATCTGTTCTTGTATAATGTAAGAATGTGCACAGCCTGAGGCTCTGTGCTCTGGAACTCTTTATGTAGTCATAGGCTGGGTAACTATCCCAGAGAGAAATCTGAAAATTTCCATAATAGGAATGAACATGGTAAGAAAGGCACTAAGTGACCTATCAATCTGAAACAGTGTTTTGGCTTTCAATTACAGTGAGACTAGTCAGTTCACACAAATAGACCTAGATATACTGCCAGAGAACATGCACTTCATTTTAGACTGTCCTACATTCATAAAATATTCGTGAGTATTAAAATGAAAGATACATTTCAACAAATTGGACTCAGGGAATAAAGTGTGAAATAAGCTGAGTCAATTCTGTGTCTCCCCCTGCTCATTACACCATTGTTTGAGAATTCTATTATACAACTGTTAGAGATCGTTTTGTATAAACCTTCTTTTCCAGATGAGAAAACAGCAGCTCAGAGAGGTGTGGTACAGATTACACAAGTTAAGACATAAGTTTGTAGAACCCAGACTTTTGAGCTTTCATTAGATACCCCTTTGCACTATACAGTCACATTTAATGCCAGCTCTAGCCAGGCAAGTGGCGAAAATGAGTGAATTGGTCTAGATGTACCATAGGGAGCAGTGGGGACTGTGGCAACAGGAGAGAGCACCCCATCTAAATCTAAAGGACTCCCATTTGAATCTTTGACTCAAGCTTTAGCCCATTGTTGCCATGAGGGCTTCTGGGTGGTTGTTTTTTTTTTTTTAAGGGGTGCCAGAAATAAAGATTTATATGTGAAATCTCCTGATTTTTAAGAATTGCAAAGAATTCATACTTTATTGTATGGATAAGACAAATGTGTGCACCATACCTATTTTTCTCAAGCGCCACCAGTTTGAAACTTCTGTACTTGAGCAGAATGTTTTACTTTCATATTTAGTTTCATGGTCTGTTACTAATTCATAGATCGAGTGGAGACATGTTTTTTTTTTTTTTCTGTCTCTTACTAAACCCTTCCCAACTACATGCTTCCCCCCCCACCCCATCTTTTAAAATAAGAAAGCAAATATTTACTGAGCATCTGCTCTGTTCCAGATGCTATGGTAGATACATTTACGTGACTACCTGTTTGAGATTTTCATTTAAAACCCTATATACAGGGTTGGGCAAAAGTAGGTTTATAGTTATATGTGAAACACAGTTTATTCTTGTATAATTTTCCATGTGAACAACTATAAACCTACTTTTGCTCTACTGTATAATGTCTTCCCACTTTTGGCTGAAAATACATGGCTTATTTCTAATATAATCTTTCAATTATTCAAGTTTAATAACTTCTATCAGATAAGGTGACATAAGTGACATGAGATTGGCTGGGCATCCACAGAAACAATTAGTACACACTCCTGCCCCTTCAAAGCCTGAATTTATCTTCTATCTTTCTTAGCCAGCCCACCTTCTACTCTTGCAGTATAGTGAGGAATCTTGCAGTAAAACAGCAGTCCTTTCTCTCAAGCCTGCCTGAACCCAAAGGTTCTCCTTGCTTTGTGTCATGCTGGATTTTGTGTGTGTTTGTCTTTCGTTTTCTCCCCGAAGCCTGACTGGGTATACATTCTGTCTCCCAAGCTTCACACTCTCCCCTGTATTAACTCAGTGGTTTAAAAAGAAGGCCAGCACTAACCAGTTTGGCTCAGTGGAAGAGCATTGGCCTGCGGACTGAAGGGTCCCGGATTTAATTCTGGTCAAGGGCACATGGTTGCGGGGAGCGTGTAAGAAGCAGCCTATCAATGATTCTCTTTCATTATTGATGTTTCTACTAGTATATCTCTCTCCTCTCCCTTCTCTCTGAAATCAGTAAAAATATATTAAAAAGAAGGCCAATTTTCCACCTGCTAGCTCTTCTGGCACACACTTGTAGGACAGCACTTGGCTTTTGTTTCTTTTCTTTCACAATTTCTTAAATGGCTCTTGTCCTAGATTATGAGAATCCAGCAGAGCAGCTCAGGCTTCGGGGAAGTTAGTCTTTTAGGCTAACAGGTATATGTTGCCTGGAAATGGACAGTGTGGTAATTTTTAAGTCTTCCCTTGCTTTAGTTTCAGCTAATGTCTGGTTTTGGTCTCATCTAATGTTTGTCCTTACAACTTGTTGAAAGAGGAATGGAAAAGTATAATACAATTTTCTTGAAAGGGTTGAGCACAGAAGGGTCTGAGCACTTGAATTGCTTTACACAGGTCTTGCTTTAGAATTTGATGTCAAGGCCTCTGAAATCTTGATAATTTAATAATTTTTTATCTCATTCCCTGGAGAAAAGAGCTGACTTGTACCCTGTGAATCCAAAAAAATGGCCTTGAATACATGGCCTGGTCTCAGACATTACATCACCACTCAACTTTTCTGTGTTGACATTATATGGGTATAGCTGAGGTGCAGGAATTCACCAGTTAGTACGCTCCAGGCCAGTGAAGCACCTTATAAAGTTATAACTTTATTTTTTGTATAATTCCATGCAGTCCTGATTACTCTCACTTGGGGGCCTAGCAGCCCACAGGTTCTTTCTCTGAAATAAAGGCACACTTTTTATAGGGGGAGTTATGGGGAATTCAACTCTTGGTTTCCATCCTATGACTTGCTTTATGACTTTAGGCTCATTTCTTCTCTTTGCCTTTTATATCATATGTTTTTAGCCCTTTAGCTTCTAAAGCAGTTTCTTTTATATAATCTTCCCAATGACCTTTGGGTTTGGTTGGATAAGTTTTATTTTCATATGAAACTGAGGCCTAGAGTAGTTTGAAATGGCAGATCTAATCGATAGTAGAAACAGAACTAGACTCAGTCTCTTGCCTGTGATTGTATCCTCTTCCTTATAAGCATGCTACCACCTGTGTTGTACAGATTAAGTGGTGGTAGCCTCTTCCATGGCTGATGAAAAAAAGCTGAATACAGAATGTTGTGGCAGAGGAATTCCTTGGTTGTTATTTGGGTGAATATTTAAGGATACTTTATTTTATAGAAAGTAGCATGAAAATAATCTCTTTATTAAGTCAACCATTTATAACTCTTTGAATCCTGAGCCTCTCTCAAATTCTGAAAGCTATGAACATTCATTTCAGATTTATTAAAATAACTGAGCTGTATGGGTTCTAAGTAGGAAAAATTCTATTAATAAATGAAATGCTCCATAAAGACAGACAATAATAGTCAAATAATCAGTAAGGGAAGACATTTTGAAAATGTTCTAAATCTCCAACAGCTGCTTGTAACAAGGTAGCCTGCATTACTTAAATATGAACCTTTATTCATTACATATAATATTAAGGAGTTTATGGAATTCCTGAAATAGGGATTTCAGGTATTAGCAATTCTGGATTAAGATTTTACCCATGGATTATATAATCTTTTAGTTCATTTGCTGATGCAGTTTTAGAATTTAGAAAGCTTAAAACATTTTGGAGTGTATGCAGGCCTGCTTGATATCGTCTGGTTTATAATTATTTAGCTGGAAAGGAACACTAGGCACCTGATTTCTTCTTAGGAACAAACGGAATTGATGAAATCTGGTGATACAACATGACAGTTCTCTAATTAATGGTTCCTGGCCAGAAGCCTGGGCTTTACTAAAAAATCCCTCGTAGATATCAATGACAGAACAGAGTATAACCTTTCCTGCTCTACTTTTCCATCTTGCTTGGAGTGTTTACTTTCAGTAGCTCTTCCCTTTTTTGGGGTGTCTTTAAAAAAGGAAAGTAATATTCCTTCCTCTGAACAGTGAAATCTGTGCTTGAATAAAAAGTATAAATACTCATACTAAGACTGAAAGGAGTGATGCCATCTCCCCACTTCCCAGGCCCCATGTACAAAAACTGAGGCCCTGCCGAAACCGGTTTGGCTCAGTGGATAGAGCGTCGGCCTGCGTACTGAAAGGTCCCAGGTTCGATTCCGGTCAAGGGCACATACATTGGTTGCGGGCACATCCCCAGTAGGGGGCGTGCAGGAGGCAGCTGATCGATGTCTCTCTCTCATCGATGTTTCTAACTTCTATCCCTCTCCCTTTCTCTCTGTGAAAAATCAATAAAATATATTAAAAAACAAAACAAAACAAAACTGAGGCCCACAGAGGAGACACTGCTGAAGGTCTTTTGGTTGACAGCCCCTCATTTTGCCAAGGTTTCCAAAAGAGTTTTGACAAATAAAGGTTCATTTTTAAGTAATGCAGGCTACCTTGTTACAAGCAGCTGTTGGAGATTTGGAACATTTTTTAAATTTTTTCCCTTACTGATTATATGACTATTACTGCCTGTTTTTTATGGAGGATTTCATTATTAATAGAACTTTTCCTACTCAGAACCCATACAGCTCAGTTATTTTAATAAATCAAATAATTCTAGGAGCCTAATGGAACCGAAATGGCAAATGATCCAAAGAAGCAAGAATCATGTGACTTCATATGCCAAAAATAGTGTTAATCTTATGGGTATACATACTGGTGTGCTTTTATTGGGAGCCAATGGAATTCTATTTTTTTCCAACCACAAATACAATAAATATATGGTTTTGGCCATTTCCAAAGAAAAATTTCCCTGATTGTTTTAGATGGTGTTTGTGGCAGGCACTGGGTATAAATGATATGATTAAAGGCATATTGGCAAACCTTTTTCTGGAAATAGTCTTCTAGAGAGCACATCACCCTCACCCCCTCATCCTCCACTGACAAAAGGTCAGGGAGAAGTAAGAGCTGTGCTTGATTTAAATGTTAAATTGTAATTTTTTTGCTGTTACTGATTTGGGCTAGAGAGTCATCTGGTTTCTCTATCCTAGTTAGTACTATTAATTAGAAAGGCTTGTCATATACTGGAGAATTATTAATCAGTTACTATGGAAGGAGCCTTGGAGAGAATTGGGTAAGTTGATCAGTGCTCAATCAGTTGAATTGATATGTTTCCTTTTCCATCAACAAATGTTGGAGAACATCAAATGCTGTGCAGATGCCTACACATATATGTATACACAGAGAGAGAAATGTTGAAGGGCCTGTTAAGACATATTCTGTGTTATTAGACTAGTGACCCAGTGCACAAAATTTGTGCATATTAAAAGGGAATTAATTAGAGGAAATATTTTAATATTGCTATTTTCCCTTTCTCTCTAATAGAAGTGTCAGATATGAAAGAAAATTAGTAAAATATATATGAAAATCTTCCTCCTGTCAGAGTCTGGGGCACGCCATAGGAACCAGAGTCAAGTCCTTGCCCACTCATGTGCATCTTGAAATTATGTGAGACCCAGCCCCAGCTGGCCCCACTCCCATTAAGCCCTGCCAGGTGGGGGACACAGCCTCAGGTTGCCTGGCCCAGTGCTGAGGCAGGGGGTGAGGGTGAGGAGGCGCAGAGTCTGAGATCTCTTGGCCTGGCACCAGGCCGGAGGGCACAGCCTGAGGTTCCGCAGCTGAGCGCTGGGGCGGGGGGTGCAGCCTGAGGTCCCCCGTCAAGCCCTGCCAGATGGGGGGAAAGGCCTGATATCTACTAGCCTGGTGCCAGGGTGGGGGCACAGTCTGAGGTCTTTTGTCAAGCCCCACCAGGTAGGGGGTGCAGCCTTAGATCCCCTGCCCCAGCCCAGCACCACACAGCTTCAAGTCCTTGCTGATTGCTCGATAAAGCTCGTTATGGGAACTCGGCCTCCACTGTGGGCACAGCTATCTTGTGTTACAGAATCCCTGCTCTGCTATGGGCGCAGCCATCTGACCATTATGGTGTGACAGTCAGTTTGCATAATTCCTCTTTATTAGATAACGATAGATGGCCTGTGCCTCTTGCCTTCTAAAACTTTCCCTCTTTTTTTAAAATTCTCATCAAAAGATATGTTTAGAGAGTGGAAGGGAAAGAGAGAAACATTGATGTGAGAAAGAAACATCTATTGACTGCCTCCCATAGACACTCTGAACTGAAGTGGAACCAAGGTATGTGCCCTGACGGTGAATTGAACGTGCAACCTTTTGGCATACTGTATGACAGTCCAACCAACCGAGCCACCAGGTCAGGGCACATTTTCCTCTTTTTAATGTGGATTTTGGGTTGGGGTCGGAAGGATTATATGTTTCTAAACTCAATAAGGCCTTAGAATAAAATTGGTGGGTTGTTATCTATATTCCAATTTAGTACTTTTTAAAATATATATATATTTTATTGATTTTCCACAGAGAGGAAGGGAGAGGGATAGAGAGCTAGAAACATCGATGAGAAAGAAACATCGATCAGCTGCCTCCTGCACATCCCCTACTGGGGATGTGCCAGCAACCAAGGTACATGCCCTTGACCAGAATCAAACCTGGGACATTTCAGTCCGCAGGCCAATACTCTATCCATAACCAAACCGGTTTTGGTCCAATTTTGTACTTTTTTTGATTTGTTTAATCAATCATTAAGGTTTGAGTAAAGGTGTTAGGGAGGGAGAAATAGTTACTTTGTTTGAACTTGACTAATACATTCTTTTTTCTAGTAAGCTTCTATTTAGTAAGCAGTTTTGCTATGGCTACGTTTAAATCCTTTTTTGAACCTTCAAGTTGTTAAAAATTTCTTGTGACTTCTGTATATTTAGAGGCATGGGCTTCTTTGGGTATTCATCTAATAAAGGTCCTTCTTAAGCGCATATGTAATTTGGGACTGCTAAGAGCTGAAGTAAGGGGCAGGAGGGGCAGGAGTTCCTGGAGAGTGCTGGACATTATAGCAGTCTACAGGAGAGTAGGGAGCATTACATGAGTCATTGTTTTCTATAATGATTAGTGGATTGACAGAGGACATGTGGGCAAATGAGACAGTGACAGAGTGCTAATACAGCAAACTTTTATTTTTATGGTGGTGGTTCCTTCTTGAAATTGAGAGAAGCACTTGTTTCTCCGCCTCTATGCTTGAACAAGTCAGCACAGTAAAACTGTGATATAATGGACCAATTCAGGTGAGAGGGCATTAAAATTAAAAGTCCATTGTAGATTTTCCAAATGCATATGTTAAAAATTTGACAAATCAGTTAGTTTAGCTCTAGCTGGTTTGGCTCAGTGGATAGAGCATTGGCCTGCAGACTGAGGGGTTCCAGGTTCGATTCCAGTCAAGGGCATGTGTCAGGTTTGCAGGCTCAGTCCCTAGTAGGGGTATGCAGGAGGCAGCCAATTAATGATTGTCTCTCATCATTGATGTTTCTATCTGTCTCCCTCTCCCTTCCTCTCTGAAATCAATCCTATATAATAAAAGCCTAATATGCTATAAGGGTCTGGTGGTCCAGTTGGCTGTTCAACCAGTCAAAGTGTTACATAGTAATGACATGCTAAGGCCGCTCAGTTGTTCGTTATGATGTGCACTGACCAGTAGGTTAGCTTGCTGCTGGGGTCCTGCTGATTGGGTTGGAGCGAGATGGGCTGGCACAACCTGGAGCTTTTCCGCAGTCCCTCCCTGGCTGGCCAACCTCTTGTGTCCCTCCCTGGCCCTGATCATGCACTGGTGGGATCCCTTGGCCTAACCTGTGCCCTCTCACAATCTAGGATCCTTCAGGGGATGTCGGAGAGCCAGTTTTGGCCCTATCCCATAGGCCAGGCTGAGGGACTCCACTGGTGCATGAATTCCTGCACCGGGCCTCTAGGAAAAAAATATTTTTTTAAAAATTAGTTTACCTGTTTTTATTTATGTAGACATGTTTGTGTAATTAAAATTAAGTATGTAATTTCACAGAAAAATTTTCTATATGTATTACTGTAATTTTAAATTTATACTGAATAGATCTAGTAAATACATGCATTCACCAGTCACTGCAGGAGTGTGGCTTAGCACATATAGTTTGAATTTCTTTTGATAGTGATCAGTGTTGGCACTATTTGGTCTTTGTTTTCTTGTTCCTAATAGCAAATGTTTAAATATTTGTGAGTTGGCTGATCAAAACTTGCAATGCTACCCTTGTCGGTTTTGCTCAGTAGTTAGAGCATCAGCCCATGAATTGAAGGGCATGTACCTGAGTTGTAGGCTTGATCCCTGGCCCAGAGTTGGGATGCGTGCAAAAGGCAACCAATCTATGGGTCTCTCTTACATCGATATTTCTCTCTCTCTGCTCTGCCTCCCTTCCACTCTCTCTAATCTAAAAAAATCAATGGAAAAAATATCCTTGGGTGAGATTAACAATAACAACAACAACAACAACAAAAGATTTACAATGCTGTTTGTTTTCTTGAGCACTAACCATTTGAAGGACCACAGTTGGAGGCTTTAGGAGAGGAATCTTTCCAACTGGTCTGATAATGTTAAATATATCTCTGTACTCAGCCCACTTGTAGTAATCTTTATTTCTACAAAGCTTTAAAAAGGAGGAAGGGAAGGAGGGAGAATAAAAGAATTCTTTTGGTTACCTTATGTTTTAAAATAGCCCAGAACTCTGTCCCCTCTCCTGGAATACTCATCTCCCAGATATCCAATAACGTGCTCCTTTATTTCCTTCAGAGTTCTGCTCAAAATGCCATTTTATCTGGGACCACCTATAGAAAATGGAAACTAATCATTCCAGCACTTCCTATATGCCTTAACCTGCTTAATTTTTCTATATACTGCTTACCACCATTGGATACATTACATATCCATGTTCTTTTTCTTTATTTTTCCTCAACCCACTCCACTCACATTATCCTATATAATAAAAGGCTAATATGCAAATTAACTGAGCAGCGGAATGACTGGTCACTGTGACACACACACACTGACCACCAGGGGGCAGATGTTCAACACAGGAGCTGCCCCCTGGTGGTCAGTGCACTCCCACAGCGGGAGCGCCACTCAGCCAGAAGCTGGGCTCATTGCTGGCCAGCTTAGCTGTGGTGGCGGGAGCCTCTCCCAGCTCTGTGGCAGCTTCCCAGGCCTAAGCCAGCAGTTGGACATTCCCTGAGGGCTCCCAGACTGTGAGAGGGCATAGGCCAGGCTGAGGGACCCCCTCCCCCCAGTGCATGAATTTCGTGCATCTGGCCTCTAGTATATGTATATAATTCTTTCCCTCTTCCCAACCAGTAAAATGTAGGTTAAGCTTCATGAGGGTAGGGGCAGGGTTGTTTTTTTAAAATCCTGTATTTCTTTTTCTGGAACAGTGTCCAACATATAGTTGACATTTAGTAAATATTTGTTTAATGAATATAGGGCTGGACTCATTTTTATTTCAGTCTCACAGTCAGCACTATCCTAGTCAGCCAACTTTGAATGCTGGAAAGGGCCCGGCAGATAACCATGAAATGCCATAAATGAATTCCTCAGGAGAGGTTTGTGATTCCAGTGTGTTGAACACTTAAATGGTCTGACTAGACGGCAGTGGGTCAAGGCACCCTCCTTGGAAATCATCCCTAGCTGTTCCCTTGTGGAGGTTCCAAGAGGAAGAGAGGAACAGGAGTTGCCCTTATTTATCCCTGAGAGGAAGCCTGGATATTGTATGCATTTTCTACGTATTTTAGGAGCTGTCATATTAACTCCAACAGGCCTTAACGCTGTGGGAGTTTTCTTCCTTATAAGGCAGTCTTCTGAGTCAGCGTTCCGTCTGGGAGTCAGTCCCCTTTTACCTTTTCATGGCTTTCCCTGGTGAATAGCTGAGTAGGAAAGCGCTGATTCTTCACAATGAAATAGTAAAACCTCTGAAAAGCCCACTCTTGTTTAATATTTATTTATTTATTTATTTTAAATATATTTTATTGATTTTTCACAGAGAGGAAGGGAGAGGGATAGAGAACCTGAAACATCGATGAGAGAGAGACATCGATAAGCTGCCTCCTGCACACCCCCTACTGAGGACGTGCCCACAACCAAGGTACATGCCCTTGACTGGGATCGAACCCCGGACCCTTCAGTCCGCAGCCGACGCTCTATCCACTGAGCCAAACCAGTCAGGGCTAATATTTATTTTGATTATTTAGTTGTGTAGGAGACAGTGTAGCAGGAATTCTATATGAAGTTTTATAGCCTTTTTGAAACATAGAGTATGAAATGATATGTTGAATAATGTTATATGTATATATACAAGATAGACAAAAGTAGGTGTACAGTTGTGAGTATGCGAAACAGAATTAATTCTTTTTTAAAAATATGTTTGTATTAATTTAAGAGAGGAAGAAGAGGGGGAGAGATAGGAACATCAGTGTTAAGAGAGAATTATTGATTGGCTGCCTCCTGCATGCCACACGCTGAGGATCAATCCCACAACCTGGGCATATGCTCCGAGAGGGAATTGAGCCATGACTTCTTGGTTCATAGGTCTGTGCTCAACTACTGAGCCACACTGGCCGGGCCACAGAGTTTATTCTTGTATTATTTATTAATTATTGTATTGTTTTCCATATGAACTGTAAACCTACTGTTGCCCCACCCTGTATATAAATTATTAGTGGACAGTTCTTTTGTGCTCTGCTTTTCCCTCACCCTGCCTATGTGTTTTAATTTGGGTTCAAGTTTCAGGTGCAAGTAGTTTATTTGGAAATGCAGAAAATAGTAGAAGAATGAAGTGAGATAGGGAAAGAAAGGGTGATTTAGTGAGCCAATTACAACTGCAGGCCATTGGAGTTGGTCTTGAGGGAAAAAGGTATAGAAAATTTACTTCAGAGTTATTCCACCTGAGGATAAGGCAGCTGGGATATTGGTTGGATATCCAATCATTTGTTGACCCTGCTCCCAAGGAATGTTCAATCCCTAGAGCAGTGGTTCTCAACCTTCCTAATGCCGCAACCCTTTAATACAGTTTTTTATGTTGTGGTGATCCCCAACCATAAAATTATTTTTGTCGCTACTTCATAACTGTAATTTGCTACTGTTATGAATCTTAATGTAAATATCTGTGTTTTCTGGTGGTCTTAGGAGACCCTGCTAGCTGTTCGCGACCCACAGGTTGAGAACCACTGCTAGAGCAGTCTGGCTGCAGCCTCCTTTGGAGAAACCTTGGTAAAGGGACATGAATACTGCTAATTGGAGATCCAGTGGCGTATACAGAGCAATAAGGCCTAAGAAATTTGAGCATCAAGGAGTGACCTATGGTACACTTTGTATTCCTGTTAAAACAGTAATCTACCTGGCACCATTCCTTTATCTTTGTTCCTTCTATTCCCTCTTTTACCTACATCTGTACCTGAGCTGGCTCAGTGCTCATATCTATCTTGCCTTGCCTCTTTCGTGAATCACCAGGCAGCTGTTTTCTCTAGTGATTTCTGCTTCATGGCATGTGCCTACATGAAAATTTTCTACTTGATTTAAGCTCCTTGGGAACCCAAGTATTACCTTTTATATCTTTGTAACACCTAAGTGCCTGGTACGTAAGTGCTTGGTTAGTTAGAACGAATCGCTCCTCTCAACTAGTAGGTGGTTTTGCTATGAGAGAAAAGCCCTTGAGCTTCTTAATTCCAACTTTCTAACTTAAACTAGTGTAGTGCCATAAACTGCAGGAAGCTACTGGATGGACCCTGAAGCCAGAGCAATGAGGAAATATTTTTTTAAGTATTCAGATTTGTAGTATTAAGTACATTTACATTGTTGGATGACGATCACTATCATCCATCTCCAGATGTTTTTCATCTTGCAAAAACGGAAACTCTGTATCCATAAACACCAACTCCTCTTCCTCCTCCACCATTCTACTTTCTGCCTCTATGAATTTGACTGACTACTCTAGGGACCTCATAAGTGGACTCATACAGCATTTGTCTTTTTATGACTTTTATTTCACTTAGCATAAGTTTTTAGGTTCATGTTGTAGCATGTGGCAGAATTTCCTTCCCTTTTAAGGCTGAAAAATATTCATTTTATGTATAGACCACATTTTGTTTACCCATTCATCTGTTGGGCACTTGGGTTGCTTTCATCTTTTAGCTATTGTGCATAATGCTACTATGAACAGAGGTGTAAAACTCTCTCTTAGAAATCCTGCATTCAATTTTTTCAGATATATACCCAGAAGTGAAATTAATGGATATATGGTAATTTTATTTTTAATTATTTGAGGAACCGTTTGTTTTGTTGGTTTGTTTATTTTGAATAGTAGTCATCCTAATGACTGTGAATTGATACCTCATTGTGGTTTTAATATGCATTTTCCTAATGATTGCTGACGTTGAGCATCTTTTCATGTGCTTATTGGCCATTTGTAAATGGCCATTTTATATTTCTTTTTTGGAGAAAGGTCTATTTAATTCCCTTGCCCATTTTTAAAATCAAGTGGTTTGTTTTTTTGTTAAGGAAATTTTTTAATTGAAGTATAACAGGGTTGATCTTTGAGTTTCCTTGTTTTGAACATATTTATGTAGTCATTTGTCAAGTAACCATGGACTGGTAGCTTAGGGACTTTCAGCTCTGATCTGTCTTCTATCATTTCACAGAGTAATCATAGAATCTTAAAATTAAATTGAGCCTCAGAGAGTGTCTTAGTCTGTTCTGGCTACTATTAACAAAAGTCCACAGACTGGGTGGATTACAAACAATAGTAATTTCTTTCTCACAGTTCTGGAGGCTGAAAGTCCAGGATCAGGATGCCAGCCTGATTGGGTTCTGGTGAAGGTCTTCTCCCAGGTTGTAGACTGCTGACTGCTCCCACTATCCTGACTTCTCCCACTATCTTTTCATGGTAGAAGAGGCTAGAGAAGCGATGTCGGGTCTCCTTTATAAGAGCGTGAATCCCATTCATAGGACTCCACCCTCATGATCTAATCACGTCTCAAAGGTCTCACCTGATACCATTATATTGCATATTAAGATTTCATCATGTGAATTTTGAGGGGGATACATTCAGACCATAGCAGAAAGTGACCATACAAGGAAACTGCACCCATTTCTTTTCCCACTATGCTCTGGGCCCTGTGGATAGCATTTTCGTCATCTTTAAACATGCCTTTCTTTGTCTCCTTTCTCATCTTTCTACAAATATTATGAAAACTGGTAAATTGATTTTTCAAGTGTTGAGTAAAGTATTTGCATTAGGCATGAAGTTATATATATATACTGGACTTAGACTTTTTTTAATTGTGTTCAGTGTTTTTTTTTAAGAAATTTTCTTTATAAAACTATAGGCCTTTTTTCCCCTAGGGAAATAAGGAGATGGGGCCAAGAAGCAATTAGTAATGCTGACCTCAACTTAAAGTAGAACACTTTTGTTAATCTTTGGAAATAAATAAGCTCTCAGAATTGCTCATTGGTTGCTGTTAGACAGTGTTTTTCTGAGTCCTAATTAGAATACATTTAGCTTAGTGTATATTATTCCACAGTGGGCCCACCATTTTTGAAATTAAACTGTTTGAAACTGACACATAAAAGGGGATTGCGTATGCTCCTGGCACTAACTTGTGGCTGAGTTGGTAATGACTTCCTGCTCAAAGATGTGAGCTGACAGCAGGGAAGTTCAGGATGCTTGGCCTTGCATAAAAGCTCCTAAATTTTTTCCTGCATTTAAACATTTTTAGGTTTGTGGTAAAATATACATAACATTATAACCATTTTAAGTGTACATGTGTGTAAATGCACTTAATGCCACAGAACTGTACACTCTCCATCTCAGAATTTTTTCTTTTTTCCTAACTTAAAGTCCATACCATTAAACATAGCTCCCCATTCCTCCCTTGGCAACTACCATTCTTTCTGTCTCTGAATTTAACTAGGTACCTCATATAACTTGAATTATACAATATTTGCTTTTTTGTGTGTGGCTTCTTTCCTTTAGTATGGCTTCAAGATTCACCCCTGTTGTAGAATGTGTCATATACCATTATATGCATATATCACATTTTGTTTATCCATTTATTTGTTGATGGACATTTGGGTTGTTTCTACTTTTTGGCTATTGTAAATATTTTTCTATGAACATTGGTATACAGATATCTCAAGTCTCTGCTTTCATTTACACATACATACACACACACTATAGGTCTGGTGCATGAAATTTGTGCATGAGGGGAGGAGGTGTATGTGTCCCTCAGCCCAGCCTTCACCCTCTCCAATCTGGGAGCCCTCAAGGGATGTCCAACTGCCCTCTCACAATCCAGGACTGCTGGTTCCCAACCACTCACCTGCTTGCCTGCCTGATTGCCCCTAACCACTTCTGCCTGCCAGCCTGATCACCCCTTAACCACTCTCCTGCCAGCCTGATTGACGCCTAACTGCTCCCTGCTGGCCCAATTGACTCTAACTGCCGTCTGCTGCTGGCCTGGTCACCCCTAACTGCCCTCCCCTGCTGGCCACCTTGTGGCAGCCATCTTGTGTATTGGAGTTATGGTCAATTTGCATATTACCCTTTTATTAGATAGGATACACAGGCACACCTAGGAGTGAAATTATTGGGTCATATGATAGTTATATGTTTAACTTTCTGAGGAACTGCCATACTATGTTGCACAGTAGGTACACTATTACATGTTTCCACCAGCAGTGCACAAGAGTTCCAATTTCTCTACCTCCTTGCCAACACTTGTTTTCTGTTGTTTGCTTTTTGGTAATAGCCATTCTAGTGGGTATGAAGTGGTATCTCCTTGTGGTATTGATATTTATTTCCCTAATGATTAATGATGTTGACCATATTTTCCTGTGTTTATTGTCCATTTGTATATTTTTCATTGTAGAAATGTCTGGTCAAGACCATTGCCCATTTTGAATCAGGTTGGTTGTTGCTGAGTTTTAGCCAAGGAGCTTTTTGATTTGCAAATACTTTTAAGAGGGTGTTTGCTTTGTGGCGCCTTTTTGGATATATCTTCACTTGTTTATTTTCAGAGAATCTTTTGATATTTAAGAATATAAATATAGATATATACTAGAGGCCCGATGCATGAAATTTGTGCAAGGGGCTTGGCCCCTGCCCACCACTACTTCATCTGGAAAGACGTCAGGTCTAATTAGCATATATGCTTTTATTATTATAGATTATCAATCAGTTGATATATGTAAATACTTTTTTTGTCCCAACAGTATATCCTTTCAGGCTCTGATGACTTCAACCTGTACATGTGGAGAATTCCTGCAGATCCAGAAGCAGGTGAGTATGTCCCTAGTATAAACCTGCTGCTGATGTTGGCTCTACTGACTTTTGACATGCTGTGCCTTGAAAGAACAGATCTGTAGCTTTAGAGGAAGGTATTTCTCTTTTAACATAATCAAAATTTATCAGAAAAGTGACCAAAGGAAATTATAAAATAAAAATTAGAAGTGAGACTTAACTATAACCTTCATACATATCTGGCATAATGATGCTCAAATCTTTTTCCTCCCAAGAACTTTTCTTTAGGCTTGATAGACCACCTTTATGTCCATTTGCCTCTCTCCTATTTCACAAAGCAAAATAGAATGTTTTTATCTTGTTTTCACATGCTTTTCCTTTATTATCCATCTGCATTTTTGTGCTTATTACTCTACAAATAGTTGTTAAGGCCTCTTTTTTGTCTTTGGCCTCCCTGGTAATGTCAACTGAAGTGAAATTTTCTTTATTGACTGACAAGTGCATTCTGTGGAGTTTGGCTGATGCCAGACATCAAAGAAATTAGGAGGAATATTTCTGCATTTGTTCTAGATGTATTCTGAAGAAAACAAACAAACTATAGCTTTCCATAAATTGGGATCTAGGCCAGCTAAGATTTCAAATAGCATGAATCATTCTTCATTCTTGATAATAGTGACCTTACATGCTCAGTTACCTGTTACACTGGTTGCTTCCTACTAGTAGAAAATGTATATATATTTTTTATTCTCAGGATAGCTTAATGTAGCCATCTGTTCTGAGTTATACATGGCATCAAACTGGCAATTAGAAAAATTATAGAGGACTATGCTCAGTGTATATTGCACAGGTATATCTAGTGCTTAATTTAGGGAAGTTATTGGCTTGTCGGTTGCTGAATTAACAAACATTTGCCTTTCAAAACTTGTTGAGGACCCCTTTGGTATAACTCTTGTTGCTGTGGTCTAGTTACTAAACACATTGCAAAAGGCCTTTTTCCCCTTCTGGAATTTGGAAAGCATGAGTAAAGCAGCTTACTTTTGAAGCACAACCAGAAGGGACAGCGTCATCTATCTGAACCAAAAGCAATGTTCCTGGCCCCATATGTTCTAAATTGATTAATTGATGAATACACTTTGGGCTTAATTGTATCTTTTATTAGATCTTGGAAAATTTTTAATTATTAAGTTGATATGTCAAAATAGAAAGTAGATAATCCTCTTTCCCCAGGGTGTTTTATGGAATCTTTTTCATGTTTGTATAAACAGAGAAAGGGAAAAGAATTAGCAATAGTCTATATTATAAAAGGCCTGTGGCCTTAATATGTAATGACCAAAGACCCAAAGTCTGGCGTGGGTTGGTGGGGCTGTGAGTGCAGTTGTGGGTGGGGCACACACAGGTGGGCAGGGCTACAAGCACTGTGAGGTTGTGTGGGTGGATGGGGCCACACAATTTCACATGCTGGACTTCTAGTATTGCAATATTTTCTTCCCCTGTTGATTTCTCTTCTGACTTAGAATATGGCCCACTGTTGGGCTGACTCTGTGAGTAGATAATTATGTAATCTCTGGGTTGGTGGAAACCTGACAGCTGATTTAGGATTCCAATATTAAAACTGGAAAATGGTAACTGGACTTTCCAAGGATTGTATAGGCACAGCTGGCTTAAAGGAATCCATTAAAAGCATATTTGTTTTGATCCTTGTATTCCAGTAATAATTGTAATAGTAACTCAAATCCAAGACAAAAATTTTAACACTTAGAACCTTATAGTCACAGTAAATAAAGAAAAAATTTAATTTGTTAATGAAACTATAATAGAGTTCTCATAAAAATAAATTAGTTTGAAATTTTAGGGGATAAAGTGTAAGTATTATTTAAAGGAAGAAAAAGGAATGATGTAATATTTTTATTTAAAAAAGAACATGTTAGACTTCAAATTCCACGTACCCATGACCTTCTGGTGCACAGGTAGGTTGACACTCCAGCCAACTGAGCCACACTCGCCAGGGCACCATAACAGTCTTATGGTTTTTTTATACTTAATGTCCAATATACAGTAAAAAATTATGAGGCAAGAAAATGTGGCTAATAATCAAGAGAGGGGAACAAATCAATATAAGTCAACCCACAATTTTATGAAGATATTTAAATTAACTGACAGTGACTTTAAATATTATAGATATGGTAAAGAAAATAGAAGAAAAGATGAACAAAATGGATAAAAATATGGAGAGTTTCAACAAAATTGGAATCTAGGAAAATAATTTTATAAAACTGAAATGTCTAAAATTAAGAATTTATTGGATGAGTTTAACCTCCAAAAGGCAGGTTTGGTGAATAGAAGACAGATCAATAAAAGATAACCTCCCTCACCCCCCAAAAAATGATAATCAAACCATAGGACAATGAGAAAAGAGAATGTAAAGAACAGAACAGAGAGCATAAGAAACAAGTGGAACACAGATGATGTATATATATGAAGTTGGTGTTCCAGAAGAATAAGAGAGAAAATGAGCAGAAACAATATATGAAGATATAATAGCTAAATGAATTTTCCAAAACAAATGAAATATACCAATTCTTAGATTCAAGAAACTCAGTGATGACAAATAGGATAAATACAACACACGTAGGCACATCATAAGCCCAACTATTGAAAGCAAAAGATAGCGAGAAGCCCAAAAGCAGCCTGAGAAAATGTGTAAATCAGGAATATGTATATAAAATAGAGAAATATGCTTGTTAACCGGGATGCCATAACGGGTCAACTGGACAGGAGGAGGTTGCACACACAGCATGGGGTGGGGAGGGCAGGGCGGCAGGGGCCTCTGTCGCCTGCACTGGGGGAGGGCCTGATCAGCAGCAGCCACAGGTACTTCAAGGGCCGGAGAGGGAGGCCGGACTGGACTGGCAGCCAGCCGCTGTGGCTGCTGCGGGGCCTGGGGAGCCAGGCAAGGCCGGACTGGTGACTCGAGGGTAGGAAGTGCTGTGTGATTTTGAATATAAACCAGATGACCAGAATTCTATATCTAGGGAAAATAATCCTTCAAAAATGTAGGTAAAACAGTCATTTTAAAAAATCATAGAATTATATTATGATTTAATAGCCCTTAATGAATTAATACATCTAAATATTGAACATCAACAACAACTAACATTTCAAAAGGAAAGGCAATTAGACATGAGCCTCTGGATGAAAGAACAATACTACCCATAGTCTTGCAAAATAAAACCACCCGAATCTGAACAGACCTCAGGATCCACCTTTTGATTTTCAGGAAGTACAGAGGTCAGAGGAGTATATTGTACTGTATTGTGAGGCTACAACCCACAAAATCCAAACTGTCAGAAAATCTTAGACCCATGTTATTCAACAAATACATTCTAATGGGAAAAGAAGGATGGATAAGAAGAAACCTATTGTTAAGAAACGTAAGAGACCTAAAACCAAAAACACCACATGCAATGAGGCATGTAGGGGCCTCTGAATGAATGGCCAGACAATTCCATTTCTTGACCTGGCTGTTGGTTATAAGGGTTCATTAAGCTATAATTTTTATGTTTGATTCCATATCTTTTTTTTAAAATCCTCAATGAAAAAAAATAAGTAAATAGTCGTGGTCAAAAAATAAATCACAATAGGAATAAAATTAAAAATATGGAAGGTTCTCAAGTATTGCATGGATATTTGGCCCAGATCAGGGATCTACAAAATTTTCTGTTTACATACCCATCCCCACAATCATTTTTTTTTTTTAGTTATATGTTACATATAAAGAGTATATATTAAAGTATACTTTTATTGAAGCATAACTTAAATCTCTTAAGATGCCCACCATGATAGGGTGCTTGTTTCCCCGAGGTAACTCCAGTGATGAGAAAGTTTTCTGGAAGTCTTACTCTGCATCCCTCTGCAATCTTTTAAATGTGGCTTACTGAGAAGGGCCATCCTTCCTCCTCAGAGCCTTTTACTCCTTTGAAGATGGCTCTTATGTCCCCTTCTCTCTCTCCTCCAGAGATAGCACCCCCAAGTTTATTTAGCAGCACCTCAACAAAATGATACCGATTTCTTGGATGTACTCATTTCTTCCCTGTAGATTTGTTCTACCTCTGTTTAAGGATTAACTGAATAATGAATAAGTTCAACAGATGTAGTCTGACTAGAACAGAGAAAAACTTTGGCTATTTGCTACATGGTGTTTCAGAAAGTACACACGATCACAGCAGCTGTTTTTGGAGGTCACAGAACCCATGATCCACTCAGACTTAGAGTTGGCTAGAAACCCCATAGTTTCCTCATAGGCTGTGTGGTTGGTCCTGGATTGTATCTTTTATTTGGTGCTTGGGTTTCATTGTACAAAGGACAGTACCTTATAATTATTTCTCTTGTTAGTTTCACTAACTGGGAGTTGAGGTGTTTGTTTTTTCTGTACTTCAACTTTGCATCATCAGTCTGTCACAGTGAGGCTGTCTCTTTGATCATCATCTTGCTTTGCAAGTAACTAAAGTATTTTTTTGGATTATATTTAGCAAACCTAGGTTCATTTGGGGATTCAGTCTTCCTGCTACTATTCTAACCCACATTAAAAAAAAGTTTTTTTCCTAGCCTTCCTTGTTCTTTTTTCATTTTATTTTACTTTTTACTATTTTTAGAGTTAGGTACTTTTATTATAAAAGTAATACAGCTACATACATTTTAAATCAAATAATATTACAAAGCTTTTTAAAAAAATGCAAGTTTCTTTTTCTTCCAATAACATAAATATAATATTTTAAGTTTTAAATTTTGTCCATTGTCCATTGGCTTTCCACTACTGAAATTAGCCACTTTCCCCACATAAGAATCTTTGATTTCCTATCAGGAGGATATTTACCAAGCAGTTGAACTATGGTACTAAGATTCAAATAGGGGAATAGAACTATGAATCTTATACCTGTACATAGATTTTTGTTTAATCCCCATTCCCCCATCTGTGTCTATTCCCAGTCCAAAATCTCTTTCAGTTGGCAACCCCCAGGCCTCTGCTTTTGTGTGGGGAAGGGATAGTTTCCTGACTATGTATAATGAGGGAAAGGTGTGATGATGAAGTTGCTCTTTATGTAGGCTTTCAGTTCATCCTGTTTACAGCCCTACCCTTCAACCTGGCTTCATATTTTTCTATGTAATCTCTATTTTTAAGCCTTGGTGATTCATAGTTCAAAAAATATTTGGCAAAGTTCAGCAAGCTAAACATAACATATAAGGACTAGATGTGGTTCTTGGATTCTAGCTTAGAATGCTTAAAGGATCAAAAGTCTTGTCGAGATATTTCTAATCTAATCTACTGCCTCTTTTGATTTAAACAAATATGGAATGAGGCTGAACTAGTTTTCTATGCATGCCAGTTGAACGTAAGATACTAAGGCAATCTGAAGTTGGTTTCACTGTTATATGTCGTGTGGCATAATCAGATGACAAGCAATCAGCATTTATTGAATGCCTGCTGTGTGTTTAACAGTGTATGCCAAATGCTGGGAGAGCTAGATGGAGAGAAGTCCTGAGTGTGAGACAAAAGCAAGGGCATCTTTTTCTTCTTTGCTCTTTTGTTCAGAAAGACTGACAATCACTGGGGAAATTTTTTTGCTATACAAATTCCAGAGAGATGAAATTTATTCATTATATAAACAACACTGACAATGAATTGGCTAAGTAATTCTCATCAGGCATCCTAGTGGGCTGAGAAAATCATTTTGAGATATAGGATATAAATCCATTGTAAAACCATTACTGGCAAGATTAGGCTTGATATTTTAGTTAAGTCACAAAGTAACTCATTTCTAAAAACCTTTAAAAATAAGAGGAGGACTAGTACTGGGAATTTTACTGTGCCAAAAAACCCCATCAGAATATGTTTTGCACCTCTACAGCACATAGGAAGAGGATCTGTTTTTCTGTGATAATTCTGAAAAGAAAATAAATAGACATGTGTTGTATTGGAAGGAGCATTTGGCTTAAAATCATACCTGCTTTCATGTCCAGTGCTGCCTCTTAAGTAGCTGATCCAGTGATCCATTTGAGGCAAATTATATAAAAACAATTGTCTGAGCCTCAGTTTCTTCTATAAAATTGCCTCTGCACCTACTGCCCCAAATCATGAGATGATTTTTAAAAAATATTTGTTTATTTATTCATTTTAATATATTTTTATTGATTTCAGAGAGGAAGGGAGGGAGAGGGGATAGAGAAAGAGAGAAACATCAATGATGAGAGAGAATCCTTGATTGGCTGCCTCCTGCACACCCCATACTGGGGATTGAGCCTGCAACCTGGGCAAATGCCCCAACTGGAAATCGAGCCATGACCTCCTGGTTCATAGGTTAACGCTCAACCACTTAGCATGCTGGCCAAACTCATGAGATGATTTAATAGTTTCAGAAGCTTTCTGAAAATTGTGTGCTTTCAAATTTAAGACATGTTATTGTTATGTAAAATAAGACCAGTGCCCATCTAGATATATAAAACCCTAATATGAAAATAGACCAAATGGTGGAACAACTGAACAACCTGTTGCTATGACGTGCACTGACCACCAGGGGGCACACACAGCACATATCAGATGTCAGCAGCAGGTGGCAGAGCACAGAACATGGCGGGTGTTGGCCACAACAGGAGGGTGGAGCAGGTGAATGGGGTGCCAGACTTAGGCAGGGTGCCTGTTCCCATCATCTGGGTGAGCTTCTGGTGGTTACTGAAAACTCTTTGCTCCCGCGCACCACAGTCCTGCCCAGTGCTCACACCTGCTGCTGGCACTGGCCCTGCTCACACCATTGTCATTGCCAGAGCCACTGATGGCACCAATCCCAATCTCTCCGTGCCGTCAACACATGGGAGCGGTGGTGGTGAGAGTGGGGCTGCTGATAGACAGCTGACCAGGGCCATGGCAGGAGGGGCCAGGCAGGGGTGTGGAGGATGGGCCAAGACTTGCCCTTGTGCCCACCACAGCTTTGTGGCCCACAGTTCCTTTTAAGGTGCATGAATTTGTGCACTGGGCCCCTAGTAGGTTGTTAATATCCAAAGCATTTTCTCCCTGGTAACTTAAGTATGGATTTGATAACGTGTGGTGAAGGTGGGTATCTCTAGAAAATATTCATATTGCTTTCTCTTTCCTATTCTCCAAGTTCTTGTTGGAAAGGGCTTAGGATTTTCATAAATAGTGTTTTCCCCTGAGACATGCCTCTACACTAAGACTTTACTGTTTATGGAAAGAAATAGAATGTAATTGAGTCAGTAGGCCTGGATTTAAATTCCTTATCCATTCATCTTCTAGTTGGAGATTTTGGAAAACTTATTTAATCTTGCCAAGCTTCTTTTTGTTTTTTTTATATGTTTGTGTGTGTGTGTTGTTGTTGTTTTTTTTGAGAGAAATAGAAAGAGAAGGGGTGGGGGGAGGAAGAGAGAGAGAAAGGGAGAGAAAGAGGAACATTGATATGAGAGAAACATCAATTGGCTGCCTCTCAACCAGGAATGGGACCAGCGACCTGAGCATGTGCCCTGACCATGAATGGAATTGTCAGTCTTTCAATACATGGAATGATACTCAACCAACTGAGCCCCACTGGCCAGGGCCAAACTTAAGTTTCATTCTCTGTAAAATAAGTTAACAGTAACAATAGTAATATCTACCTTCTTAGGGATATTGTGAGGGGTACTCAATAGCCATTCATTGATTGCTATTTTTTTTTATTGATTTCTGAGACAGAGAGAGAGAGAGAGAGAGACTGCCTGATCTGGGATCCAACCCACCACTTTTTAGTGTATGGAAGGACACTCCAACTAAATCACACTGGCCAAGGTCGTCCCCCCACTTTTCTTTAATAATAATTATTTCCATCATCATTTATTCCCCCTCTGGTGCTCTCCGGAATGGTCAGTTATATTGTTTTTGCATGAAGGTTGCTTTTGATTATGTAGTTTAAGAGGGGGGAAGTTATATGACAAATTTTTCCCTGAATGGAAGGGGTAGACATGCAGTTTCATTGCCAAGTCACTGCAGCTACCCCCACTGCCAGTAGGCTGATGAAGTATGCTGGAAATAGCTGTAAATGCATTTTCAGAGGCCTGCCTGTGTGTGCATGCTCTGTCTCCTTTTTCTACACCTGTGTTGACTTTCAATGAGTTAGGCTTGGGCACCTGCTTTTTCCCCATGTAATTAGAAGAACAACTGGTTTTAATTGGTACAAGTAGTTGGTTGTAAGCACATGTGAAGTACAGATGATGAAAGAAGAACTTAGCCTAATTAATGCAATTAAGCATTGCTGTCTATGGGTGCCTTGAGCTTTACTGACAGCACTGCCTGTCCCCATCTGGTTTTTCTTAACTCTTAAGTGGCTCATGATCCCCAGGAGATAGTCACTACTCTTTCTGTCTTGTCAGTACCCTGATTGTACTTCTCTTTATGGTTTGAAACGTGGAGACCTTAGGATTGTTCACTCAGGCCTTTTGGAATGGTTAAAAGGATGTTTAGAAAATTCTTTGAATTATAGCAAAGAAAAGAAGTAGTCCCTTGACTTTTATAGCCATACATTCTTTCCTTTAAAAAAAAAGTTCTTATTAATTTGAGAGGGAGAGAGGAGGAGGAGGAGAGGGAGGAGGGAGAGGGTGGAGAAAGAGAGAGGTGGGGGGAAAGAAACACCAGTGTGAGAGAGTAATGTCGATTGGATGCCAGCCCATATGCATCCCAACCAGGGATTGAACCTGAAACTTAGGTACATGCCTTCCCTGACCAGTAATAGAACCAGAGACCTTTCAGTGCATGGGACAAAACTTAGCCAACTGAGCCACACTGGCCAGAGCTATAACTATAAATTCTTAATTCTACCAGTGGAGTCAGGAACGAAATAGATTGTCTCAACAGGTACTTATCAAACCTCATTTTGGTAGATACAGTCAAACTTTGGTTCTCAAATATCTCCCATCTCAAACAATTCAGTTCTCAACCAAGTTGTTCATGAAAGAATGTCTCGGTTGTTGAACAATACTTTGGTTCTCTACCCAGCAACACTTTCTTGCTGATAGGATCAGTTACTTGTCAAGTAAAGGAGAGAATATGTGAGTATGACTCAGTTTACTGCTAAACCTTGCATTGTTAACATCTCATGAAATTGTGCTGTGCATATTTTTGTTTTTTGTGAGTTTTTTTGCTTTTGTTGCTGCTTATCATTATTAAACAGGGCCCAGTGCACGAATTCGTGCACCTTGAAAGGAACTATGGGTTTAGAGGCTGCAGTAGGCACAGGGGCAGGTCTTAGCTCATCCTCTGTGCCCCCACCCAGCTCCTCCCACCATGGCCCTTGTCTGCCGGCAGCCCCACTCCCGCTTCTCCTATGTGCTGACAGTGCTGGCCCTGCTTGCACCACTGATGGTGCGAAGTGATTGGGGCTGGTGCTAGCAGCAGGTCCGAGTGGCAGCTGTTGTCCTGATCACCACTCAGGAGCAGCGGGAGGTGGAGAAGCCCTCAGGAGTGGTCAGGGCACCGCTCTCACTTGCTGATGGTGCTGAGCAACCGGGACTGGCGCTGGGCATCGGCAGCAGGTGCATGCAGTGCTGGTGCTGGCAAGCAGGGACTCTGGCACCTGCAGCAGGTGCGAGCAAGGTTGGCACTAGCAGCAGGTGTGAGCACCAGGGGGAACCATGTTGCGCAGAAGCAAAGGATTTTCAGTAACCACCAGAGGCTCATCCCAATGACAGTGACTGGTACCCCACTTTGGTCTGGTACCCCCATTCACCTGCTCCACCATCCTGCTGCAGCTGATACCTGCCATGTTTCCGCACATGCCATCTTGTGGTCAGCATATGTCATAGCAACAAGTCATTCAGTTGTTCTGGTTGTTCCGCCTTGTTCCATGGTGTATTTGCATATTAGCCTTTTATTATATAGAATAGGATTGTATAGTAAGTCACTCTCTAGGTCCTGACAACAGCAAAGTGCAAAGGAAAGATGTGAGAACAACAGTAGAGCTTAAAAAAGAAAATCTTAAAACATAAAGAGGCCATCAAGAGTGTCAATGTTACCCTAGCCACTTTGCTCAGTGGTTAGAGCGTTGGTTCACGAGCTGAAAGTCCGAGGTTTGATTCCAGTCAAGAGCATGTACCTCAGTTGCAGGCTCAATCCCTGGCCCTGGTCAGGTGCATGTGGGAGGCAACCAGTCTATCTGTCTCTCTCACATTGATGTTTCTCTATATATATATCTCCCCCTCCCTTTCACTCTCTTTAACAATCAATGGAAAGAATATCCTCGGGTAAGGATTAACAACAACAAAAAGAATGCTAATGTTATGTTGCAAAGGGTGTGAAAGTGCTGTTGAAACAACGATCTCAGGCAATTAAGAAAGGTTAAAATAGATCATTTGGGAGTCTAGAATGGATTAATCCCATTTACACTATTTCTTTTTTTTTTTAATTTTTAGTGATTTTTTACAGAGAGGAAAGGAGAGAAATAGAGATTTAGAAACATTGACCAGCTGTCTCCTGCACACCCCTACTGGGGATGTGCCCGCAATCAAGGTACATGCCCTTGACCAGAATCGAACCCAGGACCTTTCAGTCCACAGACCGACCCTCTATCCACTGAGCCAAACCAGTTTCGGCCCATTTACACTATTTTTAATGGGAAAAAAAGATTCAGGTTTTTTTTAGCAAATCAATTATTTTTTTAAATATATTTTATTGATTTTTTACAGAGATGAAGGGAGAGGGATGGAGAGTTAGAAACATCAGTGAGAGAGAAAAATCATTCAGCTGCCTTCTGCACACCTCCTACTGGGGATGTGCCCAAAGGTACATGCCCTTGACCGGAATCGAACCTAGGACCCTTCAGTCCACAGGCTGATGTTCTATCCACTGAGCTAAACCCATCAGGGCAGCCTTCTTGAACAGCCTTCTGGAATGAATTAAGTTCAAGAACTGAGGTTCCACTATAATTGCCTTAGCCTTCTCCTTCAAGCCTTGTTCCAGAGAAGATGATGAGGGCATTTATTTCAATTTGTTTGTTTATTGGGTATCCTTATATAAGACATTATATTATGCAAAGCCCTATGAGCAATTGAAAGATAAACACTTTCTTGCCCTCAAAGAACTACCAATCTAAGGGAGATGAATAAAGGATACGTGTGTATGTGAGTTGCACAGCCCATAAAAAGGATGATTAAAAAGAAGGCTTGAAGAGAGTGTGGGTATCAGTAAAATTTTCATGGGATTAACATTACAGAGGACCATGAAGGATAGGTAAGATTTTAGTCCCTTTATTTCTCTACTCTTACCATAGCAAAAATAATTTAAAGAAAGAAAGGAAGGAGAAACCAAGATGGCAGCATAGGTAAACACCTAAACTGTTACCTTGCACAACAATTTCAAAACTGCAACTAAATCACAAAACGGACATCATCCAGAACCACAGGAAGGCTGACTGAGTGGAAATGATACCAATGCTATCTGCTTCACCCTGAGACTCTGCCCCATCCAAGCTGAACACAGAGGCTTTTGCAGGTCTTCTCCCATAAGGGTGTCTCCAGTACAGAAATTCTCCTAGTGTAGACACAGTTGATTCTCATAGCCAATTGGCTTGGAGGTTTAATTCCTCCGAGTGATACCAACAACAATCAAGGCTTAATTACAACAAGACTATGCACACAACCCACAAAGGGGGGCACCAAGAATGTCCACCTCAGGTAACTGGGGAGGCTGAATCACTGGGTCCTATCTGACACCTAGCACACAAAGTCACTCTATCAACTCAGGAAGCAGCCAAAATGTGGAGATAAAGAACAGATCACAAATGAAAGAAATGGAGGGTGACAAACAATTGGATATAGAATTCAAAACCATGGTTATAAGATTTTTCAAGAATTTTCTGGAAAAGGTCAATAAATTTACCAAGACCCTCGAGGATATAAAAAAGGACCAACTAGAAATTAAGCATATACTGACTGAAATAAAAAATATTATCAGAAACCTAACAGCAGACTACAGGATTGCAAGAATCAAGGCAAAGATTTAAAATACAAAGAAGCAAAAAACACTCAACCAGAAAAACAAAAAGAAAAAAGAATCCAAAAATATGAAGATAGTGTAAGGAGCCTCTGGGACAACTTCAAGCATACCAACATCAGAATTATGGGGGTGCCAGAAGAAGAGCGAGAGCAAGATACTGAAAACCTACCTGAAGAAATAATGACAGAAAACTTACCCCACTTGGTGAAAGAAATAGACTTACAAGTCCAGAAAATGCACACAACCCCAAACAAAAGGGAGCCATAGAGGACCATACCAAGACATATCATAATTAAAATGCCAAGAGCAAAAGATAAAGAGAGAATATTAAAAGCAACAAGAGAAAAACAGATACCTACAAGGGAGCACCCATACGACTGTCAACTGATTTCTCAACATTAACTATGCAGGCCAGATAGGAGTGGCAAGAAATATTCAAAGTGATGAATAGCAAGAACCTACCCAGCAAAGCTATTATTCAGAATTGAAGGTCAGATAAGGAGCTTCACAGATAAGAAAAAGCTAAAGGAGTTCATCACCACTAAACCAGTATTATATGAAATGCTGAAAGGTATTCTTTAAGAAGAGGAAGAAGAAAAAGGTAAAGATAAAAATTATGAACAACAAATACATAACTATCAACAATTGAATTAAAAATCAAGTGAATAAATCTGATGAACAGAATAAACTGGTGAATGTAATAGAATCAGGGGCATAGAAAGGGAGTGGACTGACAATTCTCAGGGGGAATGAGATTTGGAGGGTGCGGGAAGAGACTGGACAAAAATCATATGCCTATGGATGAGAACAGTGGTGGGTGGGGATAAGGTCAGAGTGTGGGGTGGGAACTGGGTGTAGGGGAGCTATGGGGGAAAAAAGAGGAACAATTGTAATCTGAAAAATAAAGACTTATTAAATTAAAAAAAGCAAGGAAGGAAGAAAATGAATCATTCAAAACTGACAGCAGAAAGATGGAGAAAGAAAAACACTTGGATAATCCACTTCGAGCCCATTAATAGAGACTGCATTTTTCCCTGCATGCATATATCCCATGGTCTAATATATTCACGTCTTTATATCCATTTAGCAAATATTTACTGAAAACCTATATGATCAGCACCATTCTATAGGCTTGGAAGAACAAAAGAGCTCTGCCAACATGGAGCTTACATTCTAGAAGGGAAAATAGACAATGAACAGTAGACACAATAAATT
>JAAGEH010000076.1:16929188-17116552 GCA_011751065.1 Lasiurus cinereus
TGTATGTTTAAAAAGTTAAAAGTACCATGGAAAAGGAAAAGTAGAGCAGAATAAGGGGGACAGGAAGTGGTATTGGGGGAGAGGAATCAGGGAAATGCAGTTTTTGATAGAATATTTAGGATAGTCCTCATTGAAAAGATCACATTTGAGCAAATCTTCAAAGTGGTGAGGGAGATAGCCATGCAGAAATCTGGCTGAAGAACGTTTCAGGTAAAATCAGTGCAAAGGTTCTAAAGTAAAAATGTGCCTGGTGTATATGGGAAACAGCAGGGAAATCAATGTATTGACGCAGAGTAAGGGATGGGAGAGAGTATGTAGGAGTTGAAGTCATAGAGATAAGTGGGACACAGGTGTCTAGTCATGGTTCTTATTGTGAGTGAAATAGAGAGCCATTAGAGAATTTTGAACAGGAATGACCTGATCCAACTTATTTTAACAGGATCACTGCAACTACTGAGTTGAAGATAGACGGTGGGAACGAGGCCCGCCAAGCATAGAACTGAGGAGAATGAGCAAAAGTGTCATATCATATAGTTTTGTGGTGATAGTGGCATGAACTGAGGCAATAAGGGTTGTAATCTAGATATACTTTGAAGGAAAAACCATCAGAATTTTCTGATAGACTAGATTGGGGAAGATAGGGAGCAGTGTCCTGTCCTATAGCCCCAAGTACCATTAAGGACGACTTTGTAACATGATTGATAAATTGCTGTTAGACTAAGGCATAGAAGAAAAACTTAACCAGGTTGCTTTTAGCTTTTGAGTTGAAAGCATAGTCATTCTTGGAGGACTTTTTTGAAGCAAACTAAATTGAAAAAAAAGAGAAGTAACAAGTTAGTGAGAAATGAGTGATGTCCTGACCCTTGAGGGGCCTGAGGGACAAGTCTCTGGCTGAATGTTGTGAAAAGAGGATCATAGGTAAAGAAGGGAAGAAAAATGAGGACCTATATGCTTAGACCCTTCTTTTCTCTAGGGGAACATTTGGCCTTGGCATTTTAGAAAGGTCTTTTTCAGAGTTCTAAGCAAGGAGTTATCTCTGAGTCCCTTGTGTTTCCTAGATCCACCTAAAGTAGTTAGTGCATCACTGATGTTGGAATCTTATTTTATTTTCTGAGGTTTTAGAGTAAAGTGATTTATAGCCTTCCCCACCTCCCTACAACCCTACTGAACCAAAGGAAATATGGCAATAAAGGAACTTTGGCCTTGACTTATTATAAGAGACCCTACAAAGTGGTCCTAGCATGTTTGATTGAGCTGGCCAAACTGATGCACCAGAAAAATGATCATTGGTTTGAACAAAATTGTACAAATAAATGACAGTTCAAGGGTTAGTGTCGCTTTTCCTGAGTGTGTCCTAATTTATTCATTGATACCCATTATTAATGATTAGGTCATGGCTTCATTTGGTAACCATGGGTGAGATTGATTCTCACCAGGCCCCTGACCAGTAGTCTAGAGATGACCCTCAGAGGAGTATATATGTCATTTAAGTTGTAGGAAGAAATAATCTCTGCCTAACTTCTTTCAACTTGATCCATCTAATGATGGGCAGGGTCTGGCTAAGTAATGGAGGAGAGGAGACCCCAAGTTCTTAATGATGCTGGTATTTTATTTTAGCCATTTCAGAATAAAGAAATCTTATCTATCTGAATTACTCAAAACTCCAGAACTGATAAAAATTTATTCTCTGAAAATCATAGTGTCTAACTATATAGTAGCAGCTGTAACCAATCACTTAAAACCTGGAAACCAGAAAAGGAACTATAGATAACCTTTCTGAAGTCCTTTCATTGCTATGATTCTGTGTATATAGCTTTGGTTACGTTAAACAAATGGAAGCAATAATTCTTCCTGTAGCTGTTTACACTCTCAGTCTCTTGATCTATTGGCTTCCTCCTCTTTTTCAGACTTTCTAGGTATCAATTTTGGGTAGAAAGAAGAGAGAAGAATTCATATTAAAACTAGAGGCCCAGTGCACCAATGGGGTCCCTTGCCTTGGCCTGCAGGATCGGGCCAAAACTGGCTCTATGACATCCCCTGAGGGGTCCAGGATTGCAAGAGGGCACAGGCCAGGCTGAGGGACCCCACTGGTACATGATCAGGGCTGAGGAGGGATGCAGGAGGTTGGCTAGCCAGGGAGGGACTGCGAGAGGGATCCAGGGTGTGTCTTGCCAATAGCAAGCTAACCTGCCGGTCATAGCATCTGCCCCCTGGTGATCAATGCATGTCATAGCGGCTGGTTGACTGCTGTTTATCCCCTGGTGGTCAGTGCATGTCATAGCGAGGGGTTGAGCAGCCTTAGCATATTATTAACATATAATGCTTTGATTGGTTGAACAGATGACTGAACACTTAGCATATTAGGCTTTTATTATATAGGATTACTACGAAGAAGAGACCCAGATGAGGTCACAGTGCACAAGAGAGTAATAGAAACGGTTTTTCCATGGTCTGGAATTTTCAAGCATTGATACCCCATTTAAATTCAAGACTTAAAAAGAAAACGAGCCCTGACTAGTGTGGCTCAGTCGGTTGAGTGTTGCCCCGTGCATCAAAGGTTGCTGGTTCAATCCCTGGTCGGGGTATGCAGGAGGCAGTCAATTGATGTTTTACTTTCACACCAATGTTTCTCTCTACCTCTCTTCCTCTCTCTCTCTCAAAAAAAGAAAGAAAGAAAGAAAACCAACCTATAAGATAAATATTTAGAAAGATTTGGAAATCAGTTATGAGCTTCTTACTTTATTCCTATTCAAATCATTTCATTTCTTAAAGGCTACCGATATGGTGGGAAGGTAGTAGATTAGGCATGATAGCCAAATAGACTCTGATTCAAATCCTTGCTCTGCCATGTATTAGCTATATGACTTGAAAGAAGCCACTTAAATTTTCTGAGTTACTTAAATTCCTTTTCTTGGAGGCAGTAGGATTAAACAAGAGATTGGAACTAGGTTTAACCTGAAGTTTCTTTGCTAGTGACCCACCCCAATGGGTGTATAGATAGAAGTAAGATGTTGTTAAACATAGAATTCAGAAGAGACCTTGAGCAGGAATGCTATCTGTTGAATCAGCCTCATATAGAACAAAATTAGACTTGAAGAAATTCCTTGGTGGTGGTGAGATTCCTGTATTGAGACAGCTGTTTTAGATTCCCATGGATCTCTTTTATTTTGAGTAGACTCAAGTTACTTTTCCTTCCCCTCACTGAGGCTATATAGGGGATTCCGTTGTCGCATACTACTTTGGTGCTTAACTTTTTCTGATCCTACTTTTCTTCATAAAATCATAACAGTTCTATGTCTAGTCACTCTTTTCCTTTATGGCTTATTAGCAAATTTGGTGTTAGGTTGAGATATTAATAGTTTTAAATGTATTATCCATTCTGGGTAATTCAAATATTAGTAATGTCAAATATGTGGTGGGGGCATTAGGCAAAGGATATTTTTGTCACCCATCAAGTAGAGTAAGCACCTAGTACTGCATAAGTTGGCACTGCCAAGGGACAGATCAGTACAGTCTGAGACCTTGATGTTATAAAAAAAAAATTTACATGGCAATAAAGAGGAATATCTTCCATGAGGCAAAAGAGGAGTTGTATCGGGATGCCAAAAGCAGAGGACCCCTTCCCCAGAGCCAGAATGTTTCTAGAGAAGTGATGTTTTAGTCATATTTCTTCCAGACACCAAAACAATACATGTTTGGAATGATATTTGAGCAAGGTAGAGTTGGGAGTGCGATGGTATAGAATATGGAGCTGAAACTAGACCTCTAGGGTATGTCATGCTCCTGGTAGAGACTAAGAAGGTATTTATTAATAAGTGAACACTCATTTGTCTGTGTTTGAATGTATCATATTTGCCAGTTTATCAGGTTCACAGGTTGGCCTGTATGTTGTTGATGGTTGCTCAGAAGCAACCTTGCTCAGGACTTGGGTGCATGTGTTCTGTGTGACTGTGATGTTCTGACCAGTGAGGTTGAACCTTTGCGATTATTCCAAGTTCATAAATGGTGACATATTCATTTATGATGCAAGTTCCAGGCCTCTGGTACTTTTCTCAGCCATTGAAGAAAAAAGTTTATGGGATGGTCTTAAAAGTACAGTTTTCTATTGTGACCTCTTGATTTTAATCCATACACAATGTCTTTAAGGCCCACACACTCCAATTTCAGATTCTCAAAACTTGGGCTCTGCTTATTATGAAAGTGACCCAAATCTCTTCTCTTTATCCTTAGTTCTTCCCATCAGGGTAAAAAAAAAAAAAGAAGAAAGTATATACTTTCTTCCATTATTTCCCAGTGGCTTTTGTATATTTGTTTTGTTTGCTATCTGCATCATAGAAATTGAGGGCAAATGGACTAGAGATGTTTTTGTGCATTTGAATAATTACATGCTCTGGTTCTGCTTGTCCCTGGCTCAGCTGCCTAACTGTTCCCGAGCAGTTCTGTCTCATTTTGCTCATGACTGGCTTTTTCTAAGGTAACACTTGGATGCTATCTTGGTATCAAAAAACTTATGAAATGTTTTAAGTAGATGTAGCTTCATTGACAATGGAATTACAGTGGGTGGGCGTGGGCAATGCTTAAAGGCTAAATAAAGGCTCTTGGTAAGAGCACATATGCTGAGAGATATTTCATCTTCCCTCTTCCCATAGCAACTTTGTAAGATTAAGCTATCTGCTGGTGGAATAGTTATAAAGAAACTTGACTCCAGGTCAGAGCTGTTTGCCTGCCATTACTGGAACATATATACTTTCCTCATTTGATTTTTGTTTGCTTCTGTCTTCCCAGGTGGCATTGGTAGAGTGGTCAATGGAGCCTTCATGGTGCTGAAAGGGCATCGGTCTATTGTTAACCAGGTCCGATTTAACCCCCACACCTACATGATCTGCTCTTCTGGTGTAGAAAAGATTATCAAGGTGAGGCAACTTCCTTTTCTGTCCTTTTAGAGAAATTATTACAACTCACAGTTGGAAGAAATATATGTAGGACCTCATATCTAAACATACTAATAGTCTATCAAGATTCTCAATTATTTTGACATATTATAAAATATTGAAAAATATTTTGATTTTAAAAAGAGTGATTTAAAACTTACCTCCTTTCAAGACTATTTTTTTAGATAAGAAACAATGTGTTGTCATTTATTCAAATAATAGAGGTCCAGTCCATGAATTCGTGCACTGGTGGGATCCCTTGGCCTGGCCAGCAATCGGACCAATTGGGGCTGTTTTGCCCCGTCTGTGGGGAGGGACCATGGGAGGTTGGCTGTGGGAGCGCACTGATCACCAGGGAGCAGCTCCCTGTGTTGAGCGTCTTCCCCCTAGTCAGTGCGCATCATAGTGACCAGTTGTAACAGTCACTTAGGCTTTTATATACATGGACTAGTGGCCTGGTGCATGAAATTTGTGCACGGGGGGGGGGGCGGTGCCTCAGCCCAGCCTGTACCCTCTTCAACTGGGGACTCCTTGAAAGATGTCCGACTGCCAGCAGTCGGACATCCCTCTCGCAGTCTGGCACCTTGGCTCCTAACCGCTCACCTGTCTGTCTGCCTGATGGTCCCTAATTGCCCTCCCCTGCTGGCCTGATCTCACCCCTAACTGCCCTCCCCTACCAGCCTGATCACCCCTAACTGCCTCTGCCTGCCTGATCACCCCTAACTGCCCTCCCTGCCTGCCTGATATCACCCCCAACTGCCCTCCCCTGCAGGCCTGATCTCGCCCTGAATTGCCCTTCTCTGCTGGCCTGATGTTGCTCCCAATGGCCTTCCCCTGCTGGATTGATCTCTTCCCAACTGCCCTCTCCCGCCAGCCTCTGCCTTAGCCCCCACCATCATGGCTTTGTCCAAAAGGAAGTCAGACGTCCAGAAGATGGCCAGTCAACCTGGTTTAATTAGCATATCATCATTTTAGTAGTATAAATAGATTATATAGAATAGGATTGCTTAAATGGGGGTAGGAGGAGCCTTTTTTCAGCAGAAGGACATGCTCTTGGTAGACAAAATTACATAATCCTTATATTTGGACTGATGGCCAGCCATATGCGCTATACTGCGAAACCAGTCATTAAAAAATTGAACCGCTTTCTTATAACTTACACCAAACAGTTCTTGCCCTTAAAACTACTCCTCAGCCCCTATCTTAGGTTCTGCCTTTGCAGTTCACCCAGGTTAGGTCTGATTGGTCGGTTTCTATGCCAGTCAATGTCAAAAGCTCCGCCTCCTAGGCAGCCATTGGCTCCTCGCAATTCACCCAAATTTGGTTCTGATTGGTTGGTTTCTATGCCAGTCAGCATCAAAAGCTCCACCTCCTAGGCAGTCATTGGCTCCTCGCAGTTGACCCAGATTTGGTTCTGATTGGTCGGTTTCTATGCCAGTCATCTATCTCCAGGCCTAATCAGAGAGGCAGTGCTGACTGCAGGACTGACTTGTGGCACCGACCCAGCACTCATTGCCACGGGGGCTGTGGGTGAGACCCTGCTTCTCTCTCTGGGCCTGATCCATAGCCCCTCAGCAGTCAGTGCTGGGGTGCAGCGCCTGCAGCAGCGGCAATCAGTGCAGGACTGACTTCTGGTGTTTGATTGTCTTGTTTGGTCATTTTGGACGTTCCGGACCCTGGCTCTTTAAGTATATAGATATTGAAGTTTTAACTCACAAGATGTTCACTTAGAGGCTTTTGTGAAGAGCTGGGTTTTGAAAAGCATCAATAGAAAACAGAATAATTATTTCTACTGAGTGGTGGAAGATAACTTCCTTGTGGTCAGAAGAAGTAAATTTATGAAATGTACAGTGTCTATCTTTTGGTTGGATAAACCTAGGCAGATACTTTATGCAACTTCAAGAAACAGACATTGCTTCCCTTCCTGTCCTTGAAGCCATAGAGATAGCCAGGCCTAGGGAGCACTTTCTTGCAGCTTCTGGAGGTTGCCAACATTTCTTTACTTAGGCCACATCACCCTAGATGAGTATCTTCAGATCTCTCTCTGTTCTGCCATTATATCACCTTCTCTTCTGTGTCTCAAAACCATTTTTAAAATAGTCACTAGGCTTTTAAATTATTTGTATGCCGCAACATTTCCAGTGGCCCTTGATCTTGAGTGTGATAAATTCTGATTTCTAAAACTCATCTGTAGGGTAAGAAGCCACTATCCCCTTAGTTAACTAGTGTGCCCTTTGCATTAATTGCTGTCCTAATATGGCACAGAGATGACTGACTGCCAGAATCATAGCTAAATTTTCTCAGGAAAAACCACTGCATGTGGTTGCCATTTAGGCTAAAGACTGCATCAACTGAACACTGACTGAATGAACTTAAGCCTGCCAAAGAACATCTTCACAGCCTGCAACTGAGAGAGCCAGATTGGCTTGTTTTCACAAAAGGATGGTTCACTGCCCATCACTAACATTCCAGTTGCCACTCATTGTTTTCCATACCCAAAAATGAGGATTTGGAACAAATGCTGTCATAACTTAAACTTTAATTAAGGATAGATGATATTCTCTCCTGCCTCTACCCCCTTGCAAAAGTTAAAACTTCTCTTTTATCCCCTCTAAAATGGCCTTGAAAATGTGAGGGAGATTTTAGGGGGAAAGTAAAACTTGGTTTGTGATAATATGGTAGTTTTTGTTTTGTTTTGCTCTTTAAAAATGGCATCTAAAATTAAACCAAGTTATATCTGAAGCAAGGGAAGAAGGGAAGCTATCAAAGATATAATGGAGTTTCAGTCAACATGCTTATTTGTCCTTATTCCAGCTTCTTGCATTTAGATTTTGTTGGTCCTGTAACTTTCATGATTGCATACATTTTCCCATAGGGCTAAAACAGGATTTATAGATCATTTTTATTAACTTTTTCTTTTTACAGATGATGATGTTTATGTTACACACTAGAGGCCTAGTGCATGAAATTCATGCACAGGGGTTGGGGGGGTGGTGTCCTTCAGCTGAGCCTGCACCCTCTCCAATCTGGAACCCCTTGAAGGATGTCAGACTGCCTGTTTAGGCCCGATCCTATCAGGCCTAAACGGGCAGTTGGATATCCCTCTCACAATCCAGGACTGCTGGCTCCCAACTGCTTGCCTGTCTGTCTTCATGATTGCCTCTAACCGCTTCTGCCTGCCAGCCTGATCACTCTCTAACTACTCCCCTGCCAGCCTGATTGCTCCTAACTGTCCTCCCCTGCAGGCCTGGTCTCCCCCAGCTACTCTCCTCTGTGGTCCTGGATCTACCCCAACTGCCTTCCCCTATAGGCATAGTCACCCCCAACTGCCCTCCCCTGTAGGCCTGGTCCCCTCCCCAACTACTTTCCTTTGCAGGCCTGGTCCCCCCAATTACTTTCCTCTGCAGGCCTGGTCCCTCCACTGCTCTCCCCTCCTGGCCTGATCGCCTACAACTGCCCTTCCTTTACAGGCCTGGTCCCTTCCAACTGCCCTCCCTTGCTGGCCTGATTGCCCATAACTGCCCTTCCTTGCAGGCCTGGTCCCTCCCAACTGCCCTCCCTTACTAGCCATCTTGTGTCCACAATGGGGGTAGCCATCTTGTGTGTTGAGATGATGGTCAATTTTCATATTACTCTTTTATTAGATAGGATTAACTGATTGAAGTTAATTATACAGCTACTTAGTGGTAAAGTAGGATAGAGCCCTATTCTTTGTTTTTCCCAGAGCACTGCCATGCTTACCATGCTAGTGAGAAGGCAGCAAGCTGGCAGCCTGATGTCCTGCTGGATTTGATCATCTCAGAAGTCCTTGACTTGGGCAGTCATTGAATTGGCCTTGTCCATTGTATTGCTTTCCTTTCTGCTTTGGCCTATGACTAATGGGTTGGCATGCCCTCTCCAGGTCTGTTGATGTCATTCTTTTTCTCAGAGAGCTCTGCTTGGGCATCTCCTTTAGAAGAAAATTTCCTGCATGACTATACTGTCTTGGATGCTTTGGTGCTGAGTCTCCCCAATTACTATTTAGTCAACTGGAATCCTTACCCTAAAGGTCATAGGTTGGAAACTAGCCAAGCTCTCAGAGGAGAAAGAGAAGAAAATGTTTTCTCTGTGAGGTTATCCAGACTAAACTATGGAGCTTACTGCTTCTAGGTTCCAGTAGGATCTGAATCCTGTCCTACCAGCAAGCACATTAAGCCATTTGAAACGTTTAGTTGGTACCTTCAAACAGCTTTTTGAGTCTGTCTCCTATCTGTCAAGAGAAAACTAACCATGAATTGTCACCCAGGAGAGCCTATGATTTACCTGTGCTTATCAATTTCTGACTGTACTTGCTGTTTCTGAGAAGGTCGGTGGCTCAAAGATCATCATTCCACCATGCTCTAGTCCACCCTGTTACCTGCTTTTCTCTCTCTCTGCTTTATTCTACCTTCTCCCTGTCTGTCCTTCACTGCTGCCTTTCTAGCCCAGAGGAGAAGAATCCTTGTTGTCAGGGCCAGCCTTTTCTCACCCATAGCAGGCTTTCTATCCCCCTGAATGCTCACATTTAGCAAAAGAGGGATCTATTTTGTAGTTAAACACAAGCAGTGACAAGATAGGGCAAATAGGATTTTTTAAAAATATCTTTTATTGATTTCAGAGAGGAAGGGAGAAGGAGAGAGAGATGTAAACATCAATGATGAGAGAATCATTGATCGGCTGCCTCTTGCATGCTCCCTATTGGGGATCAAACCCCCAACCTGGGCATGTGCCCTGACCGGGAATCAAACTGGGACCTCCTGGTTCACAGGTCGACGCTCAGTCACTGGAGCCACACCAGCAAAGCAAATACTTTTTTTTTCCCTCAGAGGCCAATATTTATTCACCCCATATGTGTGATATAACTATTGTGTGCCATTTGTGCTAAGCTTTATAGAGAACACAAAGGTAAAGAAAGGTAATGCAAATCCTTTAGGAATTGATGACCTGGTAGGAGAGACAAGAAAAATAAAGATAATGGGAAATGCAATAGGTATACAAGAGACATCAAAAAATGCTGTGGGAGGAGAGAGATATTTTTTCCCATATGGGGGAATCTCAGTTTATGTAATATTTGAACTAGATTTTGAAGAATAAAGACTGCAAAAAAAAAAAAAAGAAGAAGAGTAGCCAAAACTGGTTTGCTCAGTGGATCGAGCATTGGCCTGCAGACTGAAGGGTCTCAGTTTCGATTTCCGTCAAGGGCATGTACCTTGGTTCTTGGCACATCCCCAGTAGGGGGTATGCAGGAGGCAGCTGGTCGATGTTTCTCTCTCATCGATGTTTCTAACTTTCTATCCCTCTCTTTTCCTCTCTGTAAAAACTCAATAAAATATATTTTTTTTTAAAAAGGAGAGGAGTAATATTGGAAGAGCATTCTAAATGGAGGGAACGGATATTTAATTACTTCATTGAATCAACAAACATTTATTGATCACCTACTGTGTTCCAAGCATTGTGCTTATGAATAAATGCTCAGAAGCAGCGAAGTGTAGGACTGGTTTAGGCCAAAATGATCATGTTTGGCCAAAGTGAAGAGCACAAAAAAGGGAGGACTAAGATATAAGGCTGGGAAGGTAGGTTGGAGGGGGCCCAGATTAAAGAATATGGAGAACATTTGAATAAGAATTGAACTGTATCCTTTTCATCAGCAGCCTCTTGAGCTAAACTTAACACTGGACTTGGAAAGAGAGAGCTGCTTATCCCTCATCCTTTTCTCATGAGCCTTGCCCTATGAGGATGCATGTCTAGCTACCTTTCATATGTCATAAGAAGTTGTATTTTCATTTTTCACTTTCTTGTAAAGAAACAAACAATTTCACAAATGCTTGAAATTTATATTATAGATGATGGAGGATTAAGATAATAGGGACCATCAGTACTTCTTGTGTTCAAAAGTCTCTTTGAGGATGAATCTGAAACTTGCTGATTGAGGCATTCATCTGCTAAATGAAAGAGAAAGCAACCCATTTATTGGTGTTTTGGTATTGACTTTTAGAAATGATTCTTATTTCTACAGAAGAGAAAAGGGTGAAGTCATTTGCTCAGGGACATGCAGTGGGGCTGGGGTTCCTATCTGTTCTACCTGCTCCAGCAGCTCTGTGCTACAGGTCTCCTGAGGCTAAAAAACTGGCTGTCTATGATGAGGGTTTTGTTTTGCTTTGAATCTTAGGATTGGGTAATCTGTTACTTCTATTCACTGCTTAGATGAGGGAGCTGAGCTTTACCCACAGTCACCAGCTAACTAGGAGCTGAGTGAAAACCCACACTCAAAGTCTCCTGCCTCCTGTTCCATTACTCCAGGCTTCAGGAATGAAAGTCTGCCTCAGCTTAATGTATTCCAGAGTCCAAATAAAAGCTGACTTTCAGTGTTTTGGTTTTCATTCCTTAAATGAAGATGTAGGGCTTTGAGTAGTAGATTAGAACCTCAAAACTAGCTTTTTGGATTGTTAGACCAGCATCTTGCTATTAATACTTTGTGCTTCTGTTAACAAATTCTGAGTTTCTATGAAGTTCATATAGATTTAGCTTCATGTTTGAGCACATGGTTAACATTTTACCATTTTTTAAACTGGGGAAGTGTGAGATTTGGTCCAGAATATAATGTAGGACCACAAAACATCCTAAGAGCTTTGCCTCATTTTCCTTTCTACTAAGCCACTAAACTTCTATTCCCTTGGACATCTGTTCTCAGAGATAATAATTTATAGTTTGAGCCAGTTGCTGAAGGCCCTATTTAAATGTTTCTCAAACATTGAATCTCACAAAGGATTTGAGACTCTGTAGATAAATCTTTTATTTCCTGCTACTTATTTTCTACTAACTATATTCTGGTGTTTCTTTTAAGTTGGTTCCCCTTCACTTGCTCATTCCTTGAGTGCTTGTTAAAAATTCAGAACCCGCCCAAACCAGTTTGGCTCAGTGGATAGAGCATCAGCCTGCGGACTGAAGGGTCCCGGGTTAGATTCCGGTCAAGGGCATGTGCCTTGGTTGTGAGCACATCCTCAGTGTGGGGTGTGCAGGAGGCAGCTGATGGATGTTTCTAGCTCTCTATCCCTCTCCCTTCCCCTCTGTAAAAAAATCAATAAAATATTTAAAAAACAATTCAGAACTCTGGCCCTGGCTGATCTGGCTCAGTGGATGGAGTGTCGGCCTGTGGACTGAAGGGTCCAAGGTTCGATTATGGTCAAGGGCACATGCCTGGATTGTGGACTTACTCCCCAACAGGGGGTGTGTGGAAGGCCGCCAATCAATGATTCTCTTATCATTGATGTTTCTCTCCCTCTTCCTTCCTCTCAAATCAATAAAAATGTTTTTTAAAAAATTCAGAACCCTGACACCTCCCCATGACTTACTGAGTCAGAATCTTTAAAGGTAGGTGGGGCTCAGGAATCATTGTTGTAATTATCCTTCAGGTGATTCTTGTGCATTCCAAAATTTGAGAACCACTGCATTCAAACTCCCATGGGTGAGATTATGTAGCTGGAGTGGGGAGAACACCTGAGGAGTTGAAGGCAGGGCACAAGTTGAAGGAGGATTGAATCTGAGTTGGGAATTGGTAGAGAGCTGACCTAGAAGGTTTCTTTAGCTCTTCTTGAAATGGGGATCCTCCAAAGAAGCACTGCCAACCAGGAGTTCAAGTAAAGCACGGAGGGAACAGGCTTCAGTAAATTTATGGAGGCAAATTTGGCTTTGGATAGCTCTGGGGAAGTGAAGCCATTGTCTTGACAGAACATAGGGAATGAGGAGCCACTGTTTTTGGGGTTGGGTGCCATCTAAAGATAGATATCAGCCTGTCAGACAAGAAAATCGCCTGGAATTTTATCTGAGTTGCCATGGCTACTAGCTGATCTAACCAAGCTTCTTTGTGCTGCTCTGTGGACCAGTCTGGCAGTCAGGTGAAGCTAATCATCCTCATTTGCAGTGACAGCTTAATTACGTCGAACTTGATTTTTGCATAATTTATTCAACTTGTAAAGTTGGGCCTTTGCATTCAGACAGACCTGAGTTTGAATCCTAGTTTAGCCACATTTTGGCTATGAATCCATGTTTCTGACCATGGAGTGGAGGGATGTTAAGGGATGGGGTTGCAGTCTTGGGTTGAGGGGTGCCCTATCCCTGCAGTAACAGAAGAGTTGAGGAGCAAGCCAGCAACTCCCTGGTTAAGAGAACCCAGTTTCCTGGGTAACTAATGTCTGCATGTCCAAGAGGGAAGTGCAATGTAGGCAGTTGGCTATACTCATCAAGCTCCAGAAGCAATTCCCATTAGTTAAAAATAGAAATGTTGCAGTTGGAGAGAAGTGGAGTTAGAGGCTGAAATATTAACTGTCACAGAGGACTGACTGCTGGGTCTGTTTCGCTTTGGCAAAGTGGTGCCTCTCTGTGCACGGCTTCAGTCTTCTGAGAGTTTTGAACACATTGGCCAATCTTCAAATCCTCCTGTATCCTTGAGATTATGAAGGGGGGAGTATTGTAATTTTCATTCTACTAATAGAGGAAGTGAAAGGAGCAGGTATGTTTTGGGGGAGATGGTGGGTGATTATCCTGGGCCTAGGGACAGGACTTAGGTCTCCTGACTAATGCTGTGCCCTAGACAAGGCTTTTTCCCATATCTGACGTGAGAAGCCTCGGTTTTCACATGTGCCCCTATATACTCGGTCTGATAAAGACTATTTTTAAAGTTGGTTGACAAGTCCTGGCTAAATGACAGGAAGGGTCTGGGAAAGCTCTGCCTTGGTGTTCTCTATTGCCACCAGGTTTAGAATACTTTCCAATCAGCCCTCCTTGGTCTTGTTTTCACCTTCTGTGCAGATCTGGAGTCCGTACAAGCAGCCAGGATGTACAGGAGACCTCGACGGACGGATTGAGGATGATTCCCGCTGCCTCTACACCCACGAAGAGTACATCAGCCTGGTGCTGAACAGCGGGAGTGGCCTGTCGCATGACTACGCCAACCAGTCTGTGCAGGAGGACCCCCGGATGATGGCCTTCTTTGACTCGCTGGTGCGCCGTGAGATCGAGGGCTGGAGCTCTGACTCCGACAGCGACCTGAGCGAGAGCACCATTCTCCAGCTGCACGCAGGGGTCAGCGAGCGCTCGGGCTACACTGACTCCGAGTCCTCGGCCTCGCTGCCTCGGTCCCCACCACCTACAGTGGACGAGTCTGCAGATGGCGCCTTCCACCTGGGCCCCCTGCGGGTCACCACCTCGAACACAGTGGCCGCAACTCCTCCGCCACCTGCTTGCGAGGACGCAACTTCCCGGCAGCAGCGCCTGTCGTCTCTGCGGCGCTACCAGGACAAACGCCTCCTGGCGCTCTCCAATGAGTCGGACTCTGAAGAAAATGCCTGTGAGGTGGAACTGGACACGGATCTCTTCCCCCGGCCTCGGTCTCCCAGCCCCGAAGATGAGTCCAGCAGCTCCAGCAGCTCTAGCAGCTCCGAGGACGAGGAGGAGCTGAATGAGCGCCGAACGTCCACCCGGCAGCGGAATGCCCTGCGGCGCCGGCAAAAGGCGCCCCGAGAAGAGAAGCCCACTGCTCCGCCCAAGCCCGCCAACACCTACATTGGAGAAGACAACTATGATTATCCCCAGATCAAAGTGGATGACCTCTCCTCCTCCCCCACCTCCTCTCCTGAGCGGAGCACTTCCGCTCTGGAGATGCAGCCTGGCCGGGCATCACCAACTTCAGACATTGAGTCAGTTGAGCGCAAGATTTATAAAGCTTACAAGTGGCTCCGCTACTCCTATATCTCCTACTCAAATAAGGATGGAGAGAGCTCCCTGGTGTCTGGGGAAGCAGACGAAGGGAGAGCGGGAACCAGTCATAAGGACAGCCCGGGCCCTTCCTCCAGTAAGGAAACCTGTCTAAACACCTTGGGGGCCCAAAGGAACCAGGACCTACCCCCTGAAGGCCACAGCAAGGATGCTTTAAAAGAAGGGACTTCTGCTAAAAATCCCAGCATTGCCCCAGGCCATGAGCACAGTGGCCATTCTTGGGCAGAGGCACCGGAGGACATGGCTCAGGACACTAACAATGGTGGCTCCGTAGAACACTCTTTTGAAACCAAGAAGCTCAATGGAAAGGCTCTGAGTAAGGCCCTGAGTAGCCGGGCCGAGGAGCCATCCTCTCCTCCTGTCCCCAAGGCATCTGGCTCTACTCTCAACAGTGAGTCTGGCAACTGTCCCAGGACCCAATCTGACGACAGTGAAGAGAGAAGCCTCGAAACCATCTGTGCCAACCACAATAATGGACGCTTACACCCTCGCCCCCCTCACCCTCACAACAATGGACAGAACTTTGGGGAGCTGGAAGCAGTGGCCTGCTCTTCTCCAGGACATTCAGACACTGACCATAATTTGTCCCTGACAGGGGGACTCCTACATAAAGATTGTTGTGGGTCTGAAATGGCCTGTGAGACCCCCAGTGCTGGAATGAGAGAGGACCCCCCTGATCCCTCAGGCATAGACAGCAGCAGGGCTGTTCATGGCCATGGTGGCCTCAAAAGGCACCGAGTCGAATTGGAAGATACAGATTCAGAGAATTCCTCCTCAGAGAAGAAACTAAAAACATGATAAATACAAAGGGAAAACAAAAAGCTACAAAAAGGAGCTTTACAAAAAAATTTTTAATCCTGTTTAGTGAATACAGAGGAAAGGAAAAAAAAAGTATTAAAGGCACATAAAACCAGGGCCTGAATTTTGTGTCTGATGCTGCTCCCTTCTATTCAACAATGGGTCTGATGTTTAGTTGTCCATTGGCTTGTGCTGTGCTAAGAAAGGGGAAAAAAATCCAAGTTACTCCTTTCTAGTAAAACTTGAGCATAGTGTACCTGTGCAGATTAGATTCCGTCAAAGTAAACCCTTGTTGAGACATTTGATTTGTTCTTGTGTGTGTGTGTACACTGGTACGCGTGAACTCATTGTTTCAGACTTGTCCTTAGTTCTCCATCAGAAAAGGATCTATGGATCTGTGTTTTTTTGCCATCTCACTTTGTTTACATGCCATAGGTGTTCTGGTCTTAACGATGAGTACCTGCAAAGTCAGGTTGTGCTGCCAGTAAGTAGTGGATTTGTGCTGAAAGACTAGGGAGGAGAATAGTCAGGCCTTCAGCCCATTGGCTGTGCTGGAAAGGAAAGCATGGTTCCTTTTCAAAGAAATCTTCCATGTTTTCTCTCAGTAGCACTTCTACATTGAGCATTTAACATAGACGTACTAAAAGCGAAGCATTTTTAATGCTAATAAGAGGTTAGCACTTAAGATGGGATTCAAGAGAACATAGATCTCTGATAAACTTCACTGATTACAAATTGAGTGATGCTGCAACACATGCTATACGGAGGCCATAAAATATAACTAGTTGTGGGTAACACTTTAATCAGTTAGATACTTCGTTCTAAGAGACACTCAGAAGGCCTGCAGGCGCTTCCTTGGCCCCATGGGATGGCGTCTAGGCATATTGAAAGAAGGGGGAAAGATAGCTCTCAAGAACTGTGTGCTCAAACTACTAAAGTGGATGTTATATGTGTGTTAAGTGTAGTAAAGAGCAGAGTGTGGTACTATATTAATTTAATTCAAGCCAAAATGATTGGTGAGAATTGGTGGGCCTAGCATCTTCCCCCAGACTTGCAATTGACAGAGGCTGCGGTGTTCTGACTACATCTCGCAGAGCAGTGGACACCTTGAAGTAACAGAATCTTATTATGTAGGTCTGTTAGGAGGCAGAGTGTGTAGAGAGAGGAGTCACTGGTTTAAGACTCCTGGCTCCTAGAAGAGACTCTGTTTCATTGAAGTACATACAGATTGAGAGGGGAAAAGACCAAGAGATTTTCAGCATTGCAGTGGTAGTTACAGTCACTTGGTTATCAATGAAGGGTTGTGCAAGACAGGAAGGACTAAGGATGACCAGATATCTTGCTGTCATAGATGTCATGAAAAGGCAGGAGAATAGTGGCAAAAAATGAGGAAGAGAGAGAGGAGAACACAATCACTTTCTTGGGCACAAAGGTGCTAGACAACTAGGAGCCCAGTCGGCATTGGTGGAGGCAGCCAATGTGTGACTGGTGTGGCCTCACTGATCCTTTTAGAGGAGGACCTGTCCTACTGGAACTGGGACCAAGGGGAGACAACCTATGCAGGATGAAGACTCGGATGGATTTAGGCACTGGGGGAAGAGGGGTTATTTATAAATAGAAGGTTGTTGGTTAAGCCAAAAGGAGATAGCTTGCTAAGCTTTGTGAAGGGAAAGATGTGCCTGGTCTGTGTGATGTGACTTGGGCGTGAAAACTGTCTTAGGAGAAGGAGCTGAAGGAGTGTGAGTAGCAGTGGGGATGCTTACAATTTAACAATTGTAATCTCACTGGGGGAATAAAAATGGTTCTGTAACCATTAGAATTGCTTTGGATTTGTAATCAAAATGGTTTTATGATTTGTCTTTGACTATTCACAGATAATTGTAAATTCTGGTTTTATAAGCCCAAGTCATTTTACATTTGCTTTTCCAAAATTTATTAAATTGGAATTTTTTAATCCTTTATATACTAAAAAAGATATAATCATTCAGTGTGTGTTTCTCTTCCCCTTCCTAGTCAGCATATCTAATGTTTTTGTTTTATTTAATCAGTAGGTATCCAATCAGTAGGTATTCTTCTTTGACTTCTCTGATAATCCACATATCTTCCTGGGAAATAAAGAAGTGGTTCAAGTTCCCTTGTGAACTAGCCACTTTGTAGTTACTGTTCCCAAATGCAGAATTTGGTCTTTTCATGTTAAAAAGCCATCTCATTTGGGTACTCAAAAGAGAAGTCAAAAGTTTATTCTGGTTCAACTTTAGTATCCAAGAAAGATCCTTTTTTAGTAAGGATGCCTTTCATCCTTGGGAGAGACTCTTCCCAGCACCCCAGGGTCAGCATGCCAGGAGATAGGCCCTCAGGATATCCACAGGAACAGGAGAAATGCTTATCTCCACTTTCATTTCTAGAAATCTGTCTATGATTGTGGTCCTGGAAACCTGGCTGGAACCACTTCCAGGATCCCTTTGCCCAAACCCCGATAGTATAGAGGCTCCAACGTGGAAGGCACATTTAATCTCCAGATTCTTCCAGGAGAGGTCTTTTTACCAGCAGGACTGTGGCACTCATTTGATCAAGAGCTATTCAAAAGTGCCTCGTGTCTTTGTCTGCATCCTATACATAAAAATTTAAGTGGCTGGTCCAGACTTATAAAACCACTTTTCTCCACTTTATTTTCCACCTGGTTTTGTGATTCCTGTGTCTGTAGGACAGCAGGTAAATGAGTAGTTGGCTTGGGGCAAACAAAGGTTGCTACTGTGCTTGGTTTACTAAGCCGGAGTCCCCTGTTTGTCAAGGTGCCTTCCTCTGCTGAAGCCTTACCTCCTCACAAGCCCACCTCTCCCAGCAGCGCTAACTCTTCTCCTGTGTATATGCAAATAAACCTATTATTCACTTCTCATGGCTTCCTCTTCTCTTCCAGGGGAGACTAGGTTTCTTAGACACCCCTCTTCTTACATTTCTTTCCTGGTTTAATTCTTGCCTAGTTGGAAACTTGATTCAAAACTACACTGAAGACCAGAAGAAGAACTGGCCAATGGTCACTGTCACTTCTAGGTATTGGGACAAATGTCACATATGAACAACAAAATGTAGGATATGCAGAGGTATTTACTTGGTCTGGAATTGGTCCTTTTATTAGTTGGGACTGAGGGAGTGAGGCAGTAAAGCAATATTATAAACAGTCCCCAAAGAAATGTTTTCTGATATTCCCAAATAGCAGATTGCTTTTCCTGCCTGTCTCAGGCATGCATTACAAACTTGTTTTCTTAAAAGAAAAACAAACAAAAGGCCTTATACATCCTGCCTCTCAAACTGCCTTCAGTTAACTGTAAAATCTTGCTAGCCAAGACTCTTGTGAGGAAAATAGACCTTCCAATGAAAGATTGTCTTCCCTTAGGATCTGAGCAGGACACTGTGCCAGGGTTGAAACACTAAGGTGAATAGGGCTCGTGAGTCCAGACCTGTCCACAGCAGCAGGAAAATGGACAAAGTGTGTGGTTCTCTCAGAAGAGAGATTTCGGTCTTGAGTGCTTGTTTGTCCTTGAGTACTCATCCTGGAATGAAATAATGTGAATTCAAGTGCTTGGAAGTGATTTTGAATTTCTTTAAAGGACAGTGCTTTCCACATGCAACAGAAGAAAAGTGTATGAAAGAAAATATGAGCCATCTGTACCCTCATTACATTTTACTGTTAGTACAAAGGTGATAAGATGCTTCTGAAAATGGAGGTTTATCAGCAAAGGTAAATGCCACTGGGCCCAGCATAACATGACCAGGAACAAACAGGAAGAGTTGCTCACTTTTCTTCACACAACAGGTTTTACTGGAGCCGTGCAGAAGGGTCCTGCAGTGCTTCTCTGTAAGACAGTCACAGTAAGGAAATGGGATGTCTAGCATTTCAAATGACTGAAGTTGGGAAATGACTTCTTTCTGGAGCCCAATGCCATGAGCTAATGGGGACATTCCAACTGAAGTACAAGCTTACAAGTCTCCCTCTATCTGGCTTTGTTAGTAACCCCAACAACACCAGAGAAAGTCAATAAAACACTAAGGAATCTGGGTGCTGACCCAGGATCCTTAGGCATGAGAGACGTTCTTGTGGTCTAGGGAAGACACTTGTAGGGAAGGGGATTAGAAAGACTGCAGTGGAGGAAATGAAGTATCAGGTGGGTTCAACAGCTTTCCAGATCCCTAGAACTAGCACTGAACAGGACATGAACCAGCATCTGAAACAGTCATTAAGATTGTTCAAAATCCCCAAGTAAAATTCTTCATTTACAATAATGGGCATCAGTAAAAATGCAGGATTAGTTTGGGAACAACTCTCTTGTGTAGAATGTATAAATTCCATGCAATGATGATCATAAAGTCACCTGAACACCAGCACACTTAAATATACTCTATACCTACAACAGGTGAGTGTGTGGTTATTGGTGATTGGCATAGGCTTTCATAGGGAAACAAGCATCCCCAAACTTGACTTCCCAGACAGATTAGTGGGGCCTACCCCTACCACCTTTTTCACTCATTTTCTCTATGCCTCAGAGTCAATGTTTTTTAACATTTCTAGTCTGTCCAAGACCCTTTCGTAAATTGTTAAGCCTAACTCAAATTCTTGAAAACTGAAATACATAGGTCTCTCTGAAATCTGATCTCCCCTCTCCCTACCCCTCCATTCCATGAATTCTCAAGTTGGGGATGGTGAGAACTGCACCAGGTGTTAGGTGCTAGATTGGAGGGGTCAGACCAGACTCAGGTTTGAACTAGAAAAGAATTCAGAGCCAAGACTCAAACTACAGTATAAGAGAACATTTATTTGGAAAATCACAGAAGTACACGTACAAGTAATTTGTAGAAGAAATGGGCTTTGGAAACAAGTTCTAGTAAAGGAAGGGCCCTGGGAGCTTGGGAATGAGGAAGGCGATGATAATGCCTGAAGGGATGACGATGGGGAAGGGACAGGCACGGCATGCTATCAAGAGGGAGAGTACCCTGAGTCCTCTGTCTAAGGGTTTTAAGGGTGAAGATTTTAGGGGAGCTCCCAGGGGGGAATCTCAGTACAATATTCAGCAGCTTTCCAGCTGGATCCTTTCAGGGTTGGACTTTCTACCCATTGATTGGTCAGCACCAGGGCAGGGGGTCATTCAGTGCAGCTGATCCTGTCATCAGCCTTAGCGTCACTTGTCTGGTTTTGCTTCTTTTCTAGGCATCGAGTTGAAATACAACTGAGGCCTAGATGTTATCTCTAGGGAGGAATGGTCAGGGGATCCAAACCATGTGACCATCGATATGCTACAGGAGAAAAGGTCTCCCCGGAGGCAAGGTCCCACCCTACAATTGTCCTTTGCTAGGCACCTATGGCTTTCTGCTCTGATGACCTGTATCTGGCCCATCATCCTTGCTCTGCCCATGTCTGTCTAAGTGCCTATCAGAACCAGTGGATGAGCCAGGATCTCTGACAAGAGTATAACTGCTTAGAGCCTCAAGTTCATCTGTAAAATGGGGAAAGAATGCCTGTCTTGGCATATTGTTAGAGGATTAAATGAGCATATATATAGTTAGCTTGGACCAGTGCCTTGTATACAGAAAGCATTCACATATCTCTCTTTTCTGGTCTCATTGCTTATTGATAGCAACAAGCACACCACATACAGTGGTATCTCAAGATACGAGTGCCCTAACATACGAGATTTTTGAGATACGAGCCATCGAGCGAGCGATTTTTGCTTTGAAATACGAGCAACATTTGAGATAGTAGTAATCGCGCGGATCGGCTGGCTGCACATGACCCACCAGTTTAGCGCGACTCAAGCGTCTCATAGTTTCCCATGCCTCAAGGTTACGGAACGAATTAAACTCGTATCTCGAGGTACCACTGTAGTAGGAAGGCTTTTTGGATGGGGTCTGCCAAGGAATATAGAAGGTAAGTCCAGAGAAAAAATTTACTGTTCATTAGTCTCAAACTATAGGGAAAAAGTAATGTATCCCCATTATAGTGGACTTGACTAAAGCTGGGTTTGGAACCTTGGACACCACCTCCAACTTGGGGAGCCAACTGTCTATAAAAACTCTGAGAGCTGGGAGTTATTTTTTTTTAAAGCCAGGTCTGGCTGACAGAGGCCTCCAGATCCTTGCTTAGGCAGCAGGTCTGCAGCGGGTAGGGGAGGAGTGGCAGAGTAAACTGAAGTTTTAATATGGTGGTGCTGGAGAGGACCCAGACCTCAGGAGCTGGGACAGCACACTTCGCTCTGGCCTTCTGAGCTGAAATTCCCCTGTCTGGTGCCGGGCCAGCCCTAGAGAATCAGGAGAGTTGCAAGCCATGGGAATGCTCTGTGTTTGTGCTAAAGAAAGGTTTTGACCAGAGTTTTGTTTTGTGTGTGTGTGTATTAAATATTTTGCAACATTGGGCTCAGCCAAGGGGAAAAAGGGTCAGAGTTCAGTTCCATTTTACTAAACCCTCAGGACAGATCTGGAGTAGAGATCCTTTAGCCCGTTTGTGGCACGTGGAGAAGGGCAGGCAGAGAATTGTGAGGAAGGTTTTGAATTGCTGATGGAAAAGAGGCAATGGAATTATACTTGGGAGAACAAGCTTTTCAAATAAAACATCTGCCAGGAGAGAAGCCAGAGCAAGGGTGGGGGAGACTGGGAGGTCACAGATGAGTTAGGGCCTAAATTAGCATTTTGACCTGATCCTGAAGGAGCGGGGGTGGTTAGCATCATCATCCAGTCCCGCCCTCATTTTAGAGATTGAGAGCCCAACGCTAGGGAGTGGCTTGGTCTGGCTCCTAAGGCTAGTGCTCTCCTCACATCTTGCTCTTCCTAGATGTGGTTCTTTAATTAGGAGGTTGCTTACCTTGATCTCCCTACCCTCACTCAGCCTGATTCCAGTGGGTTTCTGCTTACAATATGCAGCTGTAGCAAGGGGGTGAAAATGGCCCGGAAGAAGGCAGAGTAAAGAGGGAAAAGCTTTATGCAAAGGAAAAACGGGGCCAGCTGAGCTTGGGCCACCCTCAGAAAATCAACACAAGGGCCCTACACACAGACTAACATGTGCCTTGTCCCTCCCTGTATCTTTCAGCAACTCTGACCACTCCTGGGTTGCTGAATGCCATCCTGGTGTTTCAGCACCAGGAGGTGTCAATAAATCCCTATCCTTCGAATGCCTTTCAGAGAGGAGCAATCAACACTTCTGGAGACGAGAAAAAAATAAAAGGCCCAGGTTGAGGGGGAGGGGAGGGTATTGAGGTCCTTAGATTTTAGGGGCTCAACAGTGGAAGACCTTGTAAGTTGTAAGCACCCAAGGATCAGAAGAGGAAAGAACAAGTTTTAAGTGGAATCCGCCAAGTTGCAGGCTCCGAAAACTGGTTCAAAGCCCTGTGCTCTTCTTGGCTGTCAGGCCCTGGTAAGTAATATCTTTTTCCTAAACTAGCTGTGAGAAACAGCTTACAGCTCAGATCCCTTTATCATTATCTCAGTTTTCAACTTCCCTGCCCAAAGGAAACTCTGGCACTTTGTTCCTCAAGCAGCTGCCTGCGTTGGAATTCATGGGCAAGAGCTGCCAAGTTTAGCCTTCCTGGGGAAGGCTGGTCAGTGCCAACGTGACAACCTTGGGCCCAGCCCCAGTAGGTAGAACAGCTGGTGGAGACTGGCTCATTCCAGGTCTGGCTGACCCGAGGGGCAAGAGTTGGCTGGAAGGCAAGTTTGTCCCTCTGCTCAGGCCAGAATCCAAAGCCTACAGCTCCGCCAGCTTGTCCTTCCGTGGTGAGACCTGTGAGTCTGTCCCAGGCTGGGCTCCTGCTGAATCAGGGCCCTCTGTCTATTACTCCTGAGGCCAGTTGGATCTAGTCAGCAGCTACATCTGGCCCATCCACCCCCTCTCCTCTCCTGATTCGTGGTGCAGTTGACAACCTCATTTCCTCCTAAAATGAAATGGTGTCTCTGAGAGGTGGGATTTGGACCCCCCCTACCCGAACACATGGATGCTGTTTCTACCTCTTCATTCTATAGATTAGCATGTGTGAAATGAAGAATTCAGGGAAAAGCGAGTTCTTGGGTTCCACCCAGAAGGGAGGGGAGAGAAGGGTTAGTGGGTCGATCCTGAACATGGTGCACTGGACAGCAGGGGCTGCAAAGATCTGGGAGGGGGATGGGAGCCCGAAAAGGCGGGAGGACCATGGGTAAGCCTGTCTCTGGGGTATCCTTCAGAAAGAAGTCAGACTTACTGGAATACAGGATATACTGGTATTGGAACAGGAGGCCTGAGAGGCCAGGCTATGTCTTCAAGGGGATCAGCTGTTGTGTCCAACAAAATCATTTGTGTTTTAGTGGGATTTGCTCTTGTGAAGCTGATGCTGTGATAGATTAAAGACTCTGCCCCTTTACCCCTGGGGGCCAAGAGAGCCAAGGGCAAGGCCTGGACAGCCAGGAAGGAGACTCTGGCCAGGCCCTTGCCAGGAACAGCTGACCTTTGGGACAGTAGATGTCCCCTTCAGTTCCCGGACGTGCTCAAGCTGCAGGTTCCTATCTTGAAAATCTAGCATAAGGGAGCCGCTCTGCAGTGATCTCCCGGCACCGAGGGCAGGACACTCCTAAGCCTCTGCAGCCTATGGAGTGCCTAACCCCGTGGTCTATTCGAATGGCACCTCCCAGAGCTGTGGGAGGCATGACCTGGTCACTGCACATCACAGTCCTTCCCCCAAGCTCTGTCAAGTGGAACTGAGTCCAGAGAGGGGGGCATGTGAGCCCTGTGGTTTCCTCCTTTATTTTCTCCCTGCCTTTGCCCCCCCACCCCCCTCCCATGCCAAGTGCACCAGGAATCTTCCCCAAAGCTTTGCACATTATCCTCCCCAGTCTTCCTTCCTCTCCCCTCTTCTGACAGACCCACTGGTCCCATGACTAGCCAGGCTTGGGAGCCCAGGTTGCTGTGCAGTCAGGGGTGGAGGGAAAGCATCTGTGACACTTGCTGAGCCCAGTCACAGGGACTTCCTTCCTCTCGGTCCTCAGTGTGACTTCAAGGCCTAGCAGAGGTTCTGCTGTCCGGTTTCTCAGGCTGCTGCGGTCCAGACCCTCCCTGAGCCGTGCTGTGGGCCCCGCTCTGGGAGGGGCGGTGGGATCGGAGGGTGAGACTGAGAAGTAGCTTCTCGTGATCAGGTCCTCCCTCTGCCTACTTCTGGGCATTTCTCCTCTGCTGCTGCTGCTTTTCCTTCGTCCTGGCAGAGAGGGAACTGACAGGTTTACCCATCTCTAAACTGTCTCTTGAGCCCTGTGTCTACTCTTGGTGCCAAGAAACCTCCTTTCCCTCATGTGCTGAGTCAGAGCCCAAGCGCCCTAGAAAGCAGAAGTAGTGAGTCAGGGAGAGATGGGGCCCGTGGTGGGCTGGAAAGTGGGGCTCCAGGGTGGCCTGGGTAGTAGAATGTGGCCTGAAGAGTCAGAGAGACCAGCAAATCTTTACTTTGTGACATGGAACCGGCTTCAAAATCTGAATTTCTTCACCCACAAAGTTGAGATGGAGCTTACCTTGTGATCCTGCTGTGTGGATTAAAGTAGGTCCTCAGTTAACGTTGGAGATCCATTCCTACGGGGCGACATAATGCGATTTCGCCGTAAGTCAGAACCCATCTACATAAGCACCTACGTCACTCACATAGAGCACATACACGGCAGTAATGAAGTGAAACAGTAAAAAAAATTTAAAAGAAAGATAACAATTTCTGATCTTTACTTGTGGTAAATACAGTAAATAATAAAAAAACATAAAGCACATATGTACATATGTTGAAATGATGGAACTTTTTTTTAATAAATAAATGGGAGATGGCGAGGTAACCACGAAACAACATACGTCATTGTAACCACAAAATGACATACATCGAGTCCGATGTAACCTGAGGACTGCCTATAGTAAATTAATTAATTAATTAACTAATTTATTTATTTATATTTATATTATACACATAATAATCTGGCCATTCAATATGTGTGTGTGTGTGTGTGTGTGTGTGTGTGTGCGTGTGTGTGTTTATATTTTAGAGGCCCAGTGCATGAATTTGTGCATGGGTGGGGTCCGGCCAGCCTGACCAGGGGGAGGGAACATGGTCGGTTGGCTGGCCTGCCTGCTGGTTGAACTCCTGGTGGAGGGGACAATTTGCATATTAGCCTTTTATTATAGGATACACACTGAGTGGCCAGATTATTTTGCGTTCAGAGATCATAATAATCTGGCCACTCAGTGTATATCACCAGCACAATGTTCAGCAGGCCATAGGCACTGGATAAAGAAAGCTGCTATTACTGTTATCATAATCATGTCTTCTTCCAGGGACAATGACCTGCATGTCCAGGATGAGGACAGAAGGCAGAAGAGAGTCCTGAGGACTCCAGAGGTGTCTTCTCCTCCTCCTGCTCTGCTCCCTCGGCATCTGTGAGAAAGTGGCACTGGAAATGAAGCGCAGTGCTATGTAATGCTGGCTTCTCTTTTTGTTCTGAATACTTCCAAGGAAAGCCAGCCACAGAGCAGGAGTTGGAAACCTGAAGCTAGTGAGGGGAAAGAAGGGGGAAGGGTTGGAGGGAGCACCAGGCACTCGCAGCCACTGTGTCCCCTCCCAGCTGCCCTCCCAGTGGCTTTCTGGGACTGTCCAGCAGGAGTATGGCTTTCACTTTTAAAAAGGCAAGTCTGAGAAGTCCAAACTTAGGACAAACCAAAATGAGGACAAAAGGACTCACAAGATGTATAAGTAGATTCTTTGCTAAAGACTTCTGCTGGCGCCCATCTGGTGTGTGAAAGGGCACCCTTGGGTGTGGGGACGCAGAGTAACAGGAGCTCTGAAAGCTCTTCGGTAGACCGGTGGTGCTATAGCCATCCTGAGCGTTGCCGAGATGGGCAATAGCCCTAAGATGTAGGACCTTCCCCCAGGGAAGAAGTTTCTCAGGTTCCACTATCTGTAAGGATTTTAACCTCTCCTTCTAGAAGTCACCACAAATCAAGGGGTAAAAACTCCCAGCTGATCACTTGTCTCCTCCCTCTCTCCTTCCATTCCTTGGCGCTCTTGAGTGCCAAGGAGGGTTTTAGGAGCCAGTCCCCCCCCCGCCCCCAGCACCTCCTCTTCAGTTACAACACACAAAGATGGTCATTATAGGGTCATAGATCTTTGCACACAAAAAGTTTTGGGAATAGTAGTTTTCCTTCAAAATTTTAATCCATGAGGGATTAAGAACAACCTCACTTTATGAGACCAGAATGTTTAAATGGAGCCAGAAACTTAGCAAAGTGATGTAAGACATGAAACAAAATGATATGTCTGTCTTTTTCCTTCCTGGGCAAGGTGCATCTTAGCACTGGCGTCCTGCAGCTTTGCGGATCTACATGGTGAGTATGTGTTTGGGCTATTATTTCTGTGTAAGAAAAATGGATGAGCAATTCCATCTCCTCCTTGTTGCCTCTGTCAGGCGACCGTTCACAATCCGGCACTACCCAGAGTAAGTGTGTGCATATTCTGTGTCCCAGTAATCCACTCCTGAACATACGCTCTAGACATTCTCACCAGGTCGTGGAGGGGTCGTCTACCAAGATGTTCACAGTGGGTGGATGGGTGGTATCAGGGACGTGGGAGCAGTAAAATATTTGTTTCGGTGGAAGTGAATGTGCAAAATGTGGTAGCACCCCATCCTGGTACCCACATAGGTAGATCCAAAAACAAAGCGCTGAGTGAAGAAATAGAATAAAAATTATAACAATACCACGTACATAAATTAAAAGTACACTCACATGAGAGGAATACACATTTATCATAAACGTAAAACAAAAGATACACATAACATGCACAAGAACTGTTACCAATGTGGGAAGGAAAATGAGAGTGGGAAACAGAGATGAACACATAAACTCAGAAAGGAGAGGACCATACAAAAATATGTACCCAAATGTTCATGGCAGCATTGTTCATAATACCCAGAAAGTGGGCACAGCCCAAATGTCCATCAACTGATGAATGGATAAATAAACTGTGGACCATCATACAATGAATTGGCCATGAACAGACATAAAGTACTGATTAATGCTACCACATGGATAAACTTTGAAAACATCATGCTAAGTAAAAAAAGCCAGTCAAAAAGGACCACATATTGTATGATTCCACTTACATGAAATGTCCAGAATAAGAGAATCTAAAGAAACAGATTAAGCCGAAACCACTTTGGCTCAATGGATAGACCGTCGGCCTGCGGACTGAAAGGTCCCAGGTTTGATTCCGGTCAAGGGCATGTATCCTGGTTGCGGGTACATTCCCAGTAGGGGGCGTGCAGGAGGTGGCTGATCGATGTCTCTCTCTCATCGATGTTTCTAGCTCTCAATCCCTCTTCCTTCCTCTCTGTGAAAAATCAATAAAATATATTTTTAAAAAAACAACAGATTAAGGTTGCCTAGGGCTGGAGTGGGGGGCAGTTAAGGAAGAAGTGGGATGTGACTGCTAATGGACGTAGGATTGATATTTTTGGGGTGGTGAAATGTTCTGTTTTTTAAAATTGATTTTAGAGCCAAGACCGGTTTGGCTCAGTGGATAGAGCGTCGGCTTGCGGACTGAAAGGTCCCAGGTTCGATTCCGGTCGGGGGCATGTACCTTGCTTTCGGGCACATCTCCACTATGGGGCAAGCAGGAGGCGGCTAATCGATGTCTCTCTCTCATAGATGTTTCTGACTTTCTATCTCTCTCCCTTCCTCTCTGTAAAAAAATCAATAAAATATATTTAAAAAAAATTGATTTTAGAGGAAAAGAGAGAGAGAGAGAGAGAGAGAGAGAGAGAGAGATCAATTTGCTGTTCCACTTAGTTATGCATTCATTGGTTGATTCTTTTAAAAAAATTTTTAATAAATCTTTATTGTTCCGATTATTATAATTGTTCATCTTTTTCTCCCATAGCTCCCCTCCACCTGGTTCCCATTCCACCCTCTGCCCTTACCTCCCCTCCATTGTCCTCATCCATAGGTGTACATTTTTGTCCAGTCTCTTCCCTTATCCTCTAACCCCTTTCCCCTTGAAAATTGTCAGTCCACTCCCTTTCTATGCTCTTGTTCTATTATATTCACCAGTTTATTCTGTTCATCAGATTTTTTATTCACCTGACTTTTAGACTTATTTGTTGATAGATATGTATTTTTTGTTCATAATTTTTACCTTTACCATTTTCTTCTTCCTCTTCTTAAAAAATACCTTTCAGCATTTCATATAATACTGGTTTGGTGTTGATGAACTCCTTTAGTTTTTTCTTATCTGTGAAGCTCTTTATCTGCCCATCAATTCTGAATGATAGCTTTGCTGGGTAGAGTAATCTTGGTTATAGGTTCTTGCTATTTATCACTTTGAATATTTCTTGCCACTCCCGTCTGGCCTGCATGGTTTCTGTGGAGAAATCAGCTGACAATCATATGGGTGCTCCCTTGTAAGTAATTAACTGTTTTTCTCTTGCTGTTTTAAATATTCTCTCTTTGTCTTTTGCTTTTGGCATTTTACTTATGATGTGTCTTGGTGTGGTCCTCTTTGGATTCCTTTTGTTTGGGGTTCTGTGTGCTTCCTGGGCTTGTAAGTCTATTTCTTTCACCAAGTGGGGGAAGTTTTCAGTCATTATTTCTTCAAGTAGGTTTTCAGTATCTTGCTCTCTCTCTTCTTCTGGCACCCCCATAATTCAGATGTTGGTATGCTTGAGGTTGTCCCAGAGGCTCCTTACACTATCTTCACATTTTTAGATTCTTTTTTCTTTTTGCTTTTCCAGTTTGAGTGTTTTCTGCTTCTTTGTATTTCAAATCTTTGACTTGATTTTTGTGTTCCTCTAGTCTGCTATTAGGTTTCTGTATAATATATTTTATTTCAGTCAGTGTATGTTTCATTTCTAGTTGGTCCTTTCTCATCTCCTCTTGAGTCTCGCTAAATTTATCAAGTTTTTCTAGGAAATTCTTGAAAAACCTTATAACCGTGGTTTTGAGCTCTCTATCCAGTCATTTCATTTCCTCCATTTCTTTTATTTATGATCTGTTCCTTTGTCTCTACATTTTCGCTACTTCCCTGAGTTGGTAGAGTAGCTTTGTGTGCTAGGTTCCTATATGGCCCAGTAGCTCTACCTCCTCAGTTACCTGAGGTGGACACTCTTGGTGCACCTCTTGGTGGACTGTGTGTACAGCCTTGTTGTAGTTATATCTTGATTGTTGTTGGTATCACTGGGGGGAATTGACCTCTAGGCTAATTGGATGTGGGGATCAGCTGTGTCTACTCTGGGAGAACTTCTGTACTGGAATCAGCCTTATGAGACAAGATTTGCAAAATTGCAAAAGCCTTTGTGCCCTCTCTGTGTGCACTTGCACGCGTGCCTCCAGACCTCTGTCTTTCGCAGCTCCCCTGAGTTTCTGTGTAGTCCTCCCTTTTTCTGACAGTCCAGACTTCCCTGTATGAGTCTCACCCAGAACTGGGATTCAGTGCAGTCAGGAGTTTCTGTCTCTCTTTGGCTAGAGGAAGCAACTAGGCACTCTGCTGCCTGTCCTTTCCACTCTCGTGTCTCTGTACTTCAGCTTTTTATGGCTCCTCTGAGTCTCCGTGAGCCCCTCTCTTTCCTTCTAGTTGTAGAATTTCCACTCATTCAGCTTTTCTGTGGTTCTGGATGATGTCCATTCTGTTTTTTAGCTGTAGTTTTGAAATTGTTGTGTGAGGCAGCACAAACCACCATCTTGGTTTTTCCTCCGTTGGTTAATTCTTGTATGTGCCCATAACCTTGGCATATCAGGAAATCTTCTAAACTTAGATTGTAGTGGCGGTTGTACAATTCAAAATAGACTAAAAAAAAAAAACAAAAACCAACCATTGTTGTACTTTTTGCATAGCAGAGTTTTATGGTATGCAAATTATATCTCAATAAACATGTTTAAAAAGAAAAACTGAAGGGAAGCGTGTGCTCACGTGGTTGCCCTCTGTTCCTGCTTTGTGCTTCTGGTTTCATGTGGGAAGTGGGTGAGCTTCACCTACCTTAACCCTGCCCACAGGCCATTGCCCTTGAGTGGTGCACAGTTGCCTCTGGCCCTTCCTGCTTGAAAACCCAGCATTGGCCAAAGGCTCCCTGGAAGCTGACTCAAAGCTGACTCCATGGCAGAATGAATGGGCTAGAGCAGTGCCCGGGGAGGCTCACCCCAGACTCCACAGAGGGCTTTCTCGTCATGGACGTTGGAAAGGACTCCGAGATCTTGGCTGTTATGTTAACTAACCATACGTTTATCACCAGTCAACAGTGTGACTCTAAGAAGACATGTCTTTCCTTCCTGGCTTTGCCAGTATTAGCTGTGTAACTTTAAAATGTTACTTAACTTCTCTGAGCTTCAGTTTCTGTCTCTGAGAAGTGGACCTAAAATTAACTAGAGTAGTTTGGAATAGTGAATGAAGTTATCCATGTGAAAACCTAGCCCTGTTCCTAACACACAGGCAGTACTTGGTAGATGTTTGCTGAATCTGTTTCCGCAAAAACCTCACCTGCTCCTCCAAATGGCCAATCAAAAATACTAATATAATCTTGAATTTGGCAAAATTGGTAGAAGAGTCCATATCATGGGAAGAATAAATTATAATCTTTATAACTTCTGTCAGGTACAAATGACAGAAACCCAATTTAAAGTGACAGCAGCAGAAAAAAGGATTATAGGCCTGGCTGGCATGACTCAGTGGTTGAGCATTGACCTATGAACCAGGAGGTCATGGTTCTATTCCCAGTTAGAAAACATGCCCAGGTTGCAAGCTCAGTCCCCAGTAGGGAACATGCAGGAGGCAGCTGATCAATGATCTCTCTCATCATTGATGTTTCTCTCTCCTCCCTTCTTCTCTGAAATCAATAAAAACATATTTAAAAAAAGAAAAGACAAAAGGGATTGCAGTGGTTTAGTAATGGGGTTGAGTTATTGGGACTTCATTCTACCTCTGTATGCTCCACCTCTTCTCCTTCTTCTTCCTCTTCCTCCCCTTCCTCCTCCTCCTTTATATCATTTTCTGTGGGTGGGCTTCTGTGGCCTAGAAGATTCCTGTCCCTTCTAGCTTATAGACTAAGGTAGGAGATGAGAGGAATCTTCCCACAGATTCTTTTTTTTTCACTTTTTTTTATTTTATTGTGTTACATGTATACATATTTCCCTATTGCCCCCCTCCCTCCCAGGCATACCCCAACCCCCCAGTGTCTATGTTCATTGGTTATGCTTATATGCATAGATACAAGTCCTTTGATTGATCTCTTATCTACCCCACCTTTCCTTAATCTTCCTACTATAATATCACAGTCTGTTTGATGCTTTACTGCCTTTGTATCTATCCTTTTGTTCATCAGTTTACAATGTTCTTTATTATCCACAAATGAGAGAGAGCATGTGTTGCTTCTCCTTCATTGACTGGCTTATTTCACTAAGCATAAGGCTCTCCAGTTCCATCCAGTTTGCTGCAAACCCACAGATCCTTAACCCCCTTCCTCTGGAAACAGAATGGATATGTCCAGTGGTGGGACTACAATCATTGGATGGAAATGACAGAGAAGCCAATTTTCTGTCAAGAATTCCAACACTTTTAAGCCTGAATGTCATCTCTCCCCATTAGGAGACTGTGGCAAATGACAGAAAATGCAGCTCAAAGTGCATGAAGAGTGATGGTGATTGATTGGCTCTCATGGAAAAGTCTTGTGGCAGAGTGTCCTTTCCATTCATCAGGGCACTGTCTCTTCCTCTGCAGTTCTCTCAGCTCTGTCTCCATATGTGTCTGCTTTGTCTCAGACTGGCTTCCTCCATCATAATCAGTCAGAGCAACACAGTGCCTTGTTCTCAGCTGGGGATGGGCCAAGAGTGGCTTCCTGTAGTCACTGAAGGAAAGTCTGAAAGGGTGGCTCTGCCTGGACACTATGGCCAGGGCAACACCCACAATGACTCCTGAAACTAAATGGCAAGAGGCATGGCGTTTGGGCTGATGCATTTTATAGATCAGAGTTCACCTGTAAAAGCACAACTTAACAGTGGGAAAGGGTGGAAGGACACTAAGAACACAGCCACTGCCTACCACAGGGCCACAAATCTCATTTTCAGATGAGGAAATGGAGCCAAAGACCTCCCAAGGTTCTATGCCTAGTTTGTGGCAAATCTAAGACCAGATATCAGTGGTCTTGGCTACTGTTCACTGGTTTTCTGAGTGTTGTTGTTGTTGTTATTTTCCCAAAACTTTTCCAACTTGAGTCCAGGTGAATTTAATTAATTAATTAATTAAATCCTGACCCAAGAATATTTTTTCCATTGATTTTTAGAGAGCATGTAAGGGAGAGGGAGAGACAGAGAGAAACATAGATGTAAGAGAGACAAATTTTGATTGGTTGCCTTCCAGATGCCTTGACCAGAGCTGGAAGCCTGCAATGCCCTTGCCGGAATTGAAGCTGGGACCTTTCAGCCCACAGGCCGATGCTCTCTATTCTTTGAGCCAAACTGGCGAGGGCTGTTTTGTTTTTTAATTAAATGTATTGGGGAGTGGGCATTGGTTAATAAAATTACATAGGCTTTAGGTGTACAATTCTATAATACATCGTCTTGTATATTGTATTGTGTCTTCACCACCTCAACTCTACAGCGGGCTGGTTTTACATTAATAATGAAAAAGAAGGCCCAAACACCCCATCACTAGGGAGAGTCAAGCGAGACTGGATGGCATCATAGCTATAAAAGGAATGACCACAGTGATCTTCAAGGGAGGACAGAGGCCTCTATTATTGGTGCTCTGTGGGAACAGCACAGAGATGAGACAACTACTCCCAAGATGGGATGGTGGAGATGGGCCCCACAGCAGGGATGGGCTCATCCTGTCTGCTTTCTTGGATTCCTAACTTCCTCCGAGATACTCTGACTCCCCTCTTCTTCCCCTCCTCCCCGCCCTGTTCCCAGGCTGGGACGGACGAGCTGGGGCTGGTAATTGTGTTAGTTCAGTTTCCTCCCTGGCCCTGCCCTCCTGGTAATCTGATTTTCAAGGGACTAAGGGGTGGCAGGGCCCAGGCTCAGGAAGAAATCCGCTCCCTCGTGTCTGTTGGGCCTGCTAATTTGATAGAACTACTTGCTGAGCTTCCACAGAACCCCCATTAGGGACAAATTTCATCTGGTTTCCACAGCCCTGGCCCCGGAGAGCTCTCCAAGTCTCAGCCCAGAAGGAAATCCAGCTTCCAATTCGATTTCTGCAGAAGTAAATTAAGTCTTTATTATAATAATAGCAACCAGAGATTGAACACCTACTGTGTGCCAGATACAGCACTAAGTGCTTTATATCTGAAGACTCACTAGGTGTGCTGTCACCGTTGTGAGTTCACAGCTGCTCCAAGTTCGTCCTTTGGCTAATGATCCCCTTCCTCACAGAAGTCTCCCCATTTGAATGGACTTGCCCTTGGGTTTGGGGCCTTTGGCCAGTTCTTGTATAATCTTCAGAGTAGCAGTGTTTCTAGGGAAAGATGTCTGTCTGAGTGAGAACTAGCATCTGACCCAAGCCTCCTCTCTAACCCCCCGGCTTCTGGTGCCTAACGGAGCCTTTAGCCACTTGGGACACCCACATGCAGCCCGCCAAGCATCCTGGAGGGTGTGTGGACAGCTGAAAAGAAAGACACTGGGCCCTGGGGAGAAGCAGCTTTGCCACCTATTAGCTGCGTGGCCTTTGACAAGTTATCTAACTCTGAGCTGGGGCCTCCTCATCTGGGAGATGGCAATGGTATCATCTACACTGGCAGCTATGAGAATGAAATGAAGTAAAGGACTTGCAACCTAGTCTCCGTTTCACTGTGTGGGATGAAAATCATGACTCACTCTGCTCAAGAATTTTCCCAGAGCCCGCACCACCTGTCCCTGGCCATCTGGCCCTCCACTTGACTTCCTCCCTAGGAATCCTAGGGTCCTCATGGAGTTTGGGAGGATGCAAGGGGACTTGCCGTGTTGCTCATCACATGGGAACTGGGGTCACCAGCTTGTTCTTTGAGGGTCCCTGGAGACAGACAGACAACAAATATATGAATGAATATGTAAAGTATCATGTTGAGAAACATGCTCTGCCCCAATAGTCCTGGGCCCCCAGCTACTGCCACCCATGGAAGTGACAAGTAACTTTCCATGCATTACTTCATCCAGACAATAGGCACCTGCTTCCCCAGACAGTCAGCCTACTATCAGAACCAGTCTGGATGCCCCAAGCTACAGTCTGTATTAGGCCCCAGCCCCAAGGAAGCTCCTTTTCTCAGGCTGGTCTCAGCCCCCTGCTTCTGCTGTCATCATTGTTGTGAGTGAAGATTCTGGTGGCCCTGGAAGACACCCACTCCCCCTGTCACAGAGCTCCCTGCCTCTCTTTCAAATCCATTCATATGTCACTTTGCCCAACTTGGAGCACCTGTGAACTCACACGGCCTCCCTGACACCCTGATCCAAATTAGCCATCCCATACCTGACTTCACCCCTCTTTCCATTGTCCCAACTGCCCATCTCCTTAGACAAAACAAGTTTAGCGAGGTCAGATGATACAAAGTCATTATACAAAAATCACCTGTATTTCTATAATTTGTTTTGAGTTAACTTTTGAATATGGTGTGAGGTAAGGGTTGAAGTTACTTGTTTTCATGTGGATATCAAATTGTTCCAGCAGCATTTGTTGGAAACATTATTGTTTCTCCATTAAACAACTTTGATGCTTTGGTAAAAAAAAAAAAAAGTTGACTGACAAGCTGACTAGCCCTAGCCGGTTTGGTTCAGTGGACAGAGCATCAACTTGTGGACTGAAGGATCCCGGATTTGTTCTTTTTTTTGTTTTTGTTTTTGTTTGTTTTTTTAAAATAAATCTTTATTATTCAGATTATTACATTTGTTTCTCTTTTTTCCCCTCCATAGCTCTCCTCCACCTGGCTCCCATGCCTCCCTTTACCCTTACCTCCCTCCTGTTGACCTCATCCATATGTATATGATTTTTGTCCAGTCTCTCCCTGTACACCCCTCACCCCTTTCCCCCTGAGAATTATCAGTCCACTCCCTTTCTGTGCTCCTCATTCTATTATATTCACCAGTTTATTCTGTTCATAAAATTTTAAATTCACTTAATTTTTAGATTCACTTGTTGATAGATATGTATTTGTTGTTCATAATTTTTTATCTTTTACCTTTTTCTTCTTCCTCTTCTAAAAGAGTACCTTTCAGCATTTCATATAATACTGGTTTGGAGTTGATGAACTCCTTTAGCTTTTTCTTATCTGTGAAGCTCTTTATCTGCCCTTCAATTCTGAATGATAGCTTTGCTGGATAGAGTATTCTTGGTTGTAGGTTCTTGCTATTCATCACTTTGAATATTTCTTGCCACTCCCATCTGGCCTGCATCGTTTCTGTTGAAAAATCAGCTGACAGTCGTATGGGTGCTCCCTTGTAGGTAATGAACTGTTTTTCTCTTGCTGCTTTTAATATTCTCTCTTTGTCTTTTGCTCTTGGTATTTTAATTATGATATGTCTTGGTGTGGTCCTCTTTGGATTTCTTTTATATGGGGTTCTGTGTGCTTCCTGGACTTGTAATTCTATTTCTTTCACCAGATGTGGGAAGTTTTCAGTCATTATTTCTTTAAATAGGTTTTCAGTATCTTGCTCTCTCTCTTCTGGCACTCCCACAATTCTGATGTTGGTACGCTTGAAGCTGTCCCAGAGTCTCCTTACATTATCTTCACATTTTTGGATTCTTTTCTCTTCTTGCTTTTCCAGTTGAGTGTTTTCTGCTTCTTTATATTTCAAATTTTTGACTTGATTCTTGCCTTTCTCTAGTCTGCTGTTAGGACTCTGTATAATATTTTTTATTTCAGTCAGCGTATGTTTAATTTCTAGTTGGTGCTTTTTCATCTTTAGTTGGACCTTTACCATCTCTAGTTGGTTCTTTTGCATCTCTAGTTGGTCCTTTTTCATCTCCTGTTGGCTCTCGCTAAGTTTATCCAACTCTTCTAGCATATTCTTGAAAAACCTTATAAGCGTGGTTTTGAACTCTATATCCAGTCATTTTTTTCCCTCCATTTCTTTTGTTTGTGATCCCTTCCCTTGTCTCGGCATTTTCACTATGCTGGGGAAACTTCTGTGTTGAATTCAGCCTTATAATACCAGACTTGCAAAACCGAAGAAGCCTCTGATGAGCTTGGAATGGGTAGAGTCTCAGGGCTTAAGGGACTGCCTTGCCTTCCAGTCAGCCCCGCCCTCCACGGCCCCTGAGTCTCAGGTGACTGGCTAATCGCTGGAATGGTCCTTGTGCACACGCACCCACAGTGCCTCTAGCACCCGCAGTGCCTCTAGACCGCTGCCTTTCCAGCTCCCCTGCGCACCAGGACCACACGAGTCTAGGTCTCCAGGGTTTCGCCCGAAACAGGGGCTTAGTGGAGTCAGAAGTGGCACAGTTGGGAGGGTCTGTCTCCCGCCCACTCGCGAAAGCCAGCGGCACAATCAGCAATCTGTCCTCCGTGCAGTGCCGTGCGCGTCGCCACCAGCCCTCTGATCTTTTGCGACTCCCCTAAATTTCCATACACCTCTCCCTTTTCACAGTCCGAACTCCCCCCGTATGAGTTTTGGCTGGATCTGGGGTTTAGTGTCGTAAGAGAAGGGGTTCAATGCCATTGGGAGTCTCCGTTTCCCTCCCACCAGAGAAAGCCAGCCAGGTACTCCGGCACCCGCTCTCTCAGCGCGCACGTCTCCGTACCTCAGCTTTTTGCAGCTCCTCTGGGTATCCGTGAGCCCCTCTCTTTCCTTCTAGCTGTAGAACTTCCACTCAGGCAGCTTTCCTGTGGTTCTGGATGATGTCCGTTCTGTCTTTTAGTTGTAGTTTTGAAATTGTTGTGCGAGGCAGCAGTGTAGGTGTTTACCTATGCCGCCATCTTGGATTCTCCAATCCCAGATTTGTTTCCGGTCAAAGCACACGCCTGGGGTTGGGAGCTCAATTCCCATTAGTGGTTGTGCAGGAGGCAGCCAGTCAATGATTCTCTCTCATCATTGATGTTTCTATCCCTCTCTCCCTCTCCCTTCCTCTCTGAAATCAATAAAGTTAAAAAAAAAAAAAGATGTAAGGAGGTGAGGGGTGAATCTCACAGGTCTCTTGAGCAAGAGGGTTTCAGCTAGAGAGAACAGCAAGTGCCAAAGGCCCTGAGGAAGGAGCATTTTCTGCAAAGGGATGGCATGATCTGACTGAAATTTTAGCACAATCACCTGTGTGTGCTGCTATATGGAGAATAAACAAAGGCGAGAACTTAAATAGGAAGACCAACCGGGAAGCTGTTGTAACAATCCTGATGAATCTTAGAGGGAAGATGGGTTTGGGAGGTTCGGGGGGTGAGAGATTAACCTGGGAACCTATCTGCCTATATGCATAGCCCATGGACACAGAAATTAGTGTGGTGAAGGCCTGGGAGGGGTAGTTGTGGGGTGGAAGGAGTCAATGGGGAAAAAAGGAGAACATCTATAATACTTTCAACGATAAAGATAAATTAAAAAAAAAAAAAAGACTGTGTGGTATTGGCAAAGGTTAACCAATACATCAGTGGAACAAGTAGAGTCCAGAAACAGATCCACACAAAATTGCAGTCAATGATTTTGAGAAAGACAGCAGGCACTTCAATGGGTAGAGAAAGTTAAATCAACAATTTGTGCTAGAATAGCAAGTTACTCAGGTAGAAAAAAATAAACCTCGGCCCCATCTCTCTCATACACAAAAAGCAGTTCATTATATATCACAAACCTCAACTTGAAAGCTGAAACTTCAAAGCTTTTGGAAGAGAACATGGCAGACTATCTTCATAAGCTTAGAGTAGGCAAAGATTGTTTTAAAAATACAGGCAATAACCATAAAAAAAAATGTATATGCCCTCATTGGGTGGCTGGGTTGGTTGGGGTGTTGTCCAGTACAACAAAAGGTTGCCGGTTCAATTCCTAGGTTGTGTCAGGGTGCATGCAGGAGGCAACCCATTGATGATTCTCTCTCTCTCTCTCTCTCTCTCTCTCTCTCTCTCTCTCTCTGCCTTTCTCTCTCTCTAAAAAAACAAAACAAAACAAAAAAAAACAAAAAAAAAAAACACCCTACATCCTTTGGTGAGGATTTAAAGAAAAAAATGTATAACTTTCCCTTTCCTTCTAGGAGGGTCTGAGAATCTCCTTCCACAGCGGCCACACACCCCTGCACCTCGAGATGCCTATACTCCCCACATGCTCCATGCAGAGCCCTCAGCCCTCCACTCCATGTCCACCATAGCTCCCCAGAGTGCGGGCCTTCAGGGATCATTCCAGGACCCCTGCCACAATTCATTCAACAATTCCCTTTAAAGAAACTTAAATCTTGTCCCGCCTTCTTTATCTTTGTTCTAAACAATCCCTGCTGTGAAATCACTAGATTGACTGGTAAGTCATTATTCTTCATTACATATTAAAATAAATCCCTAACCATTAAAAATATTTTAAAATATGCAAACCACCTAAAATTATTTCACATACTGTACTTTTTACATGTTCTTGGGAATATATGTATGAATGTGTGTGAGCATGTATGTGTGTATCTAATGGGATGTGTATGTAATTATAATGTGTGTGCATATGGGTGAATGTGAGCATGAGCATATGTATGTGAGTGTATAGGTAAATGTTCCTGTGTGGTAGGTGAGTATAGGTGTGTGTACGTCTGTCAGAATGAGTGTAAGTGTATATGTTCCCGAGTGTGTCTGAGTGTATAGTGTGAATGAGTGTCTGGTGGGATGGAGCGGAGAAAGATGAGAGGATGAAGAGTCCTAGTGGGTGGTGACCATATTCCCCTAGCCCCCAGCAATGAGCACTACTCACCAGGAACAGACAGGGCAGAGCAAAGGCATGTGGGCCAGCAGCCCCTCCAGTAAGTCCCTGCTTGTTTATCCACAGGCCCTTCAGGAGCAGGGAGGTGCCTCCTGGGCCACAGGAGCACCTAGTGATAGCCGGCATCCTGGTAACCATCGCCAGGGACTGGGAGTACTTCTGGGAACAGCAGCAGCCAGCAGGCGGGGGCAGATCCTCTCTGCTATATTTGCAGGTCTGCATTTAGCACAGGACCTTGAGACGAGGGACTGAGCTCCCAAGTCTTCATTGTGCTCATCTCCCTGGAAACCTTAGGCAAGGGATATTTTCAGGAGCTCAGAGAGGTTAGGTAATTGCTCAAGGTCACACAGCTAGGTATTCAGAACCAGAGTAGGATCCAGTCTTCCGGCTCCGAGGTACAGGGTGTTTCCACCGCAGCACAGGGAGCACAGTACTCCCAAAGCCGTTTCCTGGCCATGAGAACCCCGCAGGAATGCCAAGTGCCACCTGAGTTCTCTGTGGCTGTTATCCTGCATAGGTCAGCCCCTGTGGTCTGAGCTAAGTGGTTCTTCTGCCTGTTCTCATGCCAAACCCCTTGGCCAGGAAGTAGCTGGTGTCTTGGGTACAGAAAGTTCACGAGTGGGGTGATACTCCACATACCCACTGGCACTTGAGGGCACTGACCAAACAAATGACTTCAGCTGGAGGAGCCGGGCAAGGTTCTGGAGGTGGATGAGGGTCTCTGAAGAAGAGCAGGATTAGTCAGGGTTTTTCTAGAGAAACTGTATCCAAATCTATATCGATCTACCTGTATCTATATACTATATGAGAGAGATTTTTAATTTTTTAAATGTTTTTTAAAGTATATTGTTATTGATTTCAGAGAGGAAGTAAAAGGGTGACAGATATAGAAATATCAATGATGAGAGAATCATTGATTGGCTGCCTCCTGCATGTCCCACACTGGGGTTTAAGCCTACAACCTGGGCATGTGCCATGACAGGAAATTGAGCCATGACCTCCTGGTCAACGCTCAACCACTGAGCCACAGTGGCCATCCAGGCTGAAAGAGAGATTTTTAACTTGATTGTGGGGGCAGATAAGTTCAAAATTCATAGGGATGACTGGTGGACTGAAAATTCAGGTAAGATTTCATGTCGCAGTCTTGATTCCGAAATCCACAGGGCAGCATGTTGGAAACTCAGGCAAAGTTTCTAACTTGCAGTCTTTTTTTTTTTTTAATTTAATAAATCTTTATTGTTCAGATTATTACAATTGTTCCTCTTTTTTTCCCCCCATTGCTCCCCTCCACCCGGTTCCCACCCCACCCTCTGCCCTTAACCCCCACACCCCCACTGTCCTCATCCATAGGTGTATGATTTTTGTCCAGTCTCTTCCCCCTGAGAATTGTTGGTCCAACTCCCTTTCTATGCCCCTGATTCTATTATCTTCACCAATTTATTCTGTTCATCAGATTTTTTTATTCAGTTGATTTTTAGACTCACTTGTTGATAGATATGTATTTGTTGTTCATATAATTTGCAGTCCTGAGGCAGAATTTCTACTTCTGAAACCTCAGCCTTCATTCTTAAGGCCTCCAACTGGTTGGACGAGGCCCACCCACATTATGAAGGGTCATCTGCTTTGCTTAAAATCTAGTGATTGTAAATAATTAGTCACATCTAAGAATTCCTAGACTAGTGTCTGGCCAAACAATTGGGTACCATAGCCTAGACAAGTTGATGTAAAATTAATATCACACTTTCCCTGACCTCTAGGGAAGATCAGCATCAGCACCCTTTCCCTCTTCTGCTCCTACTTGCATGCAATTCTAGGAATGTGTTTATTGTCTCCCCATCATAGAACTGTGACACTTCCTAATATTGTCTGCTTAGCTTTGCTGTTCTCCAGTGCCTAAGGTGTGAGTGTGTGTTATTTATTCTTTTCAGGTGTCTGGGTGCTTATTCAATCTGAAGATTTAGTTTTTTTTCCCATTTTGATTAATTCCCAGCTTTAACTCTTCAAATACTGCTCCTCCTCCATTCTCTCTCTATTCTCCTGAATCTGCCAGCTAAGGGTGCTAGATCTGGCCATCATTTCCTCTTCTCTTCTTCGTCTTGGTTCCTTCCATATGTTTCTTCTCTGCTTTTTCTTACTGTGCTATTAGCAAAGTGATGTTTTTCTAGAGGTATCACCCAATTTGCTAAATGTCTCTTTAGCTGTGTCTTATTCTGCTGTTCAACTTGCCAATTTTAATAAAGTATTTAAACTGTATTTTTCATTTATAGAACTTCTATTTGGCTTGTTTTCCATCTATCCTATACAGTAAAAGCCCAGTGACCCTACAGAGGAACAACCAGAACTACCAGTTGCTATGATGCGTACTGATCACCAGGGGCAGATGCTCAGTGTGGTCAGTGAGCTCCCACAGCGAGAGTGCCACTCAACCAGAAGCTGGACTGGTGAGCACAACAGTGGTGGTGGGAACCTCTCCCACCTCTGCGAAAGCACTAAGGAGCATCAAGCCAAATGGTAGGAGTGAGCAGGCAGGAAGTAAGGAGCGACGGACCAAGTGAGCAGGCAGGCAGTTAGGAGCAAGGCGTCCTGGATTATGAGAGGGTGCAGACCAGGCTGAGGGACTCCTTCAGGTTCTGTGAGTGTGACCTCTTGACACTCAGAGCACAAAGGTCAGCCACCACATCTCGGTTTTAACTCAAACCCCCCCATTCCTGGCACGGATTTCATGCATCAGGCCTCTAATTTTTTTCATATTATCCTATTCTTTATTATTATTTTCTTTCTGTTAAAAATTCTTCATAATCACTTAAAATGTTTATTTTATGTTTTCAAATTTTTCTATTATTTCCACTTCATAGGGGGTAAATTCTTCTGTATTTTTTGGTCTTACTTTTGTATTTACTGATTATCTCTTATAGTAGTTTGTTTCCCTGTGCAGTTTGTATTTTTGATTGGGAATGCGTCTTCATTGGGGTTTGCCTTGAGTTGTGAAAATATTCTTACAGAGTACTTTGGCTTATGCTTCTGTCAGGGGCCAAAGGTCTAGACTAGCTTTTATATGAACTTTTTGGCACAAGAGTCCTGGGGTCAGGGGCTCGCCAAGGGAGGGGGCTTGTGGTAGAGCCATCCCCTCTCTCCTCCCTGTGGGGTAGGCCTAGACCTTCCATCTTTCACAGCAACTTTCCTCCCAAGCCCAGGAGAGTGAGAACACTGTGTGGCTCCTTCTGCAGCCCTGGTTGGTGGAGTTTTTGTTAGCCTTTTCCCCTTAGAGTTCTCTTTAAGGCTCCAAGCCTTAAAAGGATAAATTCAAAAGGACAAATTCCAGCTCTCCTGCCTCAAACAGCCTGGGGCTGCCTCCTGTTTTTTCAAGGGCCATAGAACTCTTAGGATCCAGGCTTTAAAGCCTTTATCTAGTCAAAACCCTGTGAATCATCCTCTGACCAGTTTACTCTGGCTTTGAGTTCTTATACTATCTCTGGAATGTGAGACTGTTCCTTTCTTTCTTTTGAGGTCAGCTGTATATTTTCAGGTGTTTTTCTTGTATGTTATGCAGGATTTATATATGGTAGTAAGAAAGGGTTGTCTGAAATAGCTTAATCTGCCCTGTTGCCAAAAACATTCTGATACATCTGTCTGTGTATTATCTCAATAATAGTAGTCTCCCCCACTAGATTGCAAACTCCACGAGTCAGGGACCGTGTTGACTTTTGCTTCCAAAAAGAACTGAGCATATGATGGGAGCCTAATATATGTTTTTAAAATAAAATTTTATTGATTTTAGAGAGGAAGCAAGGGAGAAACATCAATAATGAGAGAGAATCATCAGTGGGCTGCCTCCTGTATACTCCCTACCAAGCCCACAACCCTGGTATGTGCCTTCACTGGCAATCGAACCCTGACCTCCTGGTTCATAAGTCCATGCTCAACCAATGAGCCACATTAGCTGGGCAGGAGCTTAATATTGTTGAATGAATTAATGAAGATACTCTCTCTGGGGATGTTAGTACCTAATTCATAGGGCTGTTGGGAGAACTTAACCAAGAGAAAGTATGTTAAATGCTTGGTATAAGGTAGGCTTTTAGATATGATATCTATAATAATAAAAGCATAATATGCTAATTAGATTGGACAGCTAAACAACCTTCTGGATGTCATTCCAGACGAAGCTATGGGGGCAGGGGCTGAGGCAGAGGTGATTAGGGGCAATCAGGCAACCAGGCAGAAGGGTTAGGGGTGATCAAGCAAGCAGGCGAGTGGTTAGGGGCTATCAGGCAGATAGGCAGAGTGGTTAGGGGCCATTAGGCAGGCAAGCAGGTGAGCAGTTAGGACCCAACAATCCCAGATTGTGAGAAGGATGTCTGACAGGGATTGGTAGTAAGACATCTCCCGAGGGGTCCCAGATTTTGAGAGGGTGCAGGCTGGGCTGAAGGACACCTCTCACACCCCTACCGCCATGCATGAATTTCATGTACCAGGTCTGTAGTTTATTATAATAATCATGTCTATTAAGGCAAAAGCTCAACCATGAAGGTTTCCCTGTACTAGTAATTCAGCTCCCACCCTTCACTTCAGACATTAGTCCTGGCCTAAGATGGCAGACAGGTTCTGTGAGTGTGACCTCCTGACATTTACTCAGAGCACAAAGGTCAGCTACCATATCTTGGTTTTAACTCAAACCCCAATATGAATTGGCTAAGTGTTGAATACGAATTGGCTAAATTTTGCCCTACTACCTCCCCCGCCTCCCCTAACTGCCCCTCTCATTGATCTTATCCTGTCTAGGGGTCCCTGATCATGTTATAGCCAGTGATCCCTTTTATTGCGAGGGTATTTTCTCTAGAAATTTCACATTTGAGAGGTTCTGTTGAGGAAAAATGCATTGATTAAGTATTCATTGATTTATTTGTGCATTTTAATTAATCCAAGGCATTCACCTGCCAAGTGAGATAATTTTAGCCCAAAGCAAGGTAACAACAATTTAATCAGGCTGTGCAGCTTTTCCTGGGTGAATGCACTGGGGCCCCTTTCCCGTTCCTAACCCAGGTACAGTGGTACCTCGAGATATGAGTGCCCTAACACACGAGATTTTTGAGATATGAGCAGTCGAGCGAGTGATTTTTGCTTTGAAATACGAGCAACATTTGAGATAGGAGTAATCGCACGGATTGGCCGGCTGCATATGACCCACCAGTTTACTGGGACTCATAGTTTCCCACGCCTCAAGGTTACGGAATGAATTAAACTCGTATCTCAAGGTACCACTGTATTTGAAGACTTGAAATGAAAAAGTCCTACCTGGTGGGACCCACCGGCAGCAGCAGTGCCTTGCAAGCTGGACTCAAGGAGGACACAGAGAGGCTTTGGAGATGGCAGCCAGGCCCTGACCCCATGGCTCAGTTGGTTAGAGTGTCGTCCCGATACACCAAGGTTTTGGATTCAACCTCCAGTCAGGACACATACAAGAAGCAACCAATGAATGCATAAATAAGTGGAACAAATCGATGTCTCTATTTCTTTTTCTCTCTCCCCCCCCCTCTCTCTCTCAAATCAATACATTAAAGTAAATAAATAAATAAATAAATAATCAATCAATCAATACAAAATTAAGAAACAAAAACACAAACGATGGCAGCCAGGGGCAAACTCCTAAACATTACAATCCAAGAAAGTGGCTGGCAATGGTGAGAGGTGAGAAGGAAATTAAAAAGGCTTATAGTAGAATTTATGTAGCCTCAGGGAACAGAATTTAAAAATGTGGGGTGTGTGTGTGAATATCTCCCTGGCATGTTGGAAGGTTTACTCAACAAATGAGGACAAGTTTGAGCTATGGACTATACTAGTAAATCATAATACATATGAAATGCCTATTATGAATCAGGCACCCTACTTAATTTAATGTTATTCTTCAAAACTTAATTGTAGCCCTAGCCGGTTTGGTTCAGTGGTTAGAGTGTCAGTCCGCAGGCTGAAAGGTTTCTGGTTCAATTCTGGTCAAGGGCACCTACCTCAATTGCAGGCTCAATCTGAGGCCCCAGTCAGGTGATGTGGGAGGCAACCAACCGATGTGTGTCCCTCACATCAATGTTTCCCTTTGTGCCTACTGCTCCCTTCCACTCTCTCTAAAAATCAATGGAAAGAATATCCTCAGGTGAGGATTAACAAAACAAAGGAACAAACAAAAAACCCTACTTGTGAGATTGGTACCATCCCCCACTTCATAAATGAGAAAACTGGGTCAGAGGGATCTTAAGTAATTTGTTCAAGGTCACATCATGTAGCTAGATGTGACCAACTCTGTAGGTCAAGAGTTGGTCAAGCGGAAACCGGTTTGACTCCGTGGATAGAGCGCCGGCCTGCGGACTGAAAGGTCCCAGGTTCAATTCCGGTCAAGGGCATGTATCTTGGTTGCAGGCACATCCCCAGTGTGGGGGCGTGCAGGAGGCAGCTGATCGATGTTTCTCTCTCATCGATGTTTCTACTCTCTATTCCTCTCTCTTCCTCTGTAAAAAAATCAATAAAATATTTTTAAAAAAAGAGTTGGTCAAACTTGTCTCTAACTCCCAAGAGGATGGCCTAGCCACCAGAGGATGGCCTCTCCTGTGCAGGAGCTTTGAGCACTTTCCAGCATTAGCCACTTGGAATCGCCTGGGGATAAAAAATATTGATGCTCACTAATCATCTGAGCGATGCAAATCAAAACAACAATGAGGTACTGTCTCACACCTTCAGAATGGCTGCAATCAACAAATCAAAAAGGATAGGCCTAGTAAGGATGGGAGAAAAAGGAACCCTCGTGCACTGCTAGTGGGAATGCAGACTGGTGCAGCCACTGTGAGAAACAATTAAAATTGGAACTCCCATTTAACTCAGTGTTCCCACTTCTAGGAATATATCCCAAGAAGCTAGAAACACCAATCAAAAAGTGGGTTCAAAGCAGCACAATTTACAATAGCTAAGATTTGGAAACAGCCTAGGTGCCCATCAGCAGATGACTGGATCAGAAAACTATGGTACCATCTACACAATGGAATTACTATGCTGCAGTAAAAAAAGAAAGAACTCTTACCACTTGCAACAGCATGGACAGACGTGGAGAGCATTATGCTAAGTGAAATAAGCAAGTTGGAGAAAGATAAATATCACATGATCTCACTCATTTGTGGAATATAATGATCAACATAAAGGATGAGCAAAAATAGGTCCAGAGACAGAGAAGCATCAAACAGACCATGAAACCTCAGAGGGAAGGCAGGGGAAGGTTGGGGTGTAGGTAAGAGATCAACCAAAGGACTTGTATTCATGCATATGAGCATGACCAATGGTCATAGACAATAGGGGGTGGAGGTAGGTGTTGAGGGGTGGGAGCAGTCAAAGAGAGGTCAATGCGGGAGGGAGGGAGGGGAGACATGTAAAACTTTAAACAATAAAGAATTTTTAAAAATATTGATGCTTGGGTCCTACTGCCAGAGATTTTAAATTAATAGGGCATTTTAATTTTTAAAAAATAATTTTTATAGATTTTAGAGAGAAAAAGGGGAAGGAGAGAACCAGAGAGACCGAGTTGTTGTTCCACTTATTTAAGCACTCATTGGTTGCTTCTTGTATGTGTCCTGACCTTGGAATTGAACCCACAACCTTGGCTAATCGGGACAAGGCTCTAATCAACTGAGCTAACCTGCCAGGGCTAAGGGGCATTTTCGGAGGTTCCCCAGGTGGTTCTAGCAGGCAGCCAACTAAGCACCACTGGCTTCCTAGGTACCAACCCCCAAATCTATGAAGGTCATTGGCTATAAAGGTCACCTGGCCTGACTGTCCCCAGGATGAAGGAAAGGGCTGGAGAAGTCCAGGCCAGGAGCTCAGACTCAAAGTCCAAGGTCTATACCTGGGGTACATGGAAATGGAGGACCGGGGGCAGGCGGGTGGGCAGCGAGTGTCCAAGCTCTCCCAGCCCTCTGGGGCCAAATGCCTGGGGGACCACCTGGGTCCTTTTTACACCAACACACAGGTTTGCAGGAAAGACTGAACCGGCTCCGCGGCCTGGCACAGTGTACTAGTAGATGCCCTCACGGCAGCCATTTCCTCCCCTCGGCCTGCACTTCATCCCCAGAAGCCTGAGCTCACTTCCTGAGTCTGGCTTTCCAAGGCGAATGGAAACTCTGAGAAACCACATCCCTTTGTATTTTCAAGCAGCCAGCAAGGGCCTGGCACCGGGCTCCTTCAGAAACACCCGCCAGGCCGCATTGTTCACGGCGGCGCTGAGTGACTCACCCTCCCAGCGATGCTCACAGCCACACCGGCCAAAGCAGGATCTCCGGGGCCGGGGCCCAGGCATCAGCATTTCTTACCATCTCTTACAGGGCCGTTCCAGGGTCATTTGAGTGTAGGCCCATGAATCTGGAGGTCAAGGTTTGATTCTCACATGCCTAGGTTGCAGGCTCTATCCCCAGTATGGGCCATGCAGGAGGCAGCCAATCAATGATTCTCATCATCGATGTTTCTACTTCTCACTCCCTCTCCTTTCCTCTCTGAAATCAATAAATATAAATAAATATACTTTAAAAATTCTCTTGGAGGTGTCTGTCAGGCACCCTGTGGGAGATGCTGAGTGTGCAACTGGAGGTGTGAGGCTGATGGACCTGGGGTGAGGGTCCCAGAGGGGAGGTAAGGCTGGTGATGCCCAAATCCTTATAGACGAGTTCCAGCTGTGGGAGAGGGATAGGTTCCCTGGGGACACTTAGAAGAGAGGGCACGGGGAGTGAGCCCTGAGCCCTGGGCCTCCAACTTGGAGAGGTTCAGAAGAGGGGGCTGAACCAGCCCAGGAGACTGAAAAAGAGGAGCAGCGAGGAAAGAGTGAGCCGGGCGAGGGGGGAGAGGGGTAGCGAGGGTGTGCTGACAAAGACAGACAAGAAAGAGGGAGGGTCTCACTGTGCCCAAAACTAGTAAGACAGGGACTGATCCCGAAATGCTTAGATTGGCAAGTTGGAGGTCATGGTGACCTTGACAAAAGAGCTTCAGCAGGTGGCCAGGACTGAGGCCTGATGAGTATGAGGACAGGAGTGAAGGGATGCCAGGAGACGGAGGTACAAGAACCGACAAATCGATCTGAGGGATGTGGTTTACCAGGGAACAGAGAAATAGAGCCACAGACGGGCCCGTGGGGCCTGCAGGGAGAAGGAGGAGAATCCTGCGGCCACTGCGACCTTGCTGAGGGTTTCAGAGCGCAGAGCAGAGAGTCGGGCCCTGTGTGTCAGTCACCGGGAAGCCGCAGTCTCCCTGAGGTCGGAAGGAAAGAGAAAAGCAAGGATAAATATGTGGAGGCTCCTGCCAGTATCCTTTCTCTCTGGTCTGAAGTTTCACCACTACTGTTTTTGGAGACCTGACTTTTAGTAACCAATGAGAAAGAGGCTGCCTTAAAGTGCCCTCCCCTCATTACCTGGAGTGCGGCTGAGGGGAAGGCTGGTGGAGGAAGGTCCCAGCAAAAGAATGAGCGCTAGTTAGAAACCCTTTGCTTCAGGCGGAATCTGCCCCTGGGGGTCTGCTTGGACAAGCTGGCCTGGCTGGGGTAGAGAGCACAGGGCTGGACTTCCACAAACGCTCCACAGCCTCATAAACAGGATTGGCTTCTCCCTGGATGATGCAGTGACTTAGGAACCCACAAGCTGGGGGCTGGTGCCACAGTGGCTAATGGACCCCTGGCAGCGAGGGGCCCCTCCTGCCGTCTTAGGGCTCTCAGAGGGCCCCCTATGCTTGCACCTGGGAAATAAGGAGGGTGACCTTCGCATCCAGGAAAAGGATGTATCAGTTAGGATACGTGAGTTAGTGTAACAGTGATGCTTGCTACTCAAAGTGTGGTCCCTGAACCAGCAGCGACGAGATCAACAGGGGTCTTGCTAACCAAACAGAATCTCACACCTGCCGAGTCAATCTTAGCTTAACAAAATTCCTAGGTGATTCTAAAGTGTTCATTTAACCACTAACTTTGAAAACCACTAACGTAAATCATAGAGTTATTATTCTGGGACTTAGATTCTAGAGCAGCTCCTGTGAAGGTACAGCAGCCCACTGATCCCCGGATGTAATTGAGGACTAACCATTGACAGAGGTGGTTTTTGTTGTTGTTGTTTTTGTTTTTAATCCTTGGGCTTTTGCCTCATGATTCTAAGACTCTGCCACAGCTCCTGGAATCATGCACCCACATAGAGAGAGCCAAGGTGATAAGAGTTTTTTTGGTGGGTGTGGTGGGGGGGGGAGAGAGAGAGAAAGGAAAAAAGGCTCCCACATCCCAATAACAAATGTCTCCTTGGTTCTCAACAGGCCACCCTTAGCAGCTAGGGGTCTGGGAAAGTCAGCATTTGGCTTTTTCATTGTCCATAATAGGAAGCAGAAAATGGAGAAGGGGATTGGAAAGGGCTACTGGGTAGCCAGCCATAAAAGGCACACATGAAATTCAAATGCACATGTGGGAAACATAACTAAATATTTAATGAGAGAGAACAAGAAAGATCAAGGTGTTCCTTCCTTTATTTTTTTATATTATTAAACTTCAGGCCCGGTGCATGAAATGTGTGCACTTGGGGGAGTGGGGGCAACCCTCAGCCCGGCCTGCGCCCTCTCGTAGTCCGGGAGCCCTCTGGGGATGTCTGACTAACAATTTAGGGCTGCTCTCCCCCCAACCCCCAATCCCACTGCTCTTGCCAGCCATGAGCCCAGCTTCTGGCTGAGCAGTGCTCCCTCTGTGGGAGCACACTGACTACCAGTGGGCAGCTCCTGCATTGAGCGTCTGCCCCTGGTGGTCAGTGTGCATGATAGCCATCAGTCGTTTTGCCATTTGGCTGATTTGCGTATTAGCCTTTTATCATATAGGATTCATTTAGGGTGTCCTGGCCAGTGTAGCTCAGTTTGTTGAGTGTTGTTCCATGTACTGAGAGGTTGCCAGTTCGATTCCTGGTCAGAGTTGCAGACTCCATTCCCTGTAGGAGGAGTGCAGGAGGCAGCCAGTGAATGATTACCTCTCATCATTGATGTTTCTATCTCTCCCTTTCCCTTCCACTCTAAGTAAATAAAAATATATTTTAAAAAATAAAAGATAAGAAATAATAAATGACAAACTGCTTGTAAAAATTGGAAACCAGCTAGATGTCTGACAGGACATTGGTTGGATGATACAGCCATACCATGGAATACCACACAGCCTTAAAAATTTACAGTATTAAGTAGTGTTTAATAGCACGGGGAAATGTTCACAATATATTATTAAGTGAAAAAAAGTTTATAAGATAGTACATAATATAATCACAGTTTAACTTTTTAAAGTATACTAAGAAAAAAAGACTACAAGAAGACACTATAACAATATTGGCTTTCTAGATGGTAGGTTTTAATTTTTGTTTTCACTCCTCTATAGAAACATGATTTATTTTTCTATAAGGAAAAATAGTGTTACTCAGCTCAAGCAACTTAATAAGTGGATAGGGATCTAGGTCTCTTTCACCCATCTTTCCTCTCCTCCTAGGCTTTATAAGAAATTCCTCCAACCTCCAATGTTCTAGAGACTTCTGCACAACCCGCCCACTTGGCCAAGTTTATGTTTTGGTGGAAAGTCTTAATGTTTCCATTGTCTGACTTGAGAGTGTTCAATTATTCATCCTAATTAAGTAGGGCCTAGGTGTTATTCTGACAGAGACTCTCACTCACGGATTTTCTCTCTACCTCTTTGTTTTAGAAGCCACGAATGAAAAGGCTTTAGACTCTAAAGTTTAGAGGGAGGTTAGAGTGCCTCCATGCAGTATCTACATCTGAAAGGCAGCCATTCAGCTGGAAGAAATGACAGGCAGAACAGCCCCAGGCCAGCCAGACCTCCCACAGGCTTTTCTTGTTTGGTAAAGCCAGTATGAATGGTTTCTTTGCAGAAGCAAGCTGCCTGGGTTCCAAGGTGAGTCAAATAACATCCCTTCCCTAATAGATCAGGTGGTGGTTTCTCCAGTGCACATTTATCCCCTCCACTAAGATCTGCATTCCTATAGCGTGCCAGGTGGTTTCTGGGGAGAGGGAGCAAGTCTAGATGCATGACTATGGGTAACCTTTCAGAGGCGGTGACATTTGAGCTGGACACTCAGTTATGCGCAAATCTGGGGGAACAAAGTTCTAGACAGAGGAAACAGCAAAGGGAAAGATGTGTGGTAATGAGCTTGAGCTAAGAAGGGAAGGAAGCCTAGGAGGTCTTTTTCTGGGGTAAATTCTTCAGTGTGGTGACAGGACCAAGAGTTATAGACATTTTTATGGCTCTTGATATATATTGCTGGATTGTTTCCCAAAATGAATATATATATAAGATCATGTGTCCAGTTGTTAACAGCCATTTTCCCTGGGGAGTGCAATGCAGAGGTTGACAGGATGGGAAAAGGGACTTTAAAAGTTTCCATCTTCTGCATGATTTGCCTTTTGTTCCAAGACTATATATTTTTTGTTGTTGATAGTCCTCCCCTGAGAATATTTTTCCCATTGATTTTTAGAAAGAATGGAAGGGATGTATGTGGAGAGACACACAGAGAGAAACACTGATGTGCGACACATCTAACTGGGGCCAGGGATGGACCCTGCAACCTAGGTACATGCCTTTGACAGGAATCGAACCCAAGATCCTTCTGTCTGCGGGCCTATGCTCTTACAACTGAGCCAAAGCAGCTAAGGTGAGTATATATCAGTTTTATAATTTAAAAAGATAATTGTTTTTATTGATTTCAGAGAGAGGAAGGGAGAGGAAGAGTGAAAGATCAGACAGGCCGAAAACCAGGACTACAGGCTTTATTAGAGGAGAAGAACCTGCCAGGCTGTCTCGCAAGGGGAGAACAGCAACACGTTCACCATTAAGAACACGCCTTTTGAGGGAAGGAATGGGAAGGAGTGGGGGCTTAGTGTACTCGGCACGTGCTGATTGGTGGCTTACTATATGGTCCATATAAGGTACATAGTTAGTCACTCAGGTACTTAGGGACAAGGGCTTAGGGTATTTGGCAGGTGCTGATTGGTGGTTCAATGTATAGTCCATATAAGGTGCCTGGGTAAGGTACGTACTCAGGTATGTTCAGGCTGCAGGTTACGTCATACTCTGCCCACCAGTTGGGGGAAGGGAAGATCTATCAAAGAGAGAGAGAGAAACCTCAATGATGCGAGAGAATCATCAATCAGATACCTCCTGCATTCCCCTTACTGGGGATAGAGCCAAAAACTTGGGCATATACCCAGCTCAGGAATCAAACTCTGACCTTTTGGTTCATGGGTCAATGCTCAACCACTGACCCACACTGGCCAGGCCCATTTTTATAATTTAAAGTGATTTAATGCTTTAGAACAGCAGTTTGCCTCTCTGTTGACTAATGAGTTTGCCACCCACTGTTTTAGAACATTGGTAATAAGCAGGGTGGTAGATATAGCATTTTATTAGTATAGATATTATATATGCATTATATAAACTCCATTATATATGAAACATTTCATACTAAAAACTTGATTTTTATAAAATATATTAATTTATACACCACAGGGAGCTCTAAGTTTAACCACATACACACATGGATTGATGGTTATTACTCTGTGACATTTTTGCTTCTTTATCCCGGTTCAGGTTCTGGTTTGCTCTCATGTTAGCAAAGTCACTTTATCCTCTCTAGATTTCAGTTTTTGGTTAAATGGAAAAAAGATGTGACCAACTTCTCAATTCACTGACAGAACGGTCCAGGAACAACAGTAAACGGGAAGGCGCTGCAATTTTAAACTGCAGGAGAAGAGGAAAGAGAATGAGGAAGGAATGTCAGCGCTTCTCAGCACAGCCCTCCTAGGTGCTCCCATTCGCCCTGATTCTCTGTTCTCTGAATTCTGTCTTAGATGTTCTTAAACTTAAGGTATACAATGACACGTTTGCTTTTAAGTTTATTTATTTTTTTAAAAACATATTTTACTGATTTTTCACAGAGAGGAAGGGAGAGAGATAGAGAGTTAGAAACATTGACCAGCTGCCTCCTGCACACCCCCTACTGGAGATGTGCCCGCAACCAAGGTACATGCCCCTGACCAGAATGGAACCCAGGACCCTTCAGTCGGCAGGCCGACGCTCTATCCACTGAGCCAAACTGGTTTCGGCTTAAGTTTATTTTTGAGAGACAGAGAGAAAACACTTCTTTGTTATTCCACTTGTTCATGCACTCCTTGGTTCTTTCTTATATGTGCCCTGCCTGGGGATTGAACCCACAATGTTGGCATATTGAGATGATGTCCAACCAACTGAGCTGCCTGGCCAGGGCCTCACACTGGGACACTTTTAACTGTTTTGAACACATTAATGATGAGATCCCCCAGAACGGGGCCCAGGAAAGGCAGGATGTCCCGAGGATGGGGTTTTAGGCATTAGTGAGCAGGTAGAGGAGAGGAGACAATTTGGGGGGAAGCCAAGAGTTGTCTTTCCAGAGACTAACATGACAGGGAGTTGGATGTCTTGGGAAGAACTTCAAATTCAGAAGCACTAGACTGGAGTCTGGGTATTTCAGTGACTAGCTCTGAGCATGTCATTTCTCCACCTTTGTGTTTTCCATGTCTTGAGCTGTGGGGTTCGAGAAATGGGGCTATGGAATTTGCCTTGCTTGCTTCTTCATGCTGTTTCAGCGGTTTGTGAAGCAATGCACATTTTGAAATTTTGACATGGGTGAGGCTTTGCGGAAATACACTCTAATTACATAAAACCCCTCAGGTTCTTGGGGTTGTTTGTTACCGCAAGGCAACCTAGCCTATCCTGGCTAATGTTCAGCCTGAGTCTCTGTTTTCCCTCCTCTAGCAGAATACCTATTTCTCCTAGCTGCAGTGAAGACTTAATGAGCGAATGTGTGTCAAGCTCTTAGCTCAATGTTGGCTCACAGAATGAGCTCACTAAGCATTTGATTCTTACCCTCCCTTAGCAAGATGGTCATTCTTGGCCAAGGTAGACAGGCCACCTGACCAGACCTTCCCATGGGCCCCAGGGGCACAGCAATGAGGTCAGTAGTTCCTCCTGACACACAGTCCTCATTCAGCAGCAGGTATTATGGATTCTGTCTCTCCACACTTCCCAGTTCTTTCCATGCAAATCCTGGGGCTGTAATTTGGAGCTGTTGAGAGATCTGGCACTGACATCCCCTGACATCCACCTTCCACTTGCAACAAGCTGTGGCAACTCCATCTCCCCGAACCACTGCCACCACATGGTGGGGGAGGGGGAGTGTAATTGAAGGGGTGATGAAGGGGACCCTTCCTGCCTCATTTGCCATGAACTTTGGGGAATATCAGCATTCGGCAAAGCCTTTGAACCTCACTAGTCCATGCCTTGACTCTAATAACATCATTTAGAAGATAAATAAACAAACTAAACACAAAACTGAGCTGTGGGTGCCATTTATGTATGTAGGTAGGTAGGTGACGTTTAATGGAATGGTGGTGGTGTTAGAAGCAAAGCATGGACATGAGAGCTCAGTAGGGAGAAGCAAATCCCCTTGGAAAAGCACCTTGGCCTTGGGGGTTTGTCCCAGGCAGGGGGTGGCGCTGCACGGGAGTGGGAGGGGAGGGCAGGGCTTTGCAATCAGGCTGATACTTTCAGCTGCATCAGGAAAGCAGTTTCCTGAATCCTATCCTGAGGGACAGGAGGAGTTAAAGAGCCCTTAGATGTTTAAACCAGGGCTACGGCAGTGTTTCCCAGAGCCAGTGACTCAGGATTGCTCACCTGGACACCTTCCCTATCCATAGCCATGCCCTCCCCACCCCCATACACACACACACACATTCTCATCCAGTTATGGAGCAGAGCATAGGAACTTAGAAAGATTTTTAGACCAACCTTTGAAGATTCAAAAGAAATTCAAGTCTATTTTCAAATCGAGGCCTGGCTGTGGTGGGCCCTGGTCCTACTGCAGTCCGTCTCCCGACCCACGGAAGCTGTGGCCAGGCTAGTAACAAACTACCCCGGGCAGTTCAGGAAAATGGATCCGCTCCCAGCATCCCATCTTATGAGAAACAGATGACTCCTTTCTCGGACTTGGCGGGCGCCTCCAGAAATCCATCCTTGTCCCTTCTTTGTTCCAAAGCAAACACTTGTCTTGGCTTCTGTTCCCGTGCCCAGACATGCTCAGCGGGAGCGGAGCTCCTGAGCCCAGGACCTGGGTCTGGAATGGAACTCAGCAAACACAGGTGAGCTGTGGACACAGTGGTGGGGCCGCTTCCATAACAAGCCACCAGACTTACACATCCACGTAACGCATCCACGTAACTTTGTCTCCTTCCAAACAGGCCCCTAGGCAGGCGATAGATTTACCTCAAGGGTGACAATGACAACAAGGCATCGACATGTATGGAGCATTGGCCAAATGGTAGGCTCTGTGCTAAGAGCTTTATAAGAATTTCCCATTTGACCCTCATAGCCCTCATACTAGACGAGGAAATCGAGGTTCAGAGAGGTCAAGTCTGTCACCCTGGTGGCAAAGCAGGAGTGGAAGCCTGGCCCAGAGCGCTCCACTCCAGCGGCAGAATGACTCCAGAACTTGGAATGAATGTGTCCTATCTGATCCCGCCTGATGGTGTGAGGATTCACCTTCATTCAGGTTCAACCAGGGAAAACAGGAACTTTCACTTCCTAATGTCATTGAACTCTCACCACAGTGAGGCATGTGGGTGATGCTCACAACTGGCTTAAGGAAGAAGTCAGGGTGCTCAGAGAGGTTGGGGAACTTGCTGTAAGAGGCAACGCAGCTCAGCCGGTGTGGCTCAGTGGTTGAGCATTGACCTATGAACCAGGGAGTCACAGTTTGATTCCTGGTCAGGGCACATGCCTGGGTTGCAGTCTCAACTCCTGCCCCCATCCCCACCCCCTGTGTGGGGTGTGCAGGAGGCAACTGATCAATGATTCTCTCTCATCATTGATGTTTCTCTCTTTTCCTCTCTCTTTCCCTCTCCCTAAAATCAATAAAAAGTATATTTAAAAAAAATAAAAGAGGCAACGCAGTAACTCTTGGATTTGACTTTTGGAAGCAGCCAAAAGTTATTTTGAGCGAAGTCTTCAAAACTAGGTACTTCATCCAGTTTGACAGTATTACAAATTTATAAAAAACTAATTATCTTGTGTGGTTTATAGGCTGGTCATGAAGGCCATTCCAGAAAAGGTATTGCAGGAACAGTTAGAATTTTCCTCCTCGTCTTGAACCCAAACCTGCCTCCTTGTAATTTGCTCCTGTGGCCTCCACTTTGCAATGTGGAGCCACATGGAATTGTCCTCATCACGCCCCCTCTCCCACCCAACTCCATCCTATTCAGCTTCGTTATCCAGTGGCCAGGTGGGCAGATTGGAAGCAGCATATTAGACAAGATGGGCATGCACTGTAGACGTTCTAACTTACCAGTTCCCCAGTTTTACACCTAGAGAGTCTTATTTTTTTTTTAAATATATTTTATTGATTTTTTTTTTATAGAGAGGAAGGGTGAGGGATAGAGAGTTAGAAACATCAATGAGAGAGAGACATCAATCAGCTGCCTCCTGCATGCCCCCCACTGGGGATGTGCCCACAACCAAGATACATGCCTTTGACTGGAATTGAACCTGGGACCCTTCATTGAGCCAAACCGGTTTGGGCAACACCTAGAGAGTCTTATTTTATAGATCTGGCTTTGGGCCGGGACATGGTTGTTTTTGAAGTTCAGCAAGCGACTAGCCAGGATTGAGAACCACTGGGCTCAGAAGAGAATGTCAACCCAGAGAGGCTGGGTAACTAGCCCGAGTGTCACAGGAACCATATCCTTGAGCTGGGCTTCGAGCCGACACCCACCTGTCCTGCCCTTACCCTGAGCACACCCACCCTCCTGACCCAAATGGGGGCCCCTGAGTGTGGGGTGCCAGCAGGAATGAGGGGTGAGGAATAGGGTTTGTTGGTCTCTGCAGTCTGCCCACTTCTGAAGGTGTTGCTCTCACCCACAGCAATGTTGGATTCCTTGTGACAAAGGCATCTGCGTGTGATGTGCTGTCTGAAATGCTGGAAAATGGTGTAGACATACATGCTCAGGGACCCCTGAGAGCTGACTCTGCTTAGCCCCCACATAGGATATGTATGGCCCTGGAGTAAGGTCCAGACCATGAGAGATCATGTTCATGATCATGCTCTTGACTCACACTAGGATATTTAAAAAGCACATTCTTGCCGAGACCGGTTTGGCTCAGTGGATAGAGCGTCGGCTTGCGCACTGAAAGATCCTGGGTTCGATTCCGGTTGGGCACATCTCCACTGTGGGGCGTGCAGGAGGCGGCTGATCGATGTCTCTCTCCCATCGATGTTTCTGACTTTCTATCTCTCTCCTTTCCTCTCTGTAAAAAATCAATAAAATATTTTTTTTTAAAAAGCACATTCTTCTGGGACCATGGCATAAGCCCCTCTCTCATCCTGCCTTGCAGGCATTGTGTGGGTAAGTATCAGCACCCACAATCTTTAGTTGGGACTGGCCAGGCTTTGCCTCGGTCCCTCTCTCTGGGGCTGAAAGCTCAAGTCCTGGCTCTCCATTAGCTTTTTGCTACTAACAGAAACATTCATCTACTTGCTACTTCCCTTACCTTTTCCTCTGTGGCTGTCCCTACCTCTTTCCCTCAACTCAAGGACATACTTTATCTTGAAAGCAACAGAGGAAATTTCAGGCCAAGAACAAGGCACAGGTATAGTGATAGCTCAGCTAACCACCATCTATACACCTGAACACAAATGAATTGCTTCTACACATTCAAATTCATGTGGTGCATCCTCAAAATAATTTTGTGGGATGGTTAATTTTATGGGTCAACTTGACTGGGCCACTAGTTACCAGCTATTTTGTCAAACATTCTGGGATTTCTGTGAGGGTGGTTTTTATGAGTTTAGCATTTAAATCAGTAGACTGGGTGAAGCAGACTACTCTCCTTAATGTGAAGGCCTGAATAGAACAAAAAAAGCTAATCCTTCTTTGAGTAATTCTTTCTGCCTGATGACCTTCAAACTGGGATGTTGGCTTTTTTTTTTTTTTTTCCCCTGCATTTGACTTGAACTGAACTGAAACATTGGCTCTTTCTGGGGTCTGGAGCCAGGTAGTCTTTGGACTGGAATTACACCATCAGCTCTCTCTCTCTCTCTCTCTTTTATAAAAAAGATATCTTTTTATTGATTTCAGAGAGGAAGGAAGAGGAGAGACATCAATGATAAGAATCATTGATCAGCTGCCTCCTGCATGCCCCTTAATGGGGATGGAGCCTGCAACCCAGGCACATCCTCTTGACCGGAATTGAGCCTAGGAACCTTCAGTCTGCAGGCCAACGCTCTATCCAAACCAGCAAGAGCCACCATCAGCTCTCTTGATTCTCAGGTCTTCAGACTCAGATTCGAACCACACCATTGGCTCTCCAGTCTTCAGTTTACTGACTTTGCAGATCTTGGGACTTGCCTACCACCATAATCATATCAGACAATTCCTCCTAGTAAATCTCTTTCTATATATTCATCTTATTGGTTCTGTTTCCTTGTTTACTTTTATTATTATTATTTTTTAATTAAATCTTTATTATTCAGATTATTACATTTGTCTCTCTTTTTTCCCCTCCATAGCTCCCCTCCACCCGGCTCCTACCCCTCCCTTTACCCTTACCTCCCCCCCATTGATGAGTCCATAGGTGTATGATTTTTGTCCAGTCATTCCCTGTACACCCCTCCCCTATTTCCCCCTGAGAATTATCAGTCCACTCCCTTTCTGTGCTCCTCATTCTATTATATTCACCAGTTTATTCTGTTCATAAAATTTTAAATTCACTTAATTTTTAGATTCACTTGTTGATAGATATGTATTTGTTGTTCATAATTTTTTGGCTTTTACCTTTTTCTTCTTCCTCTTCTAAAAGAGTACCTTTCAGCATTTCATATAATACTGGTTTGGAGTTGATGAACTCCTTTAGCTTTTTCTTATCTGTGAAGCTCTTTATCTGCTTCTGAATGTTAGCTTTGCTGGATAGAGTATTCTTGGTTGTAGATTCTTGCTATTCATCACGTTGAATATTTCTTGCCACTCCCGTCTGGCCTGCATCGTTTCTGTTGAGAAATCAGCTGACAGTCGTATGGGTGCTCCCTTGTAGGTAATGAACTGTTTTTCTCTTGCTGCTTTTAATATTCTCTCTTTGTCTTTTGCTCTTGGTATTTTAATTATGATGTGTCTTGGTGTGGTCCTCTTTGGATTCCTTTTATATGATTCTGTGTGCTTCCTGGACTTGTAAGTCTATTTCTTTTATCAGATGTGGGAAGTTTTCAGTCATTATTTCTTTAAGTAGGTTTTCAGTATCTTGCTCTCTCTCTTCTTCTGGCACCCCCACAATTCTGATGTTGGCACGCTTGAGGCTGTTCCAGAGGCTCCTTACATTATCTTCACATTTTTGGATTCTTTTCTCTTCTTGCTTTTCCAGTTGAGTGTTTTCTGCTTCTTTATATTTCAAATTTTTGACTTGATTCTTGCCTTTTTCTAGTCTGCTGTTAGGACTCTGTATAATATTTTTTATTTCAGTCAGTGTTTGTTTAATTTCTATTTGGTCCTTTATCATCTCTAGTTGGTCCTTTTTCATCTCCTCTTGAGTCTCACTAAATTTATCCATCTTTTCTAGCATATTCTTGAAAAACCTTATAAGCATGGTTTGAACGCTATATCCAGTTGTTTGTTTTCCTCCATTTCTTTTGTTTGTGATCCCTTCCCTTGTCTTGGCATTTTCACTATGCTGGGAGAACTTCTGTGTTGGATTCATCCTTATGATACCAGACTTGAAAAACTGCAGAAGCCTCTCTGTTGAACTTGGGATGGGTGGAGTCTCAGGGCCTAAGGGACTGCCTTGCCTTCCAGTCGGTCCTGCCCTCCATGGCCCCTGAGTCTCACGTGACTGGGTAATGGCTGGAGCGGTCCCTGTGCACACACGCTCTCTTGCAGTGCCTCTAGACTGCTGCCTTTCCTGCTCCCCTGTGCTCCGCGACCACACGAGTCTGGGTCCCCAAGGTTTTGCTCAAAACTGGGGCCCAGTGGAGTCAGAAGTGGCACAGCTGGGAGGGTCTGTCTCCCACCCACTCGCGAGCCAGCGGCACAATCAGCAGTCTGTCCTGCGCGCGAAACGCCTTGCGAGCCACCAGACTTCTGATCTTTTGCGACTCCCCTAAACCTCCGTGCACCTCTCCCCCTTCACAGTCCAAACTCCCCCCAAATGAGTTTTGGTTGGATCTGGGGTTTAGTGTCGTAGGATAAGGGGTTCAATGCCGTTGGGAGTCTCCGGTTCCCTCCCGCCAGAGAAAGCCAGCCAGGTTCTCCGGCACCCGAGCTCTCAGCGCGAGTGTCTCCGGACCTCAGCTTTTTACAGCTCCTCTGGGTCTCCGTGAGCCCCTCTCTTTCCTTCTAGCTGTAGAATTTCCACTCTGCCAGCTTTCCTGTGGTTCTGGATGATGTCCGTTCTGTCTTTTAGTTGTAGTTTTGAAATTGTTGTGCAAGGCAACAGTGTAGGTGTTTACCTATGCAGCCATTTTGGATTCTCTCTCTCTTTGTTTACTTTTAGAATTGACTCTTTATTGTTGAAAGTATTACATATGTCCCCTTTTATCCCCCCTCCCCCAATGACGGTTCTGTTTCTTTGGAGGACCCTTTTATTCCCCCTCCCCCAATGACGGTTCTGTTTCTTTGGAGGACCCTGACTGATACACCTTGCCTGAGAGATCTTGTTAATATCTCCATTTTGCAGATGGATAAAATGTTTCAGAATCAAAGCCACCACACCCACTCAGGTGTCCACTGCCCTGCCCACTCTAGGAGAGCTGTTTGGATCTTGGATTATTCTAGCTCTTCTCTCCTTCCCTCCCCCTACCTTTCTGTCCAGGTCTTCGTTGTCCAGGTGGAAGCCCCATCTTCATCCCCTTCCTCATTGGGGCCGCCATCTGCCTGGATCTAGGATCTGCGAGTCCTCCCTGGGGAAACCATATTCATGGGGAAGCTAAACACATTCACTGGACTTTGCTGGGTCTGCAGTCACTTCCCTTTTCCACTGTTGCAAGCATTTCAGAACCCACATATTCCACTTGGTTGTTAAGCCACACCATTGTTTTGGAGAGAAGGCTATATTGCCTGGAGACTGTCTTTCTCATCTCCATTTCTTTCCCTACCTCTCTGTACATTCCTTTCTAAGGGAAGGGCAGCTGGGTGGGGGCCCGAAGCCCAGCTCTAGGATATGGTTCTTGGGACACCTTGGGCTAGTTACCCAGCCTTTCTGGGTTGACTTTCTCTTCTGAGCTCACTGTACAAAGCAGCTTTGTACATTCCTTTGAACATTCCAGATAATCTCCCCCAGCCTGTGGGTTTGTTTCCAAAACAATTTGGGTGTTTAGCCTACATTTTTTGACCTGCTGTGATTCCAAAATGTTTTGGAGATATCTCGGGAGTAGGCTAACTTCTTCTTGGCTTAGTTAGGCCTATGACAACAAATGTATTCTGAGTTCTAGGTGGGAAAAAAAAAGAAAGAACAAAGGAGAGGGGAGAAAACAAGAAAGAACCCAAACTGGTTTGGCTCAGTGGATAGAGCATTGGCCTGCGGACTGAAGGGTCCCAGGTTTGATTCCAGTCAAGGGCATGTACCTTGGTTGCGGGTACATCCCCAGTGGGGAGTAAAAAAGAAGAAGAAGAAGAAGAACAAGAAAGAAACCAATAACCCAACAACCAAGTTTGTAAGTGAGTTATGGTCATAGTTCTGCAAGAACACTTGCATTTGCCGATAACTATACTCCAGCCAACCAGGAGCAGGGCCACCAGTAAGCCCAGCAAGCCATGTACCAACTACACAATTGCAGTTAGCCAGCTGTGTTTTTTGTGTTTTGTTTTTTCATCCTTCCTATTTGAAAACACTTCGATACAGTTACCCTTAATATTTCTTCTTCGCACGCTGGCCCAGTAGCTCAGTTGGTTAGAGCGTCATCATGATACACCAAGGAATGCATAAATAAGTGATGTTTCTCTCTCTCCCCCTCCCTCAAATAAAAAATAAAATAAAATAAATCCTTCTTTCTTCTGAGCAGATAGAGAAATGGGTCAGTGAAGGGACTTGCTCAGTATTAAGGTGGGAGACAAGAAGATCTTTGAAGCCTGAGCATTGTCCTCCATAAGGCTTCTCCTCAAAGCTAGGACCTGGAATTACAGTGGATGTGCCAACGTGGAATTAGAGAAAATGTGCCAACATGGAAATAGAGGGGATGTGGAGGAGGGCTTTCCAGAGGCAGCAGGGTGGAAGAGGGACCTGAAGAAAAGGCCTGTGGGAGTGTTCCAGGAGACCCAGGAGGCAATGGCCCCAGAGCCCTCTGGTTAAAGAACCATTTAACCGTGAATTATTACACTGGCTGTTATTTGTGTTCGTAATAACAGCCATAACAATGGATGCTGCAAAGGTCAACCCAGGGGCTGCTGTTGCCTAATGCTTTTAGTAAGGGTTGGAGGCGGAAATGAGTTGATGAAATTTGCTGTTGATCCAAACACAGCTCAGCTGGCTGAGGCGGTGGAGGCCTGCGAGAAACTCCAGATGGACTTCATCTTCTCTGGGTCCCAGGCAAGGGTGGCAGCTACAGTTTAACTTGAACACAAGGCCAGACATCATCTCTTCTATGATGCAAGGCTGGGTGGAGCCCGAGAGGCTGGGGCAGGGCAGAGACTGGGCACTCAGGCAGCTCAGCGCAGAGGCCCACCTTAGTCCCCAGAGCAAGCTGCATGCCAGTGTAGAGGGCTCTGGACTCTGGCCCCCTGAGCAGCTGCTGGACCCCCAGGGAGTCTGCGCTGCCCCTTTCTGTCTGGAGTCACATCAAATCCCACCTGGCATCATTGGTGAAAGCTCAGTACCTCTACCTCTTCCTCCTGCATTAGAAAAGGAGGCCCTGCCCTGGCTGGGAGCTCAGTTGGTTAGTGTCATCCTGATATGCCGAGATTTTGGGTTTGATCCTGGGTCAGGGCACCCACAAGAATCAACCAATGAGTGCATAAATAAGTGCAACAACAAGTTGATGTTTCTCTCCCTCCCTCTCTAACTAATAATAATAATAATAAAAATCAATCAAAACTACTTGAAAAGAAGCCCCTGAGAAGTGGGGAGAACTCCACGGGCACCCAGTGAGATGGAGGCTGAACCAAGACCAGAAGCGGGAGCCCTTGGCTTCCAGTGGGAGTATTTCCACTCCTTCTTGTCTGCAGGCCCCGCCAGGCCAGGGGCCGGTCAATGCCAGCGGGAGCTGGTGGGGGATGGAGAGCCTGTGGGTGGTCCCATCCAGTTCACATTCATGTTAGTCATACCTTCTAACAAATGCATATCAAGTACTTACCACAGCTCAAGCACAGTTATATGTGAGGGATAAGGGCATGGAGTTTGGAATCAGGCCTCAGCCATTCAGCCCCTCTGAACCTTGATTTCATGAAAATGGGCAACACAAATCCCAGTGCCTACCATGTATAGTGAGGACTCCGTGAATGGTGGCTATACAAGATGGGGCCGGGACCCCAAGAAGTTCTTGGTTTCTCAGCGGAGCTAGATTCGTCAATAAGCATATCTACTGCGGATAGACAGGGTGGTTCAGGAGGACAGGAGTGAACATCGAGGGTGCACCAAAATTTGCTCTGCTATTTACCAGCCTCTCCAGAGGAGCCCGAATCTTCCCATTGTAGAATGCGATACTATCATGCGCTCATGCATTCAGGGTTATGGATTTATGGATTGGACAAAATAAATATAAACTGCCTCATGCTCAGAGAGCATTAACAAAGTGCTATCATTTTGGGAGGGGCGGTAAAGTCAGAGAAATCTTCACAGAAGAGATGACACTTGAATTGAGTTTTGAGCGATGAATAGAACTTTACTGGAGAACAGCGTGGACAAAGGTGTGGAGGCAACCGATGAATGACTCTCTCTCATCATTGATGTTTCTATCTTTCCCCTTCTCCTTTCCTCTCTGAAATTAATAAAAAAACACACTTTTTAAAAAAGATGTTACCCAAACTCAGTTCCTCTTTACCTCTTAGACCTGTGTTCCCCTGCATGGCTTTTGGGGCAGATTCCAGGTGTTAGCTCCTGAGAGCCACAGGCTCATATCATGTCATCCTTACTGCTGGGATCTCCAGGGGAAAGACTGTGAGCCTCTCTCCCAGGAGTGCCTGCAAAAGTCTCATTGTGTGGCATTCATTCTGATTGGGTCCCATGCCTATTCCTGTTATGCTCTGATTGGCCAGGCCCATCATTAGCCCAGCCCTGGTAGTGAGGGGTGGGGTCAACTCTACCTGTGCTACAGTTTGGCTGTGGCAAGGGCAGTACCACAGCCCTACCAGGGCAGAGGAAAATCCTAGAGGTACTGTTGCCAGGAGGGAGAAAGTTGCTGGGCAGTGAAAGAGCAGAGATCTATGGAAACCCACATCAGAATTGTATTGTTCGGTGCATGTCTCATATGCACTATTCCACTCTAGCCACCTGATTTCCTGGCTGTTCCTTTAATGCTTTTGTTCCTTCATCTATTTAGGTCTTCAATGTTACCTTTTCAAGGAAGACTACCCTGAACACCTCATTTATAAAAAAATGTAACTGTTCTCCACTTCTATAATTCTTTATAATAAAAGCATAGTATGCAAATTGTCCCCTCTACCGAGATTCCTCCCGGGGGTTGACCAGGGGGCAAGGCAGGACGGGGGAAAGGAAGAGAGTACCCAGCCAGCAGCCAGTAGCTGCTAGGGACCCCACCAGTGCATGAATTTTGTGCATTGGGCCTCTAGTGATTTATAATAAGACATATATTTGATTTCCATTTCTGGCTTGGAGCTCCTAAAACCTTTGAAATGTCCTAAATGATAAGAGCAGTAAAGGTGCCTTGATAGTCATCAAAAATGCATTCAGTCACACCTGAGTTTGTGTTAATAGGGTGACTTGGGAATGAAGTGACCTAAGGCGGGGGCTGGGGGACAGGGGAGCCAACCTTGGGTTGCTAGGTCAGAACTTTCAACCCCACCCCCTGACCTCCAGAGAAGGAAGAGGGGTTGGAGGTTGGATTAGTTTCCAGTCGCCAATGACTTAGTCCTTTCTCGTTAATGAAACCTGAGTAAAAACCCAAAAGGCCGAGACCAGTTTGGCTCAGTGGATAGAGCTTCGGCCTGTGGACTGAAAGGTCCCAGGTTTGATTCCGGTCGGGGGCATGTACCTTCTTTGCGGGCACATCTCCAGCGTGGGGTGTGCAGGAGGCAGCTGATCGATGTCTCTCTCTCATCGATGTTTCTGACTTTCTATCCCTCTCCCTTCCTCTCTGTGAAAAATCAATAAAATATATTAAAAAACAAACAAACAAACAAAAAAACCCCAAAAGGACAAGGTTCAGAGAGCCTCCAGATTGGTGAACAGGTGTGATTCCAGGGCAGTGGTGCCTTGCTTGCCACATGCATTTCTTCCATCTGTTCCCGAGTTATATCCTTTTATAACAAACCCGTAATCTAGTAAGGAAAATGGTTCTCTGGGTGTTGTGAGATGCTCTAGCAAATTAATCAAACCCAGGGGAGGTATGATGAGCACCTCCTATCTATAGAGGGTCAGTCAAGCACAGGTGACAACCTAGACTTGCGTTGCAGTTGGCTCTGACGTCTTAGACTGAGTCCTTCACCTGTGGAACCTGATGCTATCTCCAGGTAGATAGTGTCAGAAATGAATTGAGCTGTTGAACACCCAGCTGGTAGTCAGGGAATTGCATGGTCGTGTTGAAAAATCCACATATTGGGTCCCCATACTTTCTATTCCCTTTTTCTGCTTTATTTTTTTTTCTTAAAGAGAATCATTGTTTTCATTATTTATTTATTTATTATGCCTCTCTCATTGGAACATAAGCTCCACAGGACAAGGATTTTTGTCCATTCTGGTTATTACTACACCCTCTATGCCTAGACAGTGTCTGACAGGTAGTAGTCAATAATTAATTAGATAGATGAATAAATGTTCACAGCCATTCTGTGAAGTAGGTGGATGAAGGTGATTCTCTTTCTGTTATAGAGAAAGACATGGAAACTTGAGAGAAGGATCCTGTTGGCCAAATGATTAAAAAGAGCCGTGGCCAGTGGGGTTCAGCTGGCTGAGCATCGTTCCATGCACCAAAAGTCACTGGTTCGATGCCTGGTCAGCAGGGCACATGCTCGGTTTTCAGGCTCAATCCCCAGTAGGGGCCATGTAAGAGGTAGCTGATGGATGTTTCTCTCTCACATCAATATTTCTCTCTATCCCTTCCCCCTCTCTTTCTAACATCAATAGAAATAGATACATATTTAAAAATAAAATGATTAAAAAATATATATATATTTTTTTTAGCCCTGGTGGGTGTGGCTCATTTGGTTGGGCATCTTCCTGTGTACCAGGAGGTTGCTGGTTCGATTCCTGGTCAGGGCACATGCCCGGTTTTGAGTTTGATTCCCTGTGGGAGTGTGTAGGAATCGGTCCATCGATGTTGTTCTCTTCCATCGATGTTTCTCTTTCTCCCTCTCTCTTCCTCTCTCTCTGAAAAAATCAATAAACTATTTTTAAAAATAGTTTATTTTATATTTTAATTGTTGAGTACTAATGAGAAAACATCAGAGGGGACTTAATGCAGTACAGTGTGTTCCCACCAAGTGAGGTTAAACGGTGCCCTGATGAAGTGGTTCAAAGAGAGAATGTAGTAGGAGAATTGAGTCATCCTCTGGCACATGGTCATTCGGGCATCCTCATAGCAAAAGAACCACCTGCTCTAGTCAGAACTTCAATCTTGCTGGGAGTAGCAGTTTAGTTTCAGCAAAAGACAAGAGTCCACATTTAAATTAATGACTAATTTGAATCTTACTGATTTTATAGTTTCTTTTAGAGTTTGTAAGCTTGTTTTGATTGTAAGCCTAAAACCCTCAGAAGTTTGTATCTAGTTGGTTATGTCTTTGCACATTTAAGGAACATTAAAACAAAAATTAGGTAACTTTTGTGAGAATGTGTGTCCTTTCTAAAGGAACTTGCTTAGTATTCAAGATTGAGAAACACTGTTTCAGAAGACTCAGACCCTCTTGTCAAGGAGGAGCCTGAGAAAGATGTGAGATGTGAGAACAGGGCTCAGAGTTTGAAGATCATCTGGTGAAGCCAGCCTATGTGGCCCAGGGGTTGAGTGTTGACCTATGAACCAGGAGGTCATGATTTGATTCACAGTCAGGGTCGATTCCCAGTAGGGCACATGCCTGGGTTGCCAGCTCGGACCACAGCAGGAGGCAGCAGATCAATGATTCTCTATCATCATTGATGTTTCTATCCCACCCTGCCCTCTCTCTCTGAAATCAATAAAAAGATATTTTTTGAAGACCATCTGGTGAGCCCAGCCCTCTCATTTTGCAGATGAAGAAACTGAAGCCCAGTGAGCTCAGGTCTCACTCAGGGCTTTTTCTTTGCCACCCAGATGGGATACCTGCTCCCCAAAAGCTACCCCATTATATCCATGGAAGTGACCTGGGCAGGCCTCTAGGATTGAGCTTCTGTGGAAAACCGGTGGGACCCAGTTGCTATTGGGAGGGGTGGGTGATGGGTGGAGCTGGAGTTAATCAGACTCCCCTGCAATTTACTCCCCCAGCCTGGAATCTGCCTGCCAACTCCCAAAGCGGGCAGGGGAGTGTCCTCCTCTGCAGGAAATTCCCAGCTGTGACTTGGGTGTTTTTGCTCTGGTATTTGCTGGGAAGTACAGTTAAGTGGGGGAGAGGTCTCTGCCCTCCTGGAGGGCTTAGGTTGGGCAGCTATCAGGTAGGACTATCTCTTGCTCACAGAGCTGACCTCAGGGTAGCTCTCTGACGTGGAGAGTTCTAAGGCCCCTGCTTGGTTTTGACCCCTAAAATTTGGGGAAGAGATTTATGCAAAAAGATGCAAAAGAAGGCAGCAGACAGGCCCCGATGTTCCATCACCTGAGACCTAAGACCTTGGGTTTAGGCAGAACAGGGGAACCAAAGAGACTTTCCTGTCTCCTTCAGGTCAGATTTTTTTTATTAGAGATCCTGCAAGAGGGAAACTGCCCACCTCTTTCCTCTGCAGACGGGACTGTACCTGGAGAGGCAGGAACTGGCCCAGAGGCAAACAGCCTTTTGCTGGTGCAGCTGGTGGAGGACTTAGGCCTGGCGAGGGCTGAGAGCTGCTGCTGGGACCTATGATTAGCGAGATGGCCGAGCCGATTTCTCCAGCACTGGCTTTTTGGGAAGTCAGAGGACTTAGGGAATGCTTAAGTGTACTATGGTGAAGAACCGGCCTCCCAGGGACTTCCATGGGTTGATGGGGGAAACTGAGGCACGGAGATGGAATTTGATTAATGCCATTTTTTATTCAGCAAAGATCCAACTGGAACACCTATTATGTCCTAGGCCCTGTGTTAGGCTCTGTGGGGAAGGCAGGGGGTGAGACCACATAGGGACAGTAGGAGATAAAATGTGGACAAAGGACTATATAATAAGGCAGAAAATTCTGTTATAAATGATGTCCTATAGATGTGTGGGGGAGATCAAGTTCATGAATTTGATTGCTATTGAGACTGAGAACAAAATGGAGGTCTTTGGCCTTCTGAGCTAGAAACCCCCTAAACCAGCGGTTCTCAACCTGTGGATCTCGACCCCTTTGGGAGTTGAACGACCCTTTCACAGGGGTCGCCTAAGACCATCGGAAAACACATATTTTCCATGGTCTTAGGAACCAACACACCGCTCCTCGGTGTAGCAAAGTGTAGCAATGTAATTTACTGTTGTCATATTAAGACTGTTTGTTACCCATGCTACACCATGATTCAAGACAAAATTTCATTTATTTGTAATTAGAAATAAATATTTCACAATATATAATTACATATTGTTTTTGTGATTATGCTTTAATTATGTTCAATTTGTAACAACAAAAATACATCCTGCATATCACATATTTACATTACAGTTCATAACAGTAGCAAGGTTACAGTTATGAAGTAGCAACGAAAATAATTTTATGGATGGGGGTCACCACAACGTGAGCAACTGTATTAAAGGGTCGCGGCATTAGAAAGGTTGAGAACCACTGCCCTAAACCATAGTGATTTTCCCTCCCTCCCTGCCGCGTACATGCTCTTAGCTCATCGGAAGAGCCCACAGGGAGTTTTGCACCATGAGGCTGTAAGGTTAGAGGTTCAGGATTCAAAGAAGGAAATCCCCAGAGCTCCAGGCTGGGAGGTCCATGTGCTTTTAGTTTCTAGAATCTAGATCCTCGTTGTTTGTGTTTCCACAGGGCCTTGCATGATCAACTGTTATCCACAATAGAGTAGAAAGGGGAACTTATTAGGATTAAAATGGCCTGCTGCACGCCAGGTGCTGGGCTGGCACTACTTTTTTTTAAAATATATTTTATTGATTTTTTACAGAGAGGAAGGGAGGATAGAGAGTTAGAAACATTGATGAGAGAGAAACATCGATCAGTTGCCTCCTGCACACCTCCTACTGGGGATGTGCCCCCAACCAAGGTATATGCCCTTGACCGGAATTGAACCTGGGACTTTTCAGTCCACAGGCTAATGCTCTATCCACTGAACTAAACCAGTTTTGGCCTGCATATATATATTTTTAATTTGACTTTTAAAGATAGGGGGTCTTGGGGAAGAGAGAGAGAGAAAGAGAGAGAGAGGGAGAGAGAGAGAGAGAGAGAGATCAGCTGCCTCCCACAGGCACCCTAACCAGGGATCAAACCCACATGTATGTGCCCTTTGGTGTACGAGATGACACTCCAAACAACTGAGCCACATGGCACTTGGGCCAGGGTACACTCTACATTTACTTTAATTTTTTATTTTAATTTGTCTCAGAGAGGAAGGGAGAGGGAGCAAGAGCTAGAAACATAAATAATGAGAGAGAATTATTGGTTGGCTCCCCCATACCCCACCTGGGGATTGAGCCCACAACCCGGGCATGTGCCCTTGACCATAATCGAACCTGCAGGTTGACGCTCTATCCACTGAGCTAAACCAGCTAGGGCAGGCTCTACATTTTTATGTCATTTCACATGTCAGTCCAATTCATTTTTATCACTCAGAGTGTGCCTGTTGGTAACTATTTGTGGGATGAATGAATTCTAGGGGAAGAAGCCAACGGCTGGTCTAGCTAGACCAGGAGGTTTGGGAGGACAATTCTTCTTTGAATCTACTTGCATTCTGCTTGGCACAGAGTGGGTGGTTGATAAATACTCCCAGAATTCATAGACATAATGGTCCCTCCTTCTTTCCCAGGGAAGTTAGCCCACCTACCCCAGAGCTAGGTTCTTTCAACAGCAAAGCACCTGTGGCTTTCTGGGTGACTCATTTCCGGCTGGACTGGGGCAAGAGCAGCTGCCCTCTTGAGTGCTGGTAACTGATGGGCTAGAGTCTCAGAGCTGCTGCTGATGAGTCAGGAATTTCTGTGGGTGTTTTGAAAAGCTTCAGAGAAAAGCCTGGCTGGTAGGGGACAGTTGAGCAAACTGCTCTGAGTCTCAGTTCATACCCACTGGCCAGAAGAATGGCAAGAAACCTGTGCCAAATCTCGGTTCCTTTGTCATTACAGCCAGAGAAATCCAAAGGCTGGATGGGAAAAGCCTCTGGGAAGAAAAGTCAGGATTTATTTCAGAGAAATCCTCTCATTTTCCTTCATGATTTTACCTCATTCCACTTAGGCTGCCCTGTGACCCCCAGGGTTTTTTCCAAGAGCTGTTTGTTTTTTTTTAAGCTTGTTATTGAAAATTCTTATGAACTAGACCTGCTTCAGCTTCCCACCAAAGCAAACAGCCTCCCCAAACAATCATATGGAACATCTATCAAGCATCTGCCATCTATTCTAAGAGAGACAGGACCACACCTGTCTAGTTTGCTTTTACAGCACGGTGGTAGGAACTGGGCAGTTGCTTGATAAATATTTCCTGAGTGAATTAAATTTGGAGGCCAGGAATGAAACTGTGACCTCCTGGTTCATAGATTGACGCTCAACCACTGCGCCACACCAGCCAGGCTACTCACCTATGTTAATGGCTAATTTTTTAAATTGACAATATGAGGTGGTAGGAAGATGTAGAACAACTGAAATTCTTACACCCAGCTGCTTGGAGAGTAAATTGTTACAGCTAATTTGAAAAACTGTTTGGCAATATATACTAAAATGAAGCATACCTACCATATGACCCAACAATTCCATTCCTAGGTAGATACCCACCCGAAAAGAATGCATATGTTCACCAGAAAAACACACAGAATGTTCACACAGTTTTATTCATAGTAGCTCCCAGCTGGCAACAATGCAAATGCCTATCTATAGGAGGGTGGATAAATTACTAGGGGATATACTTATCAATGAAATACTACATAGGAGGAAAAAACTAACCAACAAAACAAACAAACAAAAATTATACAAGCTACAACATAAACATATCTGGTAGACATTAAATCGAGTAAAAATCCAGAAACCAAAGTGCACATATTGTATAATTCCACTTAAATTATGTTAAAAAATAAGTGAAAATAATCATTGTTGATAAGAAATCAGAAACATGGTTTTCTATGTGGACTGGGAATATAGATTGAGGAGGGGCATGAGAAAACCTGAGATGTTGGAAATGTTTCATATGAGTACAGACATGTAAAATTTCACTGAGCTTTGTGCTTAAGATTAGAACGTGTATGTATTACAGACCAATTTAAAAAAAGAGAATGAATGTTATAAACATGCATACATCTTAGCAGCCCTAAAAAAGCAACACGTTTAGTAACTGCTTTCTCTGTAGAGAAAGCATAACCATGGGACTAGCATCACCAGTGTGATGGCCATCAGTGAGTTCTGGATCAAAAGACTGGTCCATCCTCCAGGGCCTCCTTCCTATTGAGAAGACAAGGTCATCAGTTATGGCTTCAACCTACTCTCTTACCCTCTTCCTACGCACTTGTGAACATCCTTGCCATCCTTCCTTCCCCTCCCCTCTCAGAACATGAGGGGCTTCCCTCTTCCTATTGGCCCATCCTTTAGCCTGCATCCTTGAGCCCACAAGGTCCTGTCTCCGCAAGAATTTGGTGCCATCCCTCCTCCATTTCTTCTGCTTATATTTTCAGGCTGTTTATCTCAACTGGATTCTTCCTCTAAGACCATAAACAGCTCAAGTTTCTCCTGTCCTAAAAAATTCCTTTGACCTCTAATTCCCCCTCTAGCTACTGCCCAATATTTCCTCTTCCCTTCTATGTCCACAGTCTCCATTTATTTAGCTCCTAGCATCTGAAACTCACAGCTTTGGCCATATTACTAAAATTCCACAGGCAAAGGTCACCGAAGAATTTCCAACGGTCACATCCAAAGAACACTTTTTAAGCTTTACTTACCGGACTTTTCTGATTCCTCTCGCTTTGAAAGTTCACTCGGTTGACTTTCACGGAACCATATGGTCAGGGTCTTCAAGTTCACTCATCATTTCCTCTCTGTCTCACTCAGGGGTTCTGGTTCTTTAGCGTGCCCTTCCCCCCACCCAAAACATGCTTTTTACTTATTTTAGAGAGAGAGGAAGAGAGAGAGAGAGAGAAGGAGAAACATTGATGTGAAGTTGCCTCCTGTATGCACCCCAACCAGGGATTAAACCTGCAACCTGGGTATGTGCCCTGATCGGGAATTGAACTGGTGACCTTTTTTTAAAAATATATTTTATTGATTTTTTACAGAGAGAGGAAGGGAGAGGGACAGAGAGCCAGAAACATCGATGAGAGAGAGACATTGATCAGCTGCCTCCTGCACGTCCCCCACCAGGGACGTGCCTCCAACCAAGGCACACGCCCCCGACCGGAATAGAACCCGGGACCCTTCAGTCCGCAGACCGATGCTCTATCCACTGAGCCAAACCGGTTTCAGCAAACTGGTGACCTTTTGGGGCAGGTGACAGCGCTCAACCAACTGAGCCATACCGGCCAGGGCTACACTCCTCTTTTAAGTGCTGCTTCTCCGGGTTCTGTCCTTCTGTCTTCTCTGCTCTACTCAGGCATTCTCCATGGATACCTCATGGTGTCAGTACTAACCATCTGCAGATGACTCTCAAATTTCTGTTTCCCCTGAGGTTAGGGTTATGCAGTCAACTTCCTTCTGGACAGCTGAAGCTGGACATTCTCAAAGCACTTCAAGTTTAATGTATTTAAACTCGAGCCATGATTCCACTCCCAAACCTGAAATTCTTTTTTTTTTTTTAAAGGTACGTTGTGCTTTTAATTATTTTTTATTAATCCTCACTCGAGGATATTTTTCCATTGATCTTTAGAGAGAATGGGAGAGGGAAAGACAGAGAGAAACATCCATGTGAGAGAAACATACTAATTAATTGCCTTCTGCATGTGCCCTGACCAGGGCCCGGGCCAGGGAGGAAGCCGCAACCACGGTATGTGCCCTTGACTGAATCAAACCCAGGACCCTTTGAGCGAAACCGGCTAGGGCAAACCTGAAATTCTTTCTCTCAGCTGGTTGTATTTCTACCAGATCCTCCAAAACTAGAAACCCAGGAGAAAACTAGATCTCAGCACTGTTGATCTTTTGAGCTGGGTCATTCTTTCTCGTGGGGAGACTGTACTGTCTGTCTGTTGTAGGATGTTTAGCAGCATCCCTTGTTCCTTTTCTTTTGTTTAATATATTTTACTGATTTTAGAGAGGAAGGAAGAGGGAGGGAGAGAAACATCAATGATGAGAGAGAATCCCCGATCAGTTGTCTCCCACACACACACCACCCCCTGCCCCCCAACCAGGAATCGAGCCTGCAACCCAGGCATGTGCCCTTAGCCAGAATCGAACCTGGGACCCCCTCAATCCACAGACCGACACTCCATCCATTGAGCCAAACCAGCTAGGGCAGCATCCCTTGTTTCAATCTACCAGATGCTAACATTAACCTATCAGTTGAGACCACAAGAAAATATCTCCGGACATTGCCAAATATCTCCTGGGAGGGGGGTGTCAGACGAACCTGAGGTTGAGGACCCCTGGGTTAAAAGCATGAGTTTAGGAGCCATACATATCCATGTAACTTTGGACTAGTTAGCTACCTTTTGGAGATTTAGTTGGTTTTCTCTTAAGATGGAGATAATTCTCACTTCATAATAAGGTAAAGGGCATGGTCTGTCCCATATTGGACATTTGTGGAGAGCAACAAAGACTCCTCCCTCATCCTCACATCCAAACTCCTAGGCCTCCCAGTTTTACTCCTAAGTCTACCCACTCTTCTCCATTTGCTTAGATTCAACCTTCATGACCCCTGGAATTCGTACAATGAAATCATAACACCTCCCCCTCCCCCCCTCGTGATGGCATTAGGAGGGTGACTAGGTCATAAGAGCAAACCCTCGTGAATGGGATTAGTGTCCTGATAAAAAGGACTGCAGAGAGTTCCCTGCCCCTTCTGCCACATGGGGGCACAGTGAGAAGATGGCCATCTATGAGTGAAGAAGCAGGCTCCCACCAAACACTGAATCTGATCTTGGACTTCCCAGCCTCCAAAACTGTGCGAAATAAATGTTTGCTGTGTAAGCCACCCAGGCTATGGTGTTCTGTTATTGCAGCCCAGAGGGACCAGGCATTTTCGATCTGGATTTTGGGAAGAGCTTTGCCACCGATTGTCACATCCTCCAGCTAGCCTTGCTCCCCTCAGATCCACACTTCACCAAGGCCTTCACGGCCTGGCTGCTGCCCACCTCTGGCTCCATCTCTCTCCCTGCCCAGCCTTGAATTTCTAGTCTAGCCACAATGATAGGCATTCCTTTTATACCATGCAGTTTTCCTGCCCCCGTGTATTAGCTCACACTGTTCCTTCTGCCTGGAATAACTTCCCACACTCCTCTTCATCTGGCTGACTCTTAAAGGCTCATGTGAATTTCACTTCCTCCAAAAAGTTCTACCTGGAGCTTTCTTTCCCATGCTGGGCTCAATATTCCTTCCTCTGTGCTCTAGGTCCCCTGGTCAGATCTATTCCCTTGCATCTATCTCATTGCAGAGATTTTTTTTTTTTAAGAATTATACTTTTTATTGATGGCAGAGAGGAAAGGGAGAGGGAAAGAGAGAAAAACACCAATGATGAGACAGAATCATTGATTGATGATCAAACCCAAAACCTGGGCATATGCCCTAACCAGGAATTGAAATGTGACCTCCTGATTCATAGGCTGACGCTCAACTACGGAGCCCAGATGGCCCACTGCAGTGTGTTTTTGTTCCTGTGTCTGTCTCTGCAGAGGGGCAGGGATTGTGTCTTCTTCACATCTACAAAACATCTAGCACCTCCCCTGCCACACAGATGGGGCTCAGCAGATACTGACTGAGCGAATGAATGGATATGGCACCATCATTACCCTCTATGTTCGGTGTAGAGCCGTTGCTTAGAAGTGGTTATAAAATAGTCCATAAATCTGCTGTCTCTGTGGCTCAGAAGCCGGCTTCCTCAGCCAGGGACGGGGGCAAGCACAGTGCTGACTGGTAGCACTTGCTTAAGTGTGGGAGGTCGGCTAATGATGCAGGGAGCAGCACCACCGCGGCTATCTGCTTACAAGAGCATCAGCTGGCTCTCCTGAGAGTCAGAGGCTCTTTCTGCACCTTTCCCACCCGTGCCCTTTCCAGCACCCTAATTGATGGTCCTTCCTGTCCGGGAACTTCGTCCTCTAGCACCTTCACTCACCCTGGACCATCACCCTTGCGTTTGTGCAGTTAACTCGGCCACCCTTCAGGGCCACCAATATAAATTAAGCACTATTATGCGCACAAGCCATTGGGGGTCTACTTGCTGCTGCTTTCGGCGTGGGGTCCCTCGGAGCCCACCAGGATGTGAGGCCGCCTCTCCCAGGTGTCTGCCACTGTTGGGGCAGGTGTTTAGACCCTCCTCTCGCTAGATCCGGGGAAGGAAGCCCAGGCAGGCACTAAGAGGTGCTTCGTCAGTCTTGCCCTCCTTCCTCCTCTCATAATAACGTGGGCCTAAGGTTCCAGGGTTAGCCTGTGGAGTCCTGAGAACCTGCTAAGTCCCAATTCAAGCTCACCGCTGAGCCCGAGTCTCCCCATCTGTCAGGTGTGTGTTGGGCGGAGGGGGGAGGCGTGGAGTAGGCAGATTACTCAGGGCCCTCCTTCCCAATTTTCAGGACGATGCCCAGGTGTGTAGGAGGGTAGCTCCGGCTCCGCCAGCCCGCGGGGACCGGCAGGGGTTCCCGGGAAGCTGGGGGGACGTAGTTGCCACTTGGGGAGCCCCGCGGCTCAGCCCAAGGGCGGGCGGGAAAGGACCCGTGGCGAGGCGGGAAAGCTTGTGGCTCTGAGCGCATAAGTCTGGCCAGAAACCTGGCTCCCGGAGGGCAGGGGTCGACCGTGCGGAGCCGGGGGGGGGGGGGGGGGGGCAGCGGAGTCAGGAAATTCCCAGGAAATTCCTTTCCATTCCCGCATTCCCCGCCCCTTTCCTTGGGTGCCGCTCTCTCCGAGCCCGGGGAGAGAGAGAGAATGAAATGTTACTCGCGTTTCCTCGCGGCCCTTCTCCAGCCCCGGCCACCTGGGTTTGGAACGCGCGTGGGAGCGCAATTACACCCGCGCGCCCGAGTTGGGGCCCCACTGCGAGCAGGGAGGGGTCCAATGCCCGGAGGCTCCTGGGGCTCCCGCGCCGCGGCGGCTCGGTCCCAGAGCTGGAGGAGGCGTCCCCGGCTCAGGTCCCGTTCAGCTTAAGCGGGTATCACATGAGCCAGCGGGGAGTGGGAACCCGGGGTGTGGGCGGGGGCGTGCGCGCCGGGAGGGAGCCGCCCAGTCCACCTATATGCGCGGTGGCCCCGCTGACGGATGCCAGGAATTCCCAATGAGAGGCGATGGGGGGAAGTTTGGGCAACTCGGCCTGGCCAATAGAGAACCTAGGGAGGGCTCTGCCCCTTCCCCCCGCCCCCGCCTGCCTCGCTCCGGCAGTGTGCGCGAGTGTGTGGGCCCCGCTCAGTGTGCGTGGAGGTTCGGTCCGAGCGCCCGCCCCGAGGCTGGCAGTCCGCGAGCTCCAGCCGCCGCCGCCGCCAGCAGCAGCCTTCGCGAGCCCCGCCGCGGCGGAACCGGGCGCAGGGGAGCCAGCCCGGCGCCGCCAGCCCCGCACAGCCCGGCTCGCCTCCCACCCCACTCCGGGCAGCCGCCGCCGCCGCCGCCGCCGCCGGGAGAGGAGAAGGTGGAGGAAGAAACCCAGCTCCTAGCACGCGCGCACCATCATGGACCATTATGATTCCCAGCAAACCAACGACTACATGCAGCCCGAAGAGGACTGGGACCGAGACCTGCTCCTGGACCCGGCCTGGGAGAAGCAGCAGAGGAAGGTCAGCAGCCGCCCCGGCCCCCGGCCGCCCCCGGCCGCCCCCGGCCCGCTCCGCTCCGCCCGCCGCGCTAGCGGATTGGGGCTGGGAGCCGGTTCCTGGCGCGCACGGCGGGGGCGGGGGAGCGCGCCCGCCGCTGAGCGGGGTGTTGGGTTACAGGCGTGGGGCGGAAGGGGGAGAGCCCCTGCCCCGGAGCCCGCGAACGCCCGGCCAGACCCGGGGGCAGCGGGGCCGCCATCGGGCGGGCGGCTTTGGGGCTGGGGATCCAGGTCACCGGCTGCCGCCGCCGCACCATCCCGCGTGGGCAGGGCGCTGGGGCGGTGCTCGGGAGGCGGGGGCTGAGACCCGGCTTGGTGGCTGCGGCTCCGGATCGATTTCCCTTCCCCTCCCCGCCCCCTGGCCGCCTCTCCATATGGCGTGCGGTGGCAGCGCACGTCCTGGGCTGCCCTGGGCTGGGGAGCCGGAGGGCCCGCCCGCAGACCCAGGGGGAAGAGGGCGCGGAGGGATGGGCGGCCGCCCCGGGTCCGCTGGAGGGGGACCTGCTGAAGTGGGGGGTACGCGGGCTCCCCGCGGGCCCTGTGGGGGCGGGGTCAGGACGCCAAACCGCTTTATTGCTTCACTCAGTGGGTTGCCAGTTGCGAGCGGAGGTGGGCTTGAGTCTGCGTCCTGCCCCTCGGAACCCTGCTCCTTCCTGGGAGAAGGCGAGTGTAGGCAACTTGGCTGGAGTTGAGGGGCTTCAGGGCAGGGGCTGGTTCCGGGGATGGTGAGGGTCATGGGGATCCCTGCGTAGCCTCCGAGCCCGGCCCCAGTCGCCGTGTGCCCGGGGCGTACTCCGCCCCCGGAGCGAGGCTTGCAGCCGGCGACGGGACTCCGGCACCGCGGCCAGTGGCAGGAAGAGATCGGAAACCACGCTTGGGGTGGGGGGAGGGCGCCCTAACGCTGCCCGTGCTTCCTGCTTGCGCGGTGAGGTCTTGCCCCAGGCGGCCACGTACCCTCCACACCCCCCTCTCTCTCTCCCTCCTCCCCCCGCTGCCCGCTCCCATCCGGTCCCTCCTCGTTTCATCCCTCTTTGCCCCACCCCCGTCCCCCCCACCCCCTGCTGATCTGGGAATGGGAGGAGGGGGGGGGGACAGGATGGCGCGTCCCTCTGGATAGTGCGGTTAGGGCTGGGCTTGAGGGAGAACGCTCATGTCCAAAAATGGTAACATTCATTCCCTTTTTTAAACTTAAAAGGGGGGGGGGTAGTTTAGGGAGCCGACTGAAGTTTTTTTTTTTTTTTTCTTCAGCCAAAGGCATCCTGTATTAGCTCACTCAGGAATCCTAAGCCTTTTTACTCACTTCATCAGACAAGTAGAGGTAATTTAAAACACACACACACAAAGGGTTTCCTGACCCCCAGGCAGGCTTTGCTGGGCCCAGCCCTTTGCGACATCCCAAGGTGCCCCAGCTTCGAGCTGACTTCTTGGAAATACAGCAGTTGCTTAAGACCACCCCTTATCTTCCTGCCTACCACCTCTGGGAGAGCTGGGACAGTACCCCACTCACCGCCTTCTATCCTGGAACACCCGGGTGATTGGTGGAGCAGAGAAGGGAGTGGGTAACAGAAATGCCCGTGGGGGCAAGGCAGAGGGGCTCTTTTTAAACTTCAGGGTGAAGCCTTCCTTCTTGAGGATAGATTTTTAACTGGGACAGAGCTATGGGATTAGGATGGTGGATGTCTTAGGATCTTCCGTGGGGAGTGGGAGAGAAGGAAATTCTTCTTTACTGAGTAGCTACTTACTGTAAGCCTAGGAGGGGTGGGAGTGGCAGGACTGCTCAAGAATGAGAAATCAGGTCCTTTTAGGGACTGTGGGAGGACCAAGTTCCTGGGAAGCACAAACTCTTGTTCCCTCGGCACTGAGCAGGGGACCTGCACCATAGTATTCAGTATTATCGAATGAATGAATGAAAATTATATAGTGCCTTTTCCTCTCTCTCTTTATGTATATTCATAAAACTCTGGCAGGGGTGGTGTGGACGCAGAGTGGTCTGGGACATTTGGTAATCTACTGGGCAAGCTCAACAGTTCCAAAAGCTGGCATTGGTTGATGTGTGCCAGGCATTGTTCTAATCTAGTCACATATATTGTTCCAGTTGTTAACTCCCAACAGCTCTGTGAGCCAGGCTCACATGAGGATGAGGGAATGAGCGGCAGAGGGGGAAGTTAAGCAGCCCAGAGTTCCAGGATGCTGCTGCTGGGGGTGGGTGGTGGTGGTGGTGATGGAGTGTCGTGATGTAACCATGTTTGAGGCAGGCAACTTTGCCTTTCTTGTCCCTCGTTGGTTAAGGAAGGCAGGAAAGCTGGGCCTGGCATCCAGAGCCTGCCAGGATCTCTGGACCAAGGGGAGCCAATGGCTGCTTTGGTGGGATTGATGGGAGGGAGCAGCTGGACAGCACAAGCTTTGGGCTGGACTCGAAAATCTGGTCCAAAGTTTTTTTCTGCCATCAGTTTGCCTTGCGTGGACCTCCATTCTCTCCTCTGTAGATTTCACCTAGTTCTCGGTGGGGTATAAAGTGGTATTACCCGAGGAGAATCGGGCTTTGTTGCTTTTGACATCCTCCCTGCTAACCCTGGGAGCAAGCATTGGGTGAGACCAGAGCTAGCAAATGGACAGAGTCTGACCATTCCAGATGGAGGCAGGAGAGTGGGGGGTGGAGAGGGGAGGACACAGTGCAGTGGGATATAAAGGCAAAAGACCCTGTTTTTAGCCCTGGTGCAGCCACGAATATTTGTGAGACTTTGGGCAAGTCGTTTCACTTCTCTCAGCTTTCATTAGCTCATTCAGCAAATACTTTTGGAGCACCAGCTCTGTGCAGATAGAGCGCTGAACAGACAGACAGGTGCCTGGCACTTCCATTCTGTTTTCTCTGTGAAGGCGCTGCATTCCTGCCCTGCTAACACCCTGAGGCTCCTGCAGGGATTGGATTAAATGACGTGGAAGGAAGTACTTCCTCTGAATGGTGAGGCCTGTTGCACATGCAGGTAGAGGTCTGCCCAGGCAGGAGGCATGACTCAAGACCTGTGCCAGGTGGGCCGTGGCTTGCCCCTTCTTCAAAGAATGCTCCAGTGCAGAGCTCATCAGGCCAGGCTCCCTGGCTTCAGACCCAGTCAGAGATGTTCACTGGCCCTGACCTTCTGGGCTGAGCTGCCAAAGCCACTTTCCTAGGGGCAGCAGGTCTGAACACCTATCTTTTTGGGTTGACCATAGTCCCCATGGATCTTGCCCATGCCCTTACATGTATGTGTGGGTGGGTGTCAGGCAGGCTGGACAGATCATAAGACTTTGAGTAGCATCCTAACTCTACACTTTTCAGGCTTTTGACTTTGGGCACGTCACATAACCTCTGACAGTCTTTTATTTATATAAAAGGAGCTAAGCTCAGACTGTCCACTTGCCAGCTCTGGTCTCATCCAGTTTGGCTCAGGGGATAGAACGTTGGCCTGCAGACTCAAGGATCCCCGGTTTGATCCCGGTCAAGGGCATATATCTTGGTTGTGGGCACATACCCGGTAGGGGGTGTGCAGGAGTCAGCTGATCGATGTTTCTCTCTCATCGATGTTTCTAACTTTCTATCTTTCCCTTCCTCTCTGTAAAAAAATAATCAATAAAATATATATTTTTTAAAAAAGGGGAGCTAACCTCTCGTCCCATGTGGCTCAGTGGTTGAGCATCCATCCATGCACTTAAGAGGTCGGTGGTTTGATTCCCAGTCAGGGCACATGCCCGGGTTGTGGGCTCAATCCCTAGTAGGGGGCACACAGGAGGCAGCCGATCAGTGTTTCTCGCTCATCAATGTTTCTCTCTCTTCCTTTCACCATCTCCCCACCTCTAAAATCAATAAAGACATTTTTTTAAAAAAGGAGCTAAGACCTGCCCTCGTGCCCTGGTTGAATGTGTATTTCACAGGCGCCAGCCCTGTTTTTTTTTTTAAACATGTAGGAGCTTAATCAATATTTGTTGAGCTAATGGATGTTGAAACAGGCAGGTGTAAGAACATAGTTGTAAATAGGCCGAGATCCTGATTCTGCACTCACGTGGAGCCAGGTTGCTAAGCCAGGCCTCGGGAAGAGAGGCCGCTCTGTTTACACTTCCTTCTGGACTGCGTGACCCGCACAGGAGCTTACCATTCAGCGGGGAGGACGGCAAAAGTGGGGAGGAGCGGACATCTGCCTGCCTTGAAGGTTAGGACTCCTACAGTCAGAGTGGTGTCTGGCAGAAATAAAACCGGAGAGAAGACAGCGTTGGCTCTAGTGTCTGTCCTCATGCCCCCACTCACTTCTGACTCCTGCCGGCTTCTCTTGCCAGTATCGGTGGCACAGGGACCCAGCCTGCTCTGTTCTCTGCCGAATCCCTAGTGTTGAGCACATAGACAGGCCTGCTAGAGGTGGTCAAGAAATATCGCTGAATAATTGGAAAATGGTGTCATGCATGCCTCTGAACTCTGGGCTGGAGGCGGAGATGGGGATGAAATGCTTTACATTCCAGATACACCACCCCATCCTGGGGCTGTATCTGGCTCCGTGCTCCGCCGATAGTCATGCTCTGGGCATATTGGCTTCAAATCTAGGTCATCTCGAGCAGTGTGATCTACCTGATGACCCCAACGGGGAAATGGAGATAATAATCATTCCTGCCTGATAGAGTTGAGTTACGCCAAGTATAGTTGAGTTTAGCATAGCACCTAGCAGATAGCCAGTTCTTAATAAATGTTAACAGTTTTGAGGAATCAGAATTTGTATGGCCTTTACCCAGTATGCTTTGAGGTAGGTGTAATCATCATAGAAGGAGCCTAGGCTGCCTAGGAATGTGTGGGAGTTGTGTCATCCTTGACCTCTGACCCTTTAGTCAGCTCTGGCTCATTCAGTGTCACTTGACCTCTGATTGCTCAGTCCCTTCACTATAGAACGCTGTGAAATTCCTGTTCAGCCTTTCACTACTCCCCAGATGTATAGGATGAAGGGGTGCATGTTAAAGTGCTTGTCAGCTTGTTATAGGACAGGTAAAATGACCTCAAAATAGGAATTTCCTCCAAACGAGAGACAACCTGGGGGTGTCTGCCAGCCCTACTGTTACATGCTGGGGCATTCTTTGCCCTCCTCTCCTTGCCCACCTCCCAGCCTGCTTTGCTTCAGGAGCTGTTGCAGTGCTCTCTTGCCAGAGCTTGTCCATGTGAATGCATTGAGAACAGGTGCCCACTGGTTGTCCTCGTGATTGACAAAGCCTGAAGGAGAGAGTAGGGGGGCTGGAATATCAGGGCTTGGGGACCACCTGTGCTGCCTCAGACAGACAGGTCTGAGACGGCCTGAGCGCTCAGTGAACCAGACTTTCCAGTTTTGAGGAATGATGGGACCTTGAGGGGCCGTCAGGGTCACTGGAGATGGACTTCAGGAGTAAGAGGCTAGCAGGCTCTTGGGGGATCCGTGGTCACCAGCCTTTTCAAACAGAGAAGGAAGAAACTCGTTTCCATTCTGGAGGAGGAGCTGACAGCTCTTCCCAGGGGGGTGGGTGTGGGAGGAGGCCCCTGAGCCCTTCCTTGTGGGGTAGTTCTGAGTGTGAGGAGGTCAGACCAATGAGTGTCCTGTAGTTTGGGGTTTGTGGTTGGGATTTGGGCCCCCTCTTTCCACCTTCTTGAGGAAGATCTGGGGCTGGGCACCTGGCCAGTGGCCACAAACCATAAATTTGGCGTGAGGACTTGTCACACAAGACCTGGAGCCAGGGCGGGGCAGTATGAGCCTGAGCCATGACCCTAGTCCCAGACCTGCTACTGTGTCTCCAGGAAAGAGCTGGAAGTGACTCTGCTTCTCCACCTAGTTCCTTAATAGTGTGAGAATGTTGATAGTTTCTTATGGATCAGTCAATGAGCGATGATTGAACTCCTCTTAGGTATCAGAGGTGCGCCCACGGGTGGTCATGGAAATCATGGTTTAGGTGGAGAGAGGACTTGAAGACGCAGAAAATGACAATAGGCTGCATTAATAATGGCCAGAAGCATGGTCAAGACAAATGCCATGGTCACTGCAGGACAGGAGCCAGCGCTGTGGCCTGTGGTGGTGGAGAAGGTGAAGGGCGTGTGGCATTTGAGCTTCATTGCCAAGGATGGGCAGGATTGAAGTTTCTTCTGGAAAGCTTCCACTTTCCCTGGCAGCCAGGCTGTGGGGTGTGTGTGTGTGTGTGTGTAAGGAAGGGAGGACAGAAAGGGAGAGGGGAGAAGGCTAAAAGGGCAGAGCAAGGGCAACTGCCTGTCTTCTTTGCAGGGCCTGGGGCTGGGGGAACACCCCTCCTATTGTTCTCACTCCTTGTCCTTCTTTCTTATTCTATTTGTTTCTCCCAGCACTGAACTCTCACCTTTCTGAGAGGCCAGGCTATTTGCACAGCTCACAGGTGGGGCCCTGGAGCCCCATACCTCTGTGCAGGTGTTGTTGGGACCATTCCAGCCAGTTAACCCCACGTGTAGCCACCCAGTGTTTGCCTGGGATCTGATATTTGGCTGTGGTCCGAGGGCACCTTCCCCACTGCCCTGCTGTTATTCCCTCTGAGTGTGGTCATCTAGTTACTCATCAAGGATCCTAGAGCGGTCCTGGGGCCCACCAACTTCCCAGAGGGGTCATGCCTGAGAGGTCTTTGGCAAAGGAGACCCCTTCACCTGGTTCCTTAGTCCTGGCCAGACTGGGTCACCCTAGTCAGACTCATGATTCAGCCCAGGGTTCTGTTTCCATCAGCTCAGGTGCCAGCATCCTGCTAAGTATGAATTGTCCACACTTGGCCCTGATGGAGGCAAGGAGCCTTGGAGATGGCAGGGGAGGAGAAGAGACTCAGCAAACCAAGGCTCAGAGCCACCTGGAAGCCCACATTTCTCTTGACACCATGGCCCAGATTTCTCACTGGTCCTTCAGCTGAGCATCAAGTCCCAGAATCCTTTCTTCTCAGCAGGTGGGAGGTGAACGTATGGAAAAGGCCGGTCCAGTGTGCTCTGTTCCAGTCCTGTCCTGGCTGGGGATTATCTGGCGGGATCCCAGTGTGTGGGATACCAGAGTAATACGTATGTCCCAGAGCATGACCCCAACCTGCTCCCTCTGTGTGCCTCATTCAGCCACCAAATGGCAGCATTGGTTGCAGAGGGGATGGATGGCAGTGACAGCGCCCTAGGCCAGCTCCAGCCCCTCCTAGAGAAATGGGCAAAAACTGGCCGTCTCCTGCAGCCTGGCAGGGCCCTCTTCCCAGACCCAGAGCTAGGAGCAGCACTGGATTTTTGTTTAAGTTAAAAAAAAAATTCTTATAATAACCAGAGCTTCTCACGCTTTCTGAGCACATGCTGAGTATCAGGCACTGTCCTTAGGACTCTACATGCATGAACACATCTAATCCTGTGAGGTGGGTCCTATGTTACCCCATGTCACAGATGTGAAAACTGGCTCAGAGCAGCTACATGGCTTTTCCCAGATCACACAGCCAGCAAGAAGGGAGCGGGGATCCGAGGTCGGACGGTGTGGCTCTGGAGTTTGCCTCCTCACCATCTTGCTCTGCTGCTTCTAAAGGAAATGCTCCTGTGTCCAGGAACATTTAACCAAAGGCAGACATACAGAGCAAAACCCAGGGATGGAAATATTCTGGAATTAGATGGTGGTGATGGCTGGCAACTGTGTGAATACACTAAAAACCACTGCATGCTTTGAATGGTGCCTTTTATGGTATAATTACACCTCAAAAAGCCCTCAGAAAATGCTAAGTAACATAAAGAAGCAAGTGACGATGGCCTGTCATCCCACCTCCCAGGGGTAAGAACCCGCATAGGAGTTTCAGATGTTCTCTGCCACCAGGTCCCTCTTTCTCTCCCCTCACTGTCAACTCCAAGGCCAGGAATCAAAGTTTGTGGTGAGTGAAGTGAGGGGGGGGGGTAGGGGGTGGCAGGGGAAGGGAAGAGAAGAGGAAAATAATCAAGAAGGGCAGCTTTCACAAAAATATGATGTGGCCCTTTTCTTGGAATTTGCTCAAGGATAGATCATCAGAAGGCGGGGGTTGGGGAGGAGAGGTGGCCTTCCTCATTTCCCCACTGGACCTGCGTCTGTAAACCCTATTGGCCTGGGATTGCTTCTCACCTCTGCCATCCCCAGGGTTAACAAGGTGGGGGTCCAAGAGGCCCAGTTTTCCCCAGAGTCTGAGGCATGGGGAGGGTCAGGGTCCTCCCCTAGGAGGCAGCTGCACGACTCTTGGGTTGCTTAGCAATAGTGGGAAAAGGTGACTTAGCCCACTACAGAGGTAGGGGGAAGAATAAAAGGCAGCCAGGGATGGAGGTGGAAAATAGATGCAGAGGATGCTGTTACCCTGGAAACCGCCTCCTTGGTCCTTGGCTACAGTGGCTACTGGGCTGGGATCCACTCTTCACTGGGAGGTTGTAGTGTCCTCTCTGAGCCTGTCACCCACAGTGTTTGCGAATGGAGGACCTTCTTGTACAGGACCTGTGTGTGAGCTGTGTTCTGTTCTGTGGGTGGGGATGGGATGGGGGAGGGAATAGAAGAGGAAAATAATCAAGAATTAAGAAGGGCAGCTTTCACATTTAACATTCCCAACAGCCTTGTGAGGTAGGTGGGATGATCACACTTGATAGATGAATATCCTGAACTTAAGAGATATAAAAGGACAGGCTCACAGCCACACAGCAGGAAAGGGCTGGGGATGAAGGTGCTAGAACCCTGCGTTTCTAAAGGAAATTTTGACTTAAAGCATTTCACAGGTCCAAGATCCAGGAGGTAACGGCAACACTGTTCACCTGGGAAGGGAAGAGGAGATTGGAGAAGGAGGGCTGAAAGGAGAATTACTTGTTTTATATCAACCAACCAACCAATCATTATTTATTAAAAACATCTCAGTTCTCCAAATAAGTAATAAGACTAATAGTTCACACTGATTGAAGGTTGCCTGGTTTGCATTATTCAATCTGGTCAGCAACCCTTTTGAGGAAGGTTATTTTCCTTGTTACAGATGGGAAATTGAGGCTCAGAGAGATTAACTAACTTGCCTAAGATTGAACAGCCAGTAAGTCAGGTGTAGAATGAGCCCAAATAGATTGATCTCAGAATTAATCTATTAACCAGAAGTACAGACACAGCCTTTGCTTTAACTGAGAAACAAGAATGTGTAAATGAAATAAAAAGGAACAGCTCAAGATGGTGTATAATCAAGTACCCATGAGATTTAGGATTTTTAACATTTATGCTTTCACATATGGTTTTCTTTCCATTAATCACCATGAACCAACTTGTGGGGTCCTATCCCCATTTCATAGGGAAGTGAGGCTCAGAAGGGGTAGGTGACTTGACCGGGCCTCACAGCCCGAATGGGGTCAAGAGAGGGTCTGTGAGGCTAACGGGTCTTTCTGAAGTTCCTTTTTCTGGTTGAAAAGGTAGTAGAAGATTGTAGTTGTATTTTTCTCCACTTTCAGTAGAAGGAGTAACTGTTGGGACTGGACTCAGGTCCCCTGAACCTAGGGGACCCCACGGGTCCCCCTTGGCCCAAGTTGAGCTGATCCCTGCTTTTACGACGGACTTCCCTGCTTTAAGATTCAGTCGTGTCCCCCTCCCTCTCTGCCGCTTCAATTCCTTCAGCGTTACCTGCTCCTGTGGGTCCCTTTGCTCCCTAGGAGAACCAAACTGGATTGATGGAACCGGGGAGCTGAGGCTCAGTGTTATCCTGTTTGTTTAAGCCTGTGAAGCCCAAAGTTAGGGGTGCTTGTTTAAGCCTTGAGACTGTTAAGGAAGTTGGTGAGGGGAAGCTTGGGGGTTTAGGTTGGGGTAAGCAGTTTTGGCTTTACGCTTTGTGGGCCAGACCGGGGAGAAGACAGTATCCTTCCTGACCCCCAGTTTTGAACCTTTGTTCCCCAGGGTCTAAATCTAAGGCCCCCAATGGTTCAGTGGAGGACACAGCAGAGTGGCGATCTCTGGGGGAAGGGAGCCTTTCCTAACGAGCTGTCTCCTCTCTACCTTATCTTTCCTGTTTTTTGGGGTGGCTGATGCTATGGGGCCATGCCGGCGGTGGTCACAGGCCTGTGAGTTGAGAGCAGGCCAGGGCTTGCAGGGGAGCATTTTTATGGGCCTGAAGATTTATTTTTTAAAAGCCATCTGTAAAGCTGATGACAACTGATGGGCATAGAACGGAGTGGTGCACAGCTCTATTTTCAACTCATCTGTAGGTGAAATGACGCCGGGGGAGGGAACGTTGAGGTGGGTGGCCGCCTGCAGGCAGGTCTCCTGATGAACTTGGCTTTCCATCTGGGAAGAGGTGGCAAGCCTAGCATGTGGGTGGGAGGGGACTTGCTGCAGTCCCACCCCCTCTTTTCTCCTTCTGTCCCAGGTGGAAACGTCCAGGCGGAAGAGCCTGAGGTTTGGGGATGGAGAGATACGTGGGGCTTTTAGTTCTAAGTCCTCACACCAGGAAGCAGGTTCCCTACCATCCCTAGTGTGAGGGCCTGGGGGAGGGCAGCAGCTTTTGCCAAGGTCCTGCTGTCGTGACCTCTGTGTCTGCCTGGGTCTGTGAAGTGAGTGTGTGAGTGTGTGAGTGAGTGTGTGAGTGTGTGAGTGAGTGTGTGAGTGTGTGAGTGCATGTGTGAGTGTGTGAGTGCGTGAATGCGTGAGTGTGTGAGTGCGCGTTGCTCCGAGAAGCCCCTCTGTTGGTTTTGGCCGCCGCCGTGACTTTGGCAGAGGAGAGGCTCCCTTTCAAACACCGCGGACATCCTCCAGATAATGCCTAATGGCATTTTCCCGCCGCCCAGTTCCCGATAATTCGGAAAGGCCTTTCTTTCCAGGAACCCAAAGTGCTTTTGCAGACTTTGCCCTGGGAGCCGGAGGCGGCGGCTCTCGAGTCCTGCTTTCCTGGAGCCGGGTAAACAGGGCCAGACCCCGGTTTCCTGCCCTTCATCCCACGGCTGGGACTCTGGGGAGCAGTCATCACTCACAGGAGGCCCTGTAGCTCTCTTTACGAATTAGGATAATTTCCCAAACGTCAGCCCCAGTGAAAGACACCTTTTTTTTTTTTTTTAAGTTAAGCAAGAGTGAATTTAGAGGTTTGTTGTATATAATCAGCTTTTTGAAAATAAAGGCACGCCACACTGGCATCTCAGTGGGGCTGCTTGGCACGGGCAGTGAGGCCACAGCGGGGCCCAGGGGTCCCTGGCTGGGGGACCTGCCCCCGTTCCCTTTCCACGGGAGCTGCCGGTTCAGGGGAAGGCCCAGCGCAGGGTCACCTTGTGGCCCTGGGAGTGTACCTGTGAGTGAGGAGCTGAGCAGCATCTCCCCTCCCCCCCGCTGAGAAGTTCTAACCTGGAACTGTGCTGAGGCCGGGCACAGTGCTAAGGGTTTCACAGATACTGGCTCAGTTAATCCTCACAGCACCCGTTAGAGGGACTTTTAGAGAGGCCTGCAAAGGCCCAGGTGGTCCCAGCTGTCCTTTCTAGGTTTTCTGCTCTTGAGGCCAGTTCACAGCGACCAGGGACGTTACAGAGTGGAGGCTGAGACATGCTTTTCTCCGGTCCCATGCCCTTCCCGCACTGGACTTAACCACCGTCTGGTTTGGTATTCTCATTGTAGCCGCCTGTTTAGGTAGTTCCTGCTTGTGTAGTTGTCTCTTTGCGCCTGTTTCAAACATTGCAGGAATGGGGGTCTCACCGTGCACCCTGCCCCATCGGCGCACACCGCTCTGTATCCTGGAGCTGTTGACTGAGTCAGCATCCCATTTGTGGATGAGCCGGCCGGGGCCCGGCGGGGCTGGAGGACCTGTGGGTTTGCCCAGGTCACACAGCTGCGTCCAGATGGCAGGTGGGACTGGCAGCCGGGCTTCCTGCCTGGGCGGGTGGTGCTCTCTGCCACCGGCTGCCCTGTGCCCTGCCTGAGTTCCAAGACTCCCTGGTATTTGATGAGTGAGGGCAGGAGGAGTCGGTTTCAGTTTCCTTCTTTCCTCCCACGTGTGTTTTTGGCTCCTGGCTCCCATGCCTGGGGGCACTGCACCCTTGCCCAGGGCCCTCTTTCCCTGGGGCTCTGGGAGTCAGGGTATTTGGGACTCACACAGCTTTGCTGTCTTTTCTCTTCCCAGGGTAGCAGCTGTGCTTTTATTGCTCCTTGATGAGGCAAATGCACGGTGACAGGAAGCTGCTGTGAAAGTGTTTGGGAAGGTTTCTACATGAGTCTCCGCTTCGTGTCCCACCGTGGCGTCTTGCAGCAAGGGGAAGCGAGGTGTGCTCTGCGTGCAGTTTGGGGAGGGAGAGGCCAGAGGAGGGGAGCCGCGCCGCCGTGAGCCCCTCTTGGCTGGGGGTGAGCAGCCAGTAGGTTCGGTTGTATCTTCCAGTCCGGTGTTTCCTGGCTCTGGCCTTTCTGCCTTTGCCCCTGGCTCTGGGCCACACAAGCCTTTGCCTCGCTCACTTAGTGCCTGGGTGGATGGGCTGGCGGGAGCTGGAAAGGACGAGCGTGCTGGCAGCCTCCTCACACTTGCTTTGGCCACTATGGTGAAACTCTTGGCGCTGAGGACGTTTGGAGGGATCTCAGGGAATGTCACTGATCTATGACTGACGTGGGGCTCCTTGGATGATTACTTACTTATTTTTTATCTTTTTAATTTAATAAATTTTTATTGTTCAGATTATTGCAATTGTTCCTCTTCTTACCCCCACTCCCCATAGCTCCCCTCCATCTGGTTCCCACCCCACCCTGTGCCCTTACCTCGCCTCCATTGTCCTTTTGCATAGATGTACAATTTTTGTCCAGTCTTTCCCCACACACCCCTCACCCCTTTCCCTCCTGAGAATTGTCAGTCCACTCCCTTTCTCTGCCCCTGATTCTATTATATTCACCAGTTTATTCTGTTCATCAGATTTTTAAAAAATATATTTGATTCATTTTTTTAAAATATTTTTAAAATATATTTTTTATTGATTTTTTTACAGAGAGGAAGGGAGAGAGATAGAAAGTCAGAAACATCAATGAGAGAGAGAGACATCGATCAGCTGCCTCCCGCATGCCCTACAGTGAGGAAGGGAGAGGGATAGAGTTAGAAACATCGATGAGAGAGAGAGAGACATCGATCAGCTGCCTCCTGCACACCCCCTACAGGGGATGTGCCCGCAACCAGGATACTTGCCCTTGACCGGAATCGAACCTGGGACCTTTCAGTTCGCAGGCCGACGCTCTCTCCACTGAGCTAAACCGGTTTTGGCTGTTCATCAGATTTTTAATTCACTTGATTTTTAGATTCACTTGTTGATAGATATCTATTTGTTGTTCAAAATTTCTATCTTTACCTTTTTTTTCTTCTTCCTCTTCTTAAAGAATATTTTTCAGCATTTCATATAATACTGGTTTGATGTTGATGAACTCCTTTAGCTTTTTCTTATCTATGAAGCTCTTGATCTCAACTTCAATTCTGAATGATAGCTTTGCTGGGTAGAGTAATCTTGGTTGTAGGTTCTTGCTATTCATCACGTTGAGTATTTCTTACCATTCCCATCTGGCCTGCTTAGTTTCTGTTGAGAAATCAGCTGACAGTCATATGAATGCTCCCTTATAGGTAACTAACTGTTTTTCTCTTGCTGCTTTTAATATTCTCTCTCTGTCTTTTTCTCTTGGCATTTTAATTATGATGTGTCTTGGTGTAGTCCTCTTTGGATTCCTTTTGTTTGGGGTTCTGTGCGCTTTCTGGACTTGTAAGTCTGTTTCTTTCACCAGGTGGGGGAAGTTTTCAGTCATTATTTCTTCAAATAGGTTTTCTTGTTCTCTCTCTTCTTCTGGCACCTCCATAATTCTGATGTTGGTATGCTTGAAGTTGTCCCAGAGACTCCTTACACTATCTTCAAATTATTGGATTTTTTTTTCTTTTTACTTTTCTGGTTGAGTGTTTTCTGCTTCTTTGTATTTCAAATCTTTGACTTGATTCTTGAGTTCCTCTAGTCTGTTGTTAGGTCTCTGTATAATATTTTTTATTCCAGTCAGTGTATGTTTAATTTCTAGTTTGTCCTTTTTCATATCCTCGAGGGTCTCACTAAATTTATCTACCTTTTCTAGGAAATTCTTGAAAATCCTTATAAGTGTGGTTTTGAACTCTATATTCAGTCCTTTGTTTTCCTCCATTTTTTTCGTTTGTGATCTGTTTCTTTGTCTCTGCATTTTCCCTGCTTCCCTGAGTTGGTAGAATAGCTTTGTGTGCTAGTTGTCCTATGTGGCCCCGTAGCTCCGCCTCCCCAGTTACCTGAGTTAGACACTCTTGGTGCATCCCTTTGTGGACTATGTATACAGGCTTGTTGTAGTTAAGTCTTGATTGTTGTTGGTATCACTGGAAGGGATTGACCTCCAGGCCAATTGGCTGTGAGGATTAGCTGTGTCTATGCTGGGAGAATTGTGCTGGAGACAGCCTTATAAGACAAGACTTGCAAAATTGCAAAAGCCTCTGTGCTTGGCTTGGATGGAGTGGAGTCTCAGGGCTGAGCAGACAGCCTTGGCTTCCCATCAGCCCTGGCCTATGAGGCCCCTGGGTCTCAGTTTCCTTCGGTAATCGCTGCAGCCCTCTCTGCACGCACACGCATTCAGACCTTTGCCTTTCGCAGCTTCCCTGAGTTTCTGTGCACTCTGGGTCCCATATGAGTCTGGGTCCCCAGGGTCTCGCCTGAAATGGGTTCAGTGCAGTTAGAACTGGAGTTCAGCGCAGTTGGGAGGTCTGTCTTCCTTCCGCTAGAGGAAGCCAGTGGCACACTCAGCAGACACACACTCTCACACACATGCCTCCAGACCTCTGCCTTTCATAGCTCCCCTGAATTTCTGTGCACTCCTCCCTTTTCTTGACAGTCCAGAGTTCCCCTGTATGAGTTCTACCCAGAACTGGGGTTCATGCCGTTGGAACTGGGGTTCAGTGCACTTGGGAGTTTCCATCTCATTTCCACTAGAGGAAGCCAGCCAGGCACTCCGCCGCCATCCTCTCCATGCATGTGTCTCTGTACCTCAGCTTTTTGTAGCTCCTCTGAGTCTCCGTGAGCCCCTCTCTTTCCTTCTCATTGTAGAATTTCCACTCAGCCAGCTTTCCGGTGGGTCTGGCTGATGTCCATTCTGTCTTTTAGCTGTAGTTTTCAAATTGTTGTGCGAAGCAGCAGTTTAGGTGTTCACCTATGCTGCCATCTTGGTTTCTCCCATAACTGCTTTTAGTTTGCTCCTTGGATGATTAAAGGTGCATTTGTGGTGTCTCCTGGGGGCACTCTAATAGGGGATCTGTTATCGGGTCTCCTGGAGGCTGTGCCCCTGAAATTTGGACATGCTCATGCCACCTCATCCCAGAGCCCTGGAGCTTACTTAGCAGGATGGGCGGGGGTGGGGAGAACAGCTGTGGAGTAGGACAGTGGCTCTCAACCTTGAACGTGCATCAGAATCACCTGGAGGGCTTGCTAAAACACAGATTCCTGCCGCAGCAAGTTTGGCTCAGCGGATAGAGTGTTGGCCTGCGGACCAAAGGGTCCAGGGTTCAATTTCGGTCAAGGGCACAGATCTCTGTTGCAGACTCTTTCCTTGGCCCCAGTTGGGGCTCATGTGAGAGGCAACCAAGCCATGTGTCTCTCTCACATGTATGTTTCTTTCTCTCTCTCTCCTCCTCCTCCCTTATGTTCTTTCTAAAACTCAGTGGAGAAATATTGGGGTGGAGGGAGACGGATGAATAAAAACAATACCCCTTCTATCCCTCCCCTCCCCCCAGATTGTGGGGATCCATCCTCAGAGACTGTCATTTGGTAGGTCTGGGGTTGGGGCTGAGAATGTGCATTTTTAACAGAGAAAACCTCAGAGTTACTTGCAGAGGAAGGAAAAGTGGAAGAATCGGGGCTGGGACTACACTTTACTAGAAAGGCTTCAAGGCTGATTGTGACTGCTGGTATTTTCTACCTTCCACCTTCCTCCCTTCCCCAAATAAGTAAAAGGCTTGGAGAGGAGATGTGCTCCTGTACCCAAAGGTAGGGCAACTCCTCAAGAGCCTCTTGCTGGCACATAGTAGGTGCTCCAAGTATTGGACGTGATGAACAGTGAGGGGGCCTGCCTTTGGAGGGGGTGTGAATGCCACAGTCCAGCATTAGACTCCTGGCAGATGCTGAGGTGGGCTGCTGAGTGATGGGGCTGAGCCCACTACCCAGAGCAGCACTTGGGCTGGCCCCCCACCTTCAAAGGTCTGCCCCGGAAGGCTGCCGAGGCCAGGGGAGCTGGCCTGGTGCTGGGGACGGGGTCTTCCCCGGGTGTCAAGTCATGGTGGCGGGAGCTAGCACAGACCCAAGCTCCATATTAGGCAGGCAAGCTGCGGTTTCTCCTCTTTGGGCCCGCGGCCCACTTCAGATTCCTCTCTCAAGGCACTGGCCGTGCTAACACGTCCCTCCGCTCCCTGCCTATTGCATTTGGCCGGAGCCCCTACTTGAGAAAATCTTAGGGAGTTTCTTGTCCTTGTGTGTGGGTTCAAGGGCCTTAGAGGAAGTAAAACCTGGGCCTGGGTTTTCCCTCTCCTCAGTCCAGTGCCGTGGGTTCTCTGGGGTGTGGAATGCCGGCACCCTTCTGTCTTTAGCCACAGTGTCCAGGGGCGCGTGTAACAAGCCAGCACCTCTGGACCCTCCAGCTCCCAGCATGCGGGCCTGTGGCCCAACTGCTTTCTGCTTCTTTCCTGTTGGGACCTGTGGGGTGGCATTGAGGAAAGGAATAGGTGTGGAAACACTGTCCTTTTTGCACTGTTAGGCCAGAGACCTGTCTGGGAGGACCCTGTCCTGTCCCCTCAGCAAAGCGAGTACGATTGTGTTTATGTACCAGGGCCCCAGGAGACCTGTCTTTCTTAAAATATGTTTTTATTGATTTTAGAGACAAAGGAAGAAGAGAGGGGAGAGAAATACGGATTGATTGCCTCCTGCACGCCCCCTGCTGGTGATGGAGCTCTGACCAAAATTGAGCTGGTGACCTCTGGGTGCATGGCAGGATGCTCAACCCACTTAGCCACACCAGCCGGGCCTAGGGCCTCGCTTTGGGCTGCCTGTGGCTACTGCATGATGTTGACAAGTCACACTGGCTCTTCCCGATTTGACTGAATGGTTGGAGTGTTGGCCTGTGTACTGAAGGGTCCCCTGTTCCCATTCCGGTCAAGGGCATGTGGCTCAGTTGCAGGCTTGATCCCCTCCCACACACATGTTGCCTGACAGCAGTCTGCGTGTCTGTCCTCAGGGGAGTCAGTCAGCTGTCAAGCATTTCTTGAGGTGACCTTGAGGTTGACCTAGGGCTTCTCAGCCAGGTCCTGAAGCTAAACTGCTCTGCTAACACAGTCTCTTATCTGTAGGAGTCTTCTGTGTCCTCAGCTTTCAGGAATTTGCTCTTACCCTCTAGGGAGGGCGTGGGTGGACCAGGTAAATGAGCTTTTCTTATGGATCCAAAGTGCTGTGCCTGGGCCCTGCACTCTCTTACTCTGGAAATGCCTGCTGGGGTGTGGCCAAGTGGGAAGCCAGGGGAGGGAAGGCCTTGTTTGGGGTTGGTGAAGTTCCTTAGCTCTGTCTGCTAGCTCCAGGGGTGAGGGGTGGGGTGCATGGGGGTGGCTCAGGGGGAGTGGGGAGGGCATCTCTGCCCATTGCAAGGTGGACTGGTCATAACTGGTCCTTTGTGTAAGCTTGGCTGCCCCACAGGCCTGGTGTGAGGGAGGTGGCCTGCCTGTGGCTCAGTGGGTAGGAGAAACCCCAGCAGGAGCCAGGGAGCAAGAATTTCAGTCTGGAAATTGCCCAACGGACTGATGCCAATAAGCAGCCTTGTTTTTTACTTTGTTTACTCTCAAAACCCAGCTCTATTCCTTTTGTCCCTTGTCGAAGTTTGAAGAAATAAAATCATTGAATGCCCAAGCCAGAAGGGACCTAGACTGTCACCTGACTCTTGCCCCTTAGATGAAGAGACTGAAGTCCATAGTGGTGATGTGACTTGTCCAAGGGACACATTGCCATGAATGCATTCCTTACGGGGATGGTTTTGATAAAGGACTCTTTATTTGGGGCACATGTAAACCGTCTTCTGAAGTCATCCTTCTGGGTGGGCTCCAGAACACCTGTTGACAGACAAGCAGGTGGGGCTTGAAGGCAGATGGAGCTGCTAGGTTCTGACTGGTGTGTGGGTGGTCAAGTTCAGGTGAATTTCACACTGCTGGCAGCTGTCCTCTGCCAGGCTGGAGGTGATGATGGACAGGTGGGCCTTTGCATGGTCACCATCACACCGGCTCCTGATTTTGCTATTGAGGAGGGAACAAAGAAATGATCCAGAGAGCCTGGCCAGTCCAGTGGTTGAGCTCAGTGTTGACCTATGAACCAGGAGGTCATGGTCCGATTCTCCATCCGGGCACCATGTCTGATTGTGGGCTTGATCCCCCAGTGTGGGGTGGGCAGGAGGCAGCTGACCAATGATTTTCTTTTCTCATTAATGTTTCCTCTTATTTATTTTTTTAACACTTTATTATTTTTTAAAATTTTTATTGATTTCAGAGAGGAAGGGAAAAGAAGAGATAGAAACGTCAATGATGAGAGAGAATCATTGATTGCCTGCCTCCCACAGTGGGGATCGGACCTGCAGCCCAGGCATGTGCCCTGACTGGGAATCTAACTGTGATCTCCTGGCTCATCGGTCGACGCTCAACCACTGATCCACGCTGGCCGGGTCTCCTTGGTGTTTGTATCTCTCTTTCCCTCTTCCTTCCTCTCTGAAATCAATTAAAAAAATAAAAATGAAAAAAAAAGAAAGAAATGAACCAGTAGGACAAGATGCTAAGTGGTGCTGGTGGCCTTGGTCCTGACTTCACAGCTAACACCCCCACACTCCCACCCTGTGCTGAGTCCATTATCAGAGTGTTCATACCCCCTGTGAAGTAGAAGGTATATCACATTTTCATTTCCACTTTACCGGAGAAGTTGAGGATTATGGGGGTTAAATACCTTGCCCCAACCCCTACAGCTGTTGAGTGGGGTTGTAGCCTGGGGTCCAGGGCTGTCTGGCCAGAACCCACTCCTAATTACTGCCCCGGCTGCCTCCTCTCCCTAGGACAGCCAGGACACTCCTGCTGGGGGAAGAAGAGGGTAGGAGAGTCAGCTCTGCCTGGAGAAGGAAGCCCCTTCCCAGAGGCGGAGCGGTCTCCATCCTCCCAAAGACCTCTCTGCTGAGACACATTCCTGCCCATTCCTGAGGAACCAGCAAGTGGCCGCCTCTCTGGTGCCTGACACTAGAGGTCCCAGCACTGTGCTGAGCAGTGGAGTTGGAGTGGCTCAGCCACATGGGACTTTTTATTCTGCCATACTTCTCTCTGCCCTCCTCCTTTCTTCTTGTCTGCTCTCCTTCCCTCTTGCTCCGCAGAGATCTTAGAACGAGGCTCTACCGCTCCCTTTGGGTGGTGGGGGTTGGCTTTCCTCACCTTCCTGCGGGCAGGGGTGCTGGCCTTGCCTTGGCTGGGGGCACTTCTTGGCTGAGTTAAGATTGGGCTGCTCCTGTGTCCATAGACGTGCTCCACCCAGGCCTCCACCCTCTGACACAGCCACGGCAGTGCCCCCCCCGTCATTGCAGGTCCTGCACTGACTGTTGTGCACACACCCTCTTTTTCAAACCCACAACCAAGTGGGATGTGTTAGCCCTGTGGTGGGCAACCTGCGGCTCGAGAGTCACATGTGGCTCTTCGGCCCCTTGAGTGTGACTCTTCCACAAAATACCACGGCCTGGGCGAGTCTATTTTGAAGAAGTGGCGTTAGAAGAAGTTTTAAGTTTAAAAAATTTGGCTCTCAAAAGAAATTTCAACCGTTGTACTGTTGATATTTGGCTCTGTTGACTAATGAGTTTGCCGACCACTGTTTAGCCCCATTTACAGGTGGTGAGGGAGTCAGAACCTGAGAGGTCAAAGAATGTGCTGAGGTTAGTATATGGCAGGTTGAGATTCACACCCTGGTCTGTGGGGCTGAAGTGCCTGCACCCACTGACACCCAGAGGAAGCAGAAAGTGGCAGCTGGGCCCCAAAATCCAAAAAACAAAACCCTCAAACAACAACAATGAAACCCCCCCTCAGCCTGGCTGCAGCCTCCCGGCGGTGGGCTGGGGCGGCTCCCTGGTGGAGGAGAGGAGGCCAGATGGAAAGCACTTACTGGCTGTGGGCACCTCTTACTCAGTGTGCTGGGCTGGGCATTGCTCAGGAAGCTCAGGCAGGGCGCACTAACGCAAGGGCGGCTGGAAGCCCTTCGGAGCCTGCCCCTGATCTGCCCTGCCCCTGTGACTGCCTCCTTTCAAAGAGTGTCAGTCCCATTGTCACTTGGACCTGCAATAACAATAACAATAACAACAACAATAACAACTCTCCTCTAAGAGCTGTGCACACTAACTTCTAATGCTGTGGGCCTGGCACTGTTTTTAGCTAAAAAATATAAAAAAATCTAAGCACCGGGACAAGGACTTTCTATGCACTAACCATACCATCCTCACACTAGCCCCGTGAGGTGGACACTGGTATCCCCATTTTACAGATAGAAAAACCGAAGCTCAGCGAGGTTTGGTAATTGGACCAAGCTGGTAAGTGGCAGAGCTAGGATTTGAACCCAAGAGTTCCTTGTTAATCAGACCCTGGTCCTTGAAGTCAGGGGCCTCCATGACGCCTTTATTGCTATCCCCACAGCTGGCCTAGCACCTGTGTGCCGGTGAGTTCTAAGGAAAGTTGTAATGATGGAATGAAGGGTGCTGGGAGCTTGCCCTTTGAAGGAAAGTTGCATAAGTTGCGGGGACCTGCCAGGCCTCCTGTGGGTATGTGAGATCCCTGGCAGCCCTGAGGCCCAACCTGTGCTTCCTGCAGCCACTGACTGAATGGCTGCCTCTGTGTGTGGGGAGACTTTAAGGGTAGGGGAGTAGGCAGGGCTGGGAGACACAGTACCCAGAGCCCCTCATTAGCTCATCGTTTCTTTGGGGAGGTAAGCATGGCGTAGTGCCATTAGGTGTTTGATTTCCAGGGAGGGAGAAGAACAAACAATTTAGAATTTAATAGTTAATCATTGTAGGGTTTGTTTCTTATTTCTCTCTTTATCCATGATGCCTGATATTTGGTAGGCACTTAAGGAGTGTTAGTGGGGCGAATGAATGAATTAAAAAAACACACTTACTATGGAAAAATTCAAACACGGAGTAAAGAATAGTGTTATGAATCCTTACGCACCCATTACCCAGCTTCAACCATTAGCAGAGGAACCTGCCAGTCATATTTAGCCACCTGGGTTATTTCACAGTGAGATTAGGAAGCTAGTGCGAAAAATGGAGATACAATGATACGATAGTACTAATAAAAACTCACCCTCATGGTCCTGCTGTGCCAGGCGTGTAGTGGGTGCTCACCTGAAGATTTGAACTGACTGCACTCAGTACCTGGCCAGGTGGCATGGCGCTCCTGCCCCAGGTGGGAGGGGAGTCAGCAGACACGTGAGATGCTGGGCCAAAGACACTGCAGCCAATGACATTTCAAATCTAAGAGAAAAGATAGAGAGAGGAAAACAGGGTGAAAAAGGTGAAGATTAAGAAGTACAATTGGTAGTTACAAAATGGTCCCAGGGATGTAAAGTACAGTGTAGGGAATAGTCAGTAACACTGTGATAACTATGTCTGGTGCCAGGTGGATACTGGAAATATTGGGGGAGGGGGCACTTTGTGAGGTCTATGACTGACTGCTGTGCTGTACACCTGAAACCAACTCAAAATTATATTGAACGTAGCCCGGCTGGTGTGGCTCAGTGGTTGAGGGTTGACCTCCTGTTAACCAGGAGATAGCGGTTTGATTCCTAGTCAGGGCACATGTCTGGGTGGCAGGCTTAATCCCCAGTAGGAGATGTGCAGGAGGCAGCAGATCATGACTCTCTCTCATCATTGATGTTTCTCTCTCTCTCTCCCTCTCCCCTTCTCTCTGAAATCAAGAAAAATATATTTTAAAAAATAAGATGAAATGTAATCTGTATTTAAAAAATAAGTACGGAGAATAGTAAAGTAAATACCCGTGCGCTCACCACCCAGATGTAACAAATAGTAAGCACTCGCTCTTTCTAGATCAGGGACAGATGCATGATCCCTGCCTCTCAAGAGGCCAGAGGGTAAGAGACCCATGAATTGGCATTTCCCTGTCATGTTCAAAGATGTCACATCCCTCAGTGAAGGGAGCCCAGGGCAGGCCCAGTCTGCCTGGAGGAGCCAGGTGAGATTTCCTGTAGGCCGCTTAGCTCCTTCGGATGGGCCCAGTTCTGTTCTTGTGAGGGAATGCTCAGAACATGCCCACTGACTGATAGGTGAGCTGCAATTTAAATCTGGAACATGTAAGAGTGAGTCAGAGAAAAAGGGGGTTGGAGGTGAAGGATGAGGGAGGTGGGCCAGACAAAGCTTATGACCAAAGGCATGAAACCTTGAGTGTCAAGTTCTGGGAAGGGAGGAGTAGGAGATGGAGGTGAAGGTTGGGCAGGGAGCAGCGGGAGAGAAAGAGGCCCAGGGGTGGGTGAGAGTGAGTACAGGGTGAGTCAGTGGAGGGACAAGCTTGGGCCACTTTCTGGGCAGTAGTGGGCTTGTCTTAAGACCAGCTCAGCACTCGGTTGTCTGAACAGGTCACCTCGAGTTGAGAGGATGGAGACCAGGTAATCCCTGTGGAGGGCAGGGAAGAGGTGAACCGTGTCTGGAATGTGGAAGGAACCTGGCTGTTTGGAGAAGGCCAGGCTGTCCTCTGGAAGAAGGGCTGTGGACTTGCTGTGTGGGCAGGCCCACAGGGGATGGTGGGACTTGGTGGGAGTTGTGGGGAGATGGAGCCTAGCTCAGAATTTTCCCCAGTCAAACATTTCAGAGAAGGAATGAACTGCTAGGTCATGCGTTTCCTGGTCTTTGTTTATTTTATTCCGTGTGTGTGCGTGTGTGTATGTGTGTGTGTGTGTGTGTATGTGTGTGTAATTTATCTCAGAGAGGAAGGGAGAGGAAGAGAGAGATAGAAACATCAGTGATGGGAGAGAATCATTGATCGGCTGCTGCCTGCATGCCCCACATTGGGAAGATTGAGCCTGAAACCTGGGCAAGCGCCCCTTTCAGGAATGGAACCATGACCTCCTGGTGCATGCTCAACCACAGAGCAACACTGTCCAGGCTCCTTTTTTATTTACTTTTTTGCTGTTTTGGGCCTTTCATAAATATGTATATAGAATATCCTTTGTCTCATAACATTTAAAAATATTTAAATTTTTCATTTACCATTGACATACAATATTATATTTGTTTCAGGTACACAACATAGTGATTATAATGTAGGAAGATGAGTGGCCTGGTTCTGAAAGGGATCAGCTAGACTCAGGGTATTGATGCAGGTGGCGGGAGGGGCTCTGCCGTGCCTGGCCCTCCTCACTGTGTGTGCTGAGGATTGAGGCTGGAGGAGGGCAGGTGAAGGGGCTTCCTCTGGAGGGATGCCCTGAAAGGAATGAGCTCACTCCACCTTTGAGATGATGCATCAGCCTGCCCCTGAGGTCCTGCTTGCTCTCCAGAGGCAGCAGGAGGAACGGAAAGTTTCCTGGAGGGAGTGGCATTTGATTTGACACGGGAAGGTTGAGGGAGTCACTCCTATGCCAATCAAGTCCTAGGCACCTGAATGTCATGGTTCTTGGCTCCTGGCCTGGCCCCCCCATTCCTGCCCCCCTCCCCCGCACCCCCAATTCTCCCTGTTCCCCCTCCCCTCCTCCAGCCATGTGTCCTAGGGCCCAGTTCTGTTCTTGTGCGGGAGTGCTCAGAACATGCCCACTGATTGAAGGGGTTGGCAGGGATCTCAATAGCTGTGCTTTCAGGGCACCAAGAATCTTCCCCAAGACCTTAAGAAATGCACACCATCACCTACCAGAATCCAGTCCCTAAGGGTTCAGGTGGGGGCTTGTAGCCTATCCCCTCCCTCCCAGTGCTGCAGCCCGGGGGATGACATTGGAAAGGTCAGGGGACTCTGTGTTTCCACCTTCTGCTTGCCTCCCTGCTCCACACACATGGGGCTCTGCTTCCTTTTGAGAAGTGGGGGAGAGAATGACCATTTTAACCCTTTCACCTAAATGCAAGTACTTATATTTTCAGAAACCTATTTTTGTTTTTATCCCCATGCCTTCTTTACTTCAGTAGTGGTAATCAGCCCAGCCAGTGTTGCTCAGTGGTTGAGCATCAACTCATGAATCGAAGGTCACCGGTTCGATTCCCAGTCAGGGCACATGCCAGGCTTGTGGCATGCCAGGAGGCAGCCAATGGATGTTTCTCTCTCTCCTTCACCTTTCCTTTTTCTCCCAAAATCAACAAAAACATATTTAAAAAATAGTGGTGATCAAAGTGTATATACAATGGAGTTCTGCTTTTTTATTTCCATGTATGACATTGTATCGAAGGCATTTTTTTCCCTTCTGTAGCCACACCGCCTTTACGTTCCTTCCGAGAAGTGAGAGCTAAGTATAGAGATTGTTTCATGAATATATATTTTATTTGTACTTTCCTGCCTCTTTCCAAAAAGCATTGGAGGAGAACTCATTAAAAGGCTCGTGTGTAGCCGCGTTTTAAATTAAAGTGGGGAGATCTGGAGCTTCGTCAGGGTGGCGGCGAGGTATTGGAGAAGACAAGGTTAGAAGAGCTGAGTTTTTGAGACTCAGCACTGACCCTCCTGGTTCCGAGCTCCCTGGTAGCCAAAACCGAAGGGGACATTGGACTGTCACAGGTTTATTTCCTAGGAGAGGGAACTATATCAGCGCACGGGAAAGAACCCCTTTGTAAAACCCTGAATGCCGAGGGCCTTTCCATTTTAGGGGAGCAGCGTGGTGGATGATGCTGTCAGCATTAGTGTCCTGGAACCCATGGAAACCTTTTTTGTCTAACAGTTCTTAAATCAGCCCCCAGAGGAGCCAGAGGCAGGGTGTTAAATCACACTGTGCGGAGGCATTTCTGTGGGGAGCGGAATAATGCCGTCTTGTTCTGCTTCTGGACGTTGAGCATAAGCGAGGCCCCCGTCCTTGGATGCTCAGCAGCATTTCCTGGAGACTCTCACCTGCCGGACAGGATATGGCGGGTTGTGAGGGGGATGGGGGAACGGTCTGTGTGGACTTGTGGGCTGGTGCTCAGAGGTGTCTTCTGAGGCCTTGACTGAGAAGACAACTGTTTGCATTAGCTGCTGGGCACAGCAGGGCAGAGCCAAAGCTGCTGCTGCTATTTTGCTGGGAAAAGGAGCGTTTGGCCCACCCACCTTCTCAGGAGAAAGCCGCGGAGGGAGGCCACTGCTGCCTTCTAGAAGCTTGTTAGGTCTCTGCTGTGTCTCAGCCCAGCGATCCTGGCCTCAGGCCTCTGCCGCAGAGCAGGATGAGGCCCTTCGGGAAGGAAACAGCGTGCCAGCCGGGGTTTGGCTGGGGATGGCCCTTCACCGCTGCCTCCCTCCTCAGCCGGGGGACATAACTCGCCCCTGAATTCTCCCATTGTTGGGCATTTTCATGGTTTCCCGTTTGGGGCTACCATAGATAACTGCTCCACAAATATTCTTTTGGCCTGGACATTTATTTTCCTGCATTTGGGCTAAAATCTGGGAGCTGGGTGAATTGGTCAAAGGCGAATGATCATTGTATGAGTCCTTTCACTTCTCCATCAGGTCCCTCTATAATATGAACTAGCTTTACATACCACCAGCAACACACAACCTATTTTTTCCTTACTAATTATAAAGAAAAGTGACATTTATGGCAGAAAAGATAGCTGGGTACATAGAAGAGAAGAAAGAGACCTGCAGCCTGATACCTGGGGCGTGGAGGTGCCGGGTTGGTTGATGAACCCATCGTGTCTCAGGCCGGGTGTGAGCTCACAGTCCCCTGTTAGTGCCTGTCCCTCGGTGCCCCCTACCTGGCACAGGGACACCTGGTTTTCCTCTGACCCAAAATACCTTCCCCGCCCCTCACCTGTCTGACTGTGGACTGAGAGTTCTGAAGGCCTTGCTCACATTCTAATCTCGTGCCATTTACCTAGGAGGTGCTTCCCACACTGTCAGGATTTAAGTATTTGGCAAGAAAGTGTGAAACAGTGTCGCCCACTGGCAACGTAGCGGATGCCTCAGTAGCTACCACACGCCAGGCAAGACCTAAGGGGCAGGGGCTCCAGCCCGTGAGGGTCGGTGGGAGAAGTGGTCAGATGTGGGAGGCGTCTGCGTAGATTTTGCCCAGACCCGGCTCCTGACCACATCCTCCCAGTTCCTGCCTGTCTGTGAGGCCTGGCGGAAGAGCGAGGGTGTTTGGTAAAATGGAAGGGAAGTGGGAGAAGTCGTAAACCTGCGGTCTCTGTACCCCGCTCTCACTTCCTCACGTCACTTCTCTCGACCAAATATTCCGTGGTCCAGGTGACCTTTCCTCTACCCCCACCTTCAGGAGGAAGCCCCAGGGTGGGAGAGACCGCTGAACTTTTTTTTTTTTTTAAAGAAGTCTTTATTAATTTCAGAAAGGGGCATGGAGAGGAGAGAGAAACGTCAGTGATGAGAATCATTGATTAGCTGCCTCCTGCACGCCCCCTCCTGGGGATGGAGCCCACAACCAGGCATGTGCCCTGACTTGGAATGGGACCTGTGGCCTCCTGGTTGGTAGTAGTAGGTCAGTGCTCAGCCGCTAAGCCACACCGGCCGGGACTTGCTGAACTCTTGTCGGGGCTGCTGGTTCTGGGCTGAGGGCTGCTGGCACCCCCAACCCACAGTGTTACTTCTGTCCCTATCCCCGGGCAGCGCCCCTGTCACCTGGGCAGTAAGTGCCTGATTGGATTTCACAGATGCTGGGATGGGGAGCAGTTGGGCTGTTCATGGAATGACATGACCTCAAATAGGGACTGAGGCACCAGTCCCCAGGAGCTCTAAGTGCCAACGGAAGGTTTCTTAGGTGGCTTCAAGTGCCAAAATGGGTGAGACATCGGGAGTGCTTGGTGCTGAGCACACCTGGAAGTCTGTGTCCTTTTCAACATGTAGGAGGTGATGCGCAAAAGGTTCTTTCTTTCCTCCTGCAACTCTGGCCCTTCCATGGCGTTGGTGGGATTTGGGCAGGATGATCGCTGGTGTTTCTTGGGGGAGGAAGAGATGATACTTAAATGATGGCATCTGAGAGTTACCCAGGCCCCTGCCCACGGGTGGGACTCTGAGGTTCTCTGGCAGGGGCTGGAGGGGGTTTGCCGAGTGTCCTAGGGCCAGCCCATCACACACGGTTAGGAAGTTTCCCCATGTCCAGGGGCCGTGGACAGTCAGAACTTTGAAGCCAGTGAATTCACCGGAGAGAATCTTGGTGTTGGGACATTTCCTTGGGAGCAGTGAAGGCGGAAGCCGCTGGAATGTCTCGCTGCTGTTTGTTAAACTGCTCCCTCTTGGCTCCAGCTTGTGGCCATGTGGACAGGCTGGGATTGATTTGTTCTGTCTGGTTTGTGAGACGGTCGACCCTCTTTGCCTCACCCCACCCAGAAAACCACAGCGAACTATAAAGGCCGGTCCAGTTAGGAGTCGTGGTAATTGGGAGGGAGAGAGGGACTCCCAGGAGACAGTGACTTGTGCTTTGCTCTCTGAAGGAGAGGGTCCTTTGCTATAGGAGTGGATGCAGGTGGCAGTTAAGGGCCTTACCTGCTCCAGGTGACCACAACTTTCCTACAGGAATTCTGGTTCCCCTGGGCATGTCCACCCTCTGCCACCCAAGTGGAGAATTTCACTCCACGACCATATTCCCTGGAAGCTGGTCTACGGTCCACCTAGGGTTCATGTACAGATTGTGGCCTCCTGGGCCTTGCCCAGACCCGCTGAACCCAATGTCCTGCGTTCAGAACCCAGGAGCCTGCATTTCTAGCAAGCTACTAAGTTTTTTGTTTATCTGATAATCCTTACCCAAGGTTATGTTTTCCATGGATTTTTTTTTAAGGGAGAGGGTGAGGGAGAAGGAAAGGGAGAGGGAGAGGGAGAGAGAGGGAGGGAGAGAGTGAGAGAGAGAAATGGTTGTGGGAGAGACATATGGATCCTGACTGGGGCTGGGGATTGAACCTGAAACCCAGGTACGTGCCCTTGACTGGGAATTGAACCCTCAGTCCATGGGGCAACGCTCTTACCACTGAGCACACAGCCGGGGCTGCTTGGCTGCTTCACAGCAGCACCGCAGTGACAGTGTGGAGGGCACACTGACTCACGCTGGGCCACCCATATCAGGCCGGCGGGCCACCCTGCCCACCAGTCCCGCAGCCTGCTCAGTGGGCCCTCCCTGCCACTGAGCACAAACATCGGTGTCCTGCAGTGACCTGCCAGCTCTGTTGTTCGGTTTCCTGTGGAGAGAGGGCTTTTCAGCGTTCTGTATCCTGCCTCGCCCAGCTCCCCTCCCTGTCCCACCTTAGTGACCTCTGATCAGCTTGTCTCAGTTGAGCCAACTTCTAACTGTGGGCTGTTGTCTGGCTTCTAGCTTTCATTCAGACAGCGTGGCTACAAGGGTTTGAGTTGGCTCTAGACTGAATGCCTCCTCATTGTCTGATTGGGGATCCAGCCCATGAGGGTTAAGCCTGGGGTCTGCCAGCAGCCGTGTGTTTTGCTGGTACAGATTCAAACTGCCCCCTGGAAACAGGGCCAGGCAGTGGAAGCTGAGCAGGCCTGTAGGACTGACTCTGTTTAACAGGCATCTCCCTAATGATCCACCCATAGGGCAAGTCTTGGGGGCTCTATGTCAAGAAGCCCTCTGGCTGCTGCTCTGCCTAGTGGTCATTTCTCAGGGGAGATGTAGCACTGTAGGAGTCCCAGTAAAGAGGGGATCAGCGGCCTCAGAAATGGGGTAGGGGGGGAGATTGAGTTTGGTAGGGAAGGCATCACTGACATCAGAGTGGACCATGCTTGCAGGATTAGTAAAGAGGTGGTGGAGTTGGGGCTGAGATTTAAGAGACAGGGTCCCCAGAGGGCTTAACCTGGAGGCCCAGAGAAGGTGAAACCTTCTAGTCAATGCAACCTCACTGAGAGGCAATTTTAACAGGAGACAAGAATTCCTAGCAGGGCAGGCTTCTAGTTGAGCTTATGGACGCACTGGGTTCAGAAGCATCGAGGTTTGGTGCAGTCTGTGGGGGAGTGTCATGGCTTGTTTGGTTAGCGGAAGCTTTGAGAATGTTCATATCCTTTGGCCTGGTAATTCCACCCCAGGCTGTGTCCTAAGGAAATTATCCAACTGTAATAAAGAAATGATTAAAAATATTCTTAATTTTGCCTAGCCGGTGTGGCTCGGTGGTTGAGCATCCACCTATGAACCAGGGCACATGCCCCGGTTGTGGGTCAAATCCCCATAAGAGGCAGCTGATTCTCTTTCCTCATTGATATTTCAGTCTCTCTCCTTTTCCCTTCCTCTCTCTGAAATCAATGAAAACATATATAAATATTCTCTTTTTATTGAAGGAGACTGAAGCAAGTAGAAAATACTACTTTTTAAAGAAAAGTAGTATTTAAATTTTATAGCAAGTCAGGGAATTACTCTCTGAAGCACCAGCCCTCTCCAAGCAGTTGTCTGCTGTCTCCTGTCCCTTTGCTTGAGTAATGGCAGCTCTGTGGACTTGAACCATCTGTTCTGAGCACCTCAGTGTGTGCTGTGAGGCACTGAGGGCTGAGACATGGTCCCTGAGCTTAAGGACAGGGGGATGGCAAGATGTGCCTCTGCTGGGCAAGATAATTGGTGCTGGGTGCTGAGGCATGGCCCTGGCCTGGGTGGGGGGCATGGGGAGGTGATGGGGTGGTGGTGGATGGATGGTCTGGGCCTTCAGCAGGGTTGGGGGGGCCCATAGGTCCAGGAGAGCTTTCAGGACAGCAGAGCAGCCAGTCTGGCAGCTGGGAAGCCTGCAAAGCCCAGCAGAGTCCACGTCCCTTAAGATGGGCTCTGCCCGGATCACCACACTTTGAGTGAGGTCAGGTCACTGAGAGGCCTGCTACTCACCCCATGTTCTAGAGACTGGGGACTCAAGTCCAGGAAATGAACTCTTCCAGGAATCTCCAGGGTCCCTCGGGGAGAGAGGGGGCTGCTGCACAGTCCCCTGTGGGGTAGCTGCCCTCTGTCTGCAAGCCCTCCCTGAGCCTCCTGGGGGCAAATCCCCAGGAGGGGGACCATCCCTAGAAGGCTGCCCTTTGGTCCCTTATGGGCTGGAGGTGGAGGGTCGTCGTCCCTTCTCCAGTGACCCCTCCTTGTGAATCCGTCCCTGGCCGGCATGGGCGCCAGGCGCTCCTGGGGGGCCGCTCCATCCACACATGGCACTTGGCGGCTTTGACATTTTGTTTAAGCAGGGATGTGATTGAGAGCGTGTGAGGGCGAGGACAGCGGTGCTGGCTCTTTAAGGCTTGGCCTTCAAGTGAATTCTGGCAGAGGAGACACCGAGGGTTTAATTTTAGGGCCAGGAGGGGGTGGGGGAAAGTCCCTGCAGCATCTGGTTCATGTTAAGCCCTTCCCTTCAGAAAAAGGCTGTGTTTATGGTTCATATTCGGCAGACACGGGGCAGGAGGGGGGCGCAACTTTCCCCTCCGAGGCGGCGATGCACGGGCAATGCCCCGCGCTTCCCTCCGTTCCTCCGAACCCATCCCCAAACGACCTCCATTTTATCCCTGAAGTTAAAGCAGATGTTCGCCTTCAGGCGGCCGGCGGCAGCTGGGCTTGCTGGGCCTAGCTCCATGCTGGTGCCGCAGGACCCCAAGTCGGCTGCCGGTCAGCTCGACTCGCCTGGCTTCCTTGTCCTCGGGGCCCTGGATGGCAGGCCTCTCTGCCCTGAAATGGGGTTAAGGGCTTGTGTCCCATGGATGCCTGGGTGTCAGAGCCGGAAGGCCCTACGGAGACCAGCCCCAGTCCTCTACGTACAGGAACCTGAGGCCCAGAGGTGGACCTGGAGCTCAGACCACACTCCCTGGGCTCAGTTGGGTTTGGCGCCTCTTTGGGGGCCCCCTTTGTTTTACTCTTCCAGACGCTGTTCCCTCACAGGCTGGCCTTAGGGAAAGGTGTTGGGTGGCAGGTCTTGATACTCAGAGACAACGTTTCTGAGGCCATGAGTGGGAGCTTGGTCTGGGCTGACGCAGGCGCTGCTTCCCAGGGCTAGCATGGGCCCTGGCAGAGAGCGAGGGCTGAGAGGAGGTTGACTGGACCAATGACCGGGTGGCTCAGCCTGAGGGTGGGTGCTGATGTTCCAGTTAGGAGCTTGGCAGTTCCCTTAGATTCTCCATCCCCAAGTTCTCGTTCCAGGGCCATGTCCCGTCTTCTCCAGCCCTTCCTCAGTTCACAGCTCTTACAGACGCCTTAGTTTGCAGAGCTGGAAGGGGCCTTGGGTAGGAAACGTCCTATCCCCTTCACGTCATAGACGAGGACAGCGAGGCACGTCACCCAGCTAGTCAGACCAGAGCCCCAGTCTGCATCCCTCATGTTGTGTTGTTGATGGGAATGGAGGGTAGAAAGAGCCCAGCCCACCTTGTCCTCTGTGCTTCCCTTATCTGTGCCTTCATCAGCTGGGTGAGCTGTTTCCCCCTCTCCATTCCGGCTTCCTCGGCCCCTGCAGGGGAGGGCGGTGGGCCCCACCAAGCTGTCTGAGGGGGAAAAGGCTGCACCGATAGGGATTGGGCCAAGTCATTCCCTTGTGGCTTCCTAGAAAGGGAACTAGGGCAGGCAGGTCATTTCCTCCGGGGAAACCAAAGCCAGAGTCACCCTGGAGTCAGAGGCTAAGGAAGGGACCCCCAGCTACCCATTGCCTCTGGCCTTGGGGCGCACTTCTCTCCTGTCATTTTTGCTAAGGGGAGGACCAGGGGCCCCATGTAGCCAGCAGGCCCCACCTTTACTGCTGTGTGTGTGTGTGTGTGTGTGTGTGTGTGTGTGTGTGTGTGTGTAGAGGGGAGGGGGTTGTTGCTTGTCCTCTGGGGCAGGCTGGGGGCAAGGAGGAGTCAGATGACAGCATTGCCCACTCTATACGGGGGCAGGGGAGGTTCTTAAACACCCTCGTGAGTCATGATTCGAAACACTTTTGGTTTATACATCTTCAGTCTTTTGGTTTTGTTATGAAAGTATGACACGCTCATAGTACAAAAAAAAATTTCCACAGGTAACACAGTTACTTTTCTGTGCCACACACAGCATTTTATGTGTTTGATCTGTCTGCCTACCTATATTTTTAAAAAGTAAGTTTTTTTATTGATTTCAGAGATGAAGGGTGAGGGAGCTAGAAACATCAATGATGAGAGAGAATCATTGGCCAGCTACCTCCTGCATGCCCCATTAGGGTAGGATCCCACAGCCCAGGCATGTGCCCTGACCGGGAATCAAACAGTGATCTCCTGGTTCATGCTCAACCACTGAGCCATGCTGGCCAGGCTATCTATATATTTTTATGGTAAACTATGCATAGCATAAAATTTATCACTTTTTCCATTTTTAAGTGCGTGTAGTTCAGTGGCATTGAGTACACTTACATTGTTGTGCAACCGTCACCATCATCTCCAGAACTCTCTTCATCTTGCAAACCGAAACTCCGTACCCATTAGACAGCTCCCCATTCCCGCCCACTCCAGCCCCTGACTACCCTCTTCCTACTCTCTTCTCTGTGCATCTGATTGCTTTCGGTCCCCCATTAAAGTGGGGTCAGGACACTGTTTGTCCTTTGGTGACCAGCTTATTTCCCTTAGCTAATGTTCAGGCTTTATCCATGTTGTAGCGTGTGAGAATTTCCTTCCTTTTTAAGGCTGATTAATGTTTTATTGTATGTATAGAACACGTTCTGTTTATCCATTCATCCGTTGATGGACATTTGGATTGTTTCCACTTTTTGGCTGTTGCGTGCGTACTGCTGCTACGAACACGAGCGTACAAATATCCGTTGGAGTCCTGGCTTTCCGGTCCTTTCTGTATATACCCAGGAGCGGAACTGCTGCATCACTAAGTGTGCTGCTCAGGCACTCCGAGTCCCTGAGGCAGGGCTGATGGGTCAGCAGAGGGCCCTGCACACCAGCCCTCCTTGCCTCCTGCCCCAGGGCTGGGTTCCTGCCTGGCTGGGCCTGTCACAGTAGCTGCCTGTGGAGGTGGATGGGCTGGCCAGCTGGGCTGCCGCAGGCGTGCTGTGTCCAGTGCTGGCTGCTCACAGCTCTGGGGAGTCTGGAGCACTGAGCTAATGAGGAACTCTGGCATCTTTTGGTGGAGAAGGGCCTTTTGGGGCCAGGACCCCACCCTTCTTTTGCTGCAGACCCTGGGAAGGCGGCTGAGGCCTCCTGGACATGCTGGGGAGGAGCAGGGACCCCACAGCTGGTCCCACTCTCCCCATTGGCCTTTTCTCCCCAGGTCGTTCTGCCCCAGGCTGATTCTCTCCCAGAGGTTCTCCCGGTGTTTGTTTTGCTCTTGCAGACTCTGCGCCCTCATGGGCTGGATTCGTGTGCCATGCACTTTTGGCCACTGAGTTTCAGACACTAATGCACAACTAGCTTCCTTTGGGGGATAGTTCTGTTTCTTACTCACCGAGCAGGATCTCCTCTCTGATTCCTGCTGCCACCAAGCCTGCTGCACCTGAAGTTGACCACTGTCTCAAGTCCAGCCCCCAGATATGGGCACAGCCCAGAGCCCCGTGCAGAACAAACTGGTTTCTGCCTGCTCCCTGGTGTGGGCCTCTACCATGACGCCTGCAGGGCCCTGCGAATTGCTCCCTCTGGGTGCTCAGTCTGTGCCTCACTGGCGAGGCGTGCACGGTTTCTTGAGAGTGGGGGTGTCTTATTCTGGCCATGGCTGGTCTGTACCCTGTACTTAGTGGATAGTGAGAGAAAAAGAAAGCATTGGGGAAAAAATTGGGATTGGAATGCCTACAAGAATCAGATTATTGTGTTACACACCTGAAATGCACATAATGTTATATGTCAATTATACCTCAATAGAAAGAATTGGAGACTTGGTGTGAGGGAATTCCTGATTTTCCGCTTCAGGCCTGGTCTTTTCCATCTGGGTTACTTATCCTCTGGGACCTCCATGTTTCCATCTCTCAAATGGGAATTAAAATCTACTTAAGCTTGTTGTGAAGAGTAAGAGTGATAGTAAGAGCAATGTGCTTAGTAAACGTGTCACTACATGTCAGCCCAAGTGGGACAGGGGTCGCCAGCTGCCAGGCCTGAGCGAGGACCCTGTGCAGAAGGGCGGGGTTCGGGACTGCCATGGTGCTTTCTCTCTGCTTCTCAGTTGTCTGGTCCCAGGCCGGCTCCCCTGGAGGGGCTGGGGGACAGGAGGAAAGGGCTGGCTGCTGCTGTCTGGCTGGGTGGCGGCAGCTTCCTCTGCAGGAGGAAATTGCTTCCTCTCCAGGCACTGGGAGTTGCTGAACTCTGCTGCGGGGCCAGCTGCTGCTCGCTAAGCCGGGATACTAGGTGTTGGGGAGAAGAAAGGGTCTGGGGTTCCCGGGTCTTTATTCTAGATGCAACATGTTGTCAGGTCTCGGGCATCCTTCCCTGCCAGGTCCTCTTGGAGCCACTCCTCCCTCCAGCACTAAACATTTTGGATCAGAACTCTCCCCTGCCCTGGACTGCTATGTGACTGTGTCTTAGGTGGGTCCTGGCTGTCTTTCTGGACTGCAGGATCCCCGGGTCCCTCAAATTCGGGGCCAGAAATCAGTGTCCTCCATGTCCATGCGGTAGAGTGTCCCTTTCTCCTGCAAGGTAGGATGATTGGGACCACCCATGCCTGGGTCCTGTGTAGGCTCGGAGCGGGTACAGGAGGACAGTCCTGCTTGGAGCTGCCTTCTCCTTTTTGCCTCTCCCTGCAGAGAGCCCATCTTGCAGCGTCTGCGAGGTGTTGAGAAGAGCCTGGCTTTGGCATCAGAGTCCTGGGGGAAGAGAGGGCTCTGCCATCTTACTAGTTGTGCCTTTGAACAGGCCCCTATTCTGAGCCTCAGTTTCCCCATCTATAAAGGGAAGCCAGTCTGTCTTGCAGGGTCGTTGCCAGGACTCAAGGAGATGATGGGTTTACATCACTCAGGCTGGCACTCTGCACCCGATGGCGCTCCCTCAGTGGGGGCAGGTGTTGTCCTTTGGTGTGTTGCACAAAACCCAGCACGCCCTTCTTTCCCTTCTGTGCACGGAAGGCGAGGTGATAAAGACTTCCTGCTCCTGGGGACCAGTTCCCTGAACTTGCCGGAGTAGAGGATTCATCTGGAGTCCGCATTACTTGTAAAGTGCCTGTTCTCAGGCCCCTCCCCAACACTGAGCCAGAAGCTGTTGTTGGGGTGGGGTCTGGATTTTCAGCCTGTTTTTACCTAGGCCAATGTGAGAAATGCTACTTCCCTCCGAGTGTGATCCCAGTGGCTGACTCACCTGATCTTCCCAGGAGCCCATTGAGGCAGGTGGGAGCCTTCAGAGGTGAGAGCAGGATGCTTTAAGGAACGGACCTGAGGCCCTTAGCTCCGCGCTGGCAGAGCCAGAATTGGAACCCAGGTCTTCCAGGGCTGTGTGTCTACAAACACTCTGCTAACCAGAGTACGGGAAAGGTGGGGGACGCGGAGAGCCTCAGGCAGGAGGCGAGTGCGAGGCTGCAGCGGTGGCAGAGTGGAGGCAGTGGACTGGCACCCTGCGGATGTTGCAAGGCCAGGCTGCCTGCCCTCCTGCCCAGTAGGATTGTCTTCATCCTGGGAGTTGCAGGAGCTTCCGTCGGCAGCCTCAGGCCTGGGAGGTGATGTGACTGGGTCCCCGGGAGGGTCGGCAGAGAGGAGGGAGGAGGGCGGTCCAGGCTGAGCACGCCTGGTTAGAAGCACAGGCTCTGCAGCCTGACTTCTGGCTCTTCCATCTACCGTTGGATGTGACTTGGAGCGACTTTGTGAGCTGCTCCGTGACTCAGTTTTCTCATCTGTAGAATGGGATTAATAATAATAACACGTCCCTCGTAGAGTGGTTGGGAGAATTAATTCGTCTCTGAAGTCCTCCTTGATGTTCAGATTGGACTGTTAGGCTGAGGACTGTGGGCCTTCTTTGGTAACCATGGTGAGCTGCTGTGGGTGTCTGGGCAGTCAGGGTGGAGAGCCGTGTTCCAATGGGTGACCCGCTCGTTAATCTGTTGGCTCAGCTCTGAAGTCTGATGTGGTCTCTGATCCCTCTCTCACTCCCTGAATGTCTCTGTATCCACCGGCTTACTTCTCTGTCCCCACCACCACCTCCTCCTTGGTCTCAGCCACCTTGTTCTCCTGCCTGGACCTTTGCGTGGTCTCCCAGCTGGTCTCTGCTGCCGTTCTTGTCCATCTCTGAGCTGCTATGCACACTGCAGTTGGCTGTCTCCTTCGGGTGCAGGTGTAACTATGTGTAAACCAACACCTACCAACCCTCAGCTGAAATAAAACAAAACCTCTTTGGTGGCTTCCATGTGTTCTGAGGAGAGACCACGCTAGCATCTTGCAAGTGCCCTGGGGCTGCTGACCTCCTCTCTCTGGCACCCTCTCTCTTGCACCAGCCCCAGTGGCAGTTTTCCAGGAGTTGGAGCCTTATTCCCTTATTCCCTTCGCCTTGGAGTCTGAGATGTTTTGTTTCCTGACCATCCAGACCCCACACACGTGCATCTCGATTTGCACCTGTTGTACTGATGTCATTATTACTAGCATCTCCTGTTATTTTCAAGTGTCCTGGTTTGGATGATAAATTAGATGGTCACCCTTCACATTTCCAATCTTTTCATCTAATTAAAATTTCTCAGCTTAAAAAATGCCCTGACTTCCTCAGGGTAGTGGCCACCCACCCACACCATCACTACCACCACCTGGACCTCGTTACCTGTTTTCAGTCTCATGCCTTCTAGAACTTTTCCTGTCTGCATTTAGCTCAGTTTGCAAATAGACACTCATGTAGTTGAGTCTTTAATGTTTGTCGTCCTTGTTGGACTAAAGGCTCCCTGGTTCAGGGACGGTGTCTTCACTTGCCCGACATGTGACCCGAGTTCCTGACATAGTCAGCGTTCGATAAGTCCTGGGTGAATACGTGAACGAGTGAAGGCAGGTGGCGCCGGCTCACTGGCAGGGTGGCCTGGAGCCTGGCAGGTCAAGAACATCTGCAGGGCTGCTGCGAGGGAAGCTGCTGACATCAGGCCTGTCCAGGCCCAAACAAGCCAGGTGCCCACATTCTGGCAGAGCACCCCCCAACCTGCCTGCCCCTTTAATTATTCATGGTCTTTCTCAATGGACTTTGTGTTTAGAAGCCAAAAGAGACAAGAATTCAAACTCCCCATCCACGAAGGAGGCTGAGAACAGAAGATAAACCTGCCTGGCCATTCTGCCTCCCTAGGGAGCCGCAAGGTCCAGCACCTTCTCTTGTGGCTGGATGTGAGCGCTGGGCGTGGTCTCAGCCCAGTGTCCTGGGCTGCCCTTTAGCCACCTGCCCAGGCCCAGGCCCAGGGACTGCCTGGGGACCCGGCACAGCCCCCCGGCATCTCTGTGGGACAGTGGGCAGAGCTGGATGGTTGGGGTGGGTGCAGCTGGCTGATTGCTCGTCATTCCCTGGCCTGCCCAGAGGTCGAAAGTTTACTTGGAAGAACCTCAGCCCCAGGATAGTAGGAAGGGCTCAGGCTCTGGTGATCTGTCCACCTGAGTTCAAATCTCAGAACTGTGTGCTGGGAAGGTTGCTTAGCGCCTCTGACCTTCCGTTTCTTCCTCTGACATTGTTGAGTGGATTTGCTGAGATGGCCCGTGCCTCACTGAGTGTAATAGCCAGCAGCCGTGAGCAACTTCAGTATCCATTTTTATTTTTTAATTTAAGATTTTTAAAATTGATTTTTTTTGAGAGAGAGAGGGAGAGAGAGAAACTTCTATTGGCTGCTCCCTGCACCTCTCCTGCCCGGATCAAGCCCACAACCTGGGCATGTGCCCTGATTGGGAAATCAAATAGGCAGCCTTTCGGTGCCCCAGACGACGCCCATCGAGGGCTCCAGTACCTTTATTCTCACTCTCCTTCCCTCCCCTCAGGCTCCAGAGGTCCACTTTGCCTGCGTTCTGCTGTACTTTGCTCTGGAACAAGGTTTGGGGGAGGCTGAGGGGCCCTCTCCACAGCACAGTTTCTGAGGTCAAGCCCATTGTGTGTGTGTGTGTGTGGGGGGTGGCAGCCGGGCGGGGGGGAAGTGAGGCTGGGGACGGGGACAGAGCTGGAGTAAATCTCTGAGCTTTAAGGAGGGCGAGAGCACACTCACCCCCAGACAGGAGCCCGTGCCCTGCCCTGTCCCCGCCGAGTCGGAGGATCCGGCCACATCTGCCTGTAATGCATCTCTCACCACCATTTCAGAAATGCAGACGTTTCTAGACACTGCTCCTTAGTCTCCTGCTCTCTGCTGCAGATCCCCCTGCCGCCTGTCCCTCAAGCTGGCGGCCATGCCGAGGTGCTGGCCGGCTGCCTGGCCGGCAGGCCTCTGTACTGGGCTGCTGGCACCCAGGCTGTGGGTGGCTGGGAGGGTAGGGGTGGCCGTTGCGGCAGTCGGCCTGGACCTGTGTGGGGTTTTCCACGGCCCACAGGTTCTCTGTGGCTCCTTCATAAAGGTGTTTGGGGTTTTCTGTGTTTCTTTATAAGGTGCTGATCTGTGCTTGTGTTTTGGGCGAAGAAGCTTTATTTTCCTGGACCTCGGGTGAAAAAAGAAATGGACTTAATTAGGCCCTTTAGTTCATGGCTCTCTGTCTTCACAGGTATTTTATTTCCTCCCCCCGCCCCACCCCCACCGGAAATCAAGTAGTGCACTGTTTCATTCTTACCCCAACCCCAGGAGGGGAGCTGGTGATTCCCATTTTACAGATGAGACCATCGAGGCTTCAGGCTGTGAAGGTGAGGGCCATCCCTCAACTCCGCGGAGGAGTCCAGTCAGTGCTCACGCCAGAGCCCAGGTCCCTCTGTGTATGAATGCCAGCTGGGTCAAATCCTCGTCATCCGGGGGAGTTCTCTGCAGAATTTAGTGGCCCACAGCTCTCAGCATGTGTGCCAGGAAAACCAGATGACCTCACATCTGGGTGGTTTTTGCTTCTTCGGGGAAGGAATGTGTGGGCCATTCCTGGGAGCTGCGGCCCTCAAGACCTGCAGAGGCTGGAGTCAGACTGCAGACGTGGGGGAGGTGTTCTAGGCAGGACCGGGCTTGGGGAGAGCAGCAGGGAGCAGGCTGTTCTCATCTGGCCTCCAGAGCAGGGTGCCCCGCCTACCGCAGGGTGGTGTGAAGTGTGCCAGGGGGGAGCCAGCTGGACTCTGAGGGTTAAACAGATGCCCTGGGTCTTGACCTGCTGTTCAGAGTAACCAGTTGTTGGGGAGCCAGCTTCAGGCTGGGAGCACCTAAAGCTCAGGTTCAAGGGCCAAAGATGAGACCAGGCTCGTCCCTCTTGGAGTCCTCATCTCAGCTGGCTTTCGGTTGTTGGTCAGTAACCGGATTGGCTCAGGTACCTTGGTACCTGGGGTGGGCCAAGCTCCAGGGTCTGCCTTTGAGACTGGTTTCTTACCGGGGCTGGTGTGTGTGTGTGTGTGTGTGTGTGTGTGTGTGTGTGTGTGTGTGTGCAGACAGACAGCCCTGGATCACAGGCCTAGTGGGGACCTGGAACATTTTTCATTTTAAAAAAAATAACGATTGAGATGTAATTCACATAGCACACAAGTCGCCCATGGGGAGTAGATAACCGAATCGTTTTCAGCATATTCACAGCTGGGTGCCCCTGTCCCTGCTGCCAGTTTTCGATCGTTTTCATCACTCGAACAGAGCCCCATATTCCTTTGCTGTCTCCCCCTTAATTAGCCCGGCCCTGAGCTACCACTCCTCGGCTTTCTGTTTTTGTAGATACACTTTTGGTTTTTTAACATCGAGTGGACACTTAATCTGTGTCTGGCACTGGCTTAAGCCCTTCAATTCAGCTCCCACAACCCTCCTCACAGCAGCTACACGGGATGGGTGCTCGTGGTGGTCTTAGCCTCACTGATGTGGAAACCGGGGCTCAGCGAGTCTGTGATGGCTGGACCTTGGCTGGAGGCTCTCTGGTCCCTGGGAGAGGCCAGGCTGTGGATGTGGCAGACGGTGGGGGCAGCTGACTCTTCCTGGCCAGGAGCTAAGTGGACAGCCCTCATTTCTTCACTGGCTCACACACCCCTTGACTTTTTTAAAAAATTATTTTTTATTGATTTTTTTACAGAGAGGAAGGGAGAGGGATGGAGAGTTAGAAACTGAGAAAATGAGAGAGACATCGATCAGCTGCCTCCTGCACGCCCCCTACTGGGGATGTGCCTGCAACCAAGGTACATGCCCTTGACTGGAATCGAACCTGGGACCTTTCAGTCCACAGGCCGACGCTCTATCCACTGAGCCAAACGGTTTCAGCAGGGCCCCTTGACTTTTTTTTTTTAATATATTTTATTGATTTTTTACAGAGAGGAAGGGAGAGAGATAGAAAGTCAGGAACATTGATGAGAGAGAGACATCGATCAGCTGCCTCCTGCACACCCCACAGTGGAGATGTGCCCGCAAGCAAGGTACATGCTCCCGACCGGAATCGAACCTAGCACCTTTCAGTCCACAGTCCAACGCTCTATCCACTGAGCCACACCGGTTTCGGCAGGGCCCCTTGACTTTTAAAAACAGCTCTGAGTTCTGTCAGGAACCCCCCAGTGTTGCCTACATTGGCAGGAAGATGCTGAGCTGTCCAGGCAGCAGCCTGCCATCTGAGGGCCTTGCTGGGAAAGGGGTGCCTGGGCCTCATGGCGGGGAGCCCGCTCCAAATGGGTCTATTCATTGGGTCAAACCCCCTCCCAGGCTGAGCCAGGTGCCCCTCCTCCTTGGCCTTGGACACCCTCCAGGTGTTTGGTGCTGTATCTCCTGAAATGGGCGGCAGGTGGACTTAACCCAGGAAATGCACAGGCCCCTGCTTGCCTCCCAGCACCCTGGCTGGGAGGCGGATTTCAGGGTTTTCTCATGTTATCTCTGAAGGGAAAAAAAAATAATGACCTCTTTCTTTCCAACCTGTAGAGCTCTGTAAAAGATTAACTTTGATTCAATAGAAAGAGAATGGGAAGTGAGGTCAGGATAGTGGCAGGTCTTTACTGGGTCCCCGCTCTGTCCTGGGTATCTCGTGGGCATCTGGCTGCCTGGTTTGCATCCATGACACCCTCATCTTATTAACCACCCTGCATAGTAGTGGTATCAGGTATCCCAACACTTGAGGTAAAGCAACTGAGGCCTAGACAGGTTAAGGCCACACAGCTAGTGAGTGACAAAGACTGACTGGATTAATGTTTTTTGCTTTTCAGTTCTCACCTGAGGATAAGTTTGTTTGGTTTTTGAAAATTAATTTTCAGAGAGAGATAGAAACATCAATTGATTGCTGATTGCCTCTTGTATGTGCCCTGACTGGGAATCGAACCTGCAACCTTTTGGTGCACTGGACGATGCTCCCACCAATGGAGCCACCCTGCCAGGGCTGGATTCATGTTTTTTAAGCGTCTGTTGTGGACATAGCGCTGGACTGTCCACGTACATAAGTTCTAATTTGGTCCTTTTTAATGCTGTGCCGTCGTCGGTGCTGTTATCTCCATTTCACAGACGGGCATCCGGAGGCTGAGATTAAGAATTCTGTCTGAAGGCACAGCTAGTGAGAGGCGGAGGCTGGGACTGAAACTCTAGCTCGGGTATCTGGTTCCGTGGTCCAGCTCCTTGGGGTGTGCCTGGCCACCTGCATTCTGAGTTTCTGGGACCCCAGCCTTCACATGACTTGGGGGGGCAAGCTGTGAGATGCCTTTTTGAGCAGAGGGAACTGCCTGGCGGTTCTCTGCCTTTTCAGCAGCCACTCCCAGGTGGGTGGAAAGTAAACAGATCTCTGGGTGGAGATGTCTTGAGGACTCTGCTTTTCATCTGTGAGTGAGCCAGCTGACAGCTCGGTTTGAAAGGCTGGCAGCCAGCCCTCGATAAGTTAACCAGATACTCCTGTTTACGTTACCAGAACACCGGGCATCTGAGATCACTGCTGGCAGGTCTCCGCTCAGACACACCACCCAGTGCCCACACCCTGGCCACTCGGTGGGGGTCACAGGGGCGGCAGGGGGGCCCGAGGGAAGAAGAGGCTCCATGGCTGCGCTTCAGAGAGCTCAGCCTCTGCACACGTGCTGGCCCTGCCCCCTCAAGAGACCCTGGCCTGGTGCTTGCAGTCCTGGCCAAAAGCGGCAGAGGAGGGGCAGGCTCCGATGGCAGCCAGGTGGGGCACCCCTCCCCCTCCCTCAGGGGTTCAGCAGGAGCTGAGTGTTGACTCGATGAGCCTGCTGTTTTTCTCCAGGGAAAGGAAGACCATGCTAGGAGAAGCCATCTTTTGTGGGAAGCCTGGTACCACCTTCGAGAGGCTTTGAAGCTTGTTTTTCTTTTTCTGGGGCCACTTGGTCAGAGCTGCCCCTCCTCTTCTCCCACAGTTAATAGCCTGCTGTTTAACTGTTGGAGTGAGTGAGTGTATGTGTGTGTGTGTTCACAATTGCTGGCTTACCCTCTTGTCCCCGTCCCTAATTCTGACTTTCTAGTGTTTTACTCTGATAAGGCACTTGAAAGTTTTTCGGAACCCTTCCTCTGCATAATACCTTACCTGATTTTCTTCCTAATTCTTTTAAGTAGATGGGATAATGTTCCCCTTTTTATCTTTTTCTTGCTCTCTTTTATTTTGTTGTTGTTGGGTTCTTTTTTATTTTTTCTTGTTCTTTTTTTGGGAAACATACTTTTTCCCCCTGGAGCACTGACCCCTGCCCCCAAGATAAATTCTCAGATAAATAGGAAGTCCCCTGTATCCCATCCCAGAGTCTGACGGAACAGAAAAATGTGCACATTTCCGGACAGACTTTTTGTACATTTGCATAGCATTTCTGTTTTTTTCTTTTTTTAATAAGTAATGACCGCACATGCTATAAAATGCAAAAGGAACAAAAGGGTGTTTTGTGAAAAGCCCGTCCCTCCTTGCCTCCCTCCCTCACTCCGAGGAGCCTGAGTTCCCCTCCTGGAGGCAGCCACGGCTCCAGGTCCTCGTGTGTCCCACCAGGGTTACTGTGGCCTAAAGCTTTTAGGGACCCTCGAGTAAACTCATAACTGGTGTCTGGTGGTGACGGGGAGGAGCTAGCCGTCCTGGGGCTGAAACACTGGTCCTGCTTTGAGTTCACGGAGATGAAACTGTCCCTGTGGAGTTCACTGGCCTCTTTTGACAAGGAGACGATCCCACCAACCCGGGGACATTGCTGGATTCCAGCCTGCAAGGGGCTTGTTTGGGGTTACATCGCTGGAAGGGCCTGGAGGCGACCTCTCCGAGGTCACACGCATGCCTGGCTGAGCCAGGGCAGGTCCCAGATTTCCTGACCCCTGTCCTCTGCACAATAACTCCCCTGGAGCGAACCGTGGCTGCTGTCCAGTGTGAGGTCCCCGGGGAGCAGAAGGGTGTGCCAGGAGGGGTGTGGTCAGCACGTGAACCTGGGGCCCGGTGGCCCACCACCGCCTGGTCTCATTTGGCTGCAGGTGGGTTATCTTGTTTACTCTGCTGCAAACCCAATACAATAGAGAAAGCACCTTTGTCAGTGGAGGCTGCTCTGGTGAGGTCAGCCCCCGAGCGCACAGCCTGGATTGTGCCAGGAGGCGAGGCAGCGCCGAACAGGAGAGCGCTCGCTGGGGACAAGGGTCGGAGGAGACCTCACGAACCCCGTCTGCAGCCGCCTGGGCCAGGGAGGCGGCAGGAGCCGTCCGATTGCATGGCTGGAGCTCAGGCACCGTTTGCATCTGGATGCGCTCTGCTTAGTCACAGTCTCATGTTTATGTGATCGCTCGCATAGTTTGGAACCCGCGGAACACACACAAGTTTGTGAACTGCTTTTTTGTTAATTACATATAAGCTTCTTTCCCTAATGATAGGTAGTTTCAGAACCTATCATTTGGGCCATGCAAATTTTCCACTAGGCGGATGAGCTGCATTTACTTAACTAATACTTTATTAATATAATATGGGGCTCTTTCTGATTTTTGCTTCTCAAGCAGTGCTGGCAAGAACGCTTTTATGCTTGTGGCCTCCTCTGTATTTAGTGTCTTTATACCCAGGATGGAGCCCCTGCTTTGGGCTGAGGGTTTGTGCCCCTTTTAGTTCCCTGGAGGAGTTGCCTTCTACAGGAGTTTATACCTCATCAGCCTGTCCGCTGTGATGTGTGGCGGGCTTGGTCCTGGTTCCCACCCCACCACGGGAATTAGGAACTTCCTGTAGCAAATGTCAAGAGTGGAAATCGGTGCCTTTGTGTTGATTCACAAAAGCACGGCGTTGCGCGTGCACTAGTGTGTGCCGCGGTCCTTGATCCAGCCCCAATGAGGGGAGCCCGCCACCCCGCACAGGAAGTCCCGCAGCCTTGCCGCCACGCTCCCAGATGGCTGATGTCAGCCGCAGTCCATTAGGAGTGTTAACCGTGCCCGGCACAGCTGTCTGCCAGGGCTTGTTTTTACACACCATACGTTCCTGTGTGCGTAACTTATTTTCTTAGGAGGCTTAGAAAGAGTTCATGTTTCCAGCTGTAGAACCGGAGACCCTATGTTCCCACGTGGCATCAAGGAGAGGCTGCTCCCGTCCCCTCCCCGCCCTGCTCTGGAACCGAGGCTGCACTCTCTTGCTGTGGTTTATCCGCTTGCACACTTAGAAGCATTGTATCCTGAGGGGAAGCAACAAAGGATAGTGCGAGCGGGCCACTGTTCCCACAGCAATGCATGAGCATCCCTGGAGGTGAGGACTGAGCAGTCAGTCCCACCTTCTGCCTTACATTTGCCTTTTCTGCTCATTTATCAAGCCTCTTTGTGGCTTAGTTTCCTCATGTATAAATCGGGGAGAATAATAGCACCTGTCTCACAGTGTGAAGATTAAACGAGCCAGAGTCAAAGGGGGTAAGGTACTCAGAAGAGGGTCTAACACATAGCGAGTGCTCAATAGATGTTAGCTGCGATGGTGACGTTGTTATTCTTGTGTATGGCCTATGTGTTTGTCTCCTGGTCTAAGTTCTGAATGGGGGGTGGTGTTTGATAGGCACAATTTGAGATGGGGGGATGTCACAGCATCTATGATGCATAGAACAGCCCCCTCCTCCCAACAAGTAGCCAACCCAAAACATTAATAATGTTGTTCAGATATTTAATTGTGTGTTCTTGGTCTGAATGAACTTTTCAAACAAATCTCAAAACCAGCTTTTCAAGGGCTGCCTTGGGCTCTTGAATGATCGGAATTATACGGGACCTTATTTATTAGCTCAGCCGCCAGGGGCTTGAATCCTTTCCCAGCCCCCTCACTAAGTATATGCCTTTGGCCACTAACACACTGTACATCTAGTTTTGTTCTGTTCTTTATTATTTTAAACTTTAGGCTTCCGTGCGCCTTCCTGTCCTTCATCCTAATAAGCATAGCTTTCATTTATTGAGCCTTATGTGTGGGCGATGGTGCATAGCACTTACCATGTCCTGTGGCATTGACCTTCACCGCTCTCTGAGGCAGGGTCTAGTACTATTTCCATTTTACAGATATGGAGTTTGAGGGTTGGAGAAGTGAAGTCACTTGCCCAAGGTCACTTAGAGCTGGGCCTGGCTCTAGGTCAGGTTTGTTCTAGAATCTACATTCCTCAGCATCGGTGTGAGTCGCCTGCCTTGTTCTGCCTGGTTATGTGCCCAGCATATTTATTTGCTGTTCATGGGAGGGTCTTTCAAATATTTGAGCTGAGCCCCTGAGTCTTTCTTTCTCTCTTCCTGGTGAAAACCCAGTTCCCAGAGTTCCGCAGACATGCTTCTGAGGGGCTCACCAAACAGGAGATCTTCCACCTCTGGACACCCACTTACCTGCCTCTGGGCGCTGCTCCCCTTGCCTCTCTCTGCCAGAGAGTCTGTCCATCCCACACCAACTCTACTGATGTTGCATCAACTCAAACTTCCTGTGCCAGTGCTGGCCAGGGCCGCTCAGGCACCATCTGGTTTGTGTGCTCACTTTAGTGCCCTGTTTTCAGTGGCTCTCCACAAGATGCAAACTCCCTCCGCTCACCCCCCAATACCTATAATCTTGGTCTTGGTTCTGCTGGGCCCGTCCAGTACCCCACCCGAACCTGCACCTGAAATCCACATCCTCCTGGTGGAACCGAAAGCGTCTGAGACTGGGAGTCAGGAGGCCGAGGTGTGAACACTCCCAGCTGTGTGGCCTGGGGGAAGCCGCTCACCCTCTCTGGTCCGGGTGTCCCCAGTTGTAACCTGAGAGTTTGACTTGAGTGATGTCTAACATCTCCTCCAGCTCTAACATTCTTTGATGCCATGTGCTGAACAGCATGAACTTATAAAACTTAGAACTAATTATTGTGGTAACAATAATATTAGGTAGTTGTTATTGAGCTGGGACTCTGTTCCAGGCCCTCTTTAAATCCTCTACCCAGCCTGGTGATCTTATTGCCCCCATTTCACAAATGAGTAAGTACTTTGAGGCAGAGCCATATTGAATCACTTACAAGGTTACCACCAGCTGGCTGGAGGTAGATGGAGGCGGGATTTGCACTGTCATCGTTAGAGTGATTTAATCCTTCTAACCACTTGGATTCTTGCTCTGTGGCGTGATCCTGAGGAAGTCCTGTGAACTATAGTGCTGGATGGATGTACTCATTGTCCACTAAAATCTCCTTGATGCCAGATTAGAGATGGGGAGATGTTGCAAGATGAGCCGAGGTCTGTGTTCTCTGCCAGCCCCCTTCTACCCTCTCCACCTGCCCCCCAAGCCAGGTCCTGCAGAGGCTGTGCACTGGGTTGGGCCTGAGGCAATAAAATGTCCCCTTGCCTTTGATTTGAGTGAGGCTGGACCGTAGCCTGCTGCGGGAGGGTTGCCCGCCACGTTGGGGTGTCTGGACTAGAGGCCATGGGACCCTCTGTCTCCATCTTGAGCCACAGGCATCACTGTGACTGTCGGCTTTTCCTCCTCGCTGGACCCCTGGGCACCACGGAGGGGGCAGGTGCCCTTGCCTGTCGTAAGGTGGGAGCTGAGGTTTTAAGAACGAGCCTGCCCTGCCCCCGAGGAGAAGCTGTGCGCTGTGCATGGAAGTCTGCATTGCGGGCACTGCCCTCTCCCGTCTTGGTGCCCATCAGCCTCCGCCTCCTGAGGATCCACAAGACCACTGTCAAAATCCCAGGCTTCCTGCACCCCCACCACGATGTTAGCCCTCTCCCATAATACATCAGCATCAGCTCAGACATAAGACTTTTCTCAGACACACCAGGCATCACCTTGAAAACACCGGGCAGGGATTGCGGAGACGGAGCCCAGGACAGAGTGGGTGGTGGAGGCTGGGAGGAGGTGTGGGCTGGGAGGACAGGACAAGTCCTCCGAGACGCGTCCATAGACAGGTTTGTCCTTCTCCCCATTTACTGAGCAGTTTCTAGGCATCAGGCACTTCATACATGTTTCCAGTTAATCCTCCTGGCTTTTACAAAGTGCAGTTACCCCCGCCCCCCATTTACTGTTTAGGGAACTGAGGTTTAGGGAGGTTACTCGGAAGGTCACGCAGCTGGTAAATAGTGGGTCTGGGCATTGAACCCAGATCTGGTGCACCCAGAAGAGCATGTTTCTATTTAAGTTAATTTTTATTGATTGATTTCGGGAGGGTGGGGTAGGGAGAGTGTGCGTGAGAGAAACATTGATTTGTTGTTCCGTTTATTCATGCATTCATTGATCGAGTCCTGTGTGTGCCCTGACCTGCGATTAAACGTGCAGCAGCGTGATGCTCTAACCATCTAGCTACCCAGCCGGGGCTGGGAAGTGCCTGTTCTCACTCCCTGAATTGCCCCCACCGTCTTCTCCTTAGGCCCGAGCTTCCACCTGGGAGCTGCTTCCTCGGGGCACGTTCTTACTTGGATGGTGCTCCGAGGTCCCCTCAGGGCCGTCCTCTGAGGGGGCCAGGGGCGGGGCCTTGAAGGTTGTAGCCCAGAACATTCCCGAGGCCTCAGAACCAGGCTTTTCACGAGAGTCCTGAGCAAACACAGGTGCAGTCCGTCTCCAGGCAGGGAGTCCGCCTTCTCCCGGAATGAGGCGGGCTGCTTTCAACAGCACTTTTCCTCTTGCAGAGCGGTGTCCTCTGACAAAAGCGGCCTCTTCCCCTTTCCTCACACCCCAGCCCTCGCTCCATGACCGAGGCGTGACCAGGGAGTCCCCCCAGTCCCCACCTGTGGGGATGCAGCGATTCCAGCAGGACCGCGGCCACGCTGGACCCGAGAGCAGCCCTTGGAGTTGCTGGGCGGTCCCACCCGCCTTGAGTCCCCAGGCAGAGGCGGGGCCTGGAAGGGACACGAGAGCAAGGTGCTCTGATGATACAGATAGTGGTGGTCAATAAAGGCGCCCCACCCCGTGTACGGACAGTGTGGGGTGACGCCTGGCAGAAGCGCATATCTGGACAGATGGCAAGCAGGAGAGAATGTGGAGCCCCAGAATAAATTACCTTAAAGGTTTAGAAACTCATATTTTCTACAACAAAATGAAAATAAAAGCCACACTGTACCCTGCCTTCTCTGCCAGTTTTGTGAGGCCAGTGCAGAGGAAGGGCACCCAGTAGATCTTCTTACTTGTCTTGCCACATCTCCTTTCCTCTGAGCTGTGTTCTGCTGCTCCCCGAGGTCCCTGACGTCCCTGAGAGCGTGCCTAGCCCGTCACCCCCTGCTGATACCTTCCAGCATCACTCACAGATGTGGTTGGATGTTTCAGGACCGTCCTCCTTTTTGCATGGGTTCCCTACTTGCTCCTTCCTTCAGTTGCTCGATGTTTACATCCACTAGAACGTTCGCCGCCCAAGGCAGTGTTTTTTGCTGTTTCTTCACTGCTGTCTTCCTGACTTCGTGCCCCGGGACTCTAGGGAGAGCACTGAGTCTGTGCCAGCCTGGACGTATGGGACTGATAAGTGGCCAGGCAAGGACCATGCAGTAGGACAGGGGCAGTGATGGAGTGGGTGCAGGATGCTCCGGGTCCAGACATGGTGGGTGGCTGTCAAGAAGGCTTTCTGGAGGAGGGTCCCTTAGCCTGATCTTGAAAGATGAGTTAGCCAAACATGACACAGAGGATATTCCGGGCTGGTGAACCAGTATATGGCCCCTGCCCACCTCCAGTCTGGGTGCCAGTCTTTCCCGAGACTGCCCCTGCGTGGACTGCCGTCTCTCCTCCTCGCTCACAGACTCTTCAGCTCTTGCTGACGTTTCTTTTTCACCAGTAATCACTGGGGTGGCATTCCTCCCGCCCCTGCCCATTCATTGCCACTTCACGTTGGAGTTCCCTGGCACAAGAGGAAGTGGTGGTGGGGGTCATGGGTCTGTGACCTTTCCAAGGAGGGGAGGGTGTTGCTAGTGTGGCTGCTGCTGTTACAAAGAATAGCGCACTGCTCATCATTGGAACTTTGAGGACAGTGGGGAGGGGAGGAGAGCTGCCTGGGGGTGCGGTGGGGCCTGAGTGAGCACTGGCCCTTGAGCCCAGCCCCCATGTAGCTGTGAGTGCTATTTGGTGCAGAGAAGTCTGGAGTTGCCGAGGAATAGGTTGGATCGGAAGCAAGAGGTACTTATCTCTGTTCCCCATGGACTGTGAGAGCTGGGGAGAGGCATGTGCCCAAGTTGTAGAAGGGGCATTGCAACATGAAAATGCACGGTTTTCTCTGTGGTTACCTTTTTCCTTGTTTGAGTCACCAAAGGGTGCTGTTGGCACAGGACAGCTTGGTTGTGGCCTGCCTGATCATCTGCTTAAATACAGAAAAAGTTTCAGTAAAGATTTTTTTAACACACACACACACACACACACACACACACACACACGAATGGAGCGTCATTGTTGCTGCTTTCTCCCCTCAGACTAGAACAGCGGTTCTCAACCTGTGGGTCGTGACCTGTTTTCTGATGGTCTTAGGCTCTACAGCAGTGACCCACAGGTTGAGAACCACTAGCAGGGTCGCCTAAGACCATCAGAAAACACAGATATTTACATTACGATTCACCACAACACGAGGAACTGTATTAAATGGTCGCAGCATTAGAAAGGTTGAGAACCACTGGACTAGAACATTCAACACCGATGGTCTTTCATCTAGGCTCCTTCTATTCCCTTTCTGGAATTCTCCATATTTTTGAAGCTTAAGGTGCTTCCATCCCCCTTTGCAAAGACACAGGCATACACATTGGCATATTTACTTAGCTCTCTCCTTCTCCTGACCCTGTGATTCTGAACTATACGCCTAACAAAACTGATTAATCCTCTTACGTAGGTAGCTGCTGAGTATACTAGGATTGAATAAACTAATTTACCCTATGGTATTTAATAAGGCTTGATATATTACCTCTGAGGTACTTCACCTTGAAACTCTGAAGATCGCACTGACTGTTTTTGCTCAGTGGGTAGAGTGTTGGCCTACAGACGGAAGGGTCACACAGGTTTGATTCCTGGTCAAGGGCATGTACCTTGATTGCAGTTTTGATCCCTGGCCCCAGTTGGGGTGCATGCAGGAGGCAACCAATTGATGTGTCTCTCTCACTGATATTTTTTCTCTCTCCCCTCACCTCCACTTCCTCCCACCCTTCTACTCTGTCTGAAAATCAATAGAAAAAATATCCTCAGGTACGGAGTAAAAAAAATAACAACAATAAAGAACGATGGAGATTGAAACTAAGCCTTAAAATTAAGAAGTAAATTAGTGGTACTAATGAATGTGGGGGAAGATGATGTTTTGGAAGAAGGCCCAGAGGAGAAGCATTGAAGGAGGGTGCTGCTTTGTCCATCCCACTGGTTCCCATCCATGCCTCATATAGAACCACCAAAGAGATGGGGTGAGGCAGGTGGGCCCTGGGGCCCGGTGAGGCCCCTGTGAGGGCCTCAGCGACCAGGTGACTTATGCTCGTCTTTCCTTTGCCTAGACATTCACGGCGTGGTGCAACTCCCACCTCCGCAAGGCTGGGACGCAGATTGAGAACATCGAGGAGGACTTCCGGGACGGCCTGAAGCTCATGCTGTTGCTGGAGGTCATCTCAGGTGAGGGGGGCCACTGGCCCTGCGAGCTCCAGCTGGGCGGGGCCATCCTGGCCCAGGACCAGGGGCTGTCCGCTGGGCCTGCCACTTTGGGGATGCTTCCCTGGCACCCTGTGCTGCTCTGCCTTGGTCATGGCTGGCTCAGGGCTTCCAAAAGAAGTTGGGGTGACATGTGCATCAGACCAGGAGACTGCTGCCAATCATCTGTGTGTCCTCGGGCAAGCCACGGCCTTTTTGCCTCAGCATCCTTATTTGCGAGAAGAGGGGGTTTGAGAGATGGCCTCTGAGGTGCCTTCTCCAAAATGCTAGGATTCTGTGGTCAAGAACGCAACCATGGCTACACCTAAACCTTGGCTCCACGGCAACCTCTCGGCCTAAAGCCACACGATCCCAGTCCCTCTCTGGACCCCAGCTTGGACTGTGGATGTCCAGGTGTCTGGAGGAACCGCTCCCTTTGAACGCGCTCCTCGGCTTTCCTGTGAATACCTGCCTCCACCTCCTGTTAAGGTTGGTGGTCCTCAGTGTCCTAGCCCTGGTTCACCCTGGGCAGCCTCAGGTGCTCCCTTCATTTGACCTTCCACGTGGTGCCAGTGAGTCCCGGCCTGGTGGCTGCATTGGCTGGAATGTCGTCCCGCACACTAAAAAGGGCAAATAAAGGAGGCTACTGGTCATGTTTCTCTCACATCAATGTCTCTCTCTCCCTTACTCTATTAAAAAAAAGAAGAAAGAAAGAAAAAAATCCATTAAAAATGTTATTATTTTAATCGTCATCTTCAGGTAAGGATTAAAATAATAAAAATTTAAATAACTTAAGCATGGCATTTCCATATTATCCAACAATTCCACTTCTGTCTAGCCTTCTCGCTCAAGCTCCTTCTTAAATGCTGACCTGCCCGGGGCATCTCCACCCAGATGTCCTCCGGGGTCCACTCAGTGTGTCCAAAACTGTGCTCACCCCTCGTGGCGCCAGCAGACCTTTCCCCCCTGCAGTCTCGGTCCTGTTCCCCTAAACCTAATGGAGGAACCAGACAGCTTGGCCTCCGCTCTTCTTTCCAACTTGGCATTCAAGCTCCATACATGTTACCTCCTCCTGTTCCTGGCTACGTGTGTCCCTGTGGACCTCACCTCGTTGATGCCACAGAGGCCCTTGGGAACCTCCTCTGCTCCTCCCGACCCAGGCAGTCCCTCCTCACACCGCAGCCAGAGGGTCCTGCAGCAGCCCATATATGGCCAGGCTGTTCCCGGCTGGAAACCCTTCGGCGCCTCCCCAGGGCTTTGTGCCTGCCGCCCACATTCCTTAGCACAGCTCGCAGGAGCCGTCGTGAGCTGGCACCTGCTTTGGTTCAGCTAGCTTTTCCCAAAAAGGGCTCGGTCCTCAGGCCCCCTGCCATACTGGTGACATTCGGTCCTCACTGCATTCCGTGCTACCTGCCTTCTTATTTTTTTTTTTTAACCCTAATACTTTTTTTCTATTTCCCTTGCAGATGAAATCAGTGTGTGTGTGGTGAGGGGAGTAGGTAGTAAAAAATATCTATATTTACTTACATTTTAACCATTAAAAAAATCTTATTGATTGATTTTAGAGAGAGGCGGGGGAGAGAGAAACATCCATTTATTGTTCCACTCATTCATGCATTCATTGGTTGATTCTTACATGTGCCCTGACCAGGGATTGAACCCACCACCTTGTGTATTGGGATGATACTCTAACCAACTGAACGCCCTGGCCAGGGCGACATTTTTAAGGGTACAGTTTAGTGGCATTTAGTACATTCACGTTGTTGTGCACCCATCACCACCATCCGTCTCCAGAACTGAGAGTCCATATGCCTTAAATGCTAACTCCCCATTCCTCTGCCCCCCAGCCCCCATCAGCCACCCTTCTACTCTCTGTCTCTGATGTGATACTCTGGGAACCGCACATTAGTGGAATCATACAGGATTTGTCCTTTTGTGACTGGCTGATTTCCTTTAGCATAATGTCTTCCAGTTTATACATGTTACCGCATGGGTTAGAATTTCCTTCCCTTTTTTTTTTAGGCTGAGTAATATTCCATTGCTCAGAAGTGGAATTGTAGGATAATATGGAAATTCCATGCTTAAGTTATTTAAAAATTTATTATTTTAATCCTTACCTGAAGATGATTAAAATAATAACATTTTAAGTGGATTTTTTCTTTCTTTCTTTCTTTCTTTCTTTCTTTCTTTTTTTTTACTATATTTTATTGTGAGTTTTTTTTGTGTGTGTGTTTTTTTTTCCCACAGAGAAGAAGGGAAAGGGATAGAAAGCCAGAAACATCGATGAGAGAGAGGCATCGATCAGTCGCCTCCTGCACGTCCTCCACTGGGGATGTGCCCGCAACCAATGTACATGCCCTTGACCGGAATCGAACTCGGGACCCCTCAGTCCCCAGGCTGATGCTCTATCCACTGAGCCAAACCGGTTTCATCTCTTCTTTTTTTAAAATAGAGTAAGGGAGAGAGAGAAGGAGAGACATTGATGTAAGGGAAACACGATCAGTTGCCTCCTGTATTTGCCCTTTTCAGTGTGCGGGACGACATTCCAGCCACGCAGCCACCAGGCCGGGGCAGCGTTTAAGTTTTTAGGAACTGCCATACTGTTTTCTCCAATGACCTGTCAGTCTATTCTTCTCTACTGACCTCCCCTCCCAACATGTATTAGTTTGAATATTTTCTTAGTTTAAGAAAACCAACCAGCCAACCAACCAACCAACCTAGCATTGTTTTTTTTTTATTCTCAAAAACTCAGCTCAGGGGTTTTCTCCAGGAATTCTTCCCTGCCCTTCTCCCCCCCCCCCCCAATTTGAGTGGCTGCCCTTCTCCAGGCTCCAATGGCACCCCACTAATTTCTCTGTTGTGTTATTTGCCATGTGGGTTAGTCATCGAGGCTCACTTGTTCCCTCCCACTCTACCCTGAGCTCCCCTGGCAGGGACAGCGTCCTCTCTGTGTCCCAGGTGGGTAGAACTCTACTTGACATTCGGCAGATGACAGAGTGACCGGGTGCCCCGCACCGGGCTTTTCTGTGTAACCACCAGGTCGCTGCTGAATGGCGGCCTGAGCCCCAGGAGGACGTGTGCATGGCTGCCAGGCGGGCTCCTCTCTTTCCAGAGACTCGGGAAGACGTGTCACAGCGCCTCTGGAGATGGGTGGGATGATGAGAAGGAAGGGGGTGCTGCCTGCAGAGGTCCTCGAAGTGTGGTCCCTGGAGCACCCACACCGGGATCAGAGGCCCCACCCAGACCTCCTGAGTTGGAAAGTAGGAACAGGGGGAGTGGCTGGACATCTGTCTTTAGCTGGCGCTCCAGGTGGTTTTGTGCTGACTGAAGTTTGAAAACCGCTGGCCTTGCTCAGTTTCAGAGGGCTGAGGGCTGAGGCCTGGGGCATAGCTGGAGCAGCCTGGCAGTGGTGGCAGGGAATGGGGTGGGGATAGCAGTGGCACATGGCACTGTCTCCATCCAGCCCATGGGAGGGAGCCCCTGTGGTTTCTCATCTGCTCAGGAGGATGGTGGGTGCCTTGCTGGAGAGGCAGGGCAGCGGCCACAGCCTGGGGAGAGCCACACGTAGAAAGTCTCAACTTAATAACGATCCGGCTGTGCCTCCCTGGGAGCTGCCCGGCCAAATGACATCTGCGGCAGGAAAGCTGGGGGCCCCTGCAGACGTGCTATGCGGCCAGGGTGGGCCCGGCCCAGTGTGACGGTGTGATGGCGTGACAGCGTGACGGCTGCCCCGCCCTGAGCCTCCTCAGCCAGGCTCCTGACTTGCCTGGAGACGGGGTTCCAGGCTGGCGACCATGACAGTGGCAAGGGCCCCGAGTTTCAGGCTCTGGGACGGTGGTTCTCATCCTTTGGGGGTTTGTGGCCGTGCAGACGCTGAAAGCGGTGTTTCTTCCCCGGGTTTGGGCACCACGTGTGTTGCACATAAACATTTTTCAAGTAGTTTCAGGAGGTTTCTGGAGGCCTCTGTTCTGGGATGATGCTCTGAATGGGGTGTTTGGAGAACCAGCTCCCCTGCCCCCGTTTCCACACAGCTTCTGGCCCTGAAACCTGAGCAGCCGAGGCTCCCGTGTGGAAGGCGGGGAGCGGGGTGTGGGGAGCGGCGGCTGGGTGAGGGTGGCGGTTGAATGGGAGCCGAGCCCAGGGTGCCCACCGGCGGCAGTCCCGGGACAAGAGCCCTGTTTGTCCAGTGAGGGCGGGATGCTGTGGGCAGCTCCATGGGCACCCCCTGGGAACTTTTTCACAACCCCCTGGGAACTTTTTCACAATGCTCCGGAGTGACCCACACCCTGTCCCAGGCCCCGGCCAGACGGGATGGAGTTAGGGGCCTTCACATGTGCTGTTCCTTCGACCTTGATCACTGTTCCCTGCCGTCTAGGCCTGGCTGTCCTCCCTCTCAGAGGCCCTCTCCTGCACTCCGAGACTCCCCTTCCTCCTGCCCGCTCCTCCTCTTCTGCGGCCTCTTTTTAGGCAATTATTTTAGGCTTTTCTCTGCCTTGGTATTTGTATATATTTATTTGTGTGTTTAGTGGACATCGGTCTCTCTTCCTGGGCCATACGTCCATGAGGACAGGAAATGGTTTTGTTCACCCCCATATTCCTTGGGCCCCACCAAGTCCCAATACGCATTAAGGGGCTTCATGCAGAGCTGCTGAGTGGGCGCAAGCAGTTAGGCCCGAGACGTGGGAGAAAGAAGAGCCACGGTGGGCGCTCCCTCTCATCCCCTGCCCGGTGACAATTGAGCGTCCGGCGGAGATGTGCCAGGCCTGGATGAGGGTCTGGGAGAGCAGCCCCGGCTTGTGGCTATCACCTCACCTGCCCTTCCCCGCTCTCTCTGTCTGTCTTCAGGTGAGCGCCTGGCCAAGCCGGAGAGAGGCAAGATGCGGGTGCACAAGATCTCCAATGTCAACAAGGCCCTGGACTTCATAGCCAGCAAGGGGGTCAAGCTGGTGTCCATTGGAGCTGAAGGTGAGTACGGCCGGCCCTCGGGCTGCTCCTCAGAGCCTGAGCTTCTGCTCGCCTCGGCCATTCTACCCTGACTCCCGGGCCCACACATCCTGCGGGCATTGGGACGCGGGGCTCCCAACACCTCCATCTGGTTGACCTCATGTCGCGTGATTCTTCATGTAACAGCAGTACCTTCCATCCAAGCTCAGCCTCCTCCACCTATCCGTCCATCCTGGCAAACAAAAGCCCACTCCCTGGTCTACCCCCGACACCCCTCAGCTTGGGGAACCCTGTGTGTGCAGTGCCGCCTTCCTCCTCTGCAGGCCTGGCTGCCGAATTCTGTGGGCTGGGGAGAGGGTGCAGGTACCGGTGGGTGGTGATGCCCACTAGCCTTTGGGAACATTCTTAGTAGCATTTTCCCGCAGAGTAGCTTCTTGGCTCTTTTTCCTTCACTGAAAAAAATTGTTAAGGCGCAGCTGAAACCGTTATTAGCACCTTCTGAATGGTTAAAGGGAGGTAGCACTGCTTCTGTGTGCAGCGGGGCGGCTCTGAAAGCTTGGGGGAGGGTCAGCGATTAGATTAGAATAACCAGGCCCCGTCAGGACTGTGTCGGGTGGATATGCAGCAAGTGTGCATTGGGCACCTGCTGTGTGTGCCAGAGATCGAAAGATAAAAAAGTCGTTCATTCACTCTTTGGTTCTCGATATGGCCCTGGCTGTGATCGCCGAGTGCTTCCTCTGTGGCCGGTCCTGTGCACCGAGGCTCATTCAATCCTCGCACCAGCCCCATGTGGAGGCTCTGATTACTGCTTCCATTTCACGAAAAGAAAACAGATGCCTCAATAGATTGAGTGAGTAACTTGCTCAAGGTCCCATCGTGAGTGGCAAAGCCAGAACTCAAACCCGGGTCTGGGGACCCCGGAGAGGGGCCTTTCCTTGAGGAGGGGGGCCTGGCTTCAGTCCACAGGAGCAGGTCTCTTCCCGGGTTGATGGCCTTCAAGTCCCCCTCCTCCTCTCTCTAGAAATCGAAGGATTCTTGTGTTGCTACATCAAACTGAGAGGAGCCTTTGGCACAAGGGTCTGCAAATCACAGTCCATGAGGTCGAAACCGGCCGACGCGGGTTTTTGTAAATATTGAAACCCAGCCACACTGCTTGTTTACATACTGCCCTCGCTGCTTGCCTGCTATGAGGGAGAGTTGAGTAGCTGTGACAGAGACCGTTTGGCCTGCAGAGCTGAAAATATTTCCTCTCCGGCCCTTTACAGGAAAGTTTGCTGACTCCTGCCTATCGGGATCTTGGGCTAGCTTGAGGCTGCAGTGACTGGTGTCCCAGCCTTCTACACCCTTGTGGCCCCTGCTCCTAGCAGTGTGATGCACATAGTAGGTGCTCAGTAAATGTTTGAAGGACTGGCACAGAGCAGGGTAATTTGTGAGTGGGAAAACGCTCTCTGCCTTTTAATAAGAAAAAAGAATCATTTGTGCCATTAGGGCGGGAATAAAGTCTTGGCAGAACAAGTTTTCCCTGGGCAGAGAAATTGCTGCTTAGGTGATCTGGTGCAGGATCAGATGCCCTCTGGGGGAGGCGGGGAGTGAAGGATGTGTGAGTTGGGCCTGGGGAGGGCAGTAGGGGCGGGTGGGGACTGTGGAGAACCAGGGAGAGCACATCCCTGGCAGCTGCCTCCTAGGGGTAGCCGATTGCTGCCTGGCAGGAATCCAGGCCCAGCACTGCTAGATCTCCCATTTTTTCAAAAGCAGCCAGAAACCCAGATTTTTAGGAAGGAAAATTTATTTATGAAAAAAAAAATGTTTAAGACCTTGTGCACCAAAAGGAAGGGAGAGAAGAGCACATGCCGAGTTCCAGATCTGTGCCTGGCTGTCGATTCCCATCGTTGTCCTGCCATGAGCAAACCTGTAGACTGAGTACCCCCAGCCACGTTTCACTGTCAAGGGTTCGGGCTCAGAGTGGAAGCCGGTAGTGCTGCTGATCGCGGGCTCTGGGCCAGGCTGCCTCCAGGTGGCAGAGCCGGGACTGCACCCGGGGGTTCACTTCCAGAGCTGAGGTCTAAACCTCTTCCCATCACCCCAGGCACAGCGCCCTCCCCGCAGGGCCAGGACAGAACTTCATAGGCCGGCGGGGGACGTGGCGGGTCAGGGTGGCTGCGCTCACCTCAGCAGAGGGGTGGGACCAAAGACCTAAACCGAACCACCACCGCCTCTGTTCTTTGGAAGTCCCTTAACCCTGCCGGCCGTGGCTTCCCAGTGCCTTTCCCACAGGCCTCACTTCCCCAGAGGTTTCTAAAGGTCCCTTCAGATGAGGTAGCTTGCCTTCTCGCTCCCCGCTTTGAAATCGTCTCTCTCCTTCCATGCTGAGCCCCAGGACAGTGCGGGAGGCCGCTCTGCTGAGCCAGGAAACGAGATGAGCTCCAAATGGGTTTTGTGTATTTTAACAAAATGGATTTCACTGCGCAGACGATACAATAAAAAAGGCAGTGGAGCGGGTCCCCTGCCGTGAGCTCTTCCTGGGGCTGAGGGTGCCCGTTGCTGGTTGGCCTCACTGAGGAGCATTCTGTGCTGGGGACCCGGCGGGGCGTTGGGGGTGGCTGGGGGAGATCCTCGACCTTTAAAGCGTTGTCACTTGGTGCTGGACTAGACTCGGATGGACCCTAAAGTGCAGGGCCAGGCCAGAATGGGGACCTCTGGGCAGGCTGGTTGTGGGTTCCACATGGAACCTCCGGGAATGGACAGGGCTCTGGGGAGGCTCGCTGTCCCGGAGATGTTCAGATGGAGGCTGGAGGCAGCCTCGGGGAGGGATTCGTGTAGATACTTCAGGCTGCTTGTATGATCCTCGGTTCTGAAATTTCTAGGGCCGGGGGGCTGGGACTCCACCTGGGCAAGTGGGTGGGATTTAACCAGGTGTGGGGACCGAGGCAGGATTCTTTTTTAACCTTTCGGGCAGGGAAAGCAAGACGGTTGTGGGTGCCAAGAGCTTGGGGTGGCGCTGATGCTTTAGCATTCCTCCTTCTGGTGGAGGTGGTGACCCCAGGGGCTAGTTTCCCTCCTGTGGGGCTCCTCAGTTCATTCTGCTCCTCGAACACTGTACAGATGGCGGTACCCCGGGGGGCCGGGAGGGGGGAAGGGAGAGCTGGTTTCAGGTAAATCCTAGGTGTGAGCAGCTTCATAGCTCCTGTAGACCAGGAATGGCGAACACGTGCCTCCACTTCTCCCCATCTCACGGCAGCATTGCTCGCCGGTCCTCGTGGTGCTCCCCACGGGGCCCAGTTGTGGCCTCGGGACCTCCTTTTAGACCCAGCGTTCCCCGCGGACATAAGGCTTCCTGTGAGATGGGGCGTCCCTGCTCCAGACACAGAGGTGCCTGGGAAAGGACCTGCCTTTCTGGGGAGGGTCGCACGCTGCGGGGGATGGGAGCTGGGTGGGCGCTGTGGCTGGGGTGGGGCCCAGGCTGGTCGGGGATCACACCCTCTCTTCGCCTGCACTTGGCTCCTCTGTTTTCTGGAGCGACATTGCTTCTTTGGTGTGAAAATCAGTAAGTAAAACCTCTGGAACCCCTGGAGGTTTCTCTGGGGAAGGAGGAGAGGAGTAAGTAGGCAAGACCCACGTACGAAGCTGCCTCGTCTTCATTAGTGCCGGGAGGGCGCCGAGCCCGAGGCCAGCGGGAAGCTGGGGTACGGGCCTGCACAGGGGTGCAGGCTGGGGAGGGGGGCGCAGGGGGGACACAGCGGGGGAGAGGGGCCGTGCCACAGCCTTCACTCCCGGAAAGGCCAACAGGCAGCATTATTACCAGCGGACCTTTTCCCAGACGTTAAACAAATTTCCCCTTGTATTCAAAGCGCTGTTCATAAAATTTTGTGGCTGCTTTTTTTATGCTTTCCATATTACTGTGTAAAGATTTTCCCTAAGTCATTAAAAACCCGAGAATGTGATTCTGATGGCTGTGCTAATTATCTGTTTGTTGGGCACAGCTGTGCTCTGTTCCGGGGCGGACAGGCCTGTTTCTCTGCCCATCCACCCACTGGTTAGTGTCCTCCAGTGCTCGTCCATTCGTTATCCATCCATCCATCCACCCACCCATCCATCCATCCATCCATCCATCCATCCATCCATCCATTCAGCAGAGAGGGAATAAGCGTGTTCTCTGTGCCAGGCACTGTGCTGGGCTCTAAGCAGTGGCACAAAACGGAAAGCATCGTGACGCTCCCAGAGCTTATGTTCTAGAAGGGGAGAGCGAAAACATGACATCTTCACATCAGATGGAGAGAGATGAAGAGAGGCGTCACGTGGGTGATCGGGGAGAAATTCAGTGAGAAAGTGAAGGGCAAGCCAAGATGTGGAGAGGGCAGTGGAGAGCTGTGGCCGGAGGGGGTGGTGGGAGGAGGGGCTGAGGGGCCCAGCCCGCCATTGGCCTCGGCTCTGGGTGAGGTGGGAAGCCACGGAGGTTGTGAGCAGAGAGGAATGGGGTCTGGGTATTCACATAGGGAGGCCTTGTACTTGGTACCTTCACACGGCTTCTGATTTGGGGCCAGGAGAGAGGACCTCGCGGCCAGCACCTGCGTGTGAGGCCGAGTTCTGCCCGGCACGTCCGTTGCAAGGGGTGGATTCCCGGAGGTAGAACCGGCTCTCGGAAAGCGGAACCGCCTCGAGGTGCTTGCTCCTCTTGCCAGATTATTCCCCAGGAAGTGTTTTTTGTTTTGTTTCAGGCTAATATCCGCTTCCAGCCTCGGTGTGGTAGCCATCAAGGCGTACGTTTGCTTTTTTCTTTCTTTTTAACTTGGCTAATTTCATCGCTGGGAAAACGGTGTCTGATTCCTTTAATTAAAAGTGAGATTGAACACCCTAGGAAGGGGTTATTCTATTTCATGCCTCATAAAATGTCGATTCATGTCCTTGGCCTGTTTATCTGTTGTGAATGTAGGCTTTTTCCTTATCAATTTATATAAACTCTTTAAATGTTACTGATATGAAACCCATTAGCAGTCACAAAGGAAAGGGCACTTAAAAAAATTCTCAAACCTTCATGAACTGAGTCCCAACTGGCCCCCCCGCCCCGCGCCCGCACGCGCGGCAGAGACCTGGGTGGGGGGTGTTTGCTCAGGAACATGGTCGCACGGTGCTGCAGCTCCCTGTGTCTCTGACCCGGGCCCCCCGACTCAGGTCTGGGCCCTGCTGGGGCTGGGGTTCTGGCAGGGACATTGAAGGCCCTGTGGGCAGGAAGAGTTATTTCCTGCCCCATGTCCACCGTGGATACGACCCCTCCTTTGCTCAGCACCCCAGTGCAGCTCCGCAGAGCGCCCCCCCCCACCCCAAAGGAGCAGCGATATACCCAGTGCCTCCCGTGGCCAGACAGCAGCATGCACATTTCCACTCCCTTCGGAGAAGACCTCAGAGTGTAATTTCCATAATGGAACCCACTCTTGTTTAGTGGGTTTGTGGGAAACAAACTCTAGGGGACATTGGCTCGGGGAACCCTGGAAGTTGCCCCTTCTCATGATCCGTTTGCGTCTAAAAACTAGTGTTGCAGGTAGGGGGAACAAAAAGGTAAGATATTCTTGGGGTGCTTCACTCTGAACCAGAGTCCCTCGCCACAGGGCGGGGTTACCGTCTCCTGGTGCGGAAGTGGGTGCGGGTAACCAGTTTGCATGGGATTGTGAGCTGCCCAAGCCCCAAGACTGCAAGTGGCTCCCTGTCTTGGGCGCTTCCAGACGGGGCCCGTGTATGTTCGCGCTGCCGGGAACAGAAAATATTACTTCATCGGATTTATAGCATTATTTGAAAAGCTGACAAAGTGCTGCTTAGACTGAATTTAGGGGGTATCTCATTATGGTCTGGGAGCGGTTTGATTTTTTCTCTTAATTGAAAAATCCCCAGTGAATGGCACGATGAGGTTGACGTGTGAGTTAGTGGAGCCTTTAGGACGGCAGTTCGCAAATCTCCGTTAGGTGGGTGCTTTCTGGGGCCCGCGCTGGCCTGATGCCGTGCCACAGGCCCTTTGCTCAGAGCTGCCAGGGCATCTGTGGTGGCGTAGAGACCTTCCCGCGCTCTGTCAGGCTGGTGGACACCCCTCGGGTTTAAGTCACCCCCCTTCTCTATTCCCTTTCCTGATGTACCCAGCAGAATTGACCACACCCCCCTTGTACCCCCAGGACACACCTAGTCTACCAACTTGTGTCTCTGCGCCTCCCCCAGATCATGTCACCTGTGAAATGCAATTGCGCTAACTTTAAAAAAATATACGGACTTCCCTCCAGAAGTGGGACAGTGTGGTCTTTGAGTCCCTACCTGGTGCACAGAGCAACGTGGGTGCTTGGTGGTGGTGGTGGGGGGGGGGCGGGGATGCTAACTCTGCCCCTCCCTGCACGACCCATCCTGCTGCTGTTTTTGTAGAAATCGTGGATGGGAACGCGAAAATGACCCTGGGCATGATCTGGACCATCATCCTCCGCTTTGCCATCCAGGACATCTCTGTGGAAGGTAGGTCTTCTGGGTTCCATGACTTCCCCAAGCCCCCCTCCGTGCCTGGGCTCAGCCGAGAGGGCTCTCTGGTCTGGGCATTGGAGCCTGGTTCTGGGCCACATCCTGAGCCTCTGACCACTGCCAGCATCTGTCCTCCCTCCTAGTCCATAGAGAAGAACTGTTTGAGGTTCTGGTTCCCACAGGCGTGTGGGCACCAGGGAAACTCCCCACTGTGAGAAAGACAAGGTGGTTCTTGAATTGTTAAATCTTGAAAAGGTAGGGGACTAGCAGCCAGGAGGGCCTGCCTGCTGGGGAGCAGACCCCAGGGCTTCCACTTTGCTCCCATAGCACCCTCTGGTGGCCATTTTGTAGATTTGCAAGAGGCCACCACAGGTAAGTGATCTCTAAACTTTTTGTGTGTGTAATATATTTTTTATTGATTTCAAAGAGGAAGGAAGAGGGAGAGAGAGATAGAAACATCCATGATAAGAGAGAATCATGGATTGGCTGCCTCCTGCAAGTTCCCCACTGGGGATCGAGCCTACAATCCGGGCATGTGCCCTCGACTGGAATCGAACCTGGGACCTTTCAGTTCACAGAACCAGTGCTTGTTGACTGAGCCAAATTGGCTAGGGCGATCTCTAAACTTTTGACTCTACATTCCAGCAACTTTTGAGCTGAGATCTGTGTTTATTTTGTCATAATTTATGTTTATGTATTTCCAAGCATATTACAAAATACACAAAAACAAATGGAAAAAAAATAAGATGGAGATAATATTTTAAATTAATTTTAATGGAAACTTTAAAGAAATCTTTAAAAGATTTTTAATGTAACATTTTAATGAGAACAGTGTGGACTAAATTGCTTTGTTACGGAAATCTTGGCTTGACAGTGATACAGCCATATGAGGATCTAAGTTTGGTTTATAAATACTTGGTATTTAGGGAGGAAGTGGTTAAAAGATGCCCACAGCAGTCACTTAGAGCATGGTTCTTATTAGTGATGGTAAATATCAATTCATGTTTCAAGTAGCCTTGGTGAGTTTGATTTTTTTTGGTCAGGCTTGTTGTCAGCTCCTATTAAACAGTTATTATTTTGATCTTGTAGCTGATGAAGAACTTGAAGGAAGAGTAGAAACATTAGCTTTGCTGGTTTTTAAAATTGTTTGTGCTTGAATTATTTTGTTATCTTTGTAGGAATCGTTTAAAGTCATTTTAAATTTTGTGAATTGGAAGTCAGTGAGGTCATCCAGGAAGCTGCTTCACTCATTGCTATAACCTGCAATTTACAGAAGTGAACACAGGGGGGCAGTGTGTTTGGCAGCCCTCCTGTTCTGGGAGCTCCTGGGTCCCCTCCAATAACCTACCTATTTGCCTTATCTAATAGACATGTGTTTGCTTTACATACACCAGCAGAGTTGACCCATACATTACATATAAGGAGGGCTTAGTTTTTGGATGAACACTCAATATCAATAGGAGTCCCAGTGCTTTCTTTCCACGTGGCATGCACGCTTCTGTCTAGAGATTCCCGAATTTTAGATTTCGTAGACCAACCAGTTGCCCACTTATTTTGTATGTTACCATTTCTTGGATTAAAGGGGGTGACAGGGAGAGAGTCCAGAAGGCCATCATCTCAGCATTTCAGTGCGTGCTGCAGCTCGCTCTACACTGCTTCCCTGCCAGCTTCTATGTCCAATAACTTCTCGGCCTTTGTCAGCAGCAGGGTTGGAATCTAGGGGTCTTTGTGGGAACCTTTACATGAAGGAGCGGGGACCCTGCCCTCAAGATGGGGCCTCCCATGCGGCGGCAGCCCTCCCACCACCGAGCTGGTCCCTGATCCTCTGCCCGCCTTACCCTTCCTTCCACAGAGACTTCCGCGAAGGAAGGGCTGCTCTTGTGGTGTCAGAGAAAGACGGCCCCTTACAAAAACGTCAACATCCAGAACTTCCACATAAGGTGAGTGACCGGGAGCCGAGGGGATCCGACAACAGCCGAGGCCTTGTCCCCGAGGCCCGCAGGCCCTCTTGGCTAGGTCGGTCTCAGTACTAGACCAGAGCAGAGGCCCCTGGGGAAGAAGTCACTTTCCATGGGAAGAGGGGGTACTGCCGGCTCCTAGGTGCCCCCTCTCCCGCCGGCGCTACCCTGGGCGCAGCTGCTGCCTCAGACGCCTTTGGCTGTGCTCGGGCGGCTGCGGGGTCTGGAGCAGAGCGGACGGGCCGGGGCCTTGGTACAGGGTAGCTGGGACGTGGCAGGTGCATCTCAATGTGCCGAGCCCCCTAGAGTCTTTTCCCCGGCGCCTGGGGTGTGGGCAGAGAGGAATGTTCCTGCCCATCCTCTCCTCCGACTCCTGTCGGAAGGGCTGTGTGTCCACCTGCGGGGAAAGGAGGTCCCGCTCAGTGCTTTCCCCGTAGTTAGTGTCCCCCCACTCACCAGTCCTCCCTTCTCTCCCCCGGGCAGCTGGAAGGACGGCCTTGGCTTCTGTGCCTTGATCCACCGACACCGGCCGGAGCTGATTGACTACGGGAAGCTGCGGAAGGTGCGTGTGCTCCCCGGCCGCCCACTGCGGCTCCCAGCCGCTGGTCCCGTGGGCAGGACTGGGGGCCCGGGGTCCAGTGTGGGGGTGTCAGTCTCCTTAGATTAGCCAAGAAGACGGCCTTGGAGGAGTAAAACACCTTCACTGCTGGGGCTCCCTCAGACCGTATGTGCACAGCGTGTGTGTGCGTGCCCCCACCCACAGCCCACCAGGAGGAGGAGAGAGCACAGCAGCAGTTTTGTGAGGGAGGTGGAACAGTCAGTGGCATTCCCGCTCCCACTTTCCGGGTTTGATAAGGTGCAGCTGTTACTTTCATCATTTAAAATACTCGCATTCTTCGAGCCACGTATCCAAGCCGCGTCTGAGACTCACTGTGCAGTCCCGGGCAGTACCCACGAGGGGTTTGGACTCCTCAATTCTGAGGTGTGGCTGCAGGATTTTCTTGAGTTTGTGTGTGATGGGGGAAGCGGGGGGTGGGGGAGAGAGGGAGGGCTGTTGAGGAGACCAGGAGCTGGGAGCTGTGTCTATAGCCTCGTGGTGATTCTTAGTGTCCGTGCTGGTAAAAGGATGCTGGCCTAGACCTCAGAGACTGTACTGACCCCATCTTCCCTCTCAGTCCGTCCCGTGCCTCACCCATGTGGCACAGGCGTCCTGGGAAAGGCCACCCTGGAGCCCTCGCTGTGCCCCCAGCTGATGACCTGGACCAGCTCAGTCTGCACTTGAGTCTCTCGGCAAGGCAGCTCCTAGGAATGACCACTCTTGTATTCCCTTCCTTTCTTACTCCCTCCCTTCCTTCCTTTCTTCTTTCTTTTTCAGAGAGGAAGGGGGAGAGAGAGAGGTAGAAACATCAGTGATGAGAGAGAATCATTGATTGGCTGCCTCTTGCAACGCCCCCTACTAGGGACTGAGCTCACAATCCGGGTATGTGTCCTGACCTGGAATCAAACCGTGACTTCTTGGTTCATAGGTTGACACTCAACCACTGAGCGACACCTGCTGGGCTGTTCTTGTATTTCCCCCTTAACCCTGACGCGGGAGAGTGCAGTGTTCAGCAAAGACCCCCACCCCACCTGCACCCCACGGGGGCCCTGCTGCTGCTCAGTGGCCGGGCGAGCCTCCATGTTGCCGTGTGGGAACTGCTCGGCCATGTCTGGTGGATCAGGCCCTGTGTTTCAAGGTCTGGGAGAGGAAGCTGCCAGAAGGGTCTGGAGCAGTGGTTCTCAACCTTCCTAATGCCGCCACCCTTTCATACAGTTCCTCATGTTGAGGTGACCCCCAACCATAAAATTATTTTCGTTGCTACTTCATAACTGTCATTTTGTGGTTTATGAATCGTCATGTAAATATCTGTGTTTTCCAATGGTCTCAGGCTCTACAGCAGCAGTTCTCAACCCACAGGTTGGGAACCCCTAGCAGGGTCACCTAAGACTATCAGAAAACACAGATATTTACATTACAATTCATAACAGTAGCAAAGTTACAGTTAATTTTATGATTGGGGGTCACCACAACATGAGAACTGTAACAAAGGGTGGCGGCATTAGGAGGGTTGAGAACCACTGGTTTGGCGGGAGGACAGGAGCAGATTCCCAGCCCTCTGGGCAGCCCAAGTTGGGCCTGAAGCTCGAGGCTGGGGCCCTGCCCACCTGGAAGGGCCAACCCCTGAAGGAGAGTAGCCGCTCCTGGCACAGCGCGTGGCTGCATCCAGCTGTCCACACCCTGGGCAGCCCTTTCCAACCGGTCTCTTGGGGGATAGAAAGGTCCCAGGCAATGTGGCTCAGTGGTTGAGCGTTAACCTATGAACCAGGAGGTCACGGTTCAATTCCTGGTCAGGGCACATGTCCAGTTTGTGGGCTCAATCCTCAGTGTGGGGCATGCAGGAGGCAGCTGATCCATGATTCTCTCTCATCGTTGATATTTCTCTTTCTCTCTTCCCCCTTCCTTCCTCTCTGAAGTCAATAAAAATATATTTAAAAAAAAAAAAAAAGTAAAAACTCCCTGAGCTAGCTGAAAGCTATCAGGTCAAACCAACTAGGCGGAGGCCAGAAATCCTGAAGGCAGCGATCTCGTCAGATGCCTCCTCACTGTTCCGCGGCTGCATTTTTGTGACAGGTGTACATATTTCTGTGCCCCTTTGTGGGTGAGCTGGGGTAGCAGCAGCCGGTTCATCCACAGCTGTTCCTGCCCCTGTATAAAACGGTACCAGGCTAGCCCTCCCCCATTCCATGGGCTCCATGGGCTCCAGGCACCTCCGCCACGTGGGCGCTGGGAGTCCCATGGCCTTTATCTGAGACTCGGCCAGCTCTGGCCCCACTCTCTGCCCTTCTCCGTGTCTTTTCATTTTCCCCTGTTTCTTTAATTCAGTAGCCTCAATAAAATCCAGCCCCCATCCTAGCACAGAGCTGGTCCCACTGAATCATGGGTACTTTCATGATGGCATGGGGGAGCTGAGGGGCTCCAGCCAGGAGGCTCTTCCTTCCTGCACCCGCCTTCAGTGGGCGTGGGGGCCTAGTAGTCCCTGGGCACTGAGTGGGCCTGGCCTGAGCCTGCCTGCGGCCCTGCGCGGAAATGACCTTCACAGCTTGGCAGTATTTTGTTTCATTCTGGAAGCAGTTGGAGGCTTTCCCAGAAGAGTCCCACCTTTTGAGCAATTTCTTCCTGAAAACATCCCAAATGAATGTATTTATTTTTCTGCTCCCGGGAGTCTCACCTTGGCCCATGGGAAAACTGAATCTGGGAGGACAAAACCAGCTTGCTTTAGATTATTCTGGGGAGCCAAGAAAAGAGTGGGGGGTCCCAAGGAACTCCCCCACCCCCAAGTTGTGGGTTTTCTTCCACGTAAAAACATTTTTTTTTTTTACCCGAAACCAGTTTGGCACAGTGGATAGAGCGTCAGCCTGCGGGCTGAAAGGACCCAGGTTTGATTCCGGTCAAGGGTATGTACCTTGCTTGCGGGCACATCCCCTGTAGGGGGCGTGCAGGAGGCAGCTGATCGATGTCTAACTTTCTATCCCTCTCCCGTCCTCTCTGTAAAAAATCAATAAAATATATAAATAATGAATGCTTCTTAGTAAAAAAAAAAACAACAACATTTTTTACATTGTAGTGAAGTATATATAACAAAAATCACCACTTCAACTGTTTCTTAAGATATATTTTTATTGATTTCAGAGGAAGGAAGAGGGAGAGAGAGAAACATCAATGATGAGAGAAAATCACTGATCAGCTGCCTCCTGCACTCCCCTCACTGGGGATGGAGCTTACAACCGGGCATGTGTCCTGACTGGGATCCATCCGTGACCTACTGGTTCACACATTGATGCTCAGCCACGGAGCCTCGCCGGCCAGGCCTTGTAACTGTGCGTCAGTGTCCAGTTCAGCGGCGTTCAGTACATTCGCACTGGTGAGCAGCCATCAGCGGCCTCCATCTCCAGAGCTCTTTGCCTCTGGCACAGTGGAGTCAGATGGTGACTTGGCGTTCAACCTTTTGAAGACCCTCCACACGGTGTTCCACAGCAGCTGCACCGTCTTGCAGCCCTACCAGTGGGGCACAAGAGTTCGATTCCTCTCCAATCCCAAATCGGTTTTCTTGAGAAAGCAGCGGCCATCAAAATAGTCAGAAGGCTGTGGCTGTTGGAGGGAGCCCCAGGGTTTCGTGGACTGTGGCCACCAAAGCTGCAGGAGAGTCCCTGCTCCAGCTCTTCAGTAACAGATGGGGAAACTGAGGTCAGGTTTCCAGTCCCGCTCGCTGGTGGCTGAGCTGAAACCGGAAGCCGAGACAGATGGCACCCGGGCCAATACCTAGCTCTCATACTCCCATCTAGCAGCTCTTCCTAAGGCTGCAGGCGGTATTCTCACCTCCATTTCCCTGACAGACTAAGGCTTGTGAAGGGAAGATGGCATTTTTGTTCATCCTCACTGAGGATATTTTTTTCCATTAATTTTTAGAGAAAGTAGAAGAGAGGGAGAGGATGGAGAGAGCGAGAGAGAGACACATTGATTGGTTGCCTCCGCACACACCCCAAGTGGGGCTGGAGATCGAACCTGCAACCCAGTCATGTACCCTTGACCAGGAATCCAACCTGTGACCCTGTGGTTCGCAGATGTACGCTCTAACCACTGAATCACACTGGCCAGCCTTCACACCCCGAGCTGGCTCCTGAGCACCTACTCTGGACGGGACTGTAGGCGTCCCCTCTGCCCCAAGAGTTGGTGGTCACCCCTGTGCGGGTTGCCGGTATCTTGTCAAACCTCTCACGGTCTAAGCTTCTCTTCTCCCTCCAGGACGACCCCCTCACAAACCTGAACACGGCCTTCGACGTGGCGGAGAAGTACCTGGACATCCCCAAGATGCTGGATGCCGAAGGTGAAGGCGCTTTCTGTCTGGGCCTCCACCGCTTCCTCCACCTGCACCCAGGGACTAAGGGGGGTGGCCCCAGCAGCCTGAGGTGGGAAAGGAGGAGGCCTGGTCTGTGGGGTCACTGTGTGTCGGGGACCCCACAGATTCCTGAGGTTTGGAGGAAGAGGTGACAGCTGGTGCTGAAGGCTGTTTCTTCGTCGAAGGTCTGAGGATGGTCCTCATCTCTGTCTTGGAGTCAGGGAGCGGGAGCCCCTGGAGCGTGGTGTTCTTTTGCTGTAGGGAAGGGCAAACATCTTTCCCCTCTACCCTCCTAGCTTCTCCAGCACGGCCGTGTCCATTAGACGGACACTGAGATGAACAAGATAAAAGCAAACAAATTTATTAACACATGTGTTTACACACACACACACACACACAGATGTCAATTAGACGGACATTGATATGAACAAGATAAAAGTAAACAAGTTTATTAACACATGTGTTTACACACACACAGATGTCAATTAGATGGACACTCATATGAACAAGATAAAAGCAAACAAGTTTATTAACGTGTGTTTACACACACATGTCAATCAGATGGACACTGAGATGAACAAAATAAAAGCAAACAAGTTTATTAACATGTGCGTTTATACACACACGTCATTTAGACGGATACTGAGATGAACAAGGTAAAAGCAAGTTTATTAACACAGATAAAAGCAAACAAGTTTATTAACACGTGCGTTTACACACACACACACACACACACACACGTCAATTAGATGGACATTGAGATGAACAAGATAAAAGCAAACAAGCTTATTAACATGCGTTTACACACACATACACACACACACACATGCCCACGCACACATGTGCACGCACAGAGTAACCCAGGCAGGTAGTCTGTATGCACACCTAACTTTGTAAGGGAAGGTGGGGGAAGACCAGACACTTACGGAAAAGCAAATGACTTTATGGAAAGATGAATGGCCTTTTCAGAGACTAGGTGAGAGATGTGCTAGTTTGTAGCAGTATCTCTCTGTGTGTGGGGCCATTTTCAATTACATACAATGAACTTCCATATTCCTGTCATCCAGACAGAACATTTCCTGAGGTTTTGTTTTATTTTTTTCTTTTCCTTTTCTCTTCTCTTTGTTGGCACGTTTTAAAGCAAATGCCAGACATCACCGTATTTCATTGCTGCCTACCTCAGACTGCATACCTTGAACACATGACTGTTTCCTGAGGCAACCACAGGCAGTGCTCGCACCTTGCACATGGCTGGGATTCCTGGATCCACTGTGCAGCTCACAATTACATTTCCCCACCATCTCTTTCTAGAGTTGGCTTGTTTAAGTGAGGATCCCACCAGGTCTGCACATGGCAATTAGTTGTCCTATTTCTCTGCCTTTTCTGATCAGTAGCACTTTCATCCTCCCTCCCACTCCTCTTATTTCTGCCCCTGAACTTGCTGCCGCAGCTGGGCCAGCTGGGCCCTCCCGGTTCCTCACTCGGGTTTGCTGCCCGCATCCTCGGGGCACCATTTCATTCCTCGGCCGTTGGTATTGCCATCAGTGGAAGCCGATGCCAGAAGCTGGCGAGATTCCGGCTCAGCATCTCGGCCAGAAGACCTGGTGGTTCAGCGAGCATCCCGGGGGGCGGTGTACCTCGTGTTCACCAGCTGGCTCTGGCCCTAACTCCAGGTTTTTCTTGACAGACATTGTGGGGACCGCCCGGCCGGATGAAAAAGCCATCATGACCTACGTGTCCAGCTTCTACCATGCCTTCTCTGGCGCCCAGAAGGTACTGGAGGCCCCTGCTCCTTCGTCGCCCAGCATATCTCATGCCAGACCCCCGGCCACGCCCTCCTGCCCGCCCCCACCTCTCCCTGGCGACAGGGGCAGGACAGTCCGTCCCGTTGGTAGAGTTAGCCCCTGGTGCCGACGTGGTGTGTTCTTGCTCTACCCCTCCCACCCTGCACCTGTGCCCTCATCTTCCTCTGCTTCTCTGAGAAAACTGGGCAAGGGCTCACCTTCGGGGACCCAGACAGCAGGAAGGGCTGCGTGGGGGCCAGCAGCCAGGTGTGGGCCTGGAAGGCACAGGGCCACCTGCCCCCCCGCAACCCGGGCCCACCTCGGTGGGAGCAGGGCTTCCCCTGGGAGGCAGACCCGGGGAGGTGCTTCCTGTCCTCGCTGACCTGTTGGCAAAGGTGTCAGGAAGCCCCCACCTTTCTCCCGCGTGGACATGATTGGGCAGATCTGTGCAGGGCCCTGGGGATTTGGTGCTTCCTCCTGTATCCTGCTGGGGACCCCCATGTGGGGCCACCCTGCACTGTGTTCCTGGACATAAGCACAGCCCCTTGGAGGGAAGAAGGAGGGGTGGGCAGCTGCGAGCCCCTGCGAGTGTCCTGGCCCAGGTTGGCTCCGGGAGGCCTGAGGCTCAGGTCCGGCGGTGGCTGCTTCGCCCTGCACCAGGCCGCACCGGGAGGGGCATCGTTCACGCGCAGATGTGGCGGACGCGAATGTTCCCCTGGCCGCGCTCCGTCAGCAGCAGGAGCCCGCTCCCAGGCAGGACCCGCAAGCACAACATCCAGGTCGCCGTGGACATGGGACCGCAGGCTTGGCCTGCACGGCTTAGGGCCGTGGACTTGTCATGTGCCCCGGCAAATTCCCCCTCCTCACACGGCGTCTGAGTGACCCGTCCTGACACGCATGACCGGGGCGCTCCCCCGACTGCCTCCCTCTGCCTGGGCTGCCCCGATGCTCTCTCTGTCCCTCCCTTGTCTCAGCCTTGCTCTCCGCTCCCCCTGCCCCTTCTCCTCCTTCCATCTCATTTCCCCTCTCTCTGCCATGCTTTCACTCCTGTCTGTCTATCTGTCTGGTGTCCTCTCTGTCCCCCATGCTGATGGGGTGTATTCTGTGCCGCTGCTGCCCACTGTCTCCTCAACCTCTTCTCCTTCTCTGTGCAGATGTGTGGGCACGCTAAAGCGGGATGGGAAGGCCATGTGACCTAATGTTTCATGTCACTGCCGCGCCTTCTTGGGTGCGCAGAAGGTGAGCTCTCCCTCGGCCTCACCCATGCTCCCTGCCGCCCTCTGCCCATCTCTTCGTCCTCCGGGTACCCCAGGCACAGCTTCCAGGGGCGGGGCGCTCTCTGAACCTTGGCCAGGACACTTGGAGATTCCAGAGGCTCTGATGGCCGCCTGCATCCCTGTCCCTGCACGCTGGGCACAGTGGGCGTCACAGACCGGAAGGAAGCCTGTGGTTTCAGCTCCTTCCCTGGATGGACAAGAGCCCTTATCCCAGCAGCACAACTTTGGCTCTGCTTCCTGCCTGTTCCCCTAAATCCCCAGGCCCTCTCGCTTCTCTCTCCCTCCTCCCCACCGAGGCCAGACCATCGTCTCCAATGGTCCAGCGGCCAGAGCAGCCAGAACAGCCAGAAGCCTTCCTGCCTTCCTCCTGGTGTCCAGGCCGGAGGCACAGAGCCCTGCCTGACCCTTCCCCCCAGGCCCGCCACCGACAGGGGGGCAGGCTGCACACTGCACCAGAGGGCCCTGTGTGGACCGTCGACAATGCAGATGGCAATGTGCATCCCTATAATCCCGCCGATGGCAGTGAAAATGTCTCCTCACGTAGTGTCCCTGTGACAGGGTTTCAGCACAGGTGCCTTGAGGAAGAGGAGCCTTTAAAAAACTACACAGAGGCACCACCCCTTCCTGGCCTGGATGGGCACCCCCAGCTCCTCCCCTTCCTTCCAGGCCTCTCTGGCGCTGACTGAGACGGAGGCGCCCTCCTAGGTGCCCGGGTCCTCCCTCCCGGGATGCCCAGCCCGTGCAGCTCTCCTCTGGCCTACGTCTCGCTTCCTCTTTCTCTCTGTCCCCCCTCTGCTCTGCTGCTGCTGCTCTCTCTCTCGTCAATTTCTTCCAGCCTTTCGGACCCCCCGTCTTTTAGCCGGGATGTGAGCAGCATCCAATGCATGCCTCAGGGGACTCCCCGCCCTGACAACCACAGACAGTCTGGCTGCTCCTGTCCATGGCTCCGCTCAGCTCTCCTTCCTCTTTCTCTCCTCCTCCAGCGGTTCCGTCCCCGGCTTCATGCTGGTTGACACTGGCCTTCCCTGTGTCCTGGCTGGTGATAAGTCTCGGGAGGAGGGTGTGTGTTTGTGTGTGTGTGTGTGTGTGTGTGTGTGTGTGTGTGTGTGTGGCAGCCTGCTTTTCTCCTTCCCAAGTCTCATACCACCTACCCCCCTGCCTTCTTCCCTCTCACTCATCTCCGTTGCAACCATTTCACGCCTCCTTTGTCCACATCCGAGGATAAGACCCCCAGCTAGGTGGAGGGAGAGTGGCAGTGGGGGTGGGGGGTTCCTCTCACGTCCGGGGTCAGGGCCTCACCACTTGCAAGGTTCAGGCAGCTGCTTGGAGCTAAGCAGGCCACAGGCAGGAGGTCTTCCTCTCTCCTGCAGAGGAAGGAGGAGTCCCTCAGGCTCACACACCTGCTTGTCCTGACTGTCTCCCTGCCTGGAGCCAAGGTGGGAGAGTCTGCCGAAACCCATGCCTGGTGCCCTCCCTCCCTCCCTTGTCTTCCTCTTGTCAAGCCTTGGACAGTGGAACTAGAAAGGCAGCAGGGTCTAATGCGTGCCTGCACGTGTGTGTACACGTGTGTGCAGAGGTAGCAGTATGTGTTACCCACACAGGTGAGTGGCATGCAAGTGTGCGTGATAGATTTTCCTAGAAAGGTGAGAACCAACTTTAGTTTGAACCATCGGTTGTGGTTCTAATTCCTCCTCAGCTCTCCCCTCCTCTTCCCTGCAGGGGTTTAGAATGGGCAGGCAACACGCAGATTCTGTTGATGCCGATTGTAAAGCTTTTAAAGATCATGGTCTAACGGGAGCTGTTTCTGAGAAACTCCCCTTTCAGGCTCGAGCTGTGGGTGTTTCTGGATGCGTTTAGGAGGTGCTGTTTGCATCCTCCACTTGCCTATCGGTTGCTGTATTAACTGTTGTGGATCTTCTAGGGGGGAAAAAAAAACAACTTCCCTGAAGGAATTCATGGTCCATCCGGGAAAACCCTTAATGAAAGGTCCTGCCCTGTAGCCAGTGCTGGGCTGGGCTGCAGGCCTGCGGGGGAGGGCAGGGGCGGGGCTGTGGGAACAAGGACTGCTGAGCAGGAAACACTTCAGTGTGAGTCTTAAGGGTCGAAGAGGAGCTCCAGGAGGGAGGGCAGGGCAGCCTGTGCTACTGGGGAAGGTGGTCACGCTCGTGCCAAAGCTTCCAGGAGTGACAGGGCTGCCTGCGAGAGGAGAGCACGTTGGTGTTGGTCTGGGTCCCGTCCCTCTGCGGGAGCAGGGACTGCAGTGGGGACAGGGCCGAGCTGCAGCGGGGCCAGCTCACCTCGGTCTGGGGGCCTCCCTGGCAGGACACCAGGGTGGGGTGCTGACTGGGGAGGAAGGAAACAGGCGATTCTAGTTAGATTTGGGAAACGCCTGATGGAAAATATCACGGAGGAGCTCTTTGTGGCATTCATGTGAATCTGGGTCGTGTGTCACTTGGCCACATGGCTGGACGTCACCATCACTGAGGGCGGTGCCTCTCCAGACCCTGCCGGTGGCAGCCGAAGGGATGCTGCTGTCGGAGGAGCTGGTCTCAGAGCGGCGCTTTGGCCGGGCCCCCTGAGACTGTCCTTCGGGATCGCTGAGGACTCCGGGAATCATAGTCCATGCTTTTAAAGAAATGACTCTAGCCTAAAACCAAACATGACTGTGTGAGATAAGGTAGTACAGCTTCGAGTGGGTCCTGAAAATAGAAACTAGGAAAGGTACACACAGATTTCCACAAGCCTTGCAAGTGATCCATTGGGCTGTTCCTCTCAGATACTCTCGCCTGTTGGTCCCTCCTTCTGTCGCCATCTGACGGAGCTGAGCATTCTGTTCCTGGTTCCATTCCCTCTTCGCCCGAAGCCAAGACTCGGGGGCTGCTTCCATTTCCGAGTTCCTCAGGGGATGTGTCGTTCTTCCCCGGGAACAAATCTCTCTTTTGGGTTTCTGACCTAGAGCAGGCTCTTCAAGACGTGGTGGTGCTGGGGCCTCCATCCTGAATACCCGCCTGGGTTCCTAAAGCTAGCGCACCAGGACGTTGGGCGGAGGCCCAGGTCCCATCCTCAGGAGTCTCTCTTGCCTGTCACTCCAGGGTTTCGCCCTGGAGGCCTTACCAAGTCTCTCCTTCCCGGGCTGGTCTCTCTGACCTCGTCCTGGGCTGGGTGGGTGAGGGAACACCTCTCTACACAGGGACCCACATGCGAGCAGGTGTAAGCCATCACCCAGCAAGCTCCTGCAGGGCTGCCTGCCTGCTGGTTGGGGGAGGAATGGAGCAGGGAGAGCGAGGGAGGGTCAGAGTTGGACGACTGTGCCTGTCATGTTTTCTAAAGTCCAGTCTGGGTTCCAGCTGCTTCCTGGTGGCGGGGGGAGCAGGCTGTCCCTCAGGGGGAGACCGACGTTTGCAGGTGGGCTGTTGCCTTTTCTAAAGAAAGGCCTTTTTTGTCCCATGATGTCTACGCTCTGTTCCCAAAGGCTGATTTCCCGGTTATAACAATGGGTTTTCTTAGTCTGCCTCTCCTGGCCAGGCCAGCCTGGGAGGGAGCAGGCTGAGAGGAGGGCTTGGGTCTTTGTAAAAAGTCCCCAGGAGGCCCACCTGGGAACTCCCCCAGACTTCATCCAAAAGGAACCCCCTTTAACCCTGGAATCACCAACAGGCTCTGAGGGATGAGCAAGGCGCCTGAGGTCCTAGGACCTGTCTCCCCAAACTCTATAAATGCAGGCATCACTCAGTCTACCAGTTTGATAAACTGACACGTAACATTTATAACTCTGGAGCCCAGGATTTCAAGATGAACGAGGGGGATGAGAGGTTAAGGAGGAGCTTTCTTCCTGAAATATCCCAGCGGCAGCTGCTGTTTGCCTGTGATGAGTGGCCCTCTGAACCCCGATTCTTCCTTTCCTCTTGGTCAGGGGTCTGTAGCTACCCCGGGTGCTCACACATCAGCACAGAGGAGAGGACTGTCCTCCCTCGGGTCGCCGGCCCTGGCCCTCCTGGGAGGTGGCCCCAGTGACTTCAGGCAGATGGCTGCCCTCAGCCAGCCAGTGGGCATGCCAGCCTGGTTCCCGGGACCCAGCTGCCTCACGGGTCCCCGGGCCCCCACATCTTCTGGGACAGGCTCCAGGAAGGAGTTTCCCTCTTTGTCAGCTCTTGGGATTCCCCAGGGTTACTTGTTCCTCCAAAGGAAAGACGACCAAACGAGAGTTTTGTGCGCGAAGTGCCATTTCTAGCGCAGAGTTGGGTGAGGAGGCAGGGGGCGAGGGTCTAGGATGTGACTCCTTCCCTTCGTTTCTTTTTCTTTTCCTTCCTCAGTTTCTTGAGACCAGAGGGTCCTTAGCTCCCCCTCTGACCATGCCCTCTTGGGGGAGCCCCCCACCTCCCCCTGTTCTGACAGCTTGCCCTGGAGGGTGCAGTCTTGACTTTGAGCTTGAAAGGACATTTGTGATGATCTCACTCTGCCCCCTCATAACACCCCAGCACAGTCCCCTATGAGTCATGTGGTTTAGTGGGCGTATGTCCTATTTCAAAAATTCTGCAAGGAAAAAACATTTACATCTTCTTAATCATTCCTTCCCAATTCTGATTCCTTCCTCCTTCTCAGGAGGTTCTTCCTTGTGCCCAGCCTCAGTCTGTCTTGCCGCATCGAAACCCATTTTGTCTTGTCCCTCCACCAGCTGTGAGGGCCCCTCTTTCTACAGCCCTTAAGCCTTTGCCATGCATCAGCAGGGTCACTCTCCTCTGGGGCCACAAGATGCTGCTCTGTCTTCTCACAGGCCATCTTCCTTTCTGGCCCAGGGCCCCCAAAGGCTTTGATTTCTCTCCCTTGCACAAGAACACAGCTGAGTTAAAATAATCTCCTGAGCGAAGTGCATTAGAAGCGCCTGGCTCTGCTGGTGTCAAGTGCACAGTGCCCCACACGGCTGGAGGCGGCGACGTCTTCCTGGGTTCCTGGGCCTTTGGGTGTGGTTGCCATTCAGACCCTTTCGTTCCCCTGGCTGCCGAGCCCAGGGGGGTGTCTGCTGAACCCACGGGGGTGTCTGCGTGCCCAGCTCTCAGTGCAGTGTTGCTCAGCTTCCCAGAGATGCCACGCCTACTTCTGGGCATCCTGCTCAGGTTGGGCTGACCGGAAGCCCTGCCCTTTGTGCAGTAGTGGGTCCTTCTGTTTTCACTAAAGTGCTTTGAACTTGGGGTCAGGCCAGGAGCCTTGGGAGATTCTGCAGGGACCCTGGGAGGCCCGGGGCTTCTCAGTCCGCACTTACTCCTGGACTCCGCAGTTTGAATCCCTGCATCTCCCAGATCCTGGCGAATCCTGCCTGGGATCCTGAGCCTTGGGACCCAGGGCCTCCACTTGGGAATTCCAGGATGGGCATGACATCACCTTGCCACCTGACCCGCGCCTTGTGATTGTGTTAGTCAGTGGGTTAGTTTCTTTCCAACATGTTTGTTGGGTCTCGAACTCAGGCCCTTCTCCAGGGGCCTAGGTCAGCCACTTGGACCTCTCTCCAGCATCCCTGACCCATGGGATTGAGCCTATGCTGGCACCAAGGATGGTGAGGAGGGGTGAGGTGGTGAACTCGAAGTCTCGGGAGCTGGCAAGAGGGGAGGAGCATGGTCTGCACCCGTGCCTCCTACTGCCAGTGGCTGACCGTGCCCTGTGTCCTGTTGCCAGGCGGAGACAGCAGCCAATCGTATCTGCAAGGTGCTGGCCGTGAACCAGGAGAATGAACAGCTCATGGAAGACTACGAGAAGCTGGCCAGTGATGTGGGTACCCCTGGGTTCCTGGGCCCCAGCAAGGCCCTGCCACCCCACCCCCAGGGAGGAGGGAGCCCCAGAACCTGTACCTTCAAATCCATCCCTGGAGCACAGTCCCAGGCTGAATGTAGTCTGTGACCCCAACACAGCTGACACGGGGAAGTGTGGGTTCTTCTCTGCCCTCCCAGAAGCAGAGAAGGGCTCAGGGGCCAATCTCTGGGCTTCTGAGAGAGAGTCCCCGGCTTTTCCTGTGGCCACCAGTGAGCCTGGGCAGTCCCTTCACCTCTGTGGGTCTTGGTTTTCTCACTTGCCACGCAAGACTTGAGCCAAGGGGAGAGGGGGGGCGGTCTCAGAGGCTTTCCAGCTGGTGTCTGTTCTGTGAGTGTCACTTAAACTGGAAGAGGAGCAGGTCTGGTGCTGGGGGTGGGGGCTGCAGATAGAGGGGTGCTGGCTCAGGCTGGCTTTGTGACCGGGCCCACCCAGGGGACGTGGTTGGGTTTGCTCTTCTCCCATTGACTACGTTTGAGTTGCACCTGCTTCTCTTCCTTAAAAGCATCCAGCTTTCTGAACAGATTGGCCCCGCCCCTTGGTGGATCAGCTCTCCAGCATAGTAGTATCCCAAGTTCTGGGGCTCAAGTGCCTGGGTGTGGTCCTGGCTCACCATCCCAGCTGGGTGACCTTGGCAAGTCACATAGCCTCCAGGGCCTTGATCACCCCCTCCATAACCCTTAACCCCGCAGGACTGTCCAGGTGGTTTAGTCCGGGAGCTGTGCCTGGCACCTTGCAGGTGATCAGTACGTCCTGTCCCACCTCTACCGCTCCTCCATCGCATCAAGGAAAACAACCCAGGCAGCATCCTGCCGGGGTCCAGGAGCCAGTTGTTCTCCTGTGTCAGAGACCATATTCTAGAATTCTAGAAGGTCATGACCAAGGACAATTGTAACCCTGTCCATGGGTTAGACGAGGAAACCGAGGCCCGGCCAGGCAGTAGACCTAGAACCAGAAGTCAGTCTCTTGCTCTTAGTTGAGCCAGAGTCTGGTTCGTCTTCCCCAGGTCTGGTTCTTCCCTGGCAGAGCAGGGAGGCCGTGGTGCCTAGGGGGATAGTTGGGAAAAGTGTGCTGTTGGGAGGGACACTTACCTGTCCCTCCCTTCCTCCTGCATCTTCACGCCCTGACTGCCCCCAGCTGCTGGAGTGGATCCGCCGCACCATCCCGTGGCTGGAGAACCGGGCGCCCGAGAACACCATGCAGGCCATGCAGCAGAAGCTGGAGGACTTCCGCGACTATCGGCGCCTGCACAAGCCGCCCAAGGTGCAGGAGAAGTGCCAGCTGGAGATCAACTTCAACACGCTGCAGACCAAGCTGCGCCTCAGCAACCGGCCCGCCTTCATGCCCTCCGAGGGCAGGATGGTCTCGGTGAGCCAGGGCCCAGCCCGGTCCCCCGCCCTCCCTCCCCTCGGCCTCCGTCCATGAGCTGCTCCCACACGGCGCCCGGGCCCGACCTGATACACTGCCCCACAATCATTGCTCCTCCAGGTGACCCGCCAGGCTCCACCTGCACCCAGATGTGGGCGGCTCTCTCCCCAGGGAGCCTCTTGCTCCTGACCTTTCCAGGCCAGACTTGCTCTTCCAAACCCTAACATCCACCCCAGACTTCCAGGCACTGCCAGCTTCCCACCTCTCAAAAATCATCTTTGTAAACACAATGTCCCTAAAGGGGCATAATTCAGCAGTGAGAGATAATTTAAAGTATATTTTATTGATTTTTTTACAGAGAGGAAGGGAGAGGGATAGAGAGTTAGAAACATTGATGAGAGAAAAATATTTATCAGCTGCCTCCTGTAAACTCCCCACTAGAGATGTGCCTACAACCAAGGTACGTGCCCTTGACTGGAATCGAACCTGGGGTTTTTCAGTCCGCAGGCTAACACTCTATCCACTGAGCCAAACTGGTTTTGGCGAGAGATAATTGCTTTCAAATTTTTAATTGATTGACTTGAGAAAGAGAGAGAGAAACATCGACTTGTTGTTCCGCTAACTTGGTATTCGTTGGTTGATTCTTGCATGTGCCCTGACTGGAGATTGAACCCACAACCTTGGTGTATGGGGACGATGCTCTACCCAACTGAGCTACCCGGCCAGGGCCTGATAAAGATAATTTTTACTTCCATGGAATTTTGATTAAGCACCCAAAAAAGCAACACATTTATTACCTTAAACAAGTAACAGATTTTTGTGGTAGACTATTTCTAAGACATAAATAAGCAAAATTCAGAAACTAGAAATTAGCTATAATCTTATGACCCCTATTAACTTAAAAAAAATGAAAGGGGGAGAGATTCTTTTAGTCTTTAAGGGAAACCTAAAGCATGTTTTATTTAATAAACTGCTCTTTTTAAAAACTAACATTGTGACCAGATTTCCACGTCAGTGTGACATACTATATGTCACTTTATATGTTATTCCTCTCTCTGTTCTCTGGAGGACCTGGGGGAGAAATTGTATAAGCCAGAGACATATGTAAAAGAAACCTCAAAAATCCACCAGGGTAGAGCGTTTGCCCTTTAAAATGGAGAGTAACGAGAAGGCCTGGGCACATAGAGCAGGAAGGGGGGATGGGCAAACCTGCAAACGGCCTTAGGAGGAGGCGGGATCCCAGGGAAATCGGAGCGAGGAGGAAGGCCCTGACGTGTATGCTGTTAGGAAAATTGTGGTCCTTTACGGGTTCCAGGCTGATGCAGCAGCTTTCAGTGACCAGAACCAGGGCTGGCTGTGGGGGGAGGGGGTCTGTGCAAGTTAGGAAAAGTGCCCCCCCTCTCCCCATCCCCTTGGGCAGATGTAGCCAGGCCCTGGGCACAGGCACATGGTGGGGACCCAGTGAGGGATTTGAGGGGCTTGCACGCCAGATGCAGCCCATTGCTGCCTCGCCTAGCAGCCTCATGGTAGCTGTAGTGGGTGGCCCTGTTGCTGGTTCCCTGTCTAAAGAGCTTTGGGTTTGTGTTCAGCATGTCACTATCCCCAGGGCAGGGTCCCCGCAGGCTCCAGGCTACTTCCCAGAGCCCTTGAGTGATCCAGAAACGCGGTGAATCCTGCTGGAAGTCGGTCGTGGGGCTACAGAAGGCCTTGGGCTCTTTCCCTGCACAGCTGAGCGGCCCGTGTGGACTCGGCCCCCCGTTCCCTGCCCAGGAGCCTAGGGGTATACCAGGAGGGATGTGTGGGGATGGCCGGACACGGCCACGATGTGGAAGAGGCTCCTGGAAGGCTTGGAACAGCTGAGGGCGTCTTGGCGACCGGGTGGGCTGACCTGACCACCCACCTCCCATCCCCGCAGGATATCAACAATGCCTGGGGCTGCCTGGAGCAGGCGGAGAAGGGCTATGAGGAGTGGCTGCTGAACGAGATCCGGAGGCTGGAGCGGCTGGACCACCTGGCGGAGAAGTTCCGGCAGAAGGCCTCCATCCACGAGGCCTGGACGGACGGTGAGGCAGCCCGCTGTCACCTCCCCCGCCCAGCCGCCAGCCACAGCTGTCTTCTCCTGCTCCATTGGTTTCCCTTTCTCTCACTAGGGCTTTGGCTTTGGCTTTGGTTTTGGGCACGTGTGGTTGCCCCAGTATTCTCATCGGTAAAGGGGGGGTAATAGGAGCGCTAGTCTGCCGGGTTTACAAGGGTAAAGTGACTTTGTACATGTGAAGCAGCAAGAGATGTTCCTGGCATAGTACAGAGCTCAGCCTGATAGCTCAGGCCATCGTGGTGATTTCCCTGAGGCGGGGAGGTTGGGGTTCGAATCCCGCCCCTGCCACCTAGAAGCAGTGTAAATTTAGCCCCGCGACTTGACCCCCAGACCTCCTTTCCTCATCGGGACCACGTGGGGTTTGTTTCCTGGGGCTGCTGCGACACAGCAACACAAGCTGGGGGGCTTAACACCACAGGTGTGTTCCAACACAGGTCAGACGCTAGAAGTCCTAACGGGTTGCTTCCCGAGCCTGGTCCTCGGGTCTGCTGGTGGGCGGCAGGCCCAGAGCTCCTTGCCTTATTTCACTCCCCGAGCCTCTGTCGTCGCATAGCAGCTCCTCTCTGCGTCTCTGTAACCGAGTCTCCCTCTCCTTTTTCTAATGAAAGCACCATCTTTGGATTGGGGTCACCCTGATCCAGAAGGACCTTATCTTCACCAAGTACATCTGCAAAGACCCCGGTTCCAAATGTGGTCAGATTCGTAGGTCTGGGTGGACCTGAGTTTGGGAGGGCACCATTCGACCCAGGGTTGTTGTCAGCTTAACATTTCACGGCACCTGGCTCACATCAGGGGATGGTGGGCCTGCGTCTGTCCCCTCCACTGCCTGCCCTCCTGCTTCTGCCTCCCGTTTCAGAGAAGCAGAGCCCTTGCCTTCCAGCCCGGAGGCACTCAGGCTGTGTGTGTGTGATTGGCAGCTAAGGGTAACTCCAGAGAGAAAATCTTACCTGGGATCGTCTTGTCCTCAGAACCTGGGCTGGGGTGGAGAGGGGAATGGGGCTGCCCAAATCTTAGGACCCCGAGACTGTGTCAGCTAGACGACCCCCCCTCCAGGGCAGACCCCATTGGCCAGTGGAGCTCAGTGCCCGAAGGCTTCCTCCTCAGCTCTGTTATGCGCTCACTCCTTAGGCGAGAGACCAGAGGGACAGCCGCACCCCATGGCCACTTGGGAGTGGCTTGGCTTGGTAGGGGATAGGAGGGTGCTGGACTCAGTCAAGGGGGCTGGCTTTAGCTCCCTGATGTAGGTGCCTGTGCTGGGCTTTGTGCACTGTGTGCACAGTTATTTATCCCGGTGCGGATGGCGCGGAGTAGAGGGGGGTGGTGGAGGTTGTGCTCTTCACCGACATGCTTCTGTCATGTCCTCTCCGGGGCCAAGGAAGAGCTCAGAGCAGGAACCACTCTGTGGGCTTGGCAGCACCAGCAAGGGCATGAGTGGTGCTGGCAGGCGGCACAGCTGACGAAGCAGTCCGGCCCTTGGACTCATTCATACCTAAGGATGTATTGCCCCCTGCCTGGGAATTCCATTTCTCGATACTGTCTAAAGAACCCTCAGTGTGGGGGAAATCTCGTATCTGGGGATGTTTGTGGTGAGACCATTGCAATATGTCTTGTGAGCTGAGGGGCCCGTCGACCACAGTAGGTGGTTCAGCCCCTTGGCTGATGTAACCCCCCCACCCCCGGTGCCCCTGTGAAGACTGTGGGGCCAAGGGAGATACTTGATGATGTGCTGCTGCTGATCTCAAAAGCAGGAAGCGTAACTTATGTATAACCATATATATATGTGTGTGTGTGTGTGTGTGTGTGTGTGGCACATCCATAAAGGAAAGGCTGAAAGGCGAAGATAACTAGGCTCCTCTGTAATTATTTGTGTTGCTATATTATTCTGACTTACAGGAAGGAGTAGAGGGAAGGGAAGAAATGCCACATTGGGCACAGCTCTGGCCTCACAACCCACCCAGCCTTCATTTACTGAGAGGGCTGAGCACCCATGACGGGTACACCCGGGGTGGGCAGTCGGGCCAGGTCCCTTCTGGTCCTTTGCTAGTCACTTCACAAGGCAGCTGGGAACCTCATTTAAGAGTCCTGAGAGCTTGTAGGTCACTCCACTGTCCTCCTGGGAAATAGAAACCCAAGAAATGCAAGTCCTGCCTGCCCCGAAAGAGAGAGGCAGTGCATTTGACGGTCCAAGGAGGCTCTGGCCATTGGTGAACACAGAGTGCCTGGACACAATGACCACACTGGGAGTAACTGAGGGGGGAGGGGTGGGTCCCTGCAGCGCTGGAGACACTACAAAATGGAGTACCCCTTACTGCTTAGCTTGTTTTTTCCTGATTATGCCACGTTGTTCTCTGCTCTCTAAAGTTCATCTTATGCACCACACGTCTCCCCACAGTCCGGCATAGCCTCTGTGTGTCACCCCTTCTGATGTCGCCCCACCATTCATGCTCCGTGGAGAATAGCAACTTGCCTGCCGGGCCCCTTAGTGGATAACCCGGTTTCTCACACTGCAGATGATGAGTCATTGTACAGTGGGCATCCCCGGGGGGTGCACCCTGGACCTGGAGCCCCTGGGGCCCTGAGGGGTGGAGGGTCAGATCTCCTGCGCCCCGGCTTGAGCTCACTCAGCCTTGTGCCATCTTCCTGGGCTCAGGCAAAGAGGCCATGCTGCAGCAGAAGGACTACGAGACGGCCACCCTCTCGGAGATCAAGGCCCTGCTCAAGAAGCACGAGGCCTTTGAGAGCGACCTGGCTGCCCACCAGGACCGCGTGGAGCAGATCGCCGCCATTGCACAGGAGCTCAAGTAAGCGTGGCCTGGCCCGGGGCTGCGGGGCTGTGCGGCAGAGGGAGGTGGCGCCGTGGCCCATTGCGTGAGGAGTCGAGGTGGGGGCGGGGGGGGCAGCTCGGTTCCTAGGCCGGAAGGCTGTCCCCCCAGGTGGGGAATGAGCCAGGGACCCTTCCTGTCACACGCCTCGGGTGACCCATCTTGGCTGTGAGTTCTCCCTGCCTCGGTGGCTCCTGGGGGTTGGGCTTTAGGTGCAGACTGGCACTGCCTCCAGCTGAGGTTGGGGTGGGGACCTTAGAGAGGAGGACGGGCCTTCTTCGGCCTTCTCCCAGCCGTCTCCAAAAAGCAAGGAGTTGGAAGGTTGGGAGGGGCGCCCGGAGGTCTAGAAGCAGCAAGCACACCTGGCCTTCCAGCACCCCTGGTGCCCCAGCCTCATGAGGAGGACAGCAGGCCACACAGGGAGCCTGGGCCACCTGACTCCTCCTGTCTCTTCCCTCCCAGTGAGCTGGACTATTACGACTCACCCAGTGTCAACGCCCGGTGCCAAAAGATCTGTGACCAGTGGGACAACCTAGGAGCCCTGACTCAGAAGCGCAGGGAAGCCCTGGAGGTGAGGGCCCCGAGGGAGCTGGGGGCCTGCTCCTGCAGCTCTGGTGCCCCTTCCTGCTGTGACTCCCTCTGCTTCGGGCAGAAGTGCTCCCTGGGGCCCCTCAGACCTCCCCCAGCCATGGCCTGAGTGCGGACAGCTCCCACGGGCACTGCGTTTGGGCTTGGCTTGTGGAGATGCTTCCTCTCCTGCCTTGAACCAGATATCATCCCCCTGGCGTGGTGCCCAGACAGCCTGTTCTTTCTGCCTGAGTTCGCCCGGTGCTCCCAGACCTGGGCCACTTGGGGCTGGCCAGGAGGACCTTGGGGAGAGGGGAGGGATTCTGGTTGTGACTCTGCTCACATGTCCCTACCTCCACCCTGTTCGGCACTCCTAGCGGACAGAAAAACTGCTGGAGACCATAGACCAGCTGTACTTGGAGTACGCCAAGCGGGCGGCACCCTTCAACAACTGGATGGAGGGGGCCATGGAGGACCTGCAGGACACCTTCATCGTGCACACCATCGAGGAGATCCAGGTGGGTGCAGCCGCCTCGCCCCCGGCGGCCGGCTCTCCAGCCGTGGCTGCCCCTGCAGAGAGAGGACTGGGGACAGCGTCCCAAGGGTTTCATAGATTGGAACCCTTTGCATTATATTTATTTTGATTAGGGAACCTACGGAGAAGGTACAAAATCTGAAAGATGAGAAAGTTGTGCAGGAAGTTCGTGCCCCTATTCCCCGTCCCCAGAGCCCCTCCCCAGAGGAAAGCAATATGGTCACATAGTGTCTGCATATGCAAGCAAACATACTTACTTATTAACAGTCTCCTCCACACCCTTCTTTTATATAAAACAGCTTTTATAATATACTGTGTTTTGAATCTTATTTATTTATTTATTGTTAATCCTCACGAGGGTATTTTTTCCATTGATCTTTTTATTTATTTATTTATTTTAAATATTTTTATTGATTTCAGAGAGGAAGGGAGAGGGAGAAAGAAATAAGAAACACCAATGATGAGGGAGAGCCATTGATCAGCTGCCCCCTGCAGGCCCCACACTGGGGATGGAGCCTGCAACTGAGGCATATGCCCTGTCTGGGAATTGAACTGTCACCTGGTTCACAGGTTGATGTTCAACCATTGATCCACGCTGGGAGAGCTTTTCCATTGATTTTTAGAGAAAGTGGAAAAGAGGGAGGAAAAGATAGAGAGAGAGAGAGGGATAGAGAGAAAAACATCAGCGTGAGCGAGACACACATCCGTTGGCTGCATCCCACACGGACCCTGACTGGGGCTGGGAAGCTTCAGTGTGTGGGCCAACACTAACCACTGAGCCCACCGGCCAGGGCTTGAACCTTGATGTTTAATGTAACAGACACCTTTGAGCTCGTTGCATATCAATAAACAGCTTCCTTGTCCTTGTATACAGCTGCACAGGTTAGATTGCAAGGGTTTTTACAAAATGCTGAGGAAGCTTATGTTGGGGGAGGTCAGCTGGGAGCAGGCCTTGGGACACTCCTTGTTCCTGACCTGACTGAGGGGTGATAAGCGCCCTTGAGGTCGCTGCTGACTTCACCAGCCCCGAGCAGGGATTTATTGCTTTGATGGTTCTGCCTTCACCTTCCCTGGCCAGCCTGGCCCTCTTGGTTCTGAGCCATGATAATCCTTGGTTGATGCCTTCAGGCCTCGGGGGGCCCTTCCACCCACCTCCACTCTGGGACCTGCAGGGCTGTCTTTGCTTATCTGGCCCCTGGGAGGCCCCAGCCCCTCCAGTCACTGTTCTTCTCCTGCATCCCCATGTCTGTCCAGGGACTGACCACAGCGCATGAGCAGTTCAAGGCCACCCTCCCAGATGCCGACAAGGAGCGCCTGGCCATCCTGGGTATCCACAACGAGGTGACCAAGATTGTTCAGACCTACCACGTCAACATGGCAGGCACCAATCCCTACACAACCATCACGCCTCAGGAGATCAACGGCAAATGGGACCACGTGAGTCCAAGGGCTTTGAAGTTTCACAAAGGCAAGGATTTTTGTCCCTTGCTTGGTTGGTGGATTTTAATTTGTTTCGGTGTTTCTTGTTGTTGTCACATAGTCAAAATTGTCAAGCTAATGAGTGACCAAATTTCTAGAGCCATCCAACATCTCTACTCTCATGTGTTGCTGACTGGCCCTTCCCTCCTGGGATCCTCCTTTTTGTTGGAAGTTTGGGGCAGGCAGATGGCCCATACCCAATGTCCCACGGTTGTTCCTGCCCCAGGTGCGGCAGCTGGTGCCTCGGAGGGACCAGGCCCTGACGGAGGAGCATGCCCGCCAGCAGCACAATGAGAGGCTACGCAAGCAGTTCGGGGCACAGGCCAACGTCATCGGGCCCTGGATCCAGACCAAGATGGAGGTGGGTCCCATCGTGGGAGGCAGGCATGAGGCTCCCACTCCTTCCCGGCGCCCATCCCAGCCAGACGGGTTTGCCTTGTCTCCGCCCAGGCATGACCTGTGGCGGGCTGTGGGTCCTGAGCTGTGATGGTCCGCTGCCCTACAGAGGGCCTGGAGCTCCTGCAAGGAAGCTGTGGGCTGATGCCAGTGTCTGGTCTCTTACTTTTTAATATTTATTTATTTTATTTTTAAATGTATATTTATTGATTTCAGAGAGGAAGGGAGAGAGAAAGCCAGAAACATCAATGATAAGAGAGAATCATTGATCGGCTGCCTTGAGTAAAGACCCACACAGGGACCCCACTAAAGTCCCACGAAAAAGTCCCACCGCAGGATCAGTGCCTGGGTGGCTGACTTGGTTTACCCTTATGGCGTGTCTGGCTGACCAGGTCTCTTCCTTCATTATCCCTGCTCCTAAGCAATGAGTTTGGTCAAGGAGGAGGATCTTCCCAGAGAGAGAACTGAACCTCAGGCAAGCACGGCACTTTTCGCTGAATTGTGGGCCAGATAGAGGGCTGCTGTAGGTCAGGGAAGGGATGCCTCTTGGGTTAGAGCCTGGTGTCCCTCTGAGTTCCTTGAGGGTAGAGCCCAGGTTGAGTTCATGTCTGTGTCTCCCCTGTGGCTCGGTCCCCTTGCCCCCACCTGCTTAGCTCATTGTGAATAGTAGGTGTTCAGGAAATATTTGCTGGACTGATGTGAGTGCCCAGAATGCTTTCACAAACAAGTTTGTTTATATGGATGAAGGGTCAGCAGAAACGGGTATTAGGCCTGGCTCGAAGATGGGTGGGATTACGGTGGGCTGAGGAGGGCATCTGAGGAGCAGAACACGGAAGCATGGCACTGGGGACGTAAGCCAGGTGCACTGAGGCTGTGAGGACCTGGCTCTGTGGGTACCACAAGGTCCCTGATCTGGGTGGAGGGGCGGGGTTTCATCCACTGACAGCACTGCTTGTCCCACTCTGCTGTGATGCTATTCCATGCCAAGGGGCACACATGCTGAATGTGTCCAGTCCAGGCTTACTAATTACCCCAGTGGGCTCTCAGGTCCTGGGGTGGGAGCCAAGAACCATCTGAGGGTTTGACCAGTGGCCTGGGGGCCCCAGTCTCCACCCCAGAGGCATAGAGTTGGGTGGTCTGACAAGGGCCTCCTTCCCGGGGGAGCAGGAGATCGGGAGGATCTCCATCGAGATGCACGGGACCCTGGAGGACCAGCTCAGCCACCTGCGACAGTACGAGAAGAGCATCGTCAACTACAAGCCCAAGATCGACCAGCTGGAGGGCGACCACCAGCTCATCCAGGAGGCGCTCATCTTCGACAACAAGCACACCAACTACACCATGGAGGTGGGTGTCTGGGCCTTGTTGCTCTGGGGGGACATCCTCATCCCCTTTCGTTCCCTTCCTGGGCTGGGGCGGGGAAAGGCTATCATCTTCCCCGGAAATTTGCCGTAAGGATCAACGCTTGCTTTGGGATGAGGGGGCACTCCCTTCTCACCCTGGGCGCTCTGGGTCTTCAGTGCTTTCTGGATTTCCCAAGGAGCTTGTGGACACACAGGTTTCCAGACCCCGCCCCCAGAATTCACTGGGTCTGGGTAGGGCTCAGCAATCTAAATTGTTAACAGGTCCCCCCATGATTCTGATGCTGGTCTCCAAACGCTGCCTTAGCTTACCTGCATTCTGAATAATTACTTGTTTTGACCATGAAAGCATATGTGTGTGGTTCTCGAGTTGGATATTCAAAGAATTACCCAGTTTTTTATCCTTTAATCCTTCCCATGACCCAATTTTCCCTCCTTCCTATCCAACCCACGCCGGCCGTCTTGGCTGGTCTCTGCTGTCCCAAGCAGAAGCCACCATCCTGCCCGCACTCGCCCCTCATCCTGTGGCTCCTCTGTCCTGGAACCTTGTTCTGGCTCCCCTGCCTCTGCTGACACTGCGAACTGCACAGAAGGCCGGTCTGATTGCTTGGACCATTGGGTCTTCACGGGAAGGAGTGGGGGCGGGGGGGCGCCTGTCCTGACTGGCCCCTCGTCTGCATCCAGCACATACGCGTGGGCTGGGAGCAGCTCCTCACCACCATCGCCAGGACCATCAATGAGGTGGAGAACCAGATCCTGACCCGGGATGCCAAGGGCATCAGCCAGGAGCAGATGAACGAGTTCCGGGCCTCCTTTAACCACTTTGACCGGGTGAGAGCCCCCCCTGCACGTGCTTAGAGCAGCCCCAGCCCCTGCCCCAGGGCCCTGGAGGGCACTGCCCCAGGTGTGGGCAGTTCGAGTTGGATCCAGTTCCTGGGCAGGTGAAGAGGAGGAGGAGAAAGGAGGGAGCACCTGCCAGCAGCCTGCCCTACTTGGCATTGCACGATGCCAGCCTTAGAAAGTCAATCCTTGTGTCCCATGAGCCTCTCTGCTTTCCTGGAGATCGTGGGTGGAGAAAGGAACCTTGACCCCTGACCTTTGCTCTCTTACCCAGCAGCTTTAGCCCTTGACAGCAAGGCTGCCATAGCCTCAAAGGAAGGAAGGCCTTTTGCCTCTGACTGTAGGGACCATCCTTGCCTCTGCCTCAAGACAGAGGAGCGGGGACTCCCTCCTGCCCCCCAACCCCCGTAACCCCCAGCACAGAGTTGTCAGTGCTGGGTGCCCCTCCCAAGAGCTCAGGGGCTTCGGGAAGGGATGACCACGTGGGAAGGGAGGAAGCATGAATTAGGTGCTGCCCACCACCCTGCCTGGCGGGGTGAAGCCCTCCTGGAAACTGGGGTGGGGCATCGGGCTGGAGGCGGGCTGGAGGTGGGCTGGGCACTTGTGGGGACTTCTCACCCCCATGGCTCATCGTGCTCCCTTCTGGCCTGCTTCCCGGAGCAGGGCTGCGTGTGCCGGGGAGAGGGCACCCTCGGGACTGTGTCCGTGTGTCTAACCATGTGCACTTTTATTTCCCTCCTCCCCCACCCCGTCCACCCTCCACCTTCTCTATCCGCATGCCTTCATCCCCGTGTCTCCCTCACATGCCGCCCTCCCCTGGGGCATGGCCCACCCCTCCCCTCACGGCCTCCACCTCCCTGGCACCGCATGGCTCGCTGCCTGACGCACGGCGGCCCCAGGATCACTCCGGCACGCTGGGTCCCGAGGAGTTCAAAGCCTGCCTCATCAGCTTGGGTTATGATATTGGCAACGACCCCCAGGTACTCGCCTCCTGCATGGAGCACGCTCAGGGGTGGCATCCGGGGCAAGAAATAATGCGTATTTCTCCTTTTTCTCTTCTCTGTCTGTCTGGACCTCCCTGTCTCCCTCCCCTGTGGGCCCTGGGGCTCATCCTCTCCTGCTGTCCTCGGCTGGCCCGCGTCGGGCTCCTCCTCCCACTACTTCGACCTCTGACTCTTTCCTGGGAACCTGCTCGGTGCCCACCTTCTCTCCTCGCCGTTCTCCATCCTGTGGACGGACCTTTGCATCTCCCTGCTCTGTCTTCCTCCTTCCCGGACGTTTCCCCCGGATGTGTTTCACATCTCCTCCTCCTCTGTTCCTCTCCCGACCCCGAAACCAAACCCCGCGTCCTCCCCTCTGGCCATCTGTGCCCTGTCTTCCTGGCCGTGGGCCGGCCCTTCCTCCTCGTGTCTCGATGCCACTGTCCCTGCAGAAGAAGACAGGCATGATGGACACGGATGATTTCCGAGCCTGCCTGATCTCCATGGGTTACAACATGGTAATGTAAACCCCACCCCTGTCCTGGCGAGGGGCAGCCAGCTGGCCGCAGAGGCCACGTCCTAGCCGTGGCACTCCGGATGCCCTCAGGCCAGGGCTGCCCTCCCCAGAGGGGGCTCAAGGCTCTGATCCTTGGGGAAGGTGGAGCTGGAAGGCAGGGCCCAGCCGCAGGGCCTGTGTGTCCTGGAGTTCTGGCTGACCATCGTCTGCGCCAGTTTACCTGCTGGGGCTCCCTGTGGACCCAGGCATTCTCACGCCCATTGTGGCCTGCCGTGCCGAACTGAGACTAGCAGAAGGACTGCAGGTTTGCACATTTTGGTACGAGGCGTGGGGAGTTCTGCCATTTCCCTGTGAGGGCCGGCCGAGCCTGCCGCCCCTCTGCACTGCCCCAGGCTCCTGCCCCATCTTCTCAGCTGCCTGCCCTCCTGCAAGCCATCGAGGCAGGGCCGGGGCCTTCGCCGGGCAGCCGGGTGACTCCTGGGCCGTGCAACAGGCAGAGCTTTGGGCTGCCCGGCACAGGAGTGAGAGCTGGGCTTTTGGAGCAGGGCACCCAGGAGTAGATCCTAGCTCCACCACCACCAGCCTGGCAGCTCGGATGAAGTGAGGGCTATTGTACAGGTTAAATGAAGGAACTTACAAAGCCCAGATCTGCTACCTACCGCTGGCTGTGTGACCTTGGGCAAGTCACTGAGTCTATCTGGGCTGCATGTTTCTGATCCGGAAACTCCGTGGAAGTGAACACCTGCCCTCTGTGGCCGTGCTGAGGGTTAAATGAATTAAAATGTGCCCAGCACTTGGAATAGTGCCTGGGATGTCCTAGAGGTGGTGTGGGAAGAGCTGTTATTGTCGTTATCATTATGTCAGCATTATCACAGTTTGCTCCAGCAGAGCCCTGAGTGGGGTCTTCACTGTTGGGTGTTGTGAAGAGGCTCCTCATGCCCTCAGGACAACCCAGGGTGGCCCCTGGAGTTGCTGTGCCTCGAACAGCCACAGGCTCCCCGAACCCAGGGCTCCAGGTCCCTGCAGAGTCCCAGCAGGCTGCGTGGCTCGGAGGCTGACGGGCCTGGGTGGTTCTTCTCTCCAGGGAGAGGCAGAATTTGCCCGAATCATGAGCATTGTGGACCCCAACCGCCTGGGGGTAGTGACATTCCAGGCCTTCATCGACTTCATGTCCCGGGAGACGGCCGACACAGACACAGCAGACCAAGTCATGGCTTCCTTCAAGATCCTGGCCGGCGACAAGGTGCGTTGGCTGGGTGGTGGGTGCCCTGCTGGGGTGGCAGGCCCTGGCTGGGTGCTGACCTGCGGGAAGGTCGTGGGCACCTCCACTGCCCTTCCTCAGGGTCCCGCACGGTCCCACCGGGGGGATGTAGACATGCGTGTGCGGAAGGTCCCTGTGTGTATCCAGGACAGGAGGGGTGGCGCGGGCGGCGGGGTGCCACGGGTGCAGTGACGCTCTCTCCGCAGAACTACATCACGGTGGACGAGCTGCGCCGGGAGCTGCCGCCGGACCAGGCCGAGTACTGCATCGCGCGGATGGCCCCCTACACCGGCCCCGACGCCGTGCCCGGTGCTCTGGACTACATGTCCTTCTCCACGGCGCTCTACGGCGAGAGTGACCTCTAACCCGCCCGCCCAGCGCCCTCACCCCTTGCCCCTGCGAGCCCCGCCCTGCTCCCCTGCTGTCCCCTTCCCGCCTCCTGAGCTGGGACTCACGTGGCCTCCAGCCTCCCTGCCCGCCAAGTGACAGTTTACAAAATTATTTTCTGCAAAAAAAAAAATGAAAGAAAAAAAGTTATGTTTAAAAAAAAAAAAGTAAAAAAAGACAAAAACAAAAAAACCGCATATTTTATTATAGAAAAAGTATTTTTTTTCTCCACCAGACTTAAATGGAAAAGAGGAAGAATTAACTATTTGCACCAACATGTTTTGTTTTGTGACATAGGAAAAGAACCAAGCACAATGTTATATTCCATCCTTTGTATCGATTTTTTTTTTTTTCTATCTGTTCCATCTGCTGTACTCATTTCTCCAGACTCATGTCCACCTTGATGTGGGAAAGGGGTGGGGAGGGGATAATCTTGTCAAAAGGCACATTGGTGCATGTGTGTTTGCTAGCTCACTGTCCATGGAAATATTTTATGATATTAAAGAAAATCTTTTGAAATGGCTGTTTCCTTTAGGAAGAGAATGTATGTGGCTGGTCTCATTTTTAAGTCCAGAGGTGTAAAACGCACCTCTTCATCAGCACACTTTATTTTATTTTAGTACTGCCCGTTAAAAACAGTCGGGATAAAAAAATAAACGCTGCTGCTGCTTGGCACGGACAAATTAAAGCAACAGCACTCCATTGGCAGCTCTTGGCTTGCTCCTTGCTGTATTCCAGAAGTATGTGTGTGTGTGTGTGTTGGGGGGCAGGGGGAGTTGGGGTGGTCCAAGGATGGTGTGGGACATTCATCACACTCCTAACATGTTTTTGACCCTGGCACATTCAGTCTTACACTGCAGTTTCTTCGTTTGTTTTCCACAACATTGAACACCTCCGTGATACCTGTGTTCCTCTTATTTTTGCCATCGGACAGATTGAGGGGTAAAGGCCTCTCACCCCTCGCTATTCTAGATGTCCCATAGACAGCAGCCGTCCAGCATCACCCCGGAGCTTATTGAAAATGCAGATCCTCAGGCCTCACTCTGACCTTCTGAATCAGAATTTGCTTTTTTTATTAAAAAAAATATATATCTTTTTATTGATTTTTTTAGAGAGGGAGGGAGGGGGAGGGAGAGAAAAACATTGATGTGAGAGCAGAACATTGACCTGCCTCTTGCATGCCTCCTGCTGGGGAATAGAGCACACAATCCTGGCATATGCCCTGACCAGGAAGCAAACAGCAACCTTTTTGGTGCCTCGAAGGATGCCCAACCAACAGCTGCACCAGCCAGGGCCGCACCTGCTTTTTAAACAAGATCTCAGGGGCCTGTGTGCACTGGCTCTAGCTTCCTTCTTACCTATCTCTCCTCCCCGAGGCTATCGGTGATGTAAATAATAATAGTGCAGTGGGTACAGAAGTGTGAATTGGGAGCTGAAGCCATAGGTCTGTGTTCCAGGTATGGCTGTGTCTCCTAGTTAAAACAATTCGGTGCAGCAGGTATAGGGAGCTGGGGCTGTGGGTCTGCCATTGCCAACGGGGAAACGGCACCACCATCTTAGGTATTCCGTGAGGCCAAGAGCACCAGTGGGAAGTCAACACATGGAGCTCCTAAAATATTGGTACATACAAATGCTGGCTGTGGTCAATCTTATTTTAAGTTTCAAGGGGTTCTGTTGAAGAATCTCTTAGAGAACCTTTAACATGATTTGTCTCCTCATTTAAGAGCATGAAGACTTGGTCCTGGTCACGGTAGTTCAGTCAGAATGTCGCCCCTGGTATGCCAAGGTTGATGGTTCGATCCCAGTCAGGGCACGTACAAGAATCAATCAATGAATGCATAAATAAGTGGGACAACAAATTGATGTTTTTATTTCAAATCAATAAACTTAAAGGAGGATGAGGACTAGATCAGGACTTGCTGTATTGGGGCCAACAATGATAGTCTGGTGTGAGGCCCTCTTGTTGAGGAATTAGTAAGTTTCTGGAGTACCTACTGTCCCGGGAAAAAGGGTCCAGGCAAGGGGGCTGCTCAGGAGGAAGGACATGGGGAGATGCTAGCATTTGCTTTGGGAAGTATTTGTATAGGTTTTATCTAGAGGAGGTAAAAGGTCTAGAAGATGTTCATAGTGGATCTGCTGTGGCTATTGCTCCCACAGCACAGGCCAGAGCCTGTTCCCAGATCAGTCTTTGGGGAGACCAGAGATCCCTTGTAAGCTACTAACATGCAAGTCCAACCGAGGGTCTGTGTTATAGGGGTTGAGGAGGGGGAAATGGTTCTAACCAGAAAGTTGCCTAAACCAGGGTATAAGCACATTGCTCAATTGTCAGAGGTCTGAGCAGCCTTCTTCAGTGCTCACTCAAAAAGAATGTGTGATAGTCGTTGGAATGGAAATAGGTGTGCATTCTACAATTGTCAGATGCAGTTGCGTTTCTCAGAGTTCAAGGGTGTTTATATGTGTGCAAATGACTATAGTTACCTTTAAATAAGTTTTCATCTGTGAAAGAGGTAAAAATTTGCCCTGGCCTGTGTGGCTCAGTTGGGTGTTGGCCCGTGCACTGAAGGTTGCTGGTTCAATTCCTGGCCAGGGCATATGCCTGGGTTGTGGGTTCCATCCCTGGTAAGGAGTATGCAGGAGGCAGCCAATCCATGTTCCACTTTCTTATCGACATTTCCTTCTTTCCCCTCTAAAAATCAAGACAAAATCTAAAAAAAAAAGGTAAAAGCTTAAAAATCTATTTCTAAAATTTTAAGGTCATGCACATTTTGTTATACTGATAACATTTTTTTTCTGCAAAAATAACTCTGCTTGTCCTAATTAGTCACACATTTAACACATTAAATGCCCCCCAATTAAACCTATTTGCAAACATCATTAAATTTATTTTAAATACTTTAAACATATTTCCAAGTTTTAATAACTCTTTCCAGGACATCAGACTGCCAGCCCAGGCAAGATTCAGATCCAAGCAGCAACGTGTTGTTCAGCACAAGGCAAATGTAATATAAATGTAGGAAATCAAGTTCTCTGGAGCACTTCAAAGCTTTTCCAAGTTTACTGACAATTCGCAGGCATCTCCAAAATTAGAATAGCACACTAATTGCAATTACACATTTCAGATGAAAACCACAAAGCTAAACACAAGCCAGATTCTCTTAAGGTGTACAAGCACCCTAAATTATTCCTCTGATTGCCATGATTTGTACAAAACTGCTGACCACCCCAAAGTATTAGTAAGAGTTTGGTTTACTTATTTCTAAACAGGTCATTTTTTAAGTCCCTTTACAAATTGTTCCTGGTTTTGGGGGGTGGGGGTGGGGGTCAAAGGTTCAGAATCCTGATACTCTCATATCACTCACAGATTCTAAACCAGGACACAAGCTGAGTCGCTCACTTCCAGGGAGATGCCATCCACGGCCCAGGCGAAGTCGTGGCACTGATTCTAACACCCTGTCTGCTATGTTCCCAGGGTCCCCAAACCCATGCCTTTCATCTGGCATTTGTTCTGCAACCCATCACATCACTCCCCGAGGCATCTTGGGATTTTACCCCTGTCCACTTCCCATTCCCATCTGCCCCAGCTCACTCTGAATGACTGGGTAGGTGGAGTTCTCTACCCCGATCCTTGGGATGAATTCATTGCCTCCTCCCTGTGTGGAGCGTGCATGTCTTTGTATGTCTACCTGCCTCTGCCCATATGTGTATAGGGCCTGGCTTGACAGCTTTGTGAAGGCTTCTCTCTGGCCTGTTAACCTTGCAGCAAAATCCTAATGGCTGTTCTGAGCCCTGTCTTCAGGAATGTGCTCTGTCCTGCACCACTGGCCAGCTCAGAGCTGAGCCCTGGACACGGGATCAGCCACGAGGCTGGGTTGCCAGGACAGAGCAGGTTGGAATGCTGTGAGGCCACAGGACGAGGGTAGCGTGTGGGCAGCAGCCTCTGGAAGCTGGAAAAGGGCAGGCAGTGGCTCTCCCCTCGAGCCTCCGGAAGGGTCCCAGCCCTGCTGACCGGTTTTGGGTCTCTGACCTCCAGAGCTAGAAGACAGCGCTGTGCACTTCACCCACTGCGTCTGCGGCCATCTGCTGGAGCAGCAGCAGGAAACGAAGAGGTCCGGGCCTCTGGCAAGCCCGGCTGCCCCGTGACACCTGCCCCAGCTTCAAAGGCCTGAGCTGGCCACTCTGGTCCCTGGGTGGCTGCCTTACCTGCTGGACCAGAGCCCCTAACCCTGAGGATGCTAGTCCACAGAGTGGAGGATGGATGCTACAAAGCCCTGACCCCCCACAAAAGGGCCAGAATGATGGCCCACGAGAAGGTGGGTGGGCTGGTTAGTGGCACTGGGTTGAGGTGCTGAAGGCTGTGGGCTAATCCCTGAATGAGTGGGTGACCTCACATGGAGAAGGTCCCCAAGGCCACCGGGAACTCCCTTCCCCCCAGACTGTAGCAAGCTCACAGGGACAGAGCAGCACTGCCACTGAACACCCCGAGGGACCCCCATCCCGTGCAGTGCCCTGGAGGATGACGCAGGACACAGAACCAGCCCCTTTCACACCCGGCCCCCGAGAAACCTGTAAGCCAGAGATGGAAGCATACCGTGAGGCCAAGAGGGCCCTGAGTTTACAGGACACTCTCTGGTGGTGTCCTTCAGCTAAACCACAGCTCCACATCACGTTGTGACCCGCGAGGCTTTCAAAGTCCCACGTGTGGTGGGGAAGCCCCTGCCTGCAGTGCAGCTAAGGCCTGAGCAAACAGCTCCGGGGAGCAGTGGGCCCTTTGCCAGAAACACAGACCAACTAGCCAGCTTATAGACAAAGCAGAAATAAGGTTTTGGGGTGTCTCACAGAACCCCAAGCTAGGCAGCAGCCCAGCTTCAGGTAGGGAGCAGCTGCAGGACCTGGAAAACCCTCGGGAAGCTGAGAGCCTGCATTCTCTCACCTGCGTGTGGGCTTCGCTCCTCTCCCTGCCCAGCTTTCTCTGGTCATGACCCCCGTGGTGGGAGAGGCACACCCCCCGTGCCCCAGGGTTTACGTTTCTTCTACACAAGAGGCCGGTCTCAACTCCAAGTTTGCAGGAGCCACCTGGCTCGGCCTGGCCTGACACGCTGATGCCTAGCAGTGGACAAGGCTGAGGCCATTGCTCGGGGTTGAGATGGAACAGAAAACCAAAAGGTGGCCTTAGAGGGCTCCCTCAATTCATCCCTTTTCACACCTGAGGCTGGGATGTCCTCCCATGGCTGCTGGTCCACTTAGTGTCACTGCCTGGCCATCTGATAGAGGAACACGAGTCCTGGTTTTGTCTCAAATTTCCTCTAACACCTTCTAGGAAGACCAAGCCCCAGGATCCCAGCCTGCAGAAAGGGCACGCAGAAGGGAGATCCCGGAACCCACACCGGGTCCTCACTGGGTACCAGACCCTCAGCCTGCTTGCTGCCTGGGAAACTGCCCTGATGCTGCCTGAGAAAGAGACAGCAGGTGCCCGGAGGGACTGCTTCCTCGCTGGGCGCCTCTAGGCTTCTTGGCGTGTAGGCAGCAGCTGGCAGGTGGGAGCATGGACCTGTGGGAGGCGTCCTGGTGGGCGGCACGTGGGCACTCAGAAAACTGCCACTGGGCACCTGTGGGAGGACCCAGGTTTAGGAACAAATTTCTCATTTTATAATTCATGGCAATAGGAAAACAGGGTTCTTTATGTAAAACTCTCTCTCTCTCTCTCTCTAGATATAGATATAGATATAGATATAGATATAGATATAGATATAGATATAGATAGAGATAGAGATAGAGATAGAGATAGAGATATAGATAGATATACTAGAGGCCCAGTGGACGAAATTCGTGCATGGAGAGGGGGTTCCTCAGTCCAATCTGCACCCTCTCCAATCTGGGACCCCTCTGGAGATGTTCAACTGCCGGTTTAGGCCCAATCCCAGAACCAGCAGTTGGACATCCCTCTCACAATCTGGGATGACTGGCTCCTAACCACTCACCTGCCTGCCTGCCTGATCACCCCTAATCCCTCTGCCTGCTGGCCTGATCACCCCTACCTTGCCTGCCTGCCTGCCTGATGGCCCCCTAACTTCTCTGCCTGCCTGCCTGATGGCCTGTAACTGCCTCTGCCCCTTTCGAGCCAAGGCGCCACCCCAGGTGCAACTGACTGGGGAGGGACTGTGGGAGGTTGGCTCCAGGGCATGTCCGGCCCATCTCACCCAGTTCCGCTCACCAGCCACCTTCTAATTTCCTTTCAATGTGCATGAATTCGTGCATCAGGCCTATAACACACACACACACACACACACACACACACACACACACACACACACACGATGCATGAAATTCATGCATTATTGGTTAATTTTTGTGTGTGCCCTGACCAGGGATTGAACCTGAAACCATGGCATATAGGGACGATGCTCTAACCAACTGAGCAACCCTGGCCAGGCCTATAGATTATATTTTAGAGCACTTCTCTATTCACTAAGGGCTGCCTGGAGGAGTGTGGATGTAAATGAAATTTTGGTGCAAAGCAACTAACCCAGAGTCCACTAAGTCCCCATTTAGGTTTCCCTCTACCCCTCACAATTACCAGAAAATGCTGTTTTTGAGAGTTGGTCTTCAAATGTGCTAGGTGGATGCTGCCCTCCAGTGGCCGAATGCATCCTTACAGCGTTTCGCTGAGAGGAACAGGGAGCAAAACCACAGAACCTCAATCCACCTGGCTTCTATTTGCCCTGCTCCTAAGGGGTCCCAGCTGGGTTACTCCCGTAATGGTGAGAGGCCCTGATCTGTGCCACAGAGGGACAGCAGAAGCAATCAGGCACACTGAGCAGGAGAACAGTGGCTGACATTTGTCGAGCCCTTACCTTGTGCTGGCTCTTGATGTTGTTGGGGACCTCTGTGTTGTCTGACAAGGGGCACAGGATGAGTGCAGGGCAGTGAGGGCCCATCTGCAGTGCACAGGCTTGAGTGAGGGGTTGCTGGACCTGTGGAGCAGTTGCCCCAGGTGTCACTAACGAAGCATCAATCCTGGTATCCGGAGCAGCTGATCCCTGAGAAGGCCCTGCAGGGAAGATGAGGTACTGTAACAGGCAGTTGGGGAGCCAAGTCCTGATCCCTGTGGGGCTGCTTTCCAGGGAGCCCACCGAGTGCTAATGTGTCAGGACCCATCCTCCCCAGGGAAGGATGCTGTGCAGATAAGCCCCGTGTTCTCATGGGGAGAGGAACCAGGGCAGCACGCAAGCTGGGAGGGGCAGCCAGCTTTGCCACAACTACTGCTGCACCAGTTGAAGTCCTGGGCAGCCTAACAGCTCAGCAAGGGCACCCAAGGGCGATGGGAGAGCCCTCTGGGGCAGTGGCCACAGGCCTGCTGGTTTCCCAGGCTCAAGGTCTTGTGGGTGTTGGGGGCTTCTGCTGAGACTTTCAGTGATTTGGGCAGAAAACAGACCTTGGGAGTCCTCTGGCCCTGATTTGTGGAACCAGAACTGAGCCTTCCTGGCTGTGGGGAGAGGGTGCTTCCCCTGGGATCTGCAGGCGGGAGAGGAATGTGCTGCTGGTCTCTGCACTCCACTTAGGGGATCAGGCCCTCAGGCATGAAATGACCCAGGTGTGTGTGAACGGGAGCGGGGGCTTGGCACAGACACCCCACTGCTTTGGAGGATGGAGCTGGGAGCATGGACACTGTAATTCCAGCTTCTGCTTTACAGGTGGGGCTGGCAGTTGACAAGCTGTGTAGGCTTTACATGGGGCCGAACTAAGGCCTGGGAGCCAAGGATGAGATCTGCCACCCCGCCCAGAGGGGAAGGGGCTGGGGCTGGTGGCTGATCCCGCCGCTCTTGCACAGACAGTGGGTCCCTCGGGAAAAGCCCCACCTGCACAGTGATCCTTGCTTTGCCCCCCAAAACCAGTAGAATTGCCCTCCTGCTCCTCTTACTCCAAAACCAGGACCAGAGGGCTCCCCTCACTCACCCGTGCCCCCCGCCAGTGCTCCTTTCTTTAGTGTCTGTCCCCCTCACAACTTCCTCTTTATACTATTTTGTATTATCTGATTTTTTTTCACGAAGCAAGTGTTATTTTATAATTATATATAAAAACTTTTATTTGAGGAAAACTACAAATTGAATGATCCTCAGAAAAACAGGCTAATTCAGTGGTTGGCAAACTCATTAGTCAACAGAGCTAAGTATTAACAGTACAAGGACTGAAATTTCTTTTGAGCCGAAAACCAACTTCTGCACATGGGCCACGAAGTTTCAATCGCACTGTATGTGCGTGCCCACACGTGATGCTTTGTGGAAGAGCCACACTCAAGAGGCCAAAGAGCCACGAGTGGCTCTCGAGCCACAGTTTGCCGACCACTGGGTTAACTCAATTAGAGCAATAATTTCACTGAAAAGAACTATATTCACTCCTGGCTGGTGTGACTCAGTGGTTGAGCGTCAACCTATGAATCAGGAAGTCATGGTTCAATTCCCAGTCAGGGCACATGCCTGGGTTTCAGGCTTCACTCCTGGTAAGGGGCGTGCAGGAGGCAGCTGATCAATGATTCCCTCTTATCATTGATGTTTCTGTCTCTCCTCACTTCCTCTCTGAGATCAATAACTTTTTTTTTTTTAAGAAGAACTATGTTCTCACATATTTCTAAGAAAAATCTCAGAACTCAGTTTGAAAAAAGTCCTAACTGGGAAATATAAGGTTTTAGAGTAAATGTCTTTTAAATGTGAAATATCAATATGAAACTTCACCTGACAACTTGAATAAAAATCTTAAGATTGTTTATTAAAATAAATTCAACTTGCCCTAGGCCTGTGGTTGGCAAACTCATTAGTCAACCGAGCCAAATATCAACAGTACAATCATGGAAATTTCTTTTGAGAGCCAAATTTTTTAAACTTAAACTTCTTCTAATGCCACTTCTTCAAAATAGACTCGCCCAGGCTGTGGTATTTTATGGAAGAGCCACACTCAAGGGGCCAAAGATACACATGTGGCTCGAGAGCCGCAGTTTGCCGACCACTGCCCTAGGTGGTTTGACTCAGTGGATAGAGTGTCGGCCCTCGGATTACAGGATCCTGGATTTGATTCCAGTCCAGGGTACATACCTCAATTGCAGGCTCAATCCCCGGGCCTGGTCAGGGCACTTATGGAATGCACCAATTGGTGTGTTTCTCTCTCACACAAAAAAATCCACAACCAAAAAATGCTCATGCGCCCTAGCTGGTTTTTCTGAGTGGATAGAGTGTTGGACTGCAGACTGAAGGGCCCCAGGTTCGATTCCAGTCAAGGGCACATGCCTGGGTTGCAGGCTCAATCTCCAGTAGGGGGAGTGCAGGAGAGAGCCAGTCAATGATTCTCATCATTGATATTTCTCTCTCCCCCCCCTCTCTCTTTTCCTCTCTGAAATCAATTAAAATATATTTTTTAAAAAAGAAAAATAATAAAAAATGCTCATGGATCTGTGCTCCCTGCACACAGGCAGATCTAAGGCCCTGTCTGAGAGGCGGATGGGCGCTCATGCTGATGTTGGGTTGGTGCCCAGAGCTGTTTTTTCTTGGTGCAGCTAAACCTTGCTCCCTGAGAAATGTGGTCTTACCCACCATTGTGTGAGAAGAATGTGTGATGGCATGGAGAAATGCTCAGAATGTAAGCCCGAAGTCGGATATACAGGAAATTGTAGGGTTGCTTAGGGGAGGAAAAACATCTCTCCTTCTATTCTTCTAAGTTCTCAACTGGGAGCCTGCAACAAAGGACAGATTAGCCAGAGAAAAGCATGTACACTTATTTAATAGGAGTATTAAGTGACATGGGAACCTTCATAAGGAAATAAGGAAACGAAGGCTGAAGAAGTGGTTGAACATGAGCGTTTTCATGCTGGGTCTGATGAAGAGGGGAAAGTGGAGAAATGCTGTAGGACAGGAGGTGGGAGCTGAGTGTAGTAACCTGGGTAAACTGAGCAAGGCTGCTCATTCAGATTCCATCGTGGAGATAGGGATGTCCTTTCCCCTGGGCATTGGGAGGGCACCGCTCACTTGATGGTGTCATGATCTGCTTCAGGGGCAATGTCAGAAAGTCCTTCTCACACCTGCCAGTTTCTCAAATTCCTTCAGCTTAAAATATTCAATAGGCCAGGTGCCATATGACATAGCAGATGAACCACAGCCTTTGAGAGCGCTGGCTCCAGACTCGAGCAGCTTATGTTCCCACTGAGCCCTGTTCCCAATTGCATGACCTTGGGCTGCATAGTTCCTCACGGGGTTTGTTAAAAATCAGACAGCAGGCCCTGGCTGGCTCGGCTCAGTGGATAGAGCATCAGCCTGCAGACTGAAGGGTCCAAGGGCACATGCCTGGGTTGTGGGCTCATCCCCCAGGGGTTGTGTGCAGGAGGCAGCCAATCAATGATTCCCTCCCATCATGGATGTTTCTCTCTCTCCCTCTCTGAAATCAATAATAAAAAATATGTATCTATATTAAAACACACACACACACACACACACACACACACACACACACATAAAACAAACAAGACACCAGGCCCCAAATGGAGTCACTTATGTCCTGAAGCCCCATGTCACCAAACCAACACTTACTTTTGGTTTTGGCTCTCCCAGAAATGGAATCTTAAACCAGCCAATCAGGAATACTCTGACCAGCACTGGTTAGGTGATCTGCCTGATAAAATCCTGCCCGCTCTAGAGTAGGGGTGGGGAAACTTTTTTTCTGCCAAGGGCCATTTGGATATTTATAACATCATTTGCAGCCCGTACGAAATTATCAGCTTAAAAATTAGCCTGCTATCTCTGGTCATTTAATTAGCTCACCCCTAATGCCTTGGCAGGGCCAGGGCAAAGGATTCCAAGGAACTTTTGTGGCCTGCGGGCCAGATGTTCCCACCCATGCGCTAGCCTCTTCCCGCTGAGAGGGAAGTAACCTTGCAATAATCAGCCTGCCTTTTGCCTAGTGTGTAGCTTCCTTGTCTATGAAAGTAATTCATTTCGTGCAGCTCCTTGGAGCTCTGTTCTAGCTGTGAGATTGGATGATTTAAATTGGTCTTTGCTCAAATAAACTCTTAAAAATTTAATATGCCTCAGTTTATCTTTCAACCCGTTAAAAATAAGCCTGCTTTGAGGCTTATTTTGAGGATTAAAAGGGGGTCAATAGTAAATACAGTCTATCCCAATGTTGTGTTTCTATATCAGTGAATAAACTGTACATAGAAATACACCCAACATGTTCACTGTTTATTTCTTTCCTTTTTTAAAAAATGGAAATGACAACATTGTTATCAACCTAGTTATTAGTAACAGGAAAGGAGCAGAGGGCAGGCTGGCTATTCTAGGCCATTGGTGCAGCTTTGCCAGGAAGCTGCCATTTAGCACTCCCCAAGGAGCCACGGGTCTCTTCCGCACAGATGCTGGGGGAAGGGCGTGGACGGGGAAGGACAGACGCATGCCCAGTAGAGGCAGGGTGGCCCAGGGAAGGTACTTACTTGCCTGTCAGTCATACCTGGGAACAGGTCATTGGCCAGAGTAGATGAGGCCACTGCACCTATGGGGAGATTTGGAATTTCATCCCCTTAAACCAGTGGCTGGCAAACCGTGGCTCGAGAGCCACATGCGGCTCTTTGGCCCCTTGAGTGTGGCTCCTCTACAAAAGACCAAGGCCTGGGCGAGTCTATTTTGAAGAAGTGGCGTTAGAAGAAGTTTAAGTTTAAAAAAATTTGGCTCTCAAAAGAAATTTCAATCGTTGTACTGTTGATATTTGGCTCTGTTGACTAATGAGTTTGCCGACCACTGCCCTAACAAAGAAGTTCACTCTCTTGTGCTTTCAGGACTTTTGGGACTCTTGTTGCGGGGGGCTCTCTCTTTTGGTTCCCCATCATTTGCCCACACAATGGACTAATGGGCTACAACTAGCTTGCTGCTGTACGGACCCATGGAAAGGAAACCTGAACACCAGCTCTGCTGTTAGCTCTACTGAATCCTGGCTGCACCTCTTCCAGGCCTGGATTAAGGGAAATGGGACTTTGGAAACCCAGGGATGCAATCCCCCTCACACACAAATCTCTCCTCCTCCTCCCCTGCAAGTCTCAGAAAATTCTTTTTCTTAAGATGGTGTCAAGACCACACCCCCGGCACCCAGTGGGAGAAGGGAAATCCCATTTCCACCAGTAACAGAAACAGGCTTTCATTTTATTTATTGATTTGAGAGAGAGAGATTTGCCGTTCCACTTACCTATGCATTCATTGGTTGATTCTTGTATATGCCCTGACCGGGCATCAAATCTTATCATATCTGGATGCTCTCTAACCAGCCAAGTACATGGTCAGGGCAGTGTTTATTTCTGAGTGGTCATGTTGTGCTGACTTCAGCTATCCTATAGAGTAAAAGCCCAGCAACCGAACGGCATAATGACCAGAACGACTGGTCGACCAGTCGCTATGAAGCACACCCACCACCACAGGGGGGCTGACACTCAATGCAGGAGCTGCCCCTGGTGGTCGTTGTGCTCCCACAGTGGGAGCGCTGCTCAGCTGACTGACCCCTTTAGGAGGCCCATCAGCCCATCGGCAGCCACTCCCTCCCTCAGTAGTCCTGCAGTTCAATTTCCAGAGAACGGGCATCGATGGATTAGTGCTACCACTGCCGGCATGATCCCAACAGCACTGCCAGCCTCCTGGAACTTGGCCTCGGGCACTGTGGCAGCTTCCCCTCCCTAGAAGCTCTGCAAGGAAGAAAGGACACAGAAGCGGCTGCCAGCAGCGCCAGAGGTGACTGTTCTCTGCATGCTTCCTCCAGGTCACTCGATTTGGGCCCCGCCTGTCCCGCTCCAGATGAAGTGTGAGCACTGCACATGGAAGGAATATAGTAAAAAAACAAAAATCGATGACCAAGAGAATGCCACAGTCAACATCTGGAGTCCAGCTCAGGAGAACGGAGAGAAGGGAGAATTCCATAAGTTGGCTGATGCCAAGGTATTTCTGAGTGACCGCCTGGCGTGTGACAGTTGTGTGACCGCAGAGGAAGGAGTCCAAGTTTCTCAGCAGAACGTGAAGGACTTCTTCGTGTTCTGACCTTAATAAGAAATGTGATACCGCACAGCACAAGGTGCTGGCAGTGTCCGTGTGTCCTCAGTCTCTGCCTTATTTTGCTGCTAAATTCAGCCTCAGTGTCACTGATGCATCCAGAAGGCTCTGCAGCTTCCTCAAAAGCCTTGGGGCGCACAGTCTTTGACATGACGATAGCTGCAGACTTCAGCATCCTGGAGAGTCAGAAGGAGTTTGTGCGTTGGTACTGCCAGCACCGTGAGGAAGAGCCCCAGCTACCCATGCAGACCTCGCCTGCCCCAGCTGGGCCCGATATGCAGAGTGCTGCTGGGTCACCCCGTCACCCCCCACCTCTGCATGGCCAAGTCTCCCCAGCAGATCATGGGCTCTCTGGTGAAGGATTACTTTGCCAGACGGCAGAACCTGCCCCCAGACAAGAAACTGGAGGCCCTTCGAGAAGATTTCCCACAGCTTTACATAGTTCTCCGGTGCTGACTGCGTGTTAACCTCAGGTGAAATTGTCCAGATAATGGGGCAAAGTGACCTCACCTCAGTGACGCCGCCGTGGCCACTCTAGGAGAAGGAGGTGAAGCTCCATGAGGGTGCCAGCTTCGATGGGTACCTGTCGCACGTCTTCAGGCACCCGGCCAAGGAGCTGTTCAACAAGGACGTGGGGCGCTCACCTACTGCCCCTGAGGAACAAAGACTTCCAGGAGGTCACCCTTGAAAGGGGCAGAGAGGTTCTGCTACGCTTTGTAGCCGCGTACGGCTTTTCGGCTTTCGGAACATCCAAAGTGGTCCTGCAGCTGAAGAGGGGCAACTTCCCCTGCCACTTCGTGGTGGTCCTGGCCTGTGCCGAGGGAAGCCTAGCGGCAGGGGCCAGGCGGAGGATGGGCATGTGGACAGGACACTGCTGCAGCAGATGGAAGGCATCTACGCTGCCATCCTAGGGCAACCCCGAGACAGTGCCCAGGTGCAGGAGCTGTGCCAGGAGTGGCTGGGGTGGGGGATGACTCCCCCCCGGGGCCCAGGTGGCCCTGCATACCGCCTAGCAGGGCCCAGGGCAGCCTGCCAGGACATCAAGTGGTAAAGGTCCAGCAGATGCCCGGCCTGCAGGCCTCCTGAGGAGGGGTGTCAGACACGTGAAGGAAAGGCTTAGGGTGTCTGTCATTCCTTTGGTTTTCAGAACTCCCTGCTCCCCACTTGCCGGCTCCCTCCCACTGAGGGGCGCTGTTGTCTCATCACATGGGTGCAACTGGGATATTGTATCTCAAGAGGATTGCCCCAATGTACATATCCTTTTATGCTCCGATGAAAAAATCCCAAAGAACAAGAATGGAGACAGACGACTGTCCTTTTGGAATAGGGGCTCATACAAAAGTCTGCATTCCCAACTTTTCTTGAAACATGTTGATCTACGTTCTGCAGCTGTGGTCACCGTCCTGAGACCAGGTCCTGTTGACCAAGTTCTGTCGCTGGGAATCAGGGGGCACTGGAGTAGAGCCCCTTCCACCCCGTGCTCTTTTACATTCAGGGATGTGGGACCCCCAGTGGACAAGAAACTGCTAAAGGCCAGCCAGGTACCCATCAGACCTTTAGGGGAGGCCTGGCAAGGGTGACAGGTGTCACAGACGGAAGGATGGAGAATGGAGAGGTGGACAGCCTGCTGGGTCCTTCCCTGGGTGGGGTCAGGCAGATGAAGGCCAGCCCGCCCCACAATTGGGTGAGATAGGTCTTCTCTGTCCGCCTCTCACCCTGTGGGCCTGGCCATTTCCTTCAGCTCCAGGCAGCCCTCTGTGTTCCATGACAGCGCACTCTGCCCTCACATCTGCTTGCCCTATGTGAGAAGGAAGAGAGCAGTTGGCCCACAGACAGCTACACAGAAAGATAGAGCCATCATAGAGCCCAGCACCCCGTGCATGTTAGGGCCGTCCCATGAAGTGAGGTGTTGGCCCGGTGTTGGTTTCTAGAACACTTAGATTTTGTTACCATGTGGGTGACATTCTTCTTGAACCCCTCAGCCTGTTAGATTTCCCTCATTCGTGTGTTATTGTACTTGTGCACTCATCTGGGTTGATAACTGGGGTATTGTGTGAAATTGCCTATTTTCTGCTTTCAATCTATTAACCATGGGGTTTCATCCTCTGCGGTAATATAGATCCATTTCTGATTATGGAATGAACAGTTGAAGTGTCAAAAAAAAAAAAAAAAGAGTGGCTGCCAGATGGTTCGTGACAACTGGCAGGAACATCTGTGGGATGGATCTGGATCCTGGACCAGCAAGGGCATCCCAATGCCCACCTGGAGGGCCGTTTGGGTCCTGGTTACCCCCAGCCCCATCTCCCTTGGGACCCTACCCATGCACAAATTTGTGCACCAAGCCTCTAATCCTATATAATAAAAAGGGAATATGCTAATTGATTGTCAAGCCCTCACAAAGATGACAGTGCCCATAGCCAATAAGGAGGAAATATGCTAATTGACTATCACGCCCTCAAAGATGGCGGTGCCCACAGCCACAAGATGGCAGCACCCAGTCACCTCAGCCCCACCGGGGTACCTGCCTCTGCAGTCCCCCAGTCCCCTCAGCTCCTGAGCCACCCCGGGGCACTCGAGGCTCAGGTAACCAGGGCCAGCCGAGGCTGGTGCTGCTGGAAGTGGCAGTAGCAGAGGTGTGATGGGGGCATCGCCTTCCCCTGATCAATGGGTTGCCTCCCGCCTCTGAGGGCTCCTGGACTGTGATAGGGGGCAGGCTGGGGCTGAGGGACCCCCCTCCCCACAATCCAGTGCATGAATTTTCATGCACTGGGCCTCTAGTCTATAATAATAAAAGCTTAATATGTTAATTAGACCTTCCAATAAAGCCCGGGCTGCAAGGGAAGCCCGGATCCTGAGTGCCAGAGGGAAGCCAGTGCTGGCAGCTGGGGGAAGGAATTTTGTGCATTGGGCCTTTAGTATATTTATACTTTTCCCACTTCTCCATTAGAAGAAGTGTCTTTTAAAAATAATAACTTCATAAATGAATTGTTTTTCCCATTGGGGGAAAAAAAGGAAAATACTCAGGCCATGGAAACTGGGGTTGCTTCTCTAGTTCCTCATCTGGGAGCTGCCTCAGCTGGCTCAGAGGTGAGGGCGAGGGTTTTGCAGGCAGGCTGGGTTTAAACACCAGCTTCAAATGTCCATGTTCTGATCTCTTCTCTACAGAGGGAATAAGAATACCTCTGGGGGTTCCTGGAGGATGAGAAATAACTGACATGGAGCAATCTGGCTGCCGGTGGCCATGTTTTCATTATGCAGTTGCAATTTGTTCCTCCAGACCAAAGAGCTGGGAGGACCTGGGCAGTCAGTCTCTGTGAGCCCGGGACTGGGGGCCTGCCCCATGTAAGGGGTATAGCCTTGCACCCCTCTTTGTAGCCCCAGAGGTCTAATCCTAGGAGGAAACCAGAAAGGCTGGCCTCTAGCAGTTTCTTGTCCACTGGGGGGCCCACAGGACTGGTTCATTGCCCGCTGTCATTGGCTCTGGGGACCAAGATCTGGGGTTCCACCTGGAGGAGGCACTGGGGCTGCAAGCCAACTGGGACCCATCCTCCATGCCCCCTCCTCTACCCACCCCCACCACACCAGCCACTGGGGTGAGTTATACTGTGAGGGCTGTGAGAGGAGAGAGAGAGAGAGAGAGAGAGAGAGAGAGAGAGAGAGAGAGAGAGAGAGAGA
>JAAGEH010000076.1:17116562-17162878 GCA_011751065.1 Lasiurus cinereus
AGAGAGAGAGAGAGAGAGAGAGAGAGAGAGAGAGAGAGAGAGAGAGACGCTTATACATATATATTTGTGTGATACCCAAATCCCTGCAGGATAGGATAAATTAGCATTTTAATTCAATTGCCATAGGCTCTACGGCCTCATAATGGGCCTCAGATTTAATTGTATGATGAACTTTCCTTTCAAATCTTGTCAAAGTACGTATCTGTTATAAGCTCTGGGTGGGTGGCTCAGTTGGTTGGAACATAATCCCATACACTGCTGCAGATTCGATTTCTGCTCAGAGCACATACCTATGCTGTGGATTCGATCCCCGGTTGGGGCACTAATAGGAAGTGACTGATTGTTGTTTCTCTCACACTGATCTCTCTCTCTCTCTCTCTCTCTCAAATCAACAATAATATCCTTGGGTAAAGATTTTTTTAAAAGTTTGATTAAAAAAAGAAGTATCTGCAAGCATAGTGATGAGGACCCAATTGGATTGGAGGCCCTGGCCACATGGCCCTGTGGTCTCCGGGTACCTTAGCTCTGACCCAGGTCATATTCCTCCAGTGGAAATGGGCCATGGGCCACACACCAGGGCTGCGCTGCGTGAGAGCGCCATTTCTCAGGTGAGGATGCAGGAGGATCAGCAGGTTACAGTCCCAGCAGCCTAGCTCCTCCTCCTGCTGACACCTGCGTGGAATCCCCACAGAGCTGGTTTGCATGTCTCTGTTTACCCATGCGCAGCCTCTGCTGCAGATTTGTGGGGATGGGGTTTGTTTCACAGCCAACGTCCCTTGATGAGACGTTGTTAAAGCTCAAAGATAGGGATGGGGGGAAGTGACTGGCTCACAAAATATCTTGTACAACAGCTTTTGAGTGGAAATGGGGAAGTTTTTGAATAGAGAATGGCCTGTTTGGATTAAGTTACAGATTGCCATGACAACAGCTTATTCTGTTGGCTCTGAGCTCCTGGATTGTGTTGACAGTGAGTGGCCCTGTGGCCTGAGGGCCCAGTAGGGTCAACCCCCTACTTGGGTTACAAATCCCAGGAGTATAGGTCTTGGGCAAATCATTGTACCTGGCAAAGCAATCAGTTTTTCATCTATAAAATGGGGTTGATGAAAGAGTAGATAAGAATGTGTGAAGGACTGGTCTAGCATGTTCCTTGTTTTTAAAGTTTCAGGTCTAATTCTTCCCAGTGAACCTTCCCTTCATGGTTGCATCTACAGTCTGCTCCACGAGCAGAGCCTATGTGATCCTTAAACGCCTTTTCATTGTGGTTAAGTAGACGTAATAGAATGTCCCACTTCAGCCACTGTCAAGGGCTGGGTCTGTGGCAGGGAGTGCATTCACACTGTGGGGCATCCATCAGTACCACCATCTCCAGGACTTCTCACCTTCTCTAATGACTGTGAAGCTCTTTCTCTGCCCTTCAATTCTGAATGATAGCTTTGCTGGGTAGAGTAATCTTGGTTGTAGATTCTTGCTATTCATCACTTTGAATATTTCTTGCCACTCCCATCTGGCCTGCATCGTTTCTGTTGAGAGATCAGCTGACAATCGTATGGGTGCTCCCTTGTAGGTAATTAATGGTTTTTCTCTTGCTGCTTTTAATATTCTCTCTTTGTCTTTTGCTCTTGACGTTTTAATTATGATGTGACTTGGTATGGTCCTCTTTGGATTCCTTTTGTTTGGGGTTCTGTGTGCTTTGTGGACTTGTAAGTCTATTTCTTTCACCAGGTGGGGGAAGTTTTCAGTCATTTTTTCAAGTATGTTTTCAGTATCTTGCTTTCTTTCTTCTTCTGGCACCCCCACAATTCTGATGTTGCTACACTTGAGGTTGTCCCAGGGGCTCCTTATACTATCTTCACATTTTTTTATTCTTTTTTTCTTTTCTTTTCTGGTTGAGTGTTTTTTGCTTTGTATTTCAAATCTTTGACTTGATTCTTGCAGTCCTCTAGTCTGCTGTTAGGTCTCTGTATAATATTTTTTATTTCAGTCAGTGTATGTTTAATTCCTAGTTGGTCCTTTTTTATCTCCTCTCGGGTCTTGCTAAATTTATCCATTTTTTTTTTCTAGGAAATTCTTGAAAAACCTTATAACTGTGGTTTTGAACTCTATATCCAGTTGTTTGTTTTCCTCCATTTCTTTCATTTGTGATATGTTTCTTTGTCTCCGCATTTCCTTTTTTTTTAAATATATTTTATTGATTCTTTACAGAGAGGAAGGGAGAGGGATAGAAAGTCAGAAACATCAATGAGAGAGAGACATCCATCAGTCGCCTCTTGCACGCCCCCTACTGGGGATGTGCCCACAACCAAGATACATGCCCTTGACTGGAATCAAACCTGGGACCTTTCAGTCTGCAGGCCGACACTCTATCCACTGAGCCAAACCGGTCTCGGCCATTTTGTCTTTTAGTTGTAGTTTTGATATTGTTGTGCGAGGCAGCAGTTTAGGTGTTCACCTATGCCGCCATCTTGGTTTCTCTCTTGATTTTTCAAATCTCTTTGATGTCTGGCTTAAAACAGCAGCTGGGTGCTCAGATTTGCTTCAGCATTCCATCTGTTGCAATGTTACATGTTGTGCAGCATCTGGAAGATTCTATTGTACATGTATGAGAGAACCAGAGGGCATAACACTCATGTCTTGGTATTGTTATAAAGATAGTTTTGACTTCATGGATTTCCTGACAGGTCTCAAGGACCCCACGGGTGGAATAGCAGAGCTGCCCTTGGGGACCTGTGTTCTGGGTGGGCTCCCCGTAGCAGACACCGTTGTGCCCACTAGCTCTCCTTGGCACTTGCCTCTATGTGAGGCAGCTGCTCATGGGGAAGCCCTCCCGCTCAGGTGGAGGGTTTTTCTGCAGGAACAGGTTGGGTCCAAGCACAGAGCCTGCTGGAGGAGCCCACAGACAATGCCCAAACGAAGGCTGACAGGGGAGGGTGGGGTGGCAGATACATGCCCTGGCTCCCTGGTGGCTCCCTGGATGACTGAGCTCTGCTCCACACTCTCTGCCATCCCTGGGACAGAGCGCTCGTTGGCTGCAGAGACAAACGGCTTGACTCCCCCTTCAATAAGTCTCTTCCTCCCCTGCCTCACTGCTGGCCTCCTTGCGGTCACCTTCCAAATAAACCACTTGTCAAGTCCTCGTCTCTGGGCCTGTTTAGGGGGAACCCATCTCAGGAGAGGGAGAACCCAAACCCAGCCCGTGGCCCCCAAACCCAGCCCGTGGCCCCCTCCTTGGCCATGGCCCCCACGGGCTCCTCCTGTAGTGCGTGGCAAGACATGCTTAACTACTTGCCGGCTAGGAAAACAACCACCACCTGGTTGGCAGGTTTGCCGATTCCCGTGGTGTAAATACTCCTACTGGGACTGGCACAGACTGCGAGCAGAGAGGTGCCCGCTGCTGGGCTCAGTAGCCGTGGGAGCCACCCTGTACGCGCTGCTGCTGTAACGCTGTCACGTCTACTGGGTCTGCCTCCTCCTCTGTCCCCCCTGTAGCACCCAGTCACCTCAGCACTTAGCAGAGCGTCCACTCACCGCAGGTACCAGTGTTTGTGGAGCCGGGAGAGTAGCAGAGCCGTGGTGGTGGGTAGGTGAGAAGTGCGGGCAGGGAAGGGCACCTGGGCAGAGGGCCAGGGGACCAGTGGGCCTGGGAGAGCTGCCTGCAGGGGCCTTCCAGCTGGGACTTTGAGTCCACCAGGTCTGGCAGAAAGGGAGGAAGAAGTTGAACACACAGGGGTCAGTGCTAACAAAGCCACCGAGTCCAAGAGGGCGCAGAGGAGACCATGTGTGGGGAAGGTTGGGTTCTTGGGGAGGTGGGTAGCAGCCTCTTTGGGGGACAGCGCCCCTGGTTTGGCCTGCTGTCCACGGGCTCCCCAGAGGCTGGAACCCAGGCAGGCCTTGCCAGGGGGCCCTTCTATCATCAGCTGTTTTGAAAGTGGGAGCCCCGGCCTGACCACCCTCCCAGTCGGTTCCAGACTGACTGGGGAACAGGCAATGAGTGTCTCTTCAAAACTGCCACCTCTGGGAGATCCTGCGGCTCTTTACCTGTGACCTGGGGCGGGCAGAGGGGCAGGGGGCAGCTGGTCAGTAGAGACCAGGGGGCTCGGAAGGCAACTGGAAACCTGCAATTAGAGCTGGGAGGCTGGGGGTGGAGGCAGGCGGGGGGCGGAGGCCACGTTTCCGGAGCGGCTCCCAAACCTTGGAGCTGTGCGCGATGAACCAGGGCTTCTTGGAAGCGGCTGAGCTTGGAGCTGAAGAAGAGCGGTCCAAACAGAGCTGAGGGGCGTGACCTGCCTGGTGGGCGGGAAGCAGCAAAGCAGGGGTTCTAATCCAGGCCTGTGGGCTCAGAGCCCTAAGGCTGGCCACTGGTTTGCCCCCATTCCTTTGCTTCTCTAGAAAGTGAGGGGGACAGGGCCACAGCCAGTGTCATGTCTGTCCTCGGGTCCTGCAGTTCTCCAGGTCAGGTAGGTGAGTCCCGCTAGCTCCGCTCAGGACAGAGTGAACCAGGCGCAGTCTCCCTCGGCCCCCAGGCGCAGAGCAAGGTGCGTGGGGGTCTCTGTGCCAGTTGCCCATCTAGACACAGGCCAGGATTTGGCTTTCGTACCAGGTCTGCTCTGTCAAATGTTGTCTTTTAATACCCGACGCACGACCTCACTTCCTTCTTGCCGTAGTCTAAGGTAAGACTGATGGCTATGAATCAAAAATTGGTTTCCAAAATTGTGGTTGCTCATCTGAGATATCTTGGCTAAATGGTTGCTAGCTCTTGTTGTCTCCTGCATGAAAGTTATACTAGTATCTGCATTTCAAAACCCATTGGCCATTCACGGACCTACTCAGTGGACTCTGAGCCCTAACTGTGGCCCTGGACACTCAGGCACGAGAGGAGTGGCTTTCTTTGGGAAATGTACCCTAGCTTTCTCCTCCCTCTTCTTCTTCTTCTTCCTCCTCCTAATGAAGCGTGTGGGTTTTGGAATCAGACCTGATTTTCAGTCCTGGCTTTGGCACTGACTGGGAGACAGAGCCTGCTAAGTGTCAGCCTCTTAGCCTCTTAGCCTAATGGGTCAAAGAGAGACAATCATAAAGTCTCTCTTGTGAGAACTGAGTAAAATCATGCGTGTAAATACCGCGCCCCCCCCCCCCAACATGGCGCTTGTACTTAGCAGGCATCTGACCATGCCGCTGCCCTTGCCATCCTCCGGAGAAGCAGTGACTTTGTCCAGCACTCAACCCCACTCCTCTCCCCGGGTAATCCTTGTGGAGGGCCCACTGGGACCTGTTGCCAGCGTTGAGAAGGGCATGTCCTTTGATATTCTGGTTGTTCCACCTCAAGGATTCAATCCTAGGGAAGTTGTAGGATGAGCGCACTATTTATAGAGCAAAACTCTGGAAGAAGTCAAGTGTCCAACAAGAAACTGACTAGCCTGGCCAGCGTGGCTCAGTGGTTGAGCATTGACCAATGAATCAGGAGGTTATGGTTCGATTCCCGGTCAGGGCACATGCCCAGGTTTCGGGCTTGATCCCTAATGTGGGGCATGTAGGAGGCAGCCGATCAATGATTCTCTCTCATCATTGATATTTCTGTCTCTGCTTCTCCCTTCCTCTCTGAAATCAATAAAAACATATTTTTTAAAAAAGAAACTGATTAAATAACTTAGAAACTGTCCACAGGATATAACCCCATGCATATGATAAAAACAAGAATGCTTTAAGGACATGGAAAGTTTTTCATGATATGGGAATTGGCAGAAAAACTGTGATACAGAACTATTTGCTGTTTGTTCATAACACTGTAAGACAGAAGATTTGCACACATAGGAATAAGCTGAAAACACTCACCAGCATGTTAGCAGTTGCTGTATTATAGATGATTGTTTTCTCTTTTTAAAATAGTTCTTGCTGTTTAGAAATTACTATAATAATCAGGTATTAGTCTGAAAATTCAGCAGATTCAGAAAAACATATGCATGTATGTGTGTGTGTGCATGTCTGTGCGCACGTGTGTTTGCACAAGGGTCTAATAAAAGAGTTTTCTTCAAGTTCTATTTATGAGGAAGTAAGTACCTTGCACATAAAACTTTGTCTTTGGTGAAAAAAATTCTCTTTTCTTCAAGTTGTTAAAATATTGAAAATATTTCTTATTCTATTTAAATTGTTGCTGTGGAAACTCTGGGATGATGAATTCAACTAATAAATAATTTATGGAGAGAGTATGCATGCTCATAGTAAAACTATATTCATGACAAAGTGTATATAATAAAAATTTTCCCACCCCAAGGAGCTACTACTATTAAGTTTTTAATATATTCTTCCAGAATTTTTATGCATATGCAAGCATATATGATTAAATATGTACTTTTAATTTAGTTTTATAGGAGGGAATAAGTTACATGTTATGCTTTATGGTCTTTTTTATAAAAAATAGCTTTACTAGGATATCATTTACATACTGCAAAATTCATTCATTTTAAGAATACAACGCAGTGGTTTTAAGACTAAATTCACAGAGTTGTGTAGGCATCACCACAGTCTACGTGGTGCTTCCCCACTTAACATGACAGCTTGGAGATGGGCCCATATCAGCAGGGAGAGATCCCCGCTACAGTTTTCCTCCCATGGAGGGACCGTCATTTACTTAACCGGCATCTCCCCCGTGGTCCCGTGCTTTGCTATTAATAGTGATGCTGCGGAGGCAATACATCTTTGCTGCCATGACGGTGGGTGCATCTGTGGGGTTCATTGCCAGTAGTGGGATTGCTGCCTTGATGGGTATGTGCTTTTGTAACTTTCGGACTGAAAATTCCTTCTAATTTATGTTCCCATGAATTAGACATTTGAGAGAGCCCATTTGTTTAAAGATGAGTTTAAAAACACTCTAATAGGATCGAAACTGCATACTCTGATTTGATGTAAGAAGTGGTAGAGATCACTGTCCGTGAAACGTCTTAGTGTATTTGTGTGTGTGTGTACCGCTACGTAATTTTTTCATTGTCTAATGTTTATAAAGCGTGAGTCTGGTTCTTTTTAAAAGACTGGTTTATTGAGGTTTAAAAAGCTGCAGATGCAATATCTACAAAATATTTACAAAAATCTGTGGATATTTAATGTATACAATTTGATGTGTTTGTGTCTGGTATGTTTTAAGTCTCTTCATCCCTGGAAATCATACAATTTATGTATGTGGGGGCCAATGAATTAGACATCGCTGTTGTTATGGGACTTTTAAAACGGAAAACATTGAAGCTGACCGGGAGGGCTGAGCCCGGTCTGTGTTCTTGCCCTGAGTGGCGGCCCAGGGCTGTGCTTGGATGAGTAGACTGAGCTCGCATCTCTGAGGACAGTGCCAGGATCCTGCTTCAGGCCAGCAGATGGCGCCCTCGCTCCCCAGTGGCCACCGACTGTGTACCCGGACTTAATATAGTAACCCCATGTCGCCCTGAACATATAATTTTCAAACCTCCTATCCCACCACAAGGAAAACTTCGGAGGATTTTCTTCTGGGAAGAGCAATTAGCCTAACCTCTTAGGAGGAGAAATTGCATCGCTGAGCTTGTCTGGGAAAGTAAAATATCCTCCCTAAGTGGTCCTAGGTGGGTGGGGAGACACCGCAGAAGGAAGGCCTTGCAGGAGGAGGAGGCCTCGGGAGGGCTGGGAACTGCATGGCAGGGGTGAGGGCTCTGAGTGGGAAGTGCCTTGGGTCTGAGGACATCCAGTGGCCAACCTGTGGGCCTCTGGGTTGGACCAGAGGGTGAAAGAGACAAGGAGGGCAAGATTAGATGGGGTGGGGTGGGGTGAGGAAGGGCCCTCTCAGCTGAGCTCTGCTCCGACCTCTGGGGACCAGGCCAGGCCACCCCCTCCTGCCACCTACCTACGGTGACAAAATGCCACTGTGGATGAGTTGGGACACAGAGACTGCTGCAGAGGAGAGGGTTGGGGAGAGCAGAGCAGGGGGATCTCTTCCAGGTCACAGGGGTGGCTGCTGTAGACTAGACACCTTGAGATGGGAGAGAAAACTGGGATGGGAGAGAAAACTGGAAGGAGAGATCTGGGAGTGGAGATGAACAGAACCAGGGGGGATGAGCTGGGCAGGTCTACACAGCAGAGGGAGAGTGGCTGCTGGGAATCCGGAGGGGGGGGGGGGAGGGGGGGGGGGGAATGGGGCTGGGGGCTATGGGCCCCCCCACCCGAGCCCAGGGGGAGGGGAGAGTGGAGCATGATGGCCTGTCACAGGTGAGGCTGGGAGCTGCTTGTCACATGTCCTGTTGTGAAGAAGAGGCCTTGCTTGGGCAAAGGCTGTGATGGAAAAGGGAATGACCCGTCCCTCTCCGCAGGACAGTGCGATCTCAGTGGAAAGAGAACACCATGCAGTTACCACAAGACTGCCAGGAATCAAAGCCAAGGGAAGTCTCCAGATGGCCAAGCAGATGTGACCTTAACCTTCCTATACCTCAGTTTCCTCATCTGGAAAATGGAAGCATTATTAGCATTGACCTCAGAGGGCGGTTAGAAGATAATGCTTATAACGCAAGTCGCATAGTCCCTGGTACCCGAGAATTCTCTCAGTTGATTGTGGTTGCTGTCATTTATCATAATTATAGCTGCCATCTACTGGAAGAGGTGAGCAGGGCCTGTTTTCTAAGGTCAGGTAAGTCAGCTAAAGACGAGTTGGAGGACTGTGGGTGTATGATAGGTTTCCCGTCAGTGCATACTGACTCAAGTTCAGATCTGTGATGTGGACTGGGCCCCTGGGGCAGCCTACATTTCTTGGGGCCCCACAGATGAGTGACCTTTATCAGAAGGTAACGTTCTAAGTGCTTGCTATTCAGAATGCGGTCCAAGGACCAGCAGCGGTATCACCTGGAGCTGTAAGAAGTGCAGACTCTTGGGCCCCAGCCCAGGCCTCCTGACTCAGAATGGGCACTTTATCAAGTGGTCCCTGTGATTTGTTCGGATGTCAGGTTGTGAGAAGCACAGCTCTCAGCCACAGCTCATGGGACTAAAGGTTTGGTGGGGCAAGTAGAGGAAAGACTGGAGGGATGGGTTGGGACAACCAGTATCCTTCTCCCTAAATATTTCCACATGTAAGTTCTTAACATGGATTCAATATTTGTTTATAGTTTTCTTCCCTTTGAAGTAAAATTTATATGCCATGAAATGTATATGTTAACTTACCCTTTGAGTTTTAACAAATGCATCTACTGATGAAACCAGACGCCAGCCAAACATTACCAGCAGTTAGAAAGCTCCCCCATGCCTCTTCCCCATCAATCCAGCCCCGGCCCCTAGAGGCAAGTGTCATTCTGATCGCACCCCCCCCGACACACACTTCTCCATAGATTATTGTACCAGTTTTAGAATCCCATATAAATGGAATCCTATAATAGGTACTTTTGTGTAACGCTTCTTTCACTCAGCTTAATGCTTTTGATATATCCATGTGTAGGGGAGAAGAGATCATTTTCCTTCTACGCTTTTAATTTCTGTGAGCAGTGATGTGGACTCTGGGTCTTGGCTCTTGAGTTTGGCAAAGAAAGAATTCAGAGCCAAGAACTCTAGCTCAAGAGGAAATTTATTCAGCATGCAGGGCGCAAGTAAACTTGAAGAGAAGAATTGAGTGGGCTGCTCAGAGAGCTTGGATTTTTAGAAAGAAAGTCACAGAGGCAGAAGTGAGCCTGCTGGGCTCTGTGGACTCAGGAAACAAGTTATAGAAGCAAAAAGAGGAGGCCCTTGGAGACAGGTTCAGGGTTTAGCCTGGAAGGAGCTGCTGCTGCCCACTGCTCCCCTGGTTGCAAGTCTCACGGGGTCCCCTAGAGCTTAGGAGAAAGAAAGCAAATGTACATGCCTGAAGAGAGCCCTAGCCAGAGAGCGTGCACACTGGGCCCTTTGTCTTACGGGTTTTTATCTGTTTTCTAAAGGCAGGAATTTTAGAAGAGGTCTCGAGGGAGAATCTCAATAGACTATTCATCAGCTCTCCATATGTGCCTTTAGTACCTTGCTTCATCAAAATGTGCATATAGGGTCAGGGTCCTGGTCTCTACTGATTGGTCAGCATGGGGCAGGGGGTCATCAGTCCATGCCTCTGGTCCTGAGGCAGCCATGGGGTCACTTTTGCTGCTTTTCTGGGCTTGGAACTGAAACACAACGGACACCTAGATGTTATCTGTAGTTTGACCAAAACTCTGTCTCTGGGGTCAACAGACCAAGAGTCTCTGTTCCTAAGATTATTTGACCCTGAGTAGAACCTCGCTGTCTTGAGGGCTTAATGCTTAAGAGTGAGGCCATGCCAGGGAGAAAGAGGCAGCTGAGTCAGGGTGCTGGATGGGGTCAATGTGAATCAGCTACTTGTCTCTGTTTCCCCATTCCACTTGCCAAGGAATTTTCCTAACTTCTTACTATCCTGCCTCATTTATACTTTTACCAGCAATGTTCTGCAGGTTCCAGTTAACACCCTCATTAGCATTGGGTTTTATCAGGCTTTTTAATCTTAACCATTCTGGTGGGTGTAGAAGGGTATCTCACTCTTTGTGGTTTTGTCGTGCACGTCCTAATGATGACTAATGATGATTCACTAATGATGTTGCTTTTCTTCTTTATATCCTTACTAGAAGCCTGTGCATGAAATCTGTGCACAGGTAGGGTCCCTAGGCCTGGCTGGTGATCAGGGACAATCTGCAGGTGACTGGCAGGGCGATGGGGTGGAGGAGGCGTGCTGGCACCTGCCTTGGCTGGCCTGGTGCTGCCCGCTCGCAGGTCCTGCCCCCCACCGCCACTGCTGGTGGGGTCCTGTGGGCTTGGGGAAGCTTCTGTGCTGAGCATCTGCCCCCTGGTGGTAAGTGTGCATCATAGTGACCAGTCATTCCATCAATTTGCATATTAGACTTTTATTATATAGGACTAGAGGGCCGGTGCATGAAATCTGTTCATGAGGAGGGGGTTGTCCCTCAGCCCAGCCTTCACCCTCTCCAATCTGGGACCCCACAGGGGATGTCTGACTGCTGGTTTAAGTCCAACCCCAAACTGGCAGTCAGACATCCCTCTCACAATCTGGGACTGCTGGCTACTAACTACTCACCTGCCTGTCAGCCTGATTGCTCCCTAACTGCTCCCCTGCCAGCCTGACTGACACCTAATTGCTCCCCTGCTGGCCTGATTGCCCCCAACTGCCTTTCCCTGCAGGCTGAAGGGACTGGGGGACTGAGGGTGGATGAGGCTGGATGCTGTGGGGACTGGGTGAGGTGGGGCTGAAGAGACTGGGGAACTGAGGTTGGATGAGGTGGGGCTGAGGGGACTGGGCACCGTCATCTTGTGGGCTCCACCATCTTGTGAGGATGTGATGATCAATTAGCATATTCCCTCTTTATTAGATAGGATTGATCATTCATATATCTTCCTTTGAGAAGTATCTTTTCAGATCTTTTTCTTGTTTGTAAATGGAGCTATTTGTCTCTTTGTTTCTATGACATAGGAGTTCTTTCTAAACCCTGGATACTAGTCCCTTGTCAGGTGGGTTTTGCAAATATTTCCTATGAATGGATTTCTACAGGAGTCTCAGGTCTTGTGTTTGGCTCCCGGTGGGGCTTCTGTGGGTATAGGACTAAAGTTGAGTGGACCCCTACCTTTGGGGTTGTGTATTGTGTGCAGTCACCCCCTCTCCCTCTCAGGGCTGGTGTGCTGTGCAAATGAGGTGACACAGATGGAAGTTCTTTGTACAGCATGACAAGATAAGCAAAGGGTTACCGGTGACCCTTTTAACCATGAGAGGTGGTATGGCTACTTCCTTGCCTTCTGTAGGGCAGTCTCTCTTGGGAGAAGACAGGAGAGAAAGCTACTCCTTGGCTGGAAACAGCCTTTGATTTGAGTACCTAAAACACAGCACAAGTTGGGCATCACACCCCTGTTCAAATCCCAGCTTTGCCAATTACTATCTGTGTACTCATGTGCAAGCCCCATTTCATTTGAAAACTGGAAATAATAATCACCCTTATGGGGTGATGGTGAGTATTAAAACAACTTTTGCTCTTGGTGTTGTCATTATTATTATTGTAGAACGTATGTCTAAGAGGATTGCAAATGTGGTGCAGTCCTCACAGTGTTCTTTTGTGTAAGTTGGATCACTTTATTTTTTTAAGTAAATTGCGGGTTGGTTATAAGATGCTCCGCAGGCTGCAGGAGGCTGCAGGAGGCGGCGGTTGCTGAGTTCTGTCTCAGGAGGACTCCATGCACCTGCGTTACCACAAGCCAGCAGAGGGCGCTCACCGCCTCCTTAGAGCCTGTGACCCCCCACTGCTTCTTTACTCCATGTCCATACTGTGGCATTTTCTAGGGTGGAGAGCATTCTCCAGAAGGTCCCCGTTTGGGAGTAAGGGGCTGACCAACTCGAGGAAACCTGAACTGAAAGGCCAGAGAGGGCAGTTCTGGTCTCTGTCCCCTTAAAGGTTTCCTTGGGGCAGGGTGCTCATGCAGGGCCAGAGGGCAGGGAAGGGTGTGGGGTGGGAGGTGGGGGAAGGCGGATATGTGTGTGTGCAAATTTTATGTGTACCCTGTCCCCACCCTTCACACCTCCCTGTTACCTTCCTGGACCCCATTGGGGGCACAGATAACAACTCATGCTGGGGGTTGGGGGGCTGTGCCTTCCTTGGGGCTTCCTCTGTCTCTGAGTTGAGCAGATTCTGGGACTTGTTCTCCAGAGACACTTGGGACCCACCTGCCCCTTGCTGGCTTCAGTCTCTCCCAGAGAGTTGGCTAGGGGTGCAGTCGGGGGGAGTCCTCTGTGTGCCCTTTAACTCAGGGACTTGCCCTTGACTTGGTCCAGTTACTTTTCCTCTGGCCCTCATAGAGGTGTTGGGGGCTGGGCTCACAGACCCATAAGCACCCCTCCCTCAGCTCTAAGGTACTAAGATACAGAGCCCCAATTTAGAGCAACAGCCTCATCCTGACCTCCTTTCTGCCATATCCTGCCCACCTCCCAGTCCAGAGCCCAAGCGAGGCCTTAACTTTGGAGGAGGGCCCTTGACCCTCCCTGGCCACGGCAGTGACCTCTTGTCAACCACTTCCCTTCCAGCTCACACCCACCCCCTTAGGCAAACAGGCCCAGGCACTGACACTGGGGCACAGGGGCCAGTGCACTGGGTTGCTGCCTTGGCCAGACTGCCCTGCCCGCCCAGGGCAGGAGGGAGGGCCTCTGGGCCACCTCCACCTCAGGCAGGGCCAATGGGTCCCTTGCTCCTCTTTTCCTCCCTGCAGGGTGCAGGTCGATACTGGGCTCAGGGTCCTCATAATGAAGCAATAGAGCTCTCAATGGCCCATCAGTGACTGACCAGGCCAGCCCGCTATTTGGTCACTGAGTGAGTGTGTGTGTGTGTGTATGTGTGTATGTGTCTGGCAGGCAGGCAGGGGTCTGGGCCCCTAGAGCCCCTTGTTCTGGAGGTTTGCTGTCTGAGATGGAGACCTGGGGCCCTTCCCATGGTAAGCCAGCCCCCTGTGGGCCACCCGTTTCTCAGAAGCTACGTGAGAAAGCAGCAGGTGCTTTTCAGTGAAAGGAATCCCTTCCCCGTCCTCCCAGGTCTTGACTGGTCCACTCGTCCGCTCATGCACGTGTCCACTCACTCGTCCCACATCTGTCCACTTGGCTACTCACTGTTGTCCGCTCACTCCCTCACCCAGCAAATGTTTGCACATCTCAGGCCCCACCTGTCCTGGGCCACCACCAGCAGGGGTGCTCTAAGTGGTCCAGGGCAAAGTCTCTGGGATCAGAGGGACAGGATGTGGATTCTGACTACTGTTTCCAGACTGTGTGACTCTGGACACATTTCTTAAATTTCTGAGCCTCCTCATGGGTGGGTGGGTACAAAGATTGCCTTCAAGGTTAATGTGTGTCAAGTACATTAACCAAGGTCACCCTACCTGCCCCCGGCTACCCCCGGGACAGTCAGGGGCTCATCCCTGCCTCTGGCCAGGCCCTGCTCCCTGGGCAGGTGGCCCCCACACCCACCCTGAAATGGAGGGTGGTAATCACCGGCCTTCCCACGCACCCTTTCCTTCTGCCTTCTTGCCCAAAGGGCAGTCTGGGGTTGCATAAGTTCAGCCAAGACACCTGGAAGATCTGGCTTGCGCCCTCCCCTGCCAAGTTCTCTGGGGCAGCTGAGGGGGTGGGGATAGGCGTAGAGTGTCTGACCTTTGAGGGGTCATTTCTCCTCCCATCTGAAGCCTCTTTGTGGCCAGGAACCAGTCAACCCCACCCCTGCTCTGGGGCTCCCTGGGGGGCAGAAGGTGCTTCAGGATTGCAGAAGGACCAGCTGAGTTGGAAGGGTCAGCTGGATGGGGGAGGGGAGGGGCAGGAGCATGGTTGGGGGAGGAGGGGTGTTCTGGGCTGAGGGATTTCCATGCAGTACACAGGACCTCAGCTGGGGAAATGTGCGTGGCTGCCGTCCTAACGTAAGAACGGATTCACCCAGAATGCAGATTCTCTCCTCATGGGTGAAAGTTATAGTGGTTGAAGAAACGCACGTGCGTTACTGAGCATGCACCTGGGACCTCGGCAGGGCTCTGTTGGCTGTGTGTGGCCTGGTGAGTCCCCTGGCCATTCAGCTCAGCCCAGCACCCCCACCTCTGCCTCCTGAGTGATGTGATAGAGAAGCTCTCCCCTTCCCTGGCCAGGCTGTTAGGGGCACCTTTGAGGGACATTTTCTTGCTGGGGAGAGTCTCCTGCATCCTGGGTGTGGGGCTGTGGTTAAGGAGACCAGCGCCCTCAGACCCTTCTTTCAGTCTGCTTTACTGAATGGACCTGCTTTGGGGGGATTACGGTGTTGGGGTGGGCTCAGCTGTGTGCCATATGCTAACAGGCGTACCCCCACGCTCCAACAGCAGCTGCCCATGGGGTTGTGGCCCTGGCCATGTGGTCATTATTTGCTTGGTTAGTCTGCTCAGTTTTAAGCTCTCAAAAGACGGGGACTTTTTTTTTTAACCTTTGGATCCTTGTTTGGAGCTTAGTAGTGTGACTGGCAGGGGCTGAGTAAAAGGAATGAATGAACGAATGAATGGACACTAGGCAGGCACATGGTCTAAACAGGGTACATGGACAGTGAAGACCGTTTCTGCTTGGGCATGCAGTAAGCCAGGTGGGCATCCCCAGGCAGGTGCTCCAGCGTCCTGTGCACTGCCTGCCCCCTGCCCTCCACCTGGACTGAGGCGGGAGGCTGGCAAGTTGGCATGTGTGCAGCCTCCTGGTGTGAGGTCAGGGATTCCCCATGTCCTCTTCCTTGGACCCAGCATCCACTCTCTGTTTGGGGGTTGGCATCCTCAGAAAGAGGGCACCTTAAAGGCAGGGGCCCATGACACCTGGCATTGAGCGGGTGCTGAATGCATGCCTGTCCATTGAGGTGTCCACTAGCTGGATGGGACAGGGGGCACTGTCCCCAAAGGAGCTGGCTGGGACAGTGCCCCTGACCTGGCCTGCCCACGAGGCTGATCTCAGGGCTGAAGCCCCGCCCCAATCTCATGACCCAGTTGAGAGGAAGGGTTTGAACCCTGGGAGCCCTGGCTGTGGGTAGTCAGTAGCTGAAAATATCCCTGAGGAGGCAGCCTCTTTAGCAGTGATTACCTTGCCGGGAGCAGGGTGACTGGGAGGCCACCTTGCTCACACCTGTGAGCCTGTGCTCAGAAGAGTCCGGGCCACAAGTTGAGGAGCCAGCACCTGCCCCCAACAGCGGCCCCCGTCCCTGGTGGCAGCACCCAGATGGGGCCCTCTGGACAGCAGGGTCAGGCGGCCACGATGCCAGAGTGTGAACTCGGCTGGGATCAAATTCCTGCTATGCCACGGACTGGCTGTGACCTTGGCATGCTACTGACTTGTCCTGAGTCTGTTTCCTCATCTGTAGAGCGGAGGTGCTTACCTGCAAGGGGACATTGCTCGGCCATAGCAGGAAACGGTACCGTGTCGACCACTGCTAGGCGCTGTGTTAGGGACCTCCTGGTCATTGCAGTTTTTGTCTGTCTTCCCACAGAGTGCAAGCTCCATGGGAGGAAATACTCGGTCTGTTTTGTTCACAATGGTAAACTCAGCACCCAGTGCCTGGCACATAGTAGGTCTCAATAAATGTCTGTTGAGCCCAACTGATGTGGCTCAGTGCACAAGGGGCTGCTGGTTCCGTTCCCGGTCAGGGCACATGCCCAGGTTGCAGGCTCGATCCCCAGCAGGGGGTGTGCAGGAAGCAACTGATAGATGTTTCTATCTCTTCCTCTCCCTTCCTCTCTCTCTCTACACACACACACACACACACACACACACACACACACACACCAAACCAACTTAAAAAACACATTTAAAAAATGTCTGTTGAGTGAACACATGCACACGTCATCATTCTTCGCACAGTGGGTGCCAGGTCCTGCCTTACCAAGTGCTATCAGTTAATAGCTGTGAGGTCAGGGCATCATTATCCCCACTTTGCAGATAAGGAAGTGAGGCCCTTGGCACAAGGAATGGCCACCCCGGAGCTGGGATCTCACCCTGGCAGCCCAGCCTCAGCGTCCTCACTCTGACCCTCCCTCCCCTAGGCTGTGTCCCTGCCTGGGCGCTTCTGGTCTGGGAGGCAGCCCGGGGCCTGGAACATTCTGCCCCCTCAGCCACCTGGCTCCTCCCACTCCCAGGACCTGGGCGGCTCCACCCCCACCCCCTTGTAGCCGTTTTCTCAGGCTCCTCGCCACCGCCCCAGCTCCCTTCCCTGAGAACCTCTGTCATAAAGAAGGCGAGGCCCTGATCCGGCCTGTCTTCTGCCCCTGGGCCTTCCTCACCCCAGGGAACCTGGGTTATAAATATGGAGGACACGCCTTGCGTGTGTATTAAGCAGCTTTCATCTGAGGAGCTCCTGGCTGTCGGGAGGCTAATTAGCTGCTCTCTGGGAAGAGTGAGTCAGAGCTGACGTCCCGGCCGGGCACTGGCTAACCAGACTCGGGGCTGGCTCTCCTGGGAAGAAGTGGGGAGGCCATCAGCTGGGGCCACCCAGTCCTCCACATGGCTCTTCCCAAGGGACCTCTTCCTAAGGGACCCTTCTCGGGCTACCAATGAAAGCCACCATTTGGGCAAGGCCTTGTGCTTTCTAGGGGCATGGTCAAGGCCTTGCGAAGCTCCTTCTGTCTACTGAGTGTGCCCACAAAGAACCGGGGCGCTGTGGAATGATAACAGCCACGGTCCTCATTACACAGCCGTGCTCCTTGCGGGCACGGGGCCAGCGCCTCCTCGCATGACCTCATGTAATTGATGGGAAGCCCTTAGCTCCCTGTCTTGCGTGGCATAAGCACTTGATAGGGGGTAGCTATTACTTTAATCTTCAGAACAACCCCATGAGGCCGGTACTACGTCGTCTGCGTTTCTCGGATGAGGAAGTTGAAGCTCAGAGCGGGTAAGCCACTTGCTGGAGATCACACAGGGAGCCAGGAGCAGAGCCACCACTGGAGCTGGATTGGCCTGACTCTAGAGTGGCACCTACGTGCTCAGGTGTTTTTGTCCTTCCTCCCCACAACAGGGAGGCCACCAACCCCAGGCCTTACTCTGTGCAGTGGTAGGGTCACCAGGCAGGGCGTGTTCTTCTCATCCATCTCTCCCAGGGGGCACGGGTGGGCTGGACTTAGTCCATAAAACCTTGGGGAATATCGAGTACGACGCCCCCCACCCATTTTTCAGGTGAGAAAACTGGGGGAGGAAGTGGCTGTGCCAGATGACGGGCCTTGTGGGAAGATGCTCCCTCCTCAAAGCACGGGAATGGGAGGCTGTAGAGAACCCAGGTGCGCACCCACCCGCTCCCCTGAGAAGGCCTCCTCATGAGAGAATACAGCAGCCCACATTTTTGTTATTTTTTTCTTCTTTTCCCCTCCACATTTTTCAAAACCTTGCCCAGCACCACTTCACATTTACAAAGGACCTACGTTAGTAACTGTTTTAGAAAAATGGAAGAAATCCGAAGAGGATTTCTGTTTTTACGAGGAAAGGTGAAAGCTAAGAATGGCGTTCAGCTTCTCTATTTTGCAGCCATTCTATGGAGACAGCGCAGCAGCGACAGTGGCGCCACCAAGCTCCCGTTCTGGGAACTACACGTAGCATCAAGATGGAGTCTGTGCATTCCTGCTTTTACTATACGTTGGGTGTCATTTCAGGTTTTATGTGTTATTTCGTATAATCTGGTAGGTTTGGGGATCTGTGAACACCCACATTCCTTCCATATAAATGGTCACTATTTTGCTTTGTGCCATTTGGGCTGGTGGAAGTTTTCATGGGAATGTTGTACTTTTGAGTAGCAAACCTGCACCTGGCTTTCCCCTGCCAGTCGGGTCTACTCCCCAAGGGCTGCCACATCTCGGGGTGCATGCAGCAGACTGGGAACTGAGGCTGGGGCAGGGATGGAGTAGTCCTCCTACCTGCCCTGCAAGGGCTTTGAAGCAGAGGGAAAGCGCAGGGCAGGCCTCATCCGATGGCGCGTCTCCCAAGTCACAGTAGCAACGCCAGTGCAGACACACAGGAGGCGCTTAAAAACGCTTGTTGGAGAAATGGCTGCACCCTGGCCCCGCAGCAGAGAGGAGATGAAACATTGAATGAACGCATGGGTAGATGATACACCATGTCTTCTCACCATTGCTCAGCAAACCTGAACCCATCCAATGTGATGCTCCTTCAGGCCTTGGGGAAGGGCCTAAGCAAATCTGGTTCGGACAGCCACAAGTTCATGGGCCACAGGCTGAGGTCCCCAAAGATGGGACACCATTTGTGGGCGCTGAAGGAGAGAGCTAAGCTCAGGATCCAGCTTCTCCCTTCCCTCCTCTGAATGTGGCCCCTTCTGCAGAGGCAGATCCATAGCCCTAGTTACTCTGACCTTTTGCTCTGCCATCCCCCCACCACTGTCTCTCTCCCCTTTTCTAATGGAATCTTATATTTATGCATAGGATTATTTGTTTAAATGAGTCTGTCTCTCCTGTTAGCTTAAGCCCCACACTTAGTGGGGTCGGGACTTGATCGTGGGCACCTCTTGTCCTCCGTGCCCACAGGGTAAGTGAATGTCAGAAGCCCCAGGACAGGAGGACAGACTGAGCCAGTGGTTCTGCAAATGTGGTCTCAGGACATTAGACCACCACCACCAGCAGCAGCACCTGGGAACTTGTTAGCAAAGTAGCTTCTCTGTCGTTAGGGGTGGGCAATCTGGGTTGGAACCAGCTCTCCAGGCATTCAGGCGCATGTGCTGAAGGTTGAGAACCACTGGAGGAGGCAGATCCCTGCTGTTCTACCAATATCCACCGTGGCAAAGGGCAGCTGGGACTGCCTGCCAGAGGAGCTGGGGAGGAGCACAGCCCCGTCTTCAAAGGCAGCAAAGGGCAGCCCAGTCTACCCAGGGGCCAGCTCCATGTGCGTGGACACTAGACCATCGTCCCTAACCCCACCTGGGGCCTATGAGTGCTATTCGGTGAGCTGGCCACTGGAGGGCAGTGTGACCACATCCATGAAGCCCCTGAAAAGGCTTCAGGAGGGAGCAGCTTTCACCGACCTACCCAGGAAGACCAACAGTTGGGGGGCCTCAGCCAGGAGCCAAGCAACAGAAAGGGATCTGGTCCCAGGCAGTAGCCTCAGTCTCTGCCCACTGGCCCCAGATGTTCATAGGGACTCAGCTGGCATGTACCCGTGGCCCCTATATCTCTGAGGGGGCCTCCCTGCCTGGCCCCTACAGAGCCTGGCCTGGTGCTGGGGTTTAGCCCCTGCCTTGGGCCTGGAAGGTTTGGAGGCCCAGGACTGCAGGACGTTCAGGGGAGGAGATACCGCCAGGCTGCCTGGGGCCGAGTGCCAGAGAGGGCAGCGGGACCTTGACTGCCTCCCCCAGAGGCAAAGGGCAACCTCCCTCGTGACCCCCACTGCAGTGCAAAACAAGCCATTCATCTGGGGGGGGGGAGGGGGAGGACCCGGCAGTGGCAGCTTAACCCTCTCCCGGCTGGCAGGGCAGGCCTAGGTTTGGAGGCTGAAACATAATGGGAATGGGGAGGAATTTCTAAGAAACTGCAAGAAAGCCTTGGACCCTGGCAACTTCCTCGCGGGTGTTTGGAAATCCCATTCCACTGGCCATCAGGAGCCCGAGCTTTTGCAAGGGAATTGGATTGGGTCCAGTCGCCTCCTTCCCTCTTGCCCCATATTCAAAGAGCGCGGAGCCAGAGGCAGTAAAAGTCGCTCCTCCTCCTCATCAGGTGTTTGTCAGGCCAGTGGAGCCCTTATCCAAGTGCAGTGTCTGGTTGCTCACGGCACGAAAGCACAACTCCTTCCCAGGTCATGCCTGCCTCCAGCCAGGGGTCAAGGCCTGGCAGCCTGGAGCGCCGTGTAAGCGGCTGACTCAACCGTCAGTCCATCCCACCCCGAGGACTATAAATTCCATTCTGAATGCTATTTGAGGAGCTGCAGGCCCTACAGGCCACATCATCCTGTTGTCTGATATCTGGCCTGGTTCACACATGGATAATGTCCCTCTGTCATTTGGGTTCTGTTCAGCTTCTAGAATATTCTTTCTTCTTGAGACTGTCCATCTTTCAAGGTCCAGCCTACGTGTCACCTCCCCCAGAAAGCCTTCCTCCCTTGGTTTCCAGGAGGATCTGCCTCTTTCCTCCCCGGCCCACCTATGTTACCATCAGCCTCGCTACTAGGGGACTCCTGTTTTCCCTGCTGCTTCGAGGGCCCCGGGGGATGGGCCTTCGGGTTGCCCCTGGCGCCTCACACCTGTGGCTCATTGAGAAAAGGGTAGTTGCAAGAGCATCTAGAAATTATTGAATGGGTTTGGCGTTGGAGGCCAAGTTCCCAAACGTTTTGAACCTCGGGCAAAGGAACAGGTAATGGTGTTTTCTTAAGCCCTGTAATGGAATCCCTTTGTGTTTAATTGCTTTAAGATATTCTCAGTGTAAATGTCAGGGTGCCATAGGAACACACACCATGGGTCCCAGCTTCACCAAGAGGACCAACCACGGAGTCTGGTGTTGGCTACTTCCTCTCTGTGGCCTTGAGTCGGAGCTGTGACAGGGGGCGGCAGTCAGCATGGCAGGCCCCCCACACCAGCCAAGGAGAGTCTAAACTGGGATTGAGGTCATGATTTTATGCTCAGATCTTGCAGGGAGTCAGAGTCAGAAAAGCAAGTGCTTTGAGAGTTTGGGAGAAGGCTTGGGCCACAGGAAGAATCCTCCTCCCCCACCCCCTCCTTAGAATAAGCCAAAAGTGCCCGGTGAAGGGCTCCAGAAAACCCCTTTCAAGCCTCACCCATAGATGATTTGCTGAAGGCTCATTAAGGGGAAAACAAAGAGGTGGTTTTGTTTATTTATTTAAGAGGAAAAATAAATGAGCTGTGACAAAACAATTTGAAACCAGGCCCCTCTGAGACCTGGGCTTTCACTTCCTCGATGGGAAGTAAAACAGAGAATCGAATCCCCCTCCAAATAAAAGTGAAGTTAATAATCAGACAGCTCGAGCCCTGGCCACATCCTGTGTCAGCTCCCTCCCTCCCTTGGCTCACTGTTTATAGCAGCCCAGCCCTCCTCCAGAGCCCCGAGTGCGCTTAACTCTTTCCTCCCCTCCAAGCGGCTCAGCGAAGCCCAACCCTGCGGTGAGGCCGGCGGGCTCCTCACAGCCCCGGGGCCTGCCCACGTGGGCCTGGCTGGCACAGGGCTGCCAGCCTGCCTCTCAGCCTCCGACCCATGCCATGCGTTTAGGAAACCCAGCTTCACCTTCTGCTTGTCCTGCACAAAACCCCAAGTGGGCACCGGGGGCGGGGGGTGCAGGGGGGAAGGGGCTACACCCAGGATGGCTTTCCCTCTGCACCCCTCCAGGAAAGCCCTGGGGGAACCCATTCCTGTTCCAGACTGGGGGCCTCTGCTCTGTGCACCTCCCCAGCCTGGACCTGCTGCATTTCCACGGAAAGAAGCACGCATTTGGGGGCCTTGTGGTCTGTGCTGAGAGCTGTATTCTATGCATGTCTCTGAGCCGCTGCCTAGGAAAACTTCAGTGCAGTTCTTTCTCCCAGGCCTGGGGGTCATTAGTAGCACATCCCCCATCGGGCTGAGGAGGAAGCCTTGCTAATACTTATTGAGGGCTTTCTCCCTGCCAGTCACTGTTGTAAGCAACAGCTCTGCCCTATATAGAGCCACTGTCCTTCCTCCTTGCGGTTCAGAGGAGGAAACTGAGGCACAGAGCGGGCGGTGCCTTGCCCATTGTTACAGGGCTGGTCAATAGCAGGGCTGGGACTTGAACCCAGGCACTGTGAGCCCCTGAACTCCCAGCCACTGGGCTACCTTCTGCTGATGTCCCCTCCTCCACAGCCTGTGGGTTTCTCACCTGAAGTCACAAACACCCTCTTCTGGCTGAAACTAGTCTCACAGGAAGCCACTGATCAGTTGCCTTGGGCAAGTGGCAAAGACTTAGGGGCGGGCTGTGTGGGTCACCTGCCGGTCCTGGGATTCTTCCTTTAAATTTGTTCTGGGGAAAGTGTCTGTGGCCAGGTCACCTTGCCTAGCCATTTGATGGGTCCCTGTGACTGGGGAGGGTGTGTGGTGCTGCCTCCTGCAGTCTGGAAGCCTTCAGGACGGCTTGCCCAAGGCTCAGGGGCAAGGCCCCAGTAGGTACCCTGTGAAGTGTGCCTCTGAGCCCGGGCCTGCTCTTGGTCTGTGTACCCCACACCTCCAGCTCCATCTTTGGGGGTGAGTTGATCTGCCGAAGGTCTGCTTTCTCGAAATGCCTTTCGCCATTCAAAGCCATGGCCCAGAGGGAGCTGTGCCCTATTTCTCATTTTCCAACTCATTCTTCACCCAGAGAGAGAGAGCAGCGTGGCTCTGTCCCCTGTGGCCTGCTCCTCCGAGCAGGAAAGGAGGAGGACAGCGGTGACTTCTCTGTGACACCTGAAGGGGCTGACATCCGGTGAGGCACCTGATCAAAGAGATCTCAGCGTATGTGGGCCTTGACTTTTGTTTAATTTACATGTTTAATTCAGACAGAGCGCCCAAGATGGGGCTGGCTCCACTGTGGTCCTTAGAGGCTAAAGGTCGACATTTGCCAAAAACCCTCAAAGCAGACCCGCTCTTTAAGTGTGTTGACCAGCATGAGGGCACTTTACCACATTGATCTTATTTACCATCACCCTAGAAAATTGGGTCCGGTGATTACCCCATTTTCCAGTTGAAGAAAGTGATTTTAGAAAGGTTGAGTAGTTTGCCCACTTTGCTGGGGGGCGGGGGAGACAGGACAGTTCATTCACTGTGAAACCAATGGAAACCAATTTCAAAAATCATTTTCAGTGAGATTAAAAGCAGTGCAAGGTGGACACCAGGCCCCTGGAATGTGTTTCCCAAGCTGAGAGGCCTGAGGGGCAGGCCCTCTTGGTCCTCAGCATGACCCTGGCGGCGGGGGTGTGTGTGGGGGTGTCTTCTTGCCTGTTGTCCAGCTCTCCCTGGCTCCTGGAAGATCACCCCACACAGCCTCACCTGCTGTCCGAGAGCGCATGTCCTCAGAAGGGAAATACCATGGCGCCAGAACCACTAAGCCCTGGCTGGCTGGGCCGCTGTCCTGTGCAGCAAAGGCTGTGGGTTGGACTCCCAGTCAGGATGGATCAAGGCGTGCACAGGAGGCAACCGGTCAGTGTTTCTCTCTCACATCAGTGCGCCTCCCTCTCTAAAAATGAGTGAGAATGTATCCTAGGGAAAATTAAAAAGCCAACAACAACAAAAAAAACCCGGTTAAGACAAGAATCTTTGAGTTAAAAAATTCTTACAGCTTTTATGAACTTAAAACATTTTAGTACAGAATAAAGGAGACAGAGTGGTATGGTGAAGCCCTATATACCCGTCACGGACATCACCACATGCTGCCCACGCTTGTCCTGGACCACCATCTGCTTCCCTGCCGCCCAGGTAATTGTGAAGTACATCCTTCGATCAGATCAGATCGTTATCAGCATGTCAGTACGTACCTTAAAAAAAAACACACACGAAACTTAACCACAGCATCCTTACTGCGCCTAACATTTAATAATGACCGCTAATATTAACCAAGATCCCGCTGGCGTTCACATTTCCGGAACATGTTAAACTCCACCCCTTTCTACTTCGGAGAGAAAAAGCCCGGCTCTGAAATGAGAATTTCTCAGCAGTGGGCCACGTCCCTACTACCATCTAGCTGCCACCGGGCAGGTGTGTGGATCTGGGCAGAAACCCCCGGTTACTGAGTCTCTGAGGCCAGTAAGGCCGTCATAGCCCAGGCCCATGATAGCTCCCGCCGGGTCAGAGCGGTGCACACAGCGGGCCGGGTCAGTGCACAGAGCTTCTGGCAGGATGAGCACACGCAAGGGTGGGGCAGCCCGCAGCCCGCTGAGCTCATGCGGGAGGGAGGGCTGCCCGCGGCCCCCTGCGTCCTCCCACCCACGCGGAGCCCGTCTGCAAGTGGCTGTCCCCGGCGTTCTGCGCGGCGCTCCACCCGCCAGCTGCCGGGGCCTCTGCTGGGACCTCTCCTCTCTCTTGATCGGGATACTTGACTGTGTTCCAGTGACTCCGTGGAACCCCACTTGGGGAGGGCCTCCAACCTTCTCCTTGGCTTTGCCAAGCCAGCGTTGAACATACAGCAACAGTTGACTAGGGCCACGATGGTAAGGGAGGAGGGGAGGTGGGCACATGCCCAGGCTTTGCTCATCTGCCCTTCCAGCAGCCCCAGGAGGCGGGTCTTCCTGTCACTGCCATTTCACAGCGAGGAAGAGGGAGACCGTATGGAGGCAGGTAAGTAGGTCCCTGGCTTGCCGAGCAAGGGGCGGTGCCAGGATTGGATGTGGCATTGGGTGCTCTCTGTTGTTGCAACATATCGGTTCCCAAATGTTGAGACTCACTCAGCGAACTGCTAGGCGACTTGGCTGAGGCCCAGCCACTTGAGCCTTTTTGAGGACAAATCTTGACAAGTTGGGATCTGCAGTCACCATGCACTTTTCCCTGCAATGTTCACGTCGTCCAGAACAGACATAATATGACTTATTATTATACACACCCTTATTAGGAGATTAGCTCAGTTGAATGGAATAAATTTTAGGTCATTCAGCCTCTAATTTCCTGGTCTTTTTTTTTTTTTCACGATTAAATAATAGCTTGAGTCATATAGTATATGGCCGAGACAAGTTGGAAGGTTAGGAGGGAAGGAAGAAACTGGGTTGGGTACCTGAGGCCACAACCTAGACAGTATCCCTTCTGCCTGTTTGGTCAGACAGTATCCCTTTGGCCTGTTTGATAGAAGGAGAATGTGACTTACAGAATCAGGGTCAAGTGACTTCAGAATTCTTAGAGGGAGAAAGGCTGGCACGGACACCCGTCTTCTTTGTCCCAGTGGAGCCGAGTTCAGCCCGAGTGGCGTCCCCTGGGCTGACCTTTGGAGGCGCAGTTTTAGGTGGCGAGGCTGGCTTGGACCCCTGCCCCAGGATGGAAGGCCTGAGCACACCACAACTGGACACTAACCCAGCTCACTTGCATTCTCACTGCCTGCGCTTCTCGATTTTGCCTTGGTTTGCTTCAGCTTCCTCCCAACTCCTGCTGCGCTGAAGAAACAGAAGAGTGGGCAGAGGTGGATCTGATAAGTCAGGGGCTTGGCCAAGCCCACGCGAACACAGGGAGGAGCGGCACCGGCCACCTCGGGAAGAAAGAGAGGCACCAGAGGCTGAAGGAGGCCAAGCAGACAAAGGGAAAGCAGCCAGGAGCTAGGCGCTCACCGGGGTGATGGACACGACGTGAACTTCATGAAACCGTTTGCCAATGATGGCAACGGGAAAGCCGCGGCACTGCCTGGAAAGTGATGTACACCATCTAAATGGTTTTCACAAGTGGCACCTGCCAGGACCGCTCCGGCTTGGCATAGAGTTGGGGATGCCCGTCTTCCAGGATGCCCTGCTGGCCCGGGATGGTGGGTGGGGTTAGCCCTGGTACCCGGAGAGGTGGCTGGAGCAGCCCCTCCCTGGAAGAGGCAGAGCTGGTCACAAGGCTCCGTCACACCTGTGGCTTCTCCTGCCCGCATGGGCTCTCCTGCTCAGGCTGTCCTGTGACGGGGGGAGAGGGGACGACGACCAAGATGGAAGCCACCAGGCTGGCGTGAACTGATAGGGTCTTGGCCTGTCCAGGAAGATGAGCCCTCCCTCTGCAAAATACCAACAGTTGGGGTAAGCGGGAGAATTGTAGGAAAACCAAGGGCAAGAAGGAAAGCTTGCTTTTCTAGGGCTGACCTTGCTGCCTGTTCAGAGGAGCCTGAAATCCACAAAGAGCAGTGGGACTCGGAACTAAGGAGTGTGGTTGGTCAAGGGTCAAAGCAGTTGTTGTGAAGTTCGTTGCTGCCTCTTCTCCTCTCCTGGGTCTCTCTTTCTTTTTCCTGGTGTTGTTTGCTTTCATGCACTTCTCTCTCTGCAGAATATTTATAACTGCCCTCTTCTTCTTTCTCATTCTCAATTCCCCTCCCCAGCCCACTCTGCCTTCTTGGCGTAACTTTTCCCTTCTTTCTGGCCTTCCTTGTTTTACATCTGGATTCCCGGGTGGTTTATTTGTCTGTTTCCTGAATCTCTTTCCTATTTCTTATACCCCCACGCCCCCGCCCCTTTCCTTCAGCTTCAACTCTTTCCCCTAAAGACTTCCTTGGGCCACACAGGCTTTTATTCTTGTTCATCTGTTGAAGCAGTGCTGGCAAGAAGGCGGCCACAGCCGGCAGGCGGGGCCGCGGTGGCAGCGCGGACCTGGGTGTCCTTGGAAGAGGAGCTTCCTTCTGGAGAGGGGCTCCCCCTGGGAGGGTGGATATGGCTGCCAGGCCGGCTCAGGGCTGGGGCAGATGGTGTTTCCTCCACGTTGTGTGGGCCTGGGCCCCGTGGCTCATGGACCGTGCCCTTCCCTGGGTGTCCAGGTGGGGGATTCACCAGGTTCCACTCAGAAAGGCTGGGGTTCAGGGGAGGTGCACACCCCCCTAGGCAGGTATTACTTGTAAAGCTCTGGCCTGGGCACGTGGGGTCAGCTTCTTGGGGGGAGAGGGGGAGTCTGGGTATCCTCCGGTCCTCGCTGTCTGGCTGAAGTTGGCCTGGGCATCTGGAGGGTCTGGTGGGGAGACAGAGGCAGTTTTCCAGCACCAGATCCTTCCTCCCAGCAGCGCCCACCCCCGGGCCAGTGGGCGGTTTCAGGCCCCAGAAAGAATGCGGGACGGTCGCTGATAACTGTGAGGTACCTTCGAGGTTCTTGGCCACGGAGGAGCACCACAAACCCCACCTGTGGGAGGTCCTGAGGGTCAGCCCTGCTACTGATGGAAGCAGGTGGCACTTCTCAATGGGCGTGGTGGCAGAGAAATCCTAGAAGTGGAGGCCGCACCCCTCCTTGTCTGGAGTGCTGGGGAGGGGGATGAGGAGTGTCCTGGCTCTGCTCCCCAGCTGTCTGAGGCAAATCGACTGGAGTCCATCTGGCTGTCGCCCCAGGCCCAGGCTTGCTTCCCTCCCCGGGGCGTCAATGCCATTGGGCGCTGGCTGAGTCCTTAGCAGGCTCAGCCGAGAGAGAGCGAGTGAGCAAGAGCGAGAGGGATGTCAGGCTCTGCCAGTTGCATCCTGGGACAGAGGGGCCCAAGAGCGCCAGGTGGGCGCCCAAGGGCTGGACTCTTTTCCTAGGCCCTGGATGCCTGCTGCCACAGGCTTCTCGGGAGTGCCACCATCAGGGGCGCCCTTGCTTCTCCACACCTTGCTCTTTGGCCTGGTCCCTCCCTCCTCCTCCTCATCTTCATTAATGCACAGTGTTCTCTGCCACTATCGAAATGTACTACTGATGACACAGACGCTTGAGAGAAATCTTTGCTTATATTAATATTGTTTACAATTTACTTATGTTTTCTAAGCCTTCAACCCTAAAGTCCAACTCTTAGAATCCAGTATTTTTGTAAACATTTGTTTCTTATTTTTTAAATATTTTTTTATTGATTTCAGAGATTCGGGTGGGGGAGGAGGAAGAAAAAGAGAGAGAGCAAGAGAGAAAGAGAGAGAGAGAGAGAGAGAGAGAGAGAGAGAGAGAGAGAGAGAAAGCATCAATGACGAGAGAATCATTGATTGGCTGCCTCCTGCATGCCCCACAATGGGGATGGAGCTCACAACCCAGGCATGTGCCCTTACAAGAAATCGAACCATGACTCCCTGATCCATAGATCAATGCTCAACCACTGAGCCCTTCCGGCCAGGCGAATCCAGTCTTTTTTAAAACTAGAACCACGGACTCAGGAGTCCCCAAGCCCCTACTCCTGGGTCTTGTGGGTTTGTTGTGTCTGGTTTCAGAACTACCCTACACAGGAAGACCAGTAAGGGAGCCGGTGATGCATTTTTTTCTAAGTTCTTTGAGGGAAGAAAGCTGGGAGTAAGTCCCGGCCCCTCTGATGCAGGAATTCAGGTGGAGGCCAGGATCCCAGGCTCCTTCGCCTCTTCCACCTGAAGCCAAAGCACAGGCCCCTTCCCCCTGCGGTCTCAGCAGCGCCTGGCTCCTGCCACCTCCCTCTGCCTTCCCTCTTCCCACGCACCACGCTGTATAAATATTTACACCCCCGGCTGGCAGGCCTCTCTCTCCAGCTGCTTCCCTGTCTCTGGGAGAGCTTGTTCTCTCCCTGAACAGCTGCAGCAGATCTGGTTGCCTTTGGTCAGACGAGGGCAGGCCCTGGTTTGGGGCCTGCAGGCCCCTGGGGTGGAGGGTGCAGTTGGCGGGAGAAACTCAGATCTAAAGAAGTCACAGGGCCGTGGCAAAGATCCATCCTCTCTCCCTCTTCCCCGGCTGCCTACGTGGCCACCCTCCAAGAGCCATCTGATCCCTGCTCTGGCTGGAGGGGCCTGGGGGGGTGGGTCCGGCGTCTCCGAGAACAGCTCCCCAGGGCGGGGTCTGCCCCGCTCTGGGCTGGAGGACCATTCCAAAGCAAGCTGGCTGGTGGTAGGACGGACAACACAGGAGCGTGGTTTACTCTGAGGAGTTTACAGTTTACAGGTACGTACTATACCCTTGTTTACACTGAAGCAGACTCCCCAGTTTAGAGCAAGAACCCCCTGGAGATTCTTCACACCCGCCTGGGCCTCTGCCAGCTCCTGCCCCAGGCATCTTGCCTCCCACCAGCCCCTGTGCAGTGTACCTGGGGGTGGGGAGGGCAGAGGACGGATGCTGCTTCCCCCACCTTCCCTGGTGATCCAGGAAGCGGAGTGGAACCAAACAGGCGTTTGTTAGGTTCCCAGGGGCTGGTCACGGTGGGAGGTACTTCCCCATATTCTCAGGTAATTAGTCAAGGCCTAAGCCCAGCCCAGTTCCGAGCTTCCTGGTGTGTCTCCTCTGCCTGCCCTCAGATGGCGGCCACAGAGCAGCAAGCCCCCAGACCAGAGTCCAGACTTTCTCTGGTCCTTTCAGGCTCAGCAAGCACCTCCACAGCCAGCCAGTGGACCCTGATCTCACCTGCCTGCAGTGGGGGCCGGTCACCTGCGGCCACCTTCCTTCCCGTGCCTCTGTTTTCCCCACATCTGTGGGAGGTAATTAATCTGTGCATTCCAAATTCAGCGCAAGAACTGGTTTTTAAAAAACAACATGGTGGGCTCTAGTCGGTTTGGCCCAGTGGATAGAGCGTCGTCAGCCTGTGGACTGAAGAGTCCCAGGTTCGATTCCAGTCAAGGGCACGTGCCCGGGTTTCGGGCTCAATCCCCAGGGGGGGTGGGGAGGGAGGCGTGCAAGAGGCAGCTGATCAATGATTCTCTCTCTTCATTGATGTTTCTATCTCTTTCCCTCTCCCTTCCTCTCTGAAATCAATAAAAAATATATTTAAAAAACAAAACAAAACACACAGGACATGGTGGTTTCATTTCACTCCGTTTTCTACATGTGGGGCAGGGGTGGGTGTGACAGAAGAGACTGGCACTCAGAAGAAGGTGTGTCCAGTGCTTTGGGGAGGCTGAGGAAAAGGAACACAGAGATAAGAAGGCCTGGATTTCATATTCAACATCCCCCACCTTCAAGCAGTGGAGCCACTGGGGTGGAGGTGTGGGATGGGGAGGGGGCTTTGGTGGGGGCCAGGGACAAAGGCTCCAGCCTCCCAGACCCACACTTGTATCAGAAAGAAAACAGATTCCATCGAAATCTCCATCTCTCTCCCTCTTCATGCTCAGACCTCTTGTGCGACGAGGAGGAGGAAATCTGTGCCCAAGGTGCCTGCGTGAGGCTGCAGAGACAGCCTGGCCCAGTGCTGGGTTTTCAGTGGCTAGAGAGCCGTGGGAAGGTGGGGCAGCGGAGGAGAGGGCTGGACGTGGCGAGGAGCAGGGAGCAAGGTGGGAAACCACAGCGCAAGCCATGCAGCTGCGAGATTTTCCCGTTGCTTGCCTCCCCACCCCCAAAAGGTAAAACCAAACCCAAATAAAAGCCTAACCTGGCAGATATTAATACCCCAGAGCCAGGGCTGGTGTGCAAGCCGCGCCCCTTTCTTCCCCCTTCTGTTTCTATAAGCGGCTGAAATAAATTTAGCGGAACCACCCCACCCCTCTGAGGACCTAAGGTTTCAGAGCAGTGGGACTCTTTTTTATTTTTTTTTATTGATTTTTCACAGAGAGGAAGGGAAAGGGATAGAAAGCCAGAAACATCAATGAGAGAGAGACATCGATCAGCAGCCTCCTGCACGCCCCCTTCTGAGGATGTGCCCACAACCAATGTACATACATGCCCTTGACTGGAATTGAACCTGGGACCTTTCAGTCCCCGGGCCGACGCTCTATCCATTGAGCCAAACCGGTTTCGGCAGCAGTGGGACTCTTTGCCCTGAAAGCCCCTGATGTTCAGAGCGGAGAGCTTTTTGTTTAAATTCCCTGTGGGAATGGAATGCTCTCCATCTAAAATAATTATTTTAACTGCATTCATTTATTCCTCATAGATAAACGTAAAAAAATGTATTGATCTTTTTTACAGATAGTCAGAAACATCGATGAGATCAGCTGCCTCCTGCATACTCCCTACCGGGGATGTGCCCAAAACCAAGGTACATGCCCTTGACTGGAATCTAACCTGGGACCCTTCAGTCCGCAGGCCGATGCTCTATCCACTGAGCCAAACCAGTTAGGGCATAGATAAATGTTTTGACCCAGGATGCCTTGCTAGAAAGTTGACCTATAGATGCTCTATCGCTTAAAATTGTCAACTTCGTGGGGTCGATGGCTAGTTGGATCCACTGGCATATTTATTGTGAGGTCATTTTTCGTGACATCAGTGCATGTTCGCCTACATTTCGCTGTTGTCTGTCGCACAGAATAGTGGTTATGGCTAAATTACCAAAGTAGAGAATTACTTATTGAGGTCCTACTGTGTGCTAGGCATTGTGCCAGGTACTGGGGGGTTGAGTTGAGAATGGAGAGAGCCTTGCTCTTGGAGCATACATCCTGGTGGGAAGGGAGATGTCAAAAAGTTAAATGATTACAAAAAACTTGACAACGAACACCATACTTAATAGTGAAAGACTGAATGCTTTCTCCTGAGACTGCTACCAAGGTGAGGGTGTTCACCGTGCCCATTCAACATCATATGGGAAATCCTAAATAGGGCAAGAAAAAGAAATATGTATACTATTGACAAAAAGAAATTAAACTATTCTTATTAGCAGATGATATGACTGTCCATGTTAAAAAACAAAGTGAACATGTAAAAACAAAACTTAAGGAATGTACCCAAAAACCTTCTTATAACTAAAGTGACTTTATTAGATTATAGGATACAAGGTCAATGTGCAAAAATCAACTGTATTTCAAAAGCTAATAATGAGAAGCTGGAAACTGAAAATTTAAAAAGTTACAATAGTTACTCCCTCCCCAAAAATATTAGGTATAAATCTAGCAAAACATATATAGTATTTGTATGCTAAAAACTATAAAATACCAATTAAAGAAATAAAAGAAGATCTAAATAAATAGACATACCATTTTTATGGAGTAAAAGACTCAACATTGTAAAGATGCCATTTCTTCCAGAATTGACCTATAGACTCAATGCAATTCTAATAAAAAGTCCTGTATGATTTTTTTTTTTTAGATATAGACAAGCTGGACCTACATTTATATAAAAAAGGCAATGGAACTAGAATAGCTAAGACAATTTTGAAAAGTAAGACGCAAACCAGAGGAATTACACCCCCTGATTTTAAGACTTACAATAAAGCTACAATAATCAAGACAGTGTGGTATTGGCAAAGGAATGGACACACAGCTCAGTGGAACAGAACAGAGAGACTCATTCCAGTATGGCCAACTGACTTTTAGATAGGTGCAAAAATAATTCAATGGAAAAATGATAGTCGTTTCAATAACGTGTTGGATTGGACATGCATAGGCAAAAAATAAAATAAAATAATAAATCAACCAAAATTTCACATTTTACATAAAAACTAACTTCCAATGGATCATAGATATTAGTGTAAAACATAAACTACAAAATTTTTAGAAGAAAACAGAAAATCTTAATGACATAGGTTAGGCAGAGAGTCCGTAGATGTGATGCCAAAAAGCATGATGCAGAAAAGATAAAACTGATAAATTAGCCTTTATCAAGATTAAAAACTGTTGCTCTGTGAACATACTTTGTTGAGAGAATAAAAGGATAAGATACAAACTGGAGAAAATATTTGCATATTGCATTCTGACAACATAACTGTATCCAGAATATATAAAGAACTCTTAAAACTCAACAGTAAGAAAACAACCAATCAATTAAAAAATGGCAAAAACACTTGAGCAGACATTTCACCAGAGGACATACAGTTGGCAAATGAGCTTATGAAACATGATCATCATCATTACCCATTAGAAAAATGCAAGTTAAAGCTTGAGATATCATAAAGTGAGAGAAGATACCACTATACACTTATTGGAATGACTAAAATAAAAAGTACAATAATAAGAGCAGGTAAGTATGTGGAGCAATGGGAAACTCTTAGATATTGCTGTTGGAGATGCAAAATGGTCTATCAATTCTCAAATATGATTTGGCAGTTCTCTATAAATTTCAATATACTTTTACCATATGACTCAGCAATCCCGCTCCTAGTTATTTACCCTAGAGAAACAAGAATTATCTTCCCACAAAAATCTGTACACAAATGTTTATTGCAGCTTTATTCTAAATGGCTCCAAACTGGAAATAATCCAGTCCTCCAACAGGTGAATGGGTAAAAAACTGGTGATATCCACATATAGTGAAATATTATTGTTCAATTACAAGGAATGTACTGTTAATACATGCAACAACACACATACATCTCAAAGGCATTATACAGACTACAGGATTCCATGTATTCCAAATCATACAGACTACATGATTCCATTTATCTGGCATTCTGGAGAAGAAAACATTATAGTATAGAAAACAGAGCAGTGGTTGACAAGAGTAGGGGATGATGGAACTGTTGTTTCTGGATCATGGTGGTGGTTTATGAATTAATTAACATTTTAAAACTCATAAAGCTATATACCAAGTAAAGGTCAAGTTTACTATATTTTAAGAAGTACAGTGTGTAGGAATGTATACTGACAAACTGAATGAAATAACTACTTTGAAGGAATTAAACATTCCATGTGGACATAAGAGAGAAGGCTGATAACCTTGCCTCGATGGAGGAAGAGGGACAGCAAGAATGGCACCGAGAATGGTTGAGGAAGTGATGCTTGAGCTAGGGTCTAAAAGGTGATTTAAAATTTATCTGGGACAAAGGAAGCTCCATTTAGTAGGAGAAATAGCATGTGTCGAGGCCCTGGGGCAGGAGGAAGGACTATTCATTTTCATCTGAAACTGAGAGCATAGGAGTGCCCTGCACCAAGGGGAGAGGCAGTGGTGGGAAGAGGAGGAGGCTAGAGCAGTAAAAGTACCAGATTTTGCTGGGCTAAAAGTTTGGTTTTTATTCTCAGAGGGATGGGGGAGCCTAAGGTTTTAGGCAATTGTAACACAACATCAGATCTAGGTTTTGAAAAAGACCACTTGCACTGCCATATGGAGAGAGGTTTGAGGGTGGGGATGAGGCCTGAGTATGCAGGAAACATGGAGTTGGAAAGAACCCCTAACATAGTTTCTCAATCTTGGTACTACTGACATTTTGAACCAGAAAAATCTTTTTTTGTATCGGGGGCTGCCTCAGGGCCTGCCTTATCCAGGGCTGGGGATGGGGCCAGAAAGTGATACAGATCAAGGTTGTCAGTTGACCACTTGATGACATCTATACTGAAGAATCCTTCTGCAAAATGCGTATCCCAACCCAAATTTTTTGTGATGTAATGAGGCCCGAAGAATGGTTTAGTTACAGACAGTGGCTAGGCATATTACAGATCTCAGCCAGGCACGGAACTAGGCACTTTCCTGGCCAATTTCAGGCCTATTTATTATCCCTACTTTAGAGATGAGGACACTGAGGCTTTGGTCAGTGTCTTGAAAAGTCACAAGGACATTATCTGGCTCCAGAATGGCCCAACCTTAGAAACCCTGGACCACAGATTCTCAGACCTTAGTGTTTGAGTCACTAGCAGAAAAGTTTACTAAAATGCCGATTCCTGGTCCCACCCCAAAGCGTCTGATTCACTGGGCCTGGGTCCAAGCTGAGGGATCTGCATTCCCCAAGCGCGAGTTAAATCTAAACCAGGCACCTCTCTGACAGCACTTGGCCCTCCTCCTCCTACTCCAACCCAGGGACTCTGCGGCTGTCCCAGGGTCTCGGGTAGCAGAGGCGGGAAAGCTGGAGAACCAAATCCGAAGAATTTGGGGGGACTTTGCAAGTGACCTGGAGCCGGGGAAGAGCTGTACCAGCGCGGGGCTCTCGGAAGACAGGTCCTGCGCTGCCACGAGGGCCAGGAAGAGGTTCTGGGGAGGGAGTGGCCTTGAGGCGCTGGGCGAAAAGGCCTGGGGGCCAGCGGTCCGGGGCCAGCGGCCCAGTGCCCCCCACTCTCACCTGCCTCGAGGTGCGCCCGGGGTCCAGACTGGTCACTGAACAGGTCCGTCACGTTTCCCTAATTCCGAAGACTTGCACTTTCCCCCCTGGACCGAACCCAGGACCCCTCAAGCCAAAGGTACCTGGCTGGGCCCTCCCCTCGCGGAGGCCGGCTGGCAGCGGGCGGGGCGGACCCGGAAGTCGGGCCGGGGCCGGAGGACCGGGGCGGCGCCTCCCGGTCGGAAGCGGCGGTGCAGGTGAGGGGCGGCCTCTGCGCGCGGCGCGGGGAGGGGACCGCGGGGCGCCCCGCCGAGCGAGAGGCGGGGAGGGCCGCGCGCGCCTGCCGTCGCGCTTCCTGCCGGGCCGTGGCCCCCTGCCCGCCCCGACACCACCGGGCGCCTGCGGGGCACCTCTCCGCGGGCACTCAGGTGCCCCCACCCGCTCCCCAGGCCGTGCCAGGAGCTGCTCCCCGGCCCGCCGCGGCGCGGATGGCCGGGTCAGCGAAGGGTTAAGGCGGCCTGCTCCCTCCCCTCGGCTCCCTCACCCTTGGAAAGTCCCCGAAATGACGTTTCAACCCGACAATTAAAAAAAAAAAGGGTTTAATTATAGAGGCAGGCTCTGGGAGCTGGAACAAACCCGGTCGCTCGGCCGGGCCGGTAAACAACTCCAGGGCCAGCGGGCCGGGCTGGCCGCCGCCCCGCCCCGCCGCGCGCGCGCCCCCTCCGGCGGCGGGGGAGGGGGGCGCCCTCCGGGAGTTGGAGCCGCGGAGGAAATTCGAGGAATCGCGTTCTGTGTGGGAGAGAAAAAAGTTTCAACGAGCCGGGGGCGCCCGGCCGGGCAGTGGTGCTCGGGCCGGCCCCGCAGCCGCGGGCGAGAGCGCCCCCCGGAGAGGGCAGCGGCGGGTGCGGCCGGGCCCCGGGCGGGAACCGCCGCCCCGCGCGTCCCGCTCACCCCCCCACCCCCGCTTCGGCCGGCACCCTCACCCCTCGGCTCTCCACCGCACCCTCCACCCCCCCCCCCAGCCCAGCTTCGAGAGCCCGCCAGACCTAGGCCCAGGGGCCCCTCTGGGGGGAGGGGCGGGGGCCTAAAACACCGAAATAGCTTCACATCGGGACGCAGACTAACCTTGTGGTTTTTAACGCGCACCCTACTCTGTCCTGCAATCTGGAACTCATTACCTCATCTCCAAGAAACTGCACGAACCCGCCCCCCGCCCCCTTCTAGGAGCCGGGGAAGGGAGCGAGTAAAGATCCCCGCCTTTAAGCAAGAAACTTGGACATTGGGCTGGTTTACAATGAAGGTGCATGGGAGTTACTTCCCTTCCTGGCGTCCGCCAGATTTCAGGAAAAGCTGCAAAGTGGGAGCAAAGGGAAGGGGAGCAACAGGCGGCTGGACAGGAGAGGGGGGAAAAGCAAGGGCAGCAGGCGGGTTAAAAATGGGGGCCATCCATGTAAGTCAAAGAAGACCAGTAAAAGCAGCCTGGGTTGCGGCGGGGTGGGGTGGGGTGGGGTGGGGGCGGGGGGCGCGGAGATCACGTAGGTTCCTGGTTGCAGCACAAGTTGGTGTGTTTCGCAAAGATGAGCAGCAACCAGTTCCTAAAACAGTTGTGATTGGAAAGGTTTTCCGGGTTTGCCAAAGGTTGACGAATAAATGAGAAATGCAGTAAAACGTGTGAGAGTGTGTGTGTGTGTGTGTGTGTGTGTGTGTGTGTGTGTGGTGGTGGTGGCGGCGGCGAGAGCGATTCCAGCGCTCCGCTCCGCCCGCCCCGTCCTTTCCAAAGAAACGTGCTCCTAATGGGGTGACCTAATTACATCGCAATGGAACCCGCTCTCAGCCACTCAGCACGCGGGGTTTCGTAACACACCCGGCGGCCTCGAGTGCTGGGAAGAAACGTGCGAGGGCTGCGGCGGCGGCCGGCACGCGGGGGACTAGGAACAACGCAGCCCCGCGCTTTCCGCCCGGGTCCGCACTCCACGCGCGCGCGCCAAGGCGTGGGGGCGGGGGCGGGGCGCGTTAACCACTTTTTATTTGGGTGAGCGGAGGGGCATGCGAACCTAGCAGTAAATAAATACAATCTTGCAGTTTTCAGAGGAGTAGCAATCTGTGGGGGGCGGGGGGCGGCTTTGGGTTCGGAAGACCCCACGCCCCCTCCCCCCATCCCGCCCAAACAGCGCAGCGTGACAAGCCATATGTTCCGTTCCCGAGGGGGCGGGCGAGGAACAACAATAGGTTAAGTGTCGCCTCCCCCATCTCTTTACTTTCATTCTTGCCAAAGTAACTTTTTTTTTTTTCATTGTTCGGGCGTCTAGGCGTGAGTGAGTGTGTGTGTGTGTGTGTGTGTGCGTGTGTGTGTGTGTGTGTGTGTGTGTGTGTGGTTTCGGCGCGGCTCACAGTTCAGAGAGCGCCTGGAAAGTTGTATGTTGCTGGGTGGGTTTTTTTGGGGGGAAGGTTTTCTTTTCTTTTTTTTTTCTTTTACAAAAAAGTTTAAAGATCGGATACGTGAAATAAATACAACTCCCAGTCCTCCTAAAATAAACACCCCCCCCGCCCGCCCGCCCCCCCAGGCCTACAATCAGAGGGTGCTGGCTGCACGGCGAGCGCGAGTGGAGCCGGGTGCGGCGCGCCACCGCGTGCCGCGCTCACCCCCGCCGGGCCGGGTCCTCCTGCGGGGACAGTGTCTCCCACCACCACCACCCCCCACTTGAAAAAAAAGCAAAAAAAAAAAAAAAAAGTAAAAACCCGGAGCTGAAGGCTGTGTGCGTCCCAAATTCCCAATCTCCGCCCCGGCCAGGTTGGCGGAGGGGAGCCGAGTGCGGAAGACGGCTCGGGCGGAGAGCGAGCTGTGCGGGGCGCGGGAGAAGTTGGAGGAAAAGACCAGCTCAAGATGGAAACCGCAGCGGTGCTCGGGACGGGCTTCTGCTCCCGCTTGCAAAAAAAAGAGAAAGTCGAGCCCGCCTTCCTGCCCGAGAAAACAACAACACGACAAGAACCCCGAAGAGGGTGGAATGAGTGATGTCACAGAACACAAGCTCTCAGGCTGACAAAGGAGGGGCGCGCGGCCGGAGAGCGGGGCGCGGGGGAGCGGAGCGAGCGGACTGCAAACTTTTCCTCTTTAAGAAAAAAAAAAAAAAAGTTGCGCGCTGCTCAGCGTGGTTCACCCCTCCCGCCCCCCCTCCTCGCCTTCTTTCCTCGTCTCCCTTCCCCCTTCTTCCTTTTGAAAGTTTTTTTTTTTTTCCTCCCCGAGTTTGACCGCATGGCTGATTCAACCTAAGTGTCAATCAACTTTTTTTTTCCTCCTCTTCCTCATTTAAATACGTTTAAACTCCTCCTCTCCGGAGCTACTATAAATCGGGCTTCGCGCGCCGCAGCCGGAGAGTCAGAAAGGCGAGGGGCCCCGGGAGCAGGCGTGTGGGACTCCAGACCGGAGAGCCGGAGGCTGCGCCTTCCCCGCACCGGGACCTTCACGACACACCCCAGCGCCGTCCCTGCCCCGTGCGAGCGCCCACGATGACCACCACCCTCGTGTCCACCACCATCTTCGACTTGAGCGAAGTTTTATGCAAGGTAAAGCGGGGCGGAGTGTTTGCTTTCCCCCAAGATACGTTCCCTTTTGCCCTGAAAAGAGAAGTCCCCCCAAAGTTTTATGTCCCGGAGAGGGGGGGGGGGGGGGGGGGGGGGAGGCGAGAAGGTTTTTCTTTTCTACGCCCATCCCTCCTCTCCTCCCCAGTTTGAAGGAATTTGGCCCTCTCCTCCCCACCCCTGGAGGTCCAGCCGTTTCTGGCGGGGATTGCATGGGAATGGAGTACAGAGACCAGAGTTTTGAGGTCGGGGGGTGAGGGGGCTCCGTTTGCCTGGCTGGGCTCCCCGAGGGACGCGGGGGCAACTTTCCGGCGGTCACGTGCCGCTGGAGCCCGGTCTCACTGGTCCGCTCGCTTCCCCGGTGTGCGCTCTGGGCGCCGCCGCCGCCGCCGCCCCCGGCGGGGGTCCCGTCTCTCCGGCCGCCTCGCCGGCCGGCGGGGCGGGCAGGGGGCTCCCTCGGGGGAAGTGAGTCTCCGGACTTGGTGCCGGGAGGGTGGTTTGGAAGGGGCGGGTAATCTCCGAGAAAAAGGCCAGGAGTTGTCATTCAGAAGATGTTGGCAGCGTTGCTGCGGGGCTTCCGTTTGCCCCAGCTCGGCCCGTCTTCCTCGCAGGAGAGACGGTCGTGCTGCAAACTTTGGGGTGGAAGTGGGGCCGGGGTAGACTCTCCACTTGCTGGTTTTTCTCCGCGGGACCGCGGCGCGTAGAAATGGAGCGTTGGGGGGCACGGTAACAGAAAGGCTGGTCTGAATTCCAGGGTCTTGGGGAGGAAGGATTTAATGGGGGCGTCCTTCGGCCGCCTAGCTTGCCAGCGGGTGTGAGAGCGAGCAAGTTTTGTGGAAGCCCAGAAGGTCCCAGGAGGGCGGGCTAAGTGTACATGGCAAAGAAAGCCTGTGGACTCCCCAGGCTTATTCCTAAAGAAATAGGGAAGCTGCCAGGCTGCTTTTAATTGCTGAAGTGTTTTTGCCTTCTTTTAAACACGTCGGGTCATGTTGCTCTCTTTCTCCAGCTCGCCTCTCCAGTCGGCACAGCTAGCTGCCAGGGCCCCGGGGCTGCAGGGTTGGGGTGCAGGGACGCCGAGGAGCTGAAGAAAAACATCAAAAAGTTGGAATTTCAGCTTCCTTCCCTGCGCTTTCCCAAACTCCCGTTGCCCCGGCTGCCTGAGTTCTCCCGCTCTTCTTCCTTCTCTTCCCAGCTCTCTCCATCTTTGATCTATTTCTCTTTTTCTCTCCCCTCCCCTCCCCCCCCCCGGACTTTTTAAATGAACCTCATTGTTGGGAACCGGCTCTCAACTTGGTTCCTGTAATCCGCTCTCCATGGGGTGGTTGCTGTTACAGATTCCCGATCCCCAGCAGCTGATCCTAAGGGACCAACTTTAGAATTTGCACAATGACACCCACATAGGCTGGGAGCCAACTCCCAGGTCATTCCCCACCCCCACCCCCAGCACCCTTTCCAAATCTTGGGTACAGTTTGGGCAGGTGAAACCCACTGGAACAGAAACCTGCCTGTGGTGGCTCTGCCCCCCCTCCCCCCTCAAAGTCCATTATTGACTGGCAGGCGTGTGGGGGGATTGGGTGCTTTCTTTTTCCTTCCCACCTGCAGCTTGGCGTTAAAGATTAAACACTGGCGCTCTTATTCCAGCTTGCTCTTGGAGCCAGAAGACTAATTGCAAAGGCATCTTCCCAGGGGAGCCAGGTTGGGTGGGCAGAGATGTTGGAGAGAGCACTGTGGAAGGCACAGGGGCAGTGAGTTTTGTTTTCAGGAATCACATCCCTCTTCCCCCTCTAACCCCAGAACAGGGGACAGGGGATTCCCCCCTCACCTCCAGCAAGATAAAAGCTAAGGCAGTCTGGAAACGTGTCGCTAAAGGAAGGGAACACTTCTGAAGGAGGAAGTGAAAGAGTCTCAGGCCAAGTTCAGTGGTGGTTGACTAAGCAGGGATTGATTAAAAGGGGGTGGGGCTCCTAGCCTTCTAAGGTTTACCTGTTTTTGTTAGAGAGGTCTGAGTGGTGTGGGGTCTTTTGAACTGAGGAATCTATTTGGGAGGTAAAGACGTTGAGTTTTATGGATACAAGTGGTAGCTTTGGGATAGGGGGGTAATGGGGGTCCATTTCTGGGGTCTGCTTGGGATAGGGTGCATGCGTAAAACAACTTCTCACATAGGCCAGGATTTTTTTTTTAATTTTTAATTGTTTTATGCATGGGGCCAAAGTAAACCCAGGTGGCTGGTCTGTGGGAGAAGGGGGAGGGGCCTGCCAGGGCCCGAGTGGGGATAATTTCTTAGAGCTGGGCATTTCTGCTTGTGGAGGGGCTGCCATTAGCAGGTACCTTCTGTGGGCCTGGTGGGTGGCCTTGGTCACTAACCATCCTCCCTCTTCTCTCTCTTTCCTCCAGAGTAACAAGATGCTCAACTACAGTGCTCCCAGTGCAGGGGGCTGCCTGCTGGACAGGAAGGCGGTGGGCACCCCGACTGGTGGGGGCTTCTCCCGGAGGCACTCGGTCACCCTGCCCAGCTCCAAGTTCCACCAGAACCAGCTTCTCAGCAGCCTCAAGGGCGAGCCAGCCCCAGCCCTGAGCTCTCGGGATAGCCGCTTCCGAGACCGCTCTTTCTCGGAAGGGGGTGAGCGGCTGCTGCCCACCCAGAAGCAACCGGGTGGCGGCCAGGTCAACTCCAGCCGCTACAAGACGGAGCTGTGCCGCCCCTTCGAGGAGAACGGTGCCTGTAAGTACGGGGACAAGTGCCAGTTCGCACACGGCATCCATGAGCTCCGAAGCCTCACCCGCCACCCCAAGTACAAGACGGAGCTGTGCCGCACCTTCCACACCATCGGCTTCTGCCCTTACGGGCCCCGCTGCCACTTCATCCACAATGCCGAGGAGCGCCGCGCCCTGGCCGGGGCCCGGGACCTCTCCGCCGCCGACCGTCCCCGGCTCCAGCATAGCTTTAGCTTTGCTGGGTTTCCCAGTGCCGCTGCCACCGCCGCTGCCACGGGGCTGCTGGACAGCCCCACGTCCATCACCCCACCCCCCATCCTGAGCGCCGATGACCTCCTGGCCTCACCCACCCTGCCTGACGGCACCAATAACCCCTTTGCCTTCTCCAGCCAGGAGCTGGCGAGCCTCTTTGCCCCTAGCATGGGGCTGCCTGGGGGTGGCTCCCCGACCAACTTTTTTTTCCGGCCCATGTCCGAGTCCCCCCACATGTTTGACTCTCCCCCCAGCCCTCAGGATTCTCTCTCGGACCAGGAGGGCTACCTGAGCAGCTCCAGCAGCAGCCACAGTGGCTCAGACTCCCCCACTTTGGACAACTCAAGACGCCTGCCCATTTTCAGCAGACTTTCCATCTCAGATGACTAAGCCAGGGTAGGGAGGGTCCCCCTACCCACTCCACGCCATCCCTACATCCCCTACCCCCCTCTCCCCAGTCCTACCCTACAAACCCTTACATTAACAAGGTTAAGCTCAAACCCTTTCCCCTAGAACCTTGGAATGCTCCCCCCCTCCTCCCTTTTAACCCTTCCCCCCCTAACATAAGGACAAGTCAGTTTGTCAGTAGCTTCCTCTGGCTTGAAACCCCCTCCCCTTGATTTTATAGCCCACTTACCATGCATAACAGACAAAGTCCCATATTTGTCAGTAAGATGCCTTCCCCCCGCCTCCCCCAGCCCCCAGCTTAAGCCTTAAGTGCCAAATCACAAAAGAAAAAGCAGTAACAGTTTACAGAAGCAACTTAGTGCCTTGTAATCTAACTTTGTCACTGTGACTACATTACCTCTTCAGCGCCAGAGGGCACCCGTGGGCCTCCCAGAGCCTCTGCCCATGGGGAGGGGGGAGGGGAGGGAGGGGACCCAGATCAGCAGCTCCCTCCACTGGCGATACAACTGCACCTTCCCTTATTTCAGTCTCCCACACACTTCCTCCTCCCTTCCCCAGTAACCCCCCCTTCCCCCACCCCCTTGGGAGAGTTGTTGCCAGACTTGGGTTTTTGGGGAAACCTATCTTGACATTCAAAACCTTTTTCTTCCCGACCCGAACCTCTGTTGACTAATCTTGCCCGGGTTCGCATAGGTCTACAGGAAGGAAGACTGAAAAAGTGGATGAAGATTGTGACATAAGTGGGACTTTGTGATTTAATTTTTTTCTTTCTTTCTTTTTTTTTTTTAAGTGGGGAGGAAGGGGAAGCTAGATGGACTATGAGAGACTTGATTTTGGTGCTAAAGTTCCCCAGTTCATATGTGACATCTTAAAAAAAAAATGACGAAAAAGTGAGAGAAAAGCTAAAAAAACATGTAAGGGGTGAGAGTTAATGGTATTCATTCCACGTACAATATCTGTGTAAAACGATTTCCCGTAGACGTAGCTTTAATGGTTTTTGCTCTAGAATACCGTAGGTCTATCCTTAGAGCACTCACGCCATGCTTTTTTCCCTGGGTTTTAAACTTCATATAACTTTCAGAAATTGGAGAGCAAAATTTTTGCTTGTCACTGCACATCAATATAAAAAAGCTTATTTAACTTATCAAAACGTATTTATTGCCAAACTATGCTTTTTTTTGTTAATTTTGTTCATATTTATCGGGATGACAAATCCATAGAATATATTCTTTTATGTTAAATTATGATCTTCATATTAATCTTAAAATTTTGTGACGTGTCTTTTTCCCTTTTTTCCACAGTTTTAATATATTATTCTTCAACGACATTTTTTTGTAACTTTACACTTTTTTTGGTTATTTTATTTTAAAAAAATGAAAAATTAATTTAAAAAAATGCAAAAAACTGTTGGATTATTTATTTTAGAAATTTCCCCCCTTTGTGTTGGACTGCAAATTGAGTTTCTTTCTCTTTAGGCCTTTCACAACTAGGACTGAGAATGTATGTAGAAGTTCTGTGACAGTACAGAAGGAAAACAACTTTTTATGTATCTCTTCTAAAAGGGGAAAAAAAAAAAAAGAGAAACCCTTTGACTTCCACGTGCCCATCTCAAGACATTCCGATGACAGATTTGAGGTTCTGGATTCCAGGTTTAGAGTTTTCCAATGTCAATGCAAACAGAACTGGCACACACACACATTAAGATGAATGTAATTATTATTCCTCTTGCTGGTCACTACCGTCGCTTTCTTTTTCTCTTTGTGTGAATTTATTTAAAAGGAAACTTTTTGTAACGACTATTTGCAGTTTAAAAATCAATAAACCCCATTTTTTTTTTCAAGAAACTGATGGTAAAGATGGTTTCACTTGGCTTGCGGTTTTCCTCTGTGGGTTTGTCTCCGGTATAGGTGGCAGGTAAACCAGTGGCCAGCTCCCTGGGTTGATGTTGGAAGTGTGCTGAGCGTAGAGATGGGGTGGAGAGTTATTGCAGGGCAGCCTGTACTTCTAAGCGATCTGCCTGGTATGTGGGTTGTTGGCCAAAGTCCAGCCTTGCCCACCGGTGGACAGGGGCTCCCAGTCTTCTCTGCCCAGCCTGTGTGTGGTGTTTGCACTGCCAGGTACACCAGCAAGCCTGGATTGGAGAGTCATGTGTGTGATTCCAGGCTCATTCCCCAACCCCCCGGGGGAGTTGACTCTCCTCAAACTACCTGGAGTAAGATGAACTCCCCCCTTCAGCAATGTGGGCTTGGAGAGGAGCGTCCAGCGTGGGGAGAGGCTCATTCATGGCACGGGGACCTCGAGGTTTCACCGGGATCTGATACGCTTCTGTATTGGGAGGGCTGTGCAGGGGAAATGGATATGAAATGGCCAGCATAATGGCAAGTCCTCCTTAGGTCTTTGTAACACCTTAATAGGTCATCTTGGGAAGGTGAGGTCTTGGTTAGAAAGAACCCAGCAGAGGCCAGATGCCCACTGAAGGGATGTTTTGCTTGCCAGAGAGGTTGGATCTTTCTGAAAACCCCAAGTCTGGTTCTTAGGAGGATTTTTTTTGGGGGGGGAGGCAAAGATAAATACTGTTATTTGAGGCTCATCTGCCTTTGGTTCTTTGCACTCAGTAAGCTTTGGGGGGCTAAGCTGAATTTCCACCTGGACTCCACCTGGGCAAAGGCAGCTAGGTCTGCAGAAGACATTGGCTGGTTCAGGGCTGTCCTTATGCACCCTGTCAAATCTTCCTTTCCAGGCCAGTAGGTACCTGCTGGGGTGCAGGGGTATGAGGTACAATAGGGGCAAAATCGGGTAGTGAAGGGAAGGGGAAAAGCATGCCTTCTGGGACTGGAGTGAACCTAGGCCTCTGTCCCTTAAGGAGGGACTGACTGTGTGTGTGTGTGTGTGTGTGTGTATTGGTGGTGGTGATGGTGTCATGGCATGTGATCTTCCTCTGACTAAAAGCAATCACTCACCTTGAGCTCATTCCCTGCAGGCATAGATGGCAAGTTAGAGACATAATTTTCCGGCTCCTGGTGGGGTTCAGAGGGGACTAAACATATCCACTGCCTGCCCAGAATGTTCTCCATTGAGTCTGTCCTCGAGTGATAACCAAGGAAACCCTGGAGCGGGCGGTGGTCTGTGAAGACAAGGAGGTCTCCCAATGGCCCCAGGAAGCTCTCTGTCCCAAGTGAGCTTGGTTACCCAAGAGCCTGATCTGTCTACCATCTAGTTCCTAAATGTAGAGGAGATAGGTCAAAGCTACTTGGGAAAGGAAACGGCAGAATTCTTTCGGGCCCATTCTTTTTCCAGGGTTGTAAGAGATGAAAGCCTCAGCAGCTGGCAGGCTCTGGGCTGGCAGGGATTCCAGGGAGGTCTGAGCCCAGCTGGCAGGGGCCTCCTATCGCTGAGATCATCTACAGTCTGGGGGGCATCGGAGCCATGCAGAGAGAGCTGGAGGCAAGGTCTCCACAAAGGGAAGTGGGGCAGGAAAGGCCAGGCCAGCCTTTGTCAGCCAACTTCCTGGGCCATGAGGCCTACTTCCCCATCTCCTTCCCTAGAACTTGGGGCAACTCTGGTTTGGGGGCCTGCACCAGGTCTGCCCTGGCTGGGCAGGGCCTCTGTGGCTGTTGGTCCTGCAGTCCCGGCCCAGCCCTTGGCTAAAAAGGTCTTCCCTTGGAACAGCTCAAATAAATGAGATCTGCTTTGGCCACTGAGCCATGACTTACCTTTTTAGGCCTGGAAGCCTCATCTTCAAGAGGGAGGCTGGGAACCTGCTGTTCCTCGGTGGCCCTCTGAAAAGAGGGCCTTTGAGCAAAGGTGGGGGCAGACACAAGCTGGGCTTTGCAGCCAGTTGGCTCACAAAGCGCTGGTTACCAAAGAGTCGGACAGGGTCAGGGCAGGAGGAAGTTTCCATGGCATGGAAGGAGGGTGTTGAAATCCTTCAACCTGGGTTCAAATCCAGGCCCCCTTCTATCAGTTTGTGCCTTGGGCAAATGACTCAACCTTGGATTTTCCATCTGATCTCCCCGGGGAGAGTGGGGGCCGGGGGGGATTGTGAGGATCCAGTGAACCGTTAGCCATGACCATTCTTCTTAAGTGCCAGATAGTCTGGCATGTGTGTTCATTTGTAAAGTGCTCAGTGACCCCCTGGAGGAAGTTCTGTACCATCCCCATGGTATAGATGGAGAAATCGGGGTGCAGGGTGCACGAATTAGTCGTACCGTTAGAAGTGTCAGGATCTGAATCCAGGCGCCTAGCTCCATGGTTGCATCTTACCATCATGTCACAGGCTGGCACACTGACTACACTTGGCACAGTCCCTCGCACAGAGTAACTGCACATCGACCCATGTTAGTTCCTGTCTCCCTTGGCCTTTTGAGGAGATTTTGCAGGGGCATGAGAGCAGCCAGTTGGATTAGATGACTCCGCACTCAGCCTT
>JAAGEH010000076.1:17162978-17196854 GCA_011751065.1 Lasiurus cinereus
CCCCCCCCCCCCCCCCCCCCCCCCCCCCCCCCGCCCAGCTCCACTGAGTGTCATGATCTCATGTCCCACAAGGCCCTGGATTGGCGTGTTAGGAGGACAGGGCCTGGGCGGAGGGGCGGCCACCTCCTTGGACTTTCCCCTTCTCTGCCTGTGGCAGGGTGGCTTCTGTTAATGATTGACAGCAAAGGGTGCCCTGGGCGCCTTGGGAGTTGGCTCTGTGCCCTTCTTCCCCCCGGGGTCTCCCCCGCCCAGCACGTAGCCAACCATTTAATCACGTCTGGCTGCACTGACTGGAACTCTACCTGTGTTCTGAGCGGGACCGGGCTGGGGAGACCAGCCAGGATCCTCCCCAGCTGCCTGTTGCCTTCCAGACAGCCCTTCTCAGCCTGGCCTCTGCTCTGCTGGGCAGCGAGTAGAAATTCAGAGAGCTGGGAAGCAGGGCGAAACCTCAGCCTTTTCTTGAGGTGAAGTCAGCCCCAGGATCCCTGCGGTGATCACCTCTTGGTGGATAAAGCTTGGGTTACAGAGAAAACTTCTCGCTCTAAGGCCTGCAATGATTTTTGGAGTCCCAAAGGGTTACCTCTGAGCTATCATTGTGGGAAATTTATCTCTGAGGAGCCAGGCAGGGCAGGAGCTGCCCACATGCCAGGCCAGCTTCCCTCCTCCTCTTCTTCCTCCTCACCAGAGTCAGCTGCTGGTCAGGGGACGAGGAAGCCGCCACTGTGTTGAGGCTTTTTGCAGTTGTGTTGACCTGTTGGCCAAGGCCGGGTCTCAAGGTACAGGGCTGCGAGTGACGGCCTTACTTGCACTGTCAGCTTGGGGTGCAGTGAAAACAAATACTGGCCGTGGCCAACCCTGAGACATTGCTCTCTACCTGATGCCAGTCCGGCAGCTGTCCCTGACTCCTACTTGCACTGCAGGGAGAAGGGGCTCATGGCCGTATAGGACAGAGTTCGTGTGTGCCCACCCCAGTATTCCAGGGGGATGGGAGGCTCTGTTGTCCAGCTAGAAAGCGGATTTTGGAGTCAGGGACCTGGGCTCAAGTTCCTGCTCAGAGTCAACCTCACTCTGTGACCTCAGGCTAAAGATTTAGTAAGCGGCTCAGAGCCCCAGTTTCCTCATTTGCAAAATGGGATGATGATGATGATGATGATGACACCTGGTTCGATGGATAAACAAACTGTGGTGTAGCCACGCAACGGAATACTATACACTGCATATAAGAACTAACACTTATTTATACAACAACATGTATGAATTGCAGAAAGATAATGCTGAGTGGAAGAAGCCTGACACACAAGAGCATACATACATATACTGTGAGTCTATTTACATGACGTTCATAGGCAGGCAAGACTAATCTACATGGGTAGAGATTTGATTAGAAGATAGCGTATATGCACATAAAAGTGATTTGACCTGCATGCTGAAGATTTATGCACTTTTGTAAGTTATGCTTCAAAAATAAAAACCTACAGAGTTGTGTTAAAGAATTGAGTACCTGGCCCTTATAGGGGCTGATTATGGCTGTATTTTTGTAATAGCAACACCTGACGATGGTGGTACTGTTCCGGTGCTCTTTTTATAGATGGGGGGAATGGGCTCAGGGTAGGAGAGTAACTTTCCCAAGTGGAGTGAGATTTGAATCCCAAGCAGATCAGCTCTCAAGCCTCTCCATCGCTGCCCATTACCTTAGAGTCGCCTGTGGTGCACAGGTGTTGTTTCTTTTAAGAAGCTAAATAAGTCATAACCCAGGCTCTAGCAAGCTGGCTAGTTAGTAAATAGAATCGTCCACATTAGAAAAGAGTTTTTCTCTTTGCAGATTCAAAATAAAAACTCCTGTAGCTAGTTGGTGCCTCTCACACTTTGTGTAAGGTAGGGAGGGGGAGGCTGAGGCTTGGAGAGAGGAGAGCTTGGCTGGTGGGTCAGCATCAAAGGGCCACTATCCTGGGAGCTGCCCAGGTGGCCTGCCTGTTCCAGCCCATCTCTCCCCAAGGCTGATGGAGGCTGGCCCAGCCTGTCCTCCTGGCCCTCTGGCTCAAGGGAGCATGACAGCCTCACATGGCTGCAATGATACTACTTCCTCCTTCTGTTCCGTCCCACTCTTTTGGGAAGTGTTTCCGGCAGCAGGGCTCTGGAAAAATGTTCTTGGGTCCTGACAGAGGGAGATTCCCCGCTCAGCTAGGAGATCTGGCCGCCCAAGGCTCAGGGGAGAGGGGGGCCTGGAGTGGGGCGGTAGGTTCTGGCAGGGTTGACCCGCGGGTGCGGTGTGTGCAGGCAGCAGCTTCCACGCGCTGGGAAGGGGTTGTGGCTTGGAGTCAGCCAGCAGGGCAGAGTTCAAGGAGGTGCTCACACTCCGGGGTCATGCAAGTGAGTGCCTCCTCAAATGCTGCACCTTGGCACCTCCCTTGCCTCCCTCTCATTCCAGCCCTGTCAGGCAGGCCTGGACTTGTGGCTTTGCTGTGCCACCTGGGGCAACTCACGTAACCTCTCTTGACACTCGTTTTTCTCCCCTAAGCATGGGCGCAAGAAGCATATTTACCCTGCCCCCACCTCATCGGGCTGTGATGAGGAACAGATCGATGGAGAGGAAGGAGCTTTGGGAATGGGAAGACTGCGGACAAAGGTAGTATGGAGAAATGTGCGCGCAGCTTTCAGTCCGCAGTGACAGAGCCCTTCTTCCAAAGAAGTTTTAGTGTTGCAACCTAGCACGCTAGGTTGCAGACTTACCATGCACGCCAGGCGCTGGTCTCATTTGATGGTGCGTATGAGAAAGTGCTAGCATTAGACCCATTTTACGGGAGGGAAAAGTCAGGCCCAATTACATAGTTGCATACGACCAAGCCAGGACCTCGGTCTGTCTGACTCCAACACTCAAGCTCTCAGCATCCACACGCGACTTGGGAGGCAGATGTCAGATGGTAATGGGGTCACATGGCAAGGTTGGGTTCCAATATTCACTTTCCCCTGGGGACTCACAGTTATGGCAGAGAATGTGTCTCTCCCTGCTATGTTTCCATCCCATCTGGTTACCCTCTCTGCAGCCCAAGCGGGTGGAGTGGTAAGCAGAGGGTGGATTGTTTTATGCCTCTTTTTACAAGTGGGGAAACTTGAGTTATGGTATGGTCGTGGCAGAGGGAGTGGGTTCACCCTCAGGTGCAGCAGCCGCATTGAAAACAGCCCCTGCCTCCGCTGTGCTGCTGCGAGGCCGAGGCCCAGGCCCGGGATGGAAGGTGGAATGTTCTACCACTCAGCGGGGTGCCATTCTGCCTAAGAAAGTGGAGAAATCAGGTCGTGCAACTGATTACTCTACTAGCCGGCATCCTATGTTCACCTGAAACTTGGGGCCTGCCCTTGAAGGCTGGAGGTGGCAGGAGGTGGAGTTCCTGCTTCTTCTCTGAGAGCTGCTGCCCATCATTATGAATTGCATTCCACCCGAGGAGGTCATTTCTTCCTGCTAATGCAGGGGTCCGAGGGAGGACAATGGTTCTTTCCCAGAGCTCCTGCAGCAGAAACCAGTGAGGACAGAGGAGGGAGGCACTGCCAATCTGCGACAGCCACCACTCCATCCTCCCCAATCGCTTCGAGCCAGGGTAGGAGGAGGGCTGGGCTCTTCATTCATTGGCTTGAAGGCCCGTGTCCTCAGACATCTTCTTCCCACATGACTGACTATTTTGCTGTCCAGCCTAGAGTGCCCTGGGGACTTCTAGACCCAGACTTCTAGACTCAGGTAAAAGCCGGACCACTTTTGGCTTCTGTGTTGCCCCTGACTTTCACTTCTCTCGCCACATCCTACTTTGGGAGCAGGACCTGCGTCTTTCTGTTTGGTGGAGGACCCAGCCAGCCAAAGGGTGTGTGTCACTCGGCCCCTTCAGTGGGTCATCAGCTGCTCTGACGATTTCTAGACTGTAGGTCCACATGAAAAGGGAGTTAGGGAGCTGGGCTTTGTCTTTGCAAACATGCATTAAAAATCAAGGGACGATCGGGTACCCATGCCAACACGCAAGCGCCAGTGTCAGGTGACTCACATGGTCAGGTCTGGGACTCTGGGGTTGGCTGGCTGAATCTCCTTTGCAGGGGTGGTTTGAAAGAGAGTTATGAACTGGGGGTTGAAGGAGAACATGCAATCTCCTCCTTGGTATGTTGCATTTCCCCAAGAACATTTGCAAATCTTTTAAATTAAGACTTATTTCAGGACCGTGCTTTGCCTTGGGCGTGCTTCTATTAGCGGGTTGGTGTCTGTGATGATCACTAGGAGACATAACATGTGATCCCGGTTCACAGTATTCCATTTGAGTTGGGGAGACAAGACAGATACTAATGAAATCTATTAACATGACTAGATTTTGGACTTGGATTACATTGCATGAAATCTATTAACATGACTAGATTTTGGACTTGGATTACATTGCATGCTGATACAATAAAAGACTAGCTGGAGACAATTAGAGAATAGTAGTAGCTTGTGATTCTGCTAATTGGGTGGTACAATTAGTGCCAACAAGTCAGGGGGAGGGGGAAGAGATGGGTGGGGGCCAGCGACTGCCCAGAGCGAGGCTTGCTTGTAGCTCCACGGGCCTTGCTCTGGGGGCATGGGCGGGACCTGCCTCTGCTCTGAGCCACGTGTTTCAAGGAATAGAAGGTGAAAGGCGCCCACTGGAGCTGTAAGGTTTGGTGGCGCTGCCTCATGAACAGCTCAGCCCGCAAAGACTTAAAGATGAGCAAAGGTCGGAGAGGTCTCAAGGTCACTGCCCATGGACCCATTAACATGCCCTGTGCTCCACCCAATATTTCTAAATATTTGAGCCAACATTTAAAAATCAAAAGATTTATGACAACAACCCACTTTTCTGGCATCTCGGGAAGCATTGGGATATCTGGCCACTTGAGACTCATGTTCCCCTTGGCATCAACTGTGGCATCAGTTGTGACCATCTAAGTACTGTCGGTGTCTCTCAAGATGCGGTGTTGCTCTCCAGCCCACCCCAGTGCCCATCACTCCCTGTCTGTCCCCAGGACTGCCTGAACGTTGTTTCTCCTAATAGTAGAGAAATATTTCTCTGGACTCATGTCTGATTCATGGATAAGAAAACTAAAAGGCCAAGAGGGCTGTGTGTTTGTGTGTGTGTGTGTGTGTGTGTGTTTTAAACAACGATGAAAAGCCTATTTCTTCATAACATGGAGAATATACAAACAAAGGGTGGCTCTGTGGAAGGAATTCAGCCCACCGGCCTCATTCATGTACACCCCGAGGGGTCCGGTGTCAGTGGAGTTTGTGGGAAACACGGCAGGTTATGTACCAGAAAGGCACTGCCTTCAGAGCCCACTAGCTGAGGTCTATCAAGGGCTTATGTAGTATGTGGCAGGTGTTATCTCACTTACCCTTCCCAACAGCCCTGTTAGACAGGTACTGTTACCTTCCCTGCCTCGAAGAGACTGAAACAGACACAGAGAGGTTAATCAACATGTCCTGGGTCACACAGCTACTTAAGCGTAGAGATGGGATTTGAACCCAGGTCTCTGTGACCCCAGAACCCATTCCCACTCCAGTTTCCTATGTGCTGTGAGACTCTAAGAGAGATGTCCCGCCCTAACCCGTTTGGCTCAGTGGATAGAGCGTCAGCCTGCGGACTGAAGGGTCCCAGGTTCCTTTCCGGTCAAGGGCATGTGCCTTGGTTGTGGGCACATTCCCAGTGGGAGGTGTGCAGGATGCAGCTGATCAATAATTCTACCTCTCTACCCCTCTCCTTTCCTCTCTGCAAAAAAACAATATATATATGTATGAGATGTCCCTGGCATGGGGTGATAGATATGTGCATCTGTGTGAGTGTGCACTAGACCCAGCACCCAGAGCAGTGCTTGGTACCTAACAGGCGCTCAGTAATATCTTTGAATGTATGCACTGGGCAGAGGTTCAATTTGGTGGGTGGGCAGGCAATTTGGGCTCAGCTTAGCTGGGTTGTTCCGGTCTCAGCTGGGGTCACTTGCTACCTGTGGCCATCTGGCAGGTGGGCTGGGGCTGGGACAGCATGCTTTCATCCCCAGCAGGCTAGCTGACGCTGGCTCTTATGGCCCAACGACACTAGCAGAGAATGAGCAGAGGCAGGCAGGGCTCTTGGATCTGCACAACCTCACTCCCACTGCCTTCTGTTGGCCCAAGCAAGTCACCAGTCCTGGTCAGATTCCAGGGGAGGGGAAAGAGACTCCACCCCTCCATGCAAGGAGCTGCAGAGCGATGCGCAGGAGGATAGGTACAGGAAGAGGAATGTTCACAGCCATTTCTACACATACACCACATAGTCCATGTCTGTAGGCAGCTGGTAATCTGGGGGACAATAAAATCCAGTGTTTGTTCTACTGTTTTAGACATTGTAGGAGTCAGAAAGCTGCCTGGGTCAGCATGGGATTCTCTGTCCTAAAGAAATCTCCTTCCCTGATGATTTCTGTTAATCATTGTTTTTTCTTGAGTCATCTTTAAGAAAGCCGTTATTTCAGAGGGACGGCACCTATGTCTTTACTGACTGAGGCAGTGGTTCTGTGCTGGGCGAGTGTCTGCCCTTTCTTCGTGTTTAGGGAATGCCTACCTTGCTTGCCCTGGTGGGTGGCAGCACAGCCTGCCACTTTAGCAGATAAAAGTGCCCTGTAGCCTCTCTCCTAGCCTCCCTTTGCACAGGAAATGGGCGTTTGGCCTGGGCTTTGCCCAGCGGACACATCTGCCCCCTGACTCAGAATAGGAGCTAGTGATGAAAAAAAAAAAAAAGGACTCTGTAAACCTCTCTGGAGGTGGTCTGATTTCCTGGGGTGTCTGTGGAGCTAGAGGCTGAATCCAGTGTCCAGGAATAGTGTGTTGGTGGCACAAGCCCCGTGCCTAGTGCCCATGGCAGTGGCGTTCTCACTAGACAAGCCCGGTGGTGGGTTTTAGGGAATTGCTTCTGGCTGCAAAGTTTGAAACTTCTCTGGCCCTCCCAGAGGTTCTGTGAAGTATGCAATAGTCTTTTAAATGAATTTCTATTTTGCTTGAATCAGCCAGACTTTGTCTGTTCATTGGAGCTAGGAGCCCTAACGTGAATGGTGGGGGTGGAGAGGGAAGCTTACAGAAGAGGAGAGGTTGTCAGAAAGGAAAAACTGCGTCTACTTCACTATTTTGCCTGATGCTGGCCTGACAGAGAATTGTAAAGAAAACTGGGAAACTGTATTTCACAGCATGTGATAGTTTGGTAAAAAAAAAAAAAAAAAGGAATTTCAGAAGATAACAGGCTTGCCCCATTAAGAAGCCAGTTGGAAAACCAAGGGGTAACTCTGAAAGAGAGGTGCTGACATGGAGAGACCAGATGCTGTGTACTTCTGGTTTGGAATCCTGGCACAGACAAGATCCGAGGTGTCTGGATGGAAGCAGAGAAATGGCGGTGGGCTGGGGCCTGGGTCGGCCTGGTCTCATCCCCAGCAGGCTAGCTGATGCTGGCAGAGAATGAGCAGAGGCAGGCAAGGGCTATGGAGGCTAGTCTTGGACCTGGCATGACCTCACTCCCACTGCCTTCTGTTGGCCCAAGCAAGTCACCAGGCCTGGTCAGATTCCAGGGGAGGGGAAAGAGACTCCACCCCTGGTTGCGAGGAGCACAGTGACCAATCCCGGAGTGAAAGGGCCGAGGACGTAATTCATTATTTTTCTCTGAAGAGCCTGTGGGGTTGGGTGGGGACACATTGAGTCAAGACCGCATCATTTGTATTTAGTGGTTTACATTTATTTATTATAAATATTTTATTATTTTTTTAAATTAAATCTTTATTCTTCAAGTTATTACATTTGTTTCTCTTTTTTCCCCTCTATAGCACCCCTCCAACCGGCTCCCACCCCTCCCTCTACCCTTAGCTCCCCCCATTGACCTCATCCATAGGTGTATGATTTTTGTCCAGTCTCTCCCTGCACTCCCCTCACCCCTTTCCCCCTGAGAATTATCAGTCCACTCCCTTTCTGTGCTCCTGATTCCATTATATTCACCAGTTTATTCTGTTGATCAAATTTTTAATTCACTTCATTTTTAGATTCACTTGATAGATATGTATTTGTTGTTCATAATTTTTTATCTTTTACCTTTTTCTTCTTCCTCTTCTTAAAGAATACCTTTCAGCATTTCATATAATACTGGTTTGGAGCTGATGGACTCCTTTAGCTTTTTCTTATCTGTGAAGCTCTTTATCTGCCCTTCAATTCTGAATGATAGCTTTGCTGGATAGAGTATTCTTGGTTGTAGGTTCTTGCTATTCATCACTTGGAATATTTCTTGCCACTCCTGTCTGGCCTGCATCGTTTCTGTTGAGAGATCAGCTGACAATCGTATGGGTGCTCCTTTGTAGGTAATGAACTGTTTTTTCTCTTGCTGCTTTTAATATTCTCTTTGTCTTTTGCTCTTGGTATTTTAATGATGATGTGTCTTGGTGTAGTCCTTTTTGGATTCCTTTTATATGGGGTTCTGTGTGCTTCCTGGACTTGTAAGTCTATTTCTTTCACCAGATGTGGGAAGTTTTCAGCATTATTTCTTCAAATAGGTTTTTAGTATCTTGCTCTCTCTCTTCTTCTGGCATCTAGTGGTTTACTTTTTTAAAAAAATCCTCACTTGGGGGCAAACTTACTGATTTTAGAGAGAAAGGAAGTGTGTTGTGTGTGTGAGAGAGAAACAATGATATTATACAAACACCGACCGGTTGTTTCCTGCATGTACCTTGACTGGGACCATGACTGGGGATTGAATTTGAAAACTTTCTGTGCACGGATTGAGGCTCCAACCACCTGAGCCACTTTTTACTTTTCAAAAACCCTGTACTGGCTTAGATAACAGGTATTTCCCTCCTCCCCCGCCCCTCCCCTTAATGGAAAGTATTTTCATAGGAAAAAAAAATAGGTGAGTGAATCACATAGGATGTTACTGCTTCGCTTGGTTTATCAACCCTTAAAGAAAGTTTACTTTTGAGCTTAAGGAAATTTGGCAGCTACTTCAAATGTGATGGCATCACCAAGAGGTATTAATTCACTTCCCTACATAAAACACAGAAGAAACACACTTACAAAAAGCCAGTTCAGGGAGCTTGGCAACAGTGTACAGTGTGACCCTACTGTTTACCTTGGGTGGGACAGTGATAGTTCTTGTTAGGCCTGGGGTGGGGGCAGGGGGCAGGTGTGGTCTAGTTCTTGGGCTGCTTGGGATCACACCTCCACTTGTGGGTCGCCCACCTCTTCTCGTTGCCCAACTCGTGAAGGGCCTCCAGCAGGTTCCTGGCCTCTCCTCCTTCGCTGCCCTGCTCTTGTGGGTTACCTGCCCTGCCATGAGGAACCCCATTGTGTTCCTGCAGCATTGCCAGGCTCAAAACCAAATCTAGGTGTTCTCCCAGGGTCTGGGTCTACAGACCCCCCACTGGGCAGGGAGGAGAGAGACACCAGGTCAACCTGCCTTCAGAGGGAGGACATCCTCCCAGACTGAGGAGCTAGACTTCTACCTGAAGAAAGGCTGCACGCCCCTGGCCCAGCCTCATTCCCTGGAGGTGTGGGCTTGCTGAAAGGTGCAAAACCTTTGATATTAAGACATTGAGTCTGTCGAAACTGGTTTGGCTCAGTGGATAGAGCGTCGGTCTGCTGATTGAAAGGTCCCAGGTTTGATTCCGGTCAAGGCCATGTACCTTGGTTGCGGGCACATCCCCTACTGCAGCTGATGGATATATCTCTCTTATCGATGTTTCTAACTCTATCCCTCTCCCTTCCTCTCTGTAAAAAATCAATTAAAAAAAAATAAAAAAGAAAAGATACACACACACACACACACACACACACACACAGACATCAAGTCTGCAGCGATTGTAGTGAAAGTACCTCCTTCCAACCCAGGCAGCAGAAACATTCTTGCAGTATGGCGACATGGGGCCAGCTGGGTGTGAACTAAACACACAGATTTCCCATGTCCCTGGGCCAGGACTGACCTGTGTGAGTGGGTGGCCCTCACCTGCAGTGCTCACGGTGCATCTTGGAAGCCAGAGGGACCTTCTCCCTGGCTCTCGGTGCCACTGACTGGGAATCTTCAAAGGGCCAACCAACCTATGGTCCTTGGACATTTGTTTAGGAACTCTTCACCTTGGGCTCTAATTTCATCCGCTCCTCACCATGGTGCCCATTTATAGATGGGGAAATGGAGGCTTCTAGAAGTCTAATGATTTGCCCAAGGTTACGGAGTCTTTCAAGCCCAACCCCAATTCTCTTATCACATGACCTCACTATTAATCTGGGATTTGCTCAGATATCACATTGAAATGATTTAGAGATTTGTGAGTTGTCTTCCTACAGAATGTTATACACTTTAGGAATTTTTCCAGCTACATTTTTTTGGTAAATCCTCAACTGAGGATATTTTTTCCTTTTTTTTGGTCAATCACAGAGGTAGAAGAAGTAATTCCTAGAAGAAATGAGCTTAAGAAATAAGTTATGGAGATAAAGGTAGGGCCCTTGGAGCTTGGGAGTGAGGAAGCTGATGGCAACATGCCTGGGGCAGGAGGGGTAAGGGAAAGACACCATGTGCTCCCAGGAGGGAGAGCACACTGGGGCCTCTGTCCTAAGGTGTTTTTTTTTTTTTTAATATATTTTTTATTGACTTCAGAGAGGAAGGAAGACTGTGAGGAGATAGAAACATTAATGATGAGAGAGAATCATTGATTGGCTGTCTGCTGCACACCCCCTCCCTTTCTCCATCCTCCCACCCTGAGCCGCCCACAACCAGGGCATGTGCTCTGACCAAGAATCTAACCGTGACCTCTTGGTTCATAGGTTGATGCTCAATCACTGAGGCACACCAGCTGGGCTGTCCTAAGGGTTTTAAGGGCAGAGATTTTACGGGAGGTCCCAGAGAAAGATCGTAGTAGACCTTCCTGTGCCCCCTGTCCAAAGGCAAGGCAGAGGCAGCTGTTGCTTTGGAGCCAAACCCCCTTCTCTGTAGAGCGGGAAGAAGCCGGCTCCTCCCTGGGCCAGCCGGAAGCCACTTCTTCCGGTCATTCTCCAGGGCGGATACACTGGAGGAATCAGCCACAGAGGCCGCAAGGAAGAAAAACGCCCGCTTCCCATGCTCCCAGCTCCGGTGAAGGGAAGCTCCAGGCTGGAGCTCTCTGAGACCTCTCCCAGTGACACAGGCTCCCCTGGATGCTGCGCTTCGTAGCTCACAGGTCCTGAAGGGTTTGACGAGAGAGGCTGTTGCTTTGAGGCTGGGAAGGCAGTGGGCCTGCAAGGGAAAAGAGAGGGGCTTGGCTGTGGGCACCTGGGTTTGAATCTTGCCTCTGCCTCTTGCAAACTGGGTGTCCTCGGTTACCTTCTCTGAGCCTCAGTTTTTTCACCTATAAAATGGGAGGATATCCACCTTATGGACTCTTATGGAGTAGTGGTTTAAAAATCAAATGTGCACAAAGCATAGAAGACATAAATGGTGGGAGAATGGAACACATGTTAAATGAATGAGTAGCCATAGCAGCTGTATGCCGGGCACTGTGCTAGGTAAAGAAGATTCCATTGGAGGTGGACCAGAGTCAAAGACTCTCTGTGCAGAGACAGAGAAACAAACCGAGAGAAGGTGATGCAGATGTGATGTGGAGGAGAGCAGGGAATACAGGCAACAGCTCCTAACTTCCCCTGTGCAGGCACCTACTGAACGAGTAACTGCTGAGACCTCTTAAGTGTATAGCCTGTGGGAATTATGGGAGATGCAGTTCTGAATACAATTCAGCCCCTTTCTCTCAAAATCATGCTAATGGGCACGACAAGTTAAATGACAATGCAAGCAACCAAAGCCTCAGAGACCAAGGTAGAAGATATCGCAGAGCGAGGAATGCGGAGGACACTGTTCAAACTTGCAGGGAAGGCCCGAGTTCTTCTCCTTCTTATTTTAGCAAGGCGGTGGGTGGAGGACGGTGGGTGGAGGGGGTTAATGGGCAGTGGGGGAGGAGGGCTGGCCCCAGCTTGCTTTCTGCTGTCTTCCTCCAGCCCCTGCAGCTGGATGATGTTGGCACACCTGTCTCTATAGGACCCCAGAGCCAAACTGGAGCCTCCGACCTGCTGGAGTGTCCCCATTCCTGTCCCCAAGGCGTGCTGGGACACGCAGGGAGAGGGAGTGAAGAGGCTCAGGAAAACAAGCGGCACTGACTAGTAAAGCCTTTGAGGGTGGAGGGATGGAAACTGGCTTTTGCCGCAGGTCTATCCCATCCCGCCCCAGGCTCCCCTTACAAGACTCGGTCTCCGCTGAGTCAGGTTGGCCTTGCTGGGTGGGAGAAACAGATTCAGGGAGAGTGTGGAGGTAGTGGGAGGCTAGCAGGTCACAAAGTGAGGCCCTCCCTCAACTCTCCAGCCCAGGGCCCCCTGTAAGGCTGGAGCGGGCCTGGGATGGTGCTGCTTTCTTGGGAGGCGTAGGGTATGTTTCCGGATTCCCCTGCCTCTGGTGTGAGGTGTTTCTCTGATGGGGCATTGTGTGCTATGACAGTGTTGGTGTTTGGGGCCACAGCCTCTTGGCAGTTGTACCTTATCATTTATCATTTCTCCCCACCCACTAACAATCCTCCTATCTAATATGCTAATTGACCATCACCCAATCACAAAGATGGCTGCACCCACAGCTGAGGCCAAGTTCCCATAAGGAGCCTTAACGAGCAATCAGCAGGGACCTGAGGCTACGCCCTCCCCTGCCCCCGTGGGGCTTGACAGGGGACCTCATATGCTGTCCCCCACCCTGCAGGGCTTGACAGGGGACCTTAAGGTGCACTTCACATCCTGGTGCTGGGCTAGGGACTTCAGGCTGCTCCCCCTGCTCCAGTGCCAGGCAGGTGGACCTCAAAGCCACACTCTCCACCAGGTGGGGCTTGACAGGGGACTTTAGGCCACACCTCCCACCCAGTACCAGGCTGGGGGACCTTGGTCATGACCCCTGCCCAGCGGGGCTTGATAGGGGACCTCAAGGTGTGCTTCCCGTCCTGGTGCTCGGCTAGGTGACCTCAGGCTTCTCCCCCTGGCCCAGCTCCAAGCTGGGGGCCCTCAAGCCACACCCCCACCCCAGCACTGGGCCAGGGGACCTGAGGCTGTGCCCCCCTGCCTGGTGGGGTTTGACAAGGGACCTCAAGGTGCCTCCCACCCAGGAGGGCTTGACAGTGGATCTCAGGCTGTGTCCCCCATCTGGTGGGGCTTGATGGGGGACTTCAAGGCTCACCCCCCATCCTGGTCTAGGTTGGGGGAACTCAAGCCATGCCTCCTCTCCTGGCACTCTTACTATGGCCCCTCTCTGTCCTTGTCCCCTGCCCAGTGGGGCTTGACAAGGATGCGACTGGCAGGGTCTAGATCTAGCCCAATGGGGTGGGGGTGGGGGGTGGCTGGATCTGGGTCTCATGCAATTTTGAGGCACATGAGGGTGGGGAGGGACTTGACTCTGGGTCCCGTGGTCGCCCCAGATTCTGACAGGAGGAAGGTTTCCATATACATTTTACTAATTTTCTTTCATCTCTGTCACTTCTATTATAGAGAAAGGGCAAATAGCAATATTAAATTATTTCCTCTAATTAATCCCCTTTTAATGTGCATGAATTTCATGCACCAGGCCACTAGTAGATCCATAATAAACAATAGAAAAGACAGTGTGGTGCTCATGCACTCAACAATATTTCATGCCCACATGACATAAAAAAGGGATATTTTTAAAAATTAGGGGTGTAGAAAAGTAGGTGAATGTCTAGCTCACTCCATAGTGTGGGTGAGGAGCTCCCCAGCAAGCCCCCATCTCTGTACTTGCCCTGTTCACACCTGTGCCCATCGGAGCAGCATTTCATGACCCTCAGAGCCGATCCTCATTCGGGAATATGTTCCCTTCATGCATTTTTGGTTACAGGTCACCTGACTGTCCAAGAAGAAGAGATTTTTTGATATTATATTTTTCATCTTTTCCTTTATTGTTAACAGTAATAGTTTATTGCTTTTAAAAAGAAGAGGAAGAGAAAGAGAGAGAAACATCAATGATAAATGAATCATCAATTGGCTGCCTCCTACATGCCCCACACTGGGGATCAAGCCTGCAACCCAGGCATGTGCCCTGACTGGAAATCAAACCATGACCTCCTGGTTCAGAGGTAGATGCTGGCCCCAGCTGAGCCACACCAGCCGGGCTTGAGCACCTGTTTTCCTGGCCACTATGGTGGTCACACTGAGACTGGTGTCTAGCCGTCCTTCATCTCCTGGGATAAGCAGGGAGCTTAGGCCACAGTGAATCGCCGTGTCTGAAGGGTCAGAGGGACACAGCGGCCAGGTGGTTGGGTTGCAGTGAAAGCTCCGGCCCCTGGAGGTCTTTCACAGACAGAATGGAGTGTCATCTCTGACAGGTGTTATGGCAGCAAGTCCTCCCCTGTCCTCCCTGCCCAGATGAGATTCATCTTCCATGAAGATCTGGGCCCCACTCCCGAGCTCCATGGACACACAGAACTTAGAGCACCACTCAAGGCCTCGTCATCCATAAATGGATTCCTTTCTCTGGGAACAGGTTTCTTTACCCACCTTGGAGGTGTGAGGACCATGTCCCACTGACAGTCACACATCACTTATCCTAGCCCTGGAGACCTATTGGGCATCTCACAAGGCGTTGGGGCAGTTAGAGGGCTGCCACTAAGGGCAGAGCAAAGAGGATGAGTCCCAGGACTGGCAGGTTTGGGAGAAGCTGTTTAAGGCCTGAGGGGACACAGCCTCTTGGCAGTTGTACATTATGCCTGGAATTTGGGGTGCTACTTAAGGAAGGGGGCTCCAGAGTGGGTCAGGACAGTGAGGCTCAGAGCTGGGAACAGCCAGAGAACATAGCGGCCTGGGGAGAAAGAAGAGGGGTATAGAATAAGAAGAACCATCCTGGGAGACCCCATGTGGCCCCTCTCTGTAAGAGTGGGGAGGCTGCTGCTGACCTCCAGCTGAAGGAGGGAGGGGCAGGAGAAGTGTGAAGGAGAGGTGGCTTTAGGAGAGATGGGGTCTTGGGTGGGTTGACCCAAAGGATGAGCATCCCTGGTCAAGAGGGGGATGGGGAGATGAGGCATTCAAAATGCCACAGACCACAAGGTTTACTACAGCCTGGCTTTGTGGCCGGGCCCTGTGTCCTTAAGGAGCGATTGAGTTCTTGGGTTGACAGAGTGGAGAGTGGTCAACCACGGCAATCCTTTCCATTTGTGTGGTGTTTCATAGTTTACCAAGGGCTTTCACATCTATTAGCTCATGAGCTGGGTGAGGATTGAGGAATTTTAGTTGCCTCCACCCCATTCATTCCCAGAAGGGCCTTAACTTTGACCCTCTCCTCCCTGTTTCTGGGACTGGGAACTTGTGCTGTGCTGGGCTGTCATTTGCAGCTTTGTACCAGGGTGACAGGAGAGGATAAGGCTCTGGAAGGGTGCTTCTCCCAGAAGCTCCTCCTACTGTCCTTCAATCTGGCCCCTTCTCTCAGAGATGTGTCCCCCACCAGGCTTTACCTGGGTTCCCAGGAAAGCAAGGAAAGTAAACCATCTTCCTGTGTCTCCCTGAGGGTAGGAGCTGCGGGCTAGGAGGGGGACAGACCTCCTGGGGCCTTGTTGACACAACAATAACCCTTGTTCCTTTCCTCACCCGTCCTCCTGACTAGGTTCACCCATGCTTTCCATCTTGCTCTGCCAATGGTTCTATGGGTCTGCCAGCCATGTGAGGCAAAGGTCAGCACCTGTCTTCCACACTGACTCAGGTCTCAGCTTCCCTCCTGCCAAATGGCACAGATGGTAGCCCCAATCCCCACCTGGATGAAACTCCAATATTACCCCATAAGCACACCAATCTTTCCAACTTGAGGATTCTAGCTTTGGAAACTCCAGCCAACACCTGCAGCCTGCCCCGGAGTGTCCAGGAAAGGAACAGAGCCAGAAGAAAGGTGTATAGAGGCCCAAAAGACGAATGTTTTGACAAGAAAACTGGGGCGTGCACCAAAGAACAAGAGCACTGGCCAAAGAAAAATGGCTTCTCGTGTAGAGATGGGATGAAGTGGCCAACGTGAAACACTCTGAACCTGGAGTGTGGGACGAGGAAGAGAAGTGTCCACTGGGCATTGATGTTCAGGCAACGTCTGGCTACAGAGAAGGCACAGATCAATGTGCTCTAGATGATTTTGAACTAACAAGACTGACACATGAGGGCCTGGATATATCTCATATAACCAGTGGGCTCCCTAGAAGTTCTAGGCTAGGATATATAAATATGAGCTCGATGTTCTGCTTATTAAAATGTCTGATATGACAACCCAGATCTACCAGCCAACAGACGGTATGGGGAGCTGTGAGTGTCACAATCACACAGAATAGAAAGTCTCTGGGAAAGCCTGCATTGTACAGCAAGTGTGGTGAAGGGTCCATACAATCTATGGACACTTCACGGCACCTCCTGGAATCAGCTGATCATTTTCCCACTGACCGTCAGTGGGGAAAATAAACAAACATATAGTCCACTTTACTGAGACACACCTAGTGAACAAAACGAAGTCAGGGTGTGTGTGGTGATGCTCTGGTAGCTGCCACAACATCTTGATGGCTCACAATAACAAAGGTTACTTGTCGTTGGTACCACTTGTCTGTTATGTAGTGGCTGTAGGCCTGTTCCATGGTTTTCACTCCTGGGCTGATGGAGGGACATTGGGACTTTTTGATCTGGGAAATGGGTGGTTTCATAGCCGAAGGAAAAGAGACGAACGTGATGAACTACTCACTGATCTTTAAAACTCTGTCTGGAAGGGACACCTGTTACTTCCGTTTACATTTCATTGGCCAAAGCAAGTCATCTGGCCAAGCCCAATCTCCTCTACAAGAGGAGAGTCAAGTCCTCTTCTGATGGGTAACAATCAAGTCTACCACACAAAGGCTGCTAAAGCCAGTTCTGTTTTTGGCCACACTTGGGGATCAGCCTCACTCATTCTTGGGAGACATGGAAACCACACAATCCAGTTGAAGACAACTGTCTTGGGTGGAGTTATAACCCAGTCATACGGTGTAAGCTCCCTTCTCCCCTCACAGTTCAGTTGGTCTGAGAAGTATAGGCTCTATTTTCTTAGGGATGGGGCTCAGATATTTTCATTTCGTGGAACCTGATGCCTCAGACTCATTTTTTTTTTTCAGGCTGGAATGCCGTTGGTGTAATATGACAGTCTGGAGAGTATTAACCGGCCACCCCCTCTTTCTGGGTCAGTACCAGGCTTATGTAATTAGAAGTCCAAAGAGGAGACAAGCACACAGCGAGACTCAACTCTGCCAACAACCTTCCCCCGCAGCCTCCTAACTGGTTGTACAGAATTTTAGAGCAGGAGGAGACCTTGCACCTCATGAACTCTTGTCCATCTGATTCCAACTGGATACTTGGACAAGACGAGGACCCTAAATGCAATCCTCCAGTGCTTAGGACCCCGGGGGCACGCCACACCCTCCAACTCATTTCCAGACTGCTGTCCTCCCCTCCCCGTCTCCTCCAGCAAGAGAAACACATCTGCAACCCATCCTCAGGGAACTGGGAGGTAAGGAAGGAGGGAGAAGGGCGCCTCCCCAGTGCAGACAATCAGGGACTGGGCCTTGACTAGGGCTGTGAAGATAGGACGCCTCCCTTCTCCAGCTGGCGGAGCGGGGACCCCAGGGAGCCAAGCTGCGGGGGAGGAGCAACTGGCCCCAGAGAAAAGATAAAGGAGAAAAGGGGAGGAGTCTGACTCGCTTCCACCTCCTGCTGAGGGTCCAGCCAAGTAGCCCAGCTGGAGAAAGAGAACTGATAATAGATAAAGGGTGCTTGCTTTCCTGCGGCCTTGTTTACACAAACTTGGGTTCTTGCTGCTGGTCCCTGCGGGTGGGGGTGGAGAAGCTATGTGGGCAGAGGAGGTATGGTGTTTCTGGACTGAGGCTTGCTTTCAACTGGCCAGGGCCTGGGTGGCTCTCCCCTCCCCCGCTCCCACTAACCCCACCCACCCACTCAGACTTCCTGCAAGAAGCCAGCTAGGCAATGGCTTGAGCTGAAATACCAGGCTTTCCACACTTGGAGTGGGGCCTTTCACAAAAACAAACAACAAACAGTGGGCGTGACTCCTCTGTCTCTTACCTGGTTCTCTGGGCATCTGGGGGAGGATTTCCAGCCACAACAGAGCTTTATTAACATGCTTAAGGAAGCTAATTCTGCACTGCATTCCTCAGCCTCCCTGAAAGAAATTGAGTCTGAACTATCCTATAGCTGAGGAGCTGAACCCTGTGAGGAGCACCTGCTATGTGCTAGGTGCTGTGCTAGGGAATAGGGCCATGTCCTCATGGAGATTACAAGCAATGAAGTGATCATACGAATCATGGCCCAAGGCAGGATGTGCTATAGAAGCCTATGGCTGGGACCTAACCTTCCTGAGGGTTCGGGAAGACTTTCTGAAGGGTGAGCAGGATTGTCTACACACGTGAGAGGGGGATGGAGGAAGAGCATTTCCAGCAGAGGTGATACTGCAGAGGGAAGCACGGAAGAAGTTAAAGGAAGAGGGGTATTCAAAGGGGAAAGAAAACAGTGTTTCATTAGATGCAGAGGGGAAAGGAAGCAGTAGTGAGAGATGGGGCTGCAAGGGTAGGCATGGGGCTGGGTCATGGGGGCAGAGAGGAGGGAGAAGGGAGACCTGGAGGGAAGAGATTGGGAGCATTGGTGGGCTGGCTGGGATGGGGGAGGTGGGAGGAGTCAAGGAGACTGTCCTCTCCAGGGAAAGGGGAGCCACAGTCACCTCTGAGCTACTCCTAGGTGGTACCCCCAGGGGCAGGGGCCCCTTATCCTTCCTTTCCTTGTTGCCTTTCAGTGTCAGTGTCAATGTCAGCAAATGCTTGCGGTTTGGGGCTCCCTTCCATGGATGTTCCTCTTGACCTCAAGCCTAATCTATGACAGGCATCTGTCTGGCCCCTCAGCCCAGTCTTGGAAGGTTTGAGATGACACCTGACTGGTGATGTTGTCCAGGGTGGTCAGCATCTCTGAAGCAAGAATGGCAGAATCCAGATTGAGGACTGAGCTCATCCAGTTAGGCCCATGTCCTCTGAAGTTGTCTGTACTTGACCGCCATTCCCATCTTGCCCTTGTAGTGTGATAGAAGGATCCAGAACACCTTACTGATAGCCACCTCAACCTTCCATGTATGTAGTCATCCCCAGGACCCTCTCAGGAAGTCATCCATTTGCCCCCTACTCATCCCTTTTTTTCTTCCATTCCAGCTAATGGTTATTGAGTGCTTTTGACTCACACAAAGGGTGACTCATCCTTCATCCTTGGCCCAGGAAGTCCCAGAGCTGGGAATCTTGAGTTTAATGGGCCAGGGTACAGACTCCAACATCAGACTGTTGAAATTCAAATGTTCTCATTATGTCAGTGAGCTGAGGGAAATCACTTTTGCACCTCAGTTTCCTCATCTGCAAAACAGAGACAATTGTACCTATGGTATAGGTTGTTGGTGCATTAAATGAGAGCATCCTCTATAAGGCTTTGTGCATAGTAAGTGGTCAGTGAATATTGCTGCAGTTTATACACATCAGCTGCTCCCTTTGTGAACAGAAAATTGTTAGGAAGGAATCTTTTTGTTGTGTTTTATTGAGAAGATAACACCACAATATTAAAGATATTTATCCAACAGCAACTATTTTTAGTTTTTATATTCACTTCCAATATTTACCATGAGATCTTAATAAAAAATCCAGAAGTCTGTGGAGCTTTATGCTCTTCTTTTCATGTGTTCCAGTAAACTTGCTATATATAGACTCAGGAAATGACCCCACCGCGTGTGATCCACCCCCACACCCCAACCCCGAGGTGAGAATCCTGGATGTACATTCTATTCCATCCCTTCTGTCGCAGGTGATTATGGGTACGTTTCTAAGCATCTCAGAACCTGTTTCACCTCACCTGTTAAGTGGAGATAATAATACCCTCTGTGGGTTATGGGAAGTAGTAGGAACATGGGCAAAGTGCCCGGCACATAACAGAGGCTTAGTGAAGGCTAGGTCCCTGCTCCTCCCTCTGATTTAGTGTGAGGTTCAGAGAATGGGAGGTGCCAAGGGATTGTTGTCACCAGGCTGGTCCAGGCCCACCTCCAGGCTTCCCAAAAGAAGACTCTAACCCGCCTGAGGCGACAGGGACTCTGCTCTGCCCAAAGGACCAGGGTCCACCGTACTTTCTGACAACTGAACAGGAAGAGGAGAAGCTGAGCCAGCCTCCCCAGGGCTGCCCAGTCAGCTAGCCCATTGGAGAGGAGACAGGACAGGGAGAAGGCAAGGGAAACCCTTTCCTGAGATCCCTTTGGGGCTCCGTTGTATGTGGTCAGGTGGGCTGACAACTCTTGGGAGAGGGCCCGAGGGATGTGTGAGTGATGAGGTGAGACTGCAGAGGTCAGAGAGCGCTGATGGAATGAGCCAGCCACAGTGAGAGAGAAGCTTCCATGACAAACAAAGCGGCTCATTGAATCAGACTGGTGGGAGCAACCTGGCCCAGTGACCCCAATCCCCTTCCATCCCTCCACAAAAGGCCTTTCTCCAATGCCAGGAGAGAATCTACAATAATAAAAGCATAATATGCTAATTAGACTGGATAGCCGAATGACCTTCTGGACACCCTTCCAGACGACCTTCTGGATGAAGCCAGAGCTACGGAGGGCTGAGACAAGCTGCCGCAGCTGGGAGGGCCAAACTTCTTGCACGAAATTCGTGCATGGGGCCTCTAGTTCTGTTAATAATGAACAATGGCTTATGTTTGTAGAACACTTCACAAAATACAGCATTCTTTTCCATCCATTTCTAATTTCAGTCTCACACAGAGTGGAAGAGGAGGCAATAGTCCTATTGGACAGATGGGGAAGCTGAGGTTGGCTGGGGCTGAACTCTTGAGCTAGGAGGTCCAGCCAGGCTGTGCAGTGCCAAGGCACCCACAACCGAAGGATGAGTAGGAATTCTGCAGACGACTGGCGAGTGGGTCATTCAGATCATTTGGAACTTTCTTCATTATGTTAAAAAAACACACAAAAAACCCACAAACAAACACAACCGGAAGTATTATCCCGCCCTATTCCCTTAACTGAACTGCCACGCGGAGCAGCTCTCCTGGGAACCCGGATGCACACAGCCCCTGTAGGCGGAGGGGTTTATGGCCGCCCTGCAGGAGGATTTTCAGGGCTGCTTGTTAATAGGTGACTACTAATTGAGGTTACCAAATCACGCTGTTTGGACATCAGCTGTCAGCAGTAGGATTAGGGGCCTCTGGCCCACTTAGTTTGTATCTAAGAGCTCACACCAACAAACAGTGTGGACGGCGGCCTTGGGAAGCCCCGTTACCTCTCTGGGCTTCAGTTTCCTCGTCTGTAAGTGGATGAATCATGTTCCACACGCCCCACCTGCCATCCCAATTCCTTTCATTTGGTTTTCTGTGTGCAGGTTGGTGGAGTAAATATTTCTTGAATTCCTGGAGACCAGCCTGCGCTGCTGTTACCAAATGGTGGCCTTGGCTCTGTCGCTTAGCCCCTGTGGGTCATGGTTTCCTGGTGTGTAAAATTCGGGGTGGGCTGGTGGGGGACAGGGTTCCAGCTCTAAGGTTCTCTGTGGAAGGTGCTCACCAGGAGTGGGGCTGGAAGACCAGCAGGGAAGTGAGGCCTAGGGGCTGGCCTGGCTAGTCCTGAATGAGGGGACTGGGTGGATGAGCAGGGGTCCCTGTAGCCAGGGGAGGAGTCAGAGGAGAGGGCCTGGAAAGACAGAGGAGGAGTAGGGGGTGAAGAGGAAATCAGGGCACCCTCTCAGGCCTGGCCCATCCTAATGAACCACCTCAAAAGAGGGTCCAGGGTCTAGGTGCGGCCTGGGAGACCCTCGGAGGAGGCAGGCATCAGTAAGAGACATGCTCACTGAGGCAGGCTTCCTTCTGTGCCTGGTGCTCTCGGCCCTACGGATCTCTGAGGCGGGAGAGGAGGAGAGAAACCTCCCATCTGGACCTTGCCGTGGACCACAGCAGAGGAGCACAGCCCGGCTAGCATGGGCTTAACACTGAGCTCTTGGGTGGCGGTGGTGGTGTTGGGGGGAGTATCTCTGCTATCAGCTTTGGATCCTAGTACGGAGGAGAGGCGGAGTTGATGGGCGGCCAGTTGTGTCCAGAGCAGCACTGCTGCTGCGTTATCTTGGGGCAGGGCAGTTAAGGGGGTGGGGAGATAGGCAGGCCTGCAGATAGTGGCCAAACTGTGTTCACCCTGGCTGGCCGGTCCTTTCCCCACCAGGATCCCTGCCTTTCTTTAAGCAAGTGCCCTAGGGCTGCCTCCAGTCCAACTCCTCCCCTTGCCTTTTCACTCTTTCTGGGACCAGGGGGAGATGTGGAGGGGTCTTGTGGCTGTGGCTTCCTGTCAAATAATGGGACCCTGAATTTCAGTTCTTGCAACTCACTTCTGGCAAACCCAGTCCCTTTCCCATGAGTCAGTGTCTCCACCTTTAAAAGGGGTCTCCTTTGGTGACCCTGCTCATCCAGGCTCCACGAGGCCGCGGTGGCCACAGAGCTGTGGGTCCTTAGAGAGACCCCAGGAAATCTGGAGGTGAGCCCAATGGTGTTGTTACTCATTAGGTCCGGCCACCATGCTGATCCCAAGTGGGCCGTGGTTAGCCAGGTCCAGACTGAGCAGGAAGCCAAGTGCGCTTCCTTTTTCTCTAGTACAATCTCAGAAGCCTGGTCTCAGCCCTCAGAGGCAGCTGATTCTCCTTGCCCAGCAGCCAGGGTGGAGGGGAGGGGGTTGGTTTCTGCCCGGGGGAGGGCCCTGAGCCCTCTTGGGAAATCATGCTGGGCTGCAATCAGCCCTGCAGGCCATGGCCAGGTGAGAAATGTGACCCTGGGGCCTTTGGCCCTGAGGGTCACACACCCTCTGCTGTGTGAGGGGAAGAGGTGTCCTAACTTAGAGTCCGAAGGCTGCACGTCAGCCAGATGACCTTTGTCATGCTCAGAAGCTGCCTATGCCTCAGTTTCCTCACCTGTACAACCAGCCCCACAGTAACAACACATGCCTTGTCGGGTTGTTGCAGGAGCGAAGCGTGATCTAGAATGTGAATAGTCCCAGGGGAACATGTTGGCACAGTGAAAATGCTCAACAAACGTTATAGTAGGGAGAGAAGATAGTGCGAGGTTAAGATAAGCAGACAGAGCACGCCCAGCGACCTTTCCCAGCCTCGGGATGCCCTGAGCTGAAAATAGCTTGGGGTGGGAGTCCAGCGTAGATCCAACAACATGGCTGAAGACACCAGTCCAGGGGTGTCTGCCCGGGCATTCTTTCGATAAACTTACTTGGATTAAGGGAACCGAGGTTACAGAGTAGGAGCAGGTTCCTCCTCCCACCCGAGCCCACAGACAGCTCAGCTCTTGAATGCCCAGAGCCCCAGGGCCTTTGGAGGCAGCCGTGGGGGAAAGGGCAGGCTCTACGCTCAGAGCCCAAGGCTGACCAGGGAGGTAGGCTCCCGCTTTCCGGGAAGTTGCTTGTGACATCACCTGAAACACATTTCTGAACCGGTCATCCCGGGTAAAGGGTGAGGCTACGGACAATAGGTCTTGCAGCTCCTGAGCTGTGTGACCTTGAACATCTCGTTTGACCTCTCAGAGCCACCGGGATGGGGATGATAATCAAGCCTCCTCGGGTTATTGCAGGATGGAATGAGATCACCTCGTGCATTGGCACTGCCAGGTGAATGGAAGGGGTGGTTGTGAGGAGCAACCTACGTTCATGCCAAGGGGGCAGGGCTGGTCAGCACCTGGAGGGAGCAGGAGGCGGTTCTGGGCTCCTCCGTCCCTCACCAGGCTGAACAAAGAGGTCCTCAGGTGAACTCTCCAATCGCTTTTTGGGGCCACCTTAAAAGAAATGGGTTAGGAGTCTTTAGTCTGTAAATTAAGCAAATCTGACCGCCTTCCCAACAGGAGGGACAAATAAGGATTAATTAGTAAACGTGGCTGTCAAACTGTGGTCAGTGTTATTATTAACTTAATGTGTTTGTTTAAAAGGGAAGGCAGCTTGCTGCAGCCCAGGCCTGGGAGCTGCCAGCCAGCCAGGTTTGATGGGAAAGCCTGCAGATTGTTTCCACATGGCAGTTTACGGCTCACGTAACTCGTTGCAGCGGTGGAAGGCCTTGGAGGCAAGGGATGAGGGGTTCTGAGGGTGGATTCTTCACGTAAAATGCAGAGGCGGTCGGTCCTTAAGGGGAGGTGGTTACTGTATTAGGGACACAGCAACCCAGGGCTTGTGGTACCACATTCTGAAGCTAGCAGGCAGAGTGACAGGGTGGGGTGAGGGGTGGTGGAGGAGGGGGGGAAGGTGTCTATATGGAAGTGGGGGCGGTAGGAGAAGACTGATGCTGAAAGGCTGGTTTGTAATGAACAACTCGATCTTTCCAAAATGTGCTGGGGTGCGAGAGTCAGCAGATAGCATCTCTGTTCCGAGTATCACTTTAGTTGACTCTGTGGCTTCGGCTCTCCTCTCCCGCTTCTGTGTGCTGGGCACCCACGCTTCCTCGTCCTTTCTGCCAAGGCCACATGTCATAGGGTAGTGGCTAAGAGCCTGGGCTCTGGAGCCACACTGCTTGGATGAAATATCGGCTCTACCACTTCCTGGCTGCGTGACTTTTGCCAAGTTACGTAGCCTCTCTGTGGCTGAGTTTTCTCATCTGTAGAATGGGGGTGATGCTGTCATATAGGCTTGATGGTGGGGACTGAATGCACTCACATGGTAAAGCTTGTAGACCTCTGCCTAGCTCATGATATTTTATTTATTTTTTTTCATATTTTATTGATTTTTACAGAGGGGAAAGGAGAGGGACAAAGAGCTAGAAACATCGATGAGAAAGAAACATTGATCAGTTGCCTCCTGCACACCCCCCACTGGGGATGTGCCCCTGCAACCAAGGTACATGCCCTTGACCGGAACCGAACCCGAGACCCTTCAGTCCGCAGGCCGATAGCCTAGCACATGATAAAGGCTCTGTAAAGGCGAACTAAGCAAACGGATGAGTCCGTGTTGCTCTACGCAGTGACCAAGTAGGCAGCTCGAGGTTGCCCGTATCTCTGTGTCATTTCCTCTCCCCTGAGCCATTTCAACACACAGTCTAAAAAGAGTATGCTTGCTACACATTTGACATTCCATTTCGTGGCTCTTTCTGACCCGCTTGGCAGTTCCTACGATGCCCTGAGCTCACGATGGCTCTGGGAACACATTTTCCTCACTGGAATCCCCAAACCCTGCCAGCTGCTGTGTTCTTTGTTCTTTGAAAGATGATTTCTGTTCTTCAGGGAGGGTGAGCCCAGCCTCTACCTACACCCATCTCGCTGTGTGCCTCTGCCTTCAAGTATTGGTCATCCCCTTGACTTGAGGAGAGCATTGTTCTTGCGGCACATGGGATAGGAGTGTGGGGTGCTCCTGTGTCCTTCTTGAGTTCTGGTTTGTACCTGGAACCCACAAAGTGACCACCCTTATCTGCTGCCTTGGTTTTCCATGGGGTCAGGCCAGAGTCTTTTATGCATTAACAGAGGGCATTTAATTGACTGCTCATTTCTTGCCTATTTTATTGTGATCCAACTCAGTATTTTTGGTAATAAAGATAGAACTCTGTTGAAAAGAGAACCGGGAAACAAAAACTAGGATAATCCAGGAATAGATAAGTAAATGGCCACTAACTTTTCCCTGAAACTTGAGCAGACTGTGCTGAAAGGTGTATACAGGTATGTTGGGTGTTTATCAAGAGTCTTCAAAGGTTCACATCTTTGACAAAATAATATCACTTTTGGGTAATCATCCTGAGGAAATGCTATAAAAGTTGCCAATGCTTTATGCACAAAGATGTTCTTTATGCAGTTATTATAAAGGCCAAGATTGCAAACACTGAAACATTAGGCATCTGGGGGAAGGTGATATATAACTATGGTTATACCAATTTCAGTGGTTTTTCAGATTTTTGTGACTTCATGAGTTGCTTGAGAAGCTTATTAAGATGAGGAGTCCCAGCCTCCTCCCCGTATAGATTGATTTGATGATTCTGGGATGAGATCCAGAAATCTGCATTTTTAACATATCCCATATAATTCTGAGGCAGATGTTCTGCAGTTCACATTTGAGAAAACCAATCAACTTGCTGGGATACTTTGCAGTCATTTAAAATGATGTTTACAGAGGGATTATCATAACATGGAGGAATGCTTTATAAATAAAAAAGCATGTAAGATTGTATATGTAACTCTGTATCCATGTATAAAATACGACCACGTCAAACAAAGAAGCTATATACAAAAAAAATAAACAAAGTGTCAGGGTGGTAGGGTTACGGGGATTTTCTTCTTTTTTCCTACGTTTTCCAAAATTTCTAAACTTACTATTTTTAACCTAAAAACCCAAAAATCTATACTTTGAAAACAGAAATTATCCTCCTTGGAACAAAGTAAAGGGCTTCACATTTCTTGGGATTAATATGCTCAGGGGTTTCGTTCAATCTGTAAGCAGACGGAGGACACAGAAGCAAAGCCATGCTGGGAAGGGCTCTTACCACCTGGCTTTGTCTATAGACCTTTGATAAACTTCCAGACTTATCCAAGGCACAGTTGTCCTCCTCAGCCATGGGAAGAAGTTCCACTCCACCTAAAGAATTCTCAATCTGGCCTGGCTGGCATGGCTCAGGGGTGGAACATCGACCCATGAACCAAAAGGTCCCTGGTTGGATTCCCAGTCAGGGCACATGTCTAGGTTGTGGTCACTTCCCAGTAGGGAACGTGCAGGAGGCAGCCGATCAATGGTTTTTTCCTCATCATTGATGTTTCTCTCCCCCCCCTCTCATACCCCCTCCTTTCCTCTCTAAAATCAATAATAAAAAAAGAGTAATATGCAAATTAACCATCACTCCATCACAGCCACAAGATGGCGGCGCTCAGTCCTCTCAGCCCCATTGGAGTCCCCCATCCTGGCGGGGAGGGTGGGTAGGGGTGGCTGCTGAGAGCGGGCAGTGTGAGTGGCCTGGGGAAATGCTTGCTTCTTCACTGTGGCGACAAGGCAAGTGTTCTGCGCCCAGCTGTGGATAGGCCTCTGGGCTGTGGAGAGACTCTGGGCAGCTACTGGCTTACGCATTTGTGCACAGGGCTACTAGTATATGTATATGTATATGTATATGTATATGTATATGTATATATAGTATTCTCAGTCTGGATGAGCCCAGGGTTACCACAGAACTGGACCATCATTTGTTACTTGTTGGTTTGTTTTCAGAGAGAGAGAGTTGAAGGGATAGAGGAGGGAGGGGAGAGAGAGCATGAAACATTGATGTGGAGAGACGTATTGACTGGTTGCCTCCTGCATATGCCCTGACCAGGATGAGAGATTGAACCTGAAACCCTTAACCAGGAATGGAACCCGTGAACCTTTGGTCTGTGAGCTGACCCTGTAACCACTGAGCCAAACCATTCAGGGCAGAGTTGCACATCTTAACTCAGGTTTCTTGAGAATTCTTTAGATGGTACTACTCTTTGTACAGGATAGCAAGGTCCTCTCTCAAGAAGCTAGAGATAAGGGAAATTCTGAGAAATGCATGTGCTAGTTTGTAGGGCTGCCATAGGAAAGCACCACAGGCCTGGTGGCTTAAGCAATAGAGAAGTCGGGTCTTAGTTCTGGAGGCTGGAAGTCCAAGGTATCACATGGTTGGCTTGTTCTGAGGGCTGTGAGGCAAGATCTGTTCCAGGGCCCCCTCCTTGGCTTGTGGGTGGTCATCTTCTCCCTGTGTCCCCACATCATCTTCTTTCTGTACATGTTGGTGTCCAAATTTCCTCCTTTTATAAGGACACCAAGCCTAGTACATTAGGACCCGCCCTAGTGACCTCATTTTAACTTAATTTCCCCCTTAAGGACCTCTTTCCAAATATGGCCATATTCTGAAGTACTGGGGATCAGGACTTCAACATATGAATTTTGGGGGCTTGGAGGCGGGGGTGCACAGTGCAGCCGATACCAATGCATTACCAGGCAACAGGTGGTAGAAGGCAGAGTTGTACAAAGACACTCAGTGTAAAGAGCCGGAATGGGTCCCTGACATGTTAGATTTAACTATTGGGATGTGTCAGACAGCTTGAAAATGAAGAGTGAGCGGCAGGGAGAGTCTGCTCTGGGCACAGGGTGGCCACTCGCCTGGTCCTGGTGACAGGTAGGCACCTGTGCAAGGGAGAAGAGCACGTCTGCTTACCTAACTCCTAACCCGATTAAGTTGTGGCTCACTGATTGCCAATCATGTGACCGGGGCTGGCTCAGCAACCTCTCTAAGCCTCTGCTATAGAAATGGAAGTAAAATTCCTGTCCTGCCCGTCTTGCAGGCTGTTGTGAGATAAGGTAGTGAAGGCGCTGTGTGAATTGCAAAGCTCTGTCTGCCCCAGCGAGCAGACGGCAGTGCGCACCCTCTCTCCCTGCAGCAGGTGAGCATGGCACTCTCCTGACACTTTGGGTACAATCGGACTCAGAGGAGCATGGGACATAAAGCAGTGCCCAAGCAGGTGAGATGTCTTGACTCTGGTCATGATGAAACATCATCACAAGACCCATGGCCATAGGCCTCTGTAATTCTTTTTCTTTAATCCTCAACCAAGGATTTTAGAGAGAGGAGGGAGGGAGAGAGAGAGAGATAAAGAGAGAGAAAGAAGAGGAAAACATCAATGGGTTGCCTCTCCTAGGCACCTCTAGAAAACTAGGTATGTGCCCTGACTGGGAATTGAACCTGAGACAACTACGTGTATGGGACCATGCTCAACCAACTGAGCTACTCGGCCGGGGTTTAACATTATTATTTTTTAAACCATAGAACTGATATGCCAGACTTTAATGGGCATTTAGGTTATTTCCAATTTAAAAATAAATATGACAAAGCTGGTGGCAATGAGTGTCTTTGCTCATATATCTTGTGTGACTAGATTGCTATAGGATAAAATTCTAGACATGAAATAACTGAGTCGAAGGGCATATGTATCCACTTAAAATGTTTTTTTAAAAAACATTTTTATTGATTTCATATAGGGAGAGAGAGATTATTATTTATTACTTTGAGACTGTTTCTTTTAATGTCTTCCTGGAGATAATTAAAGTCATGATCCTAAGGCCTCTTGGATAGCAACCTTGTCCAAGACCTCGGGAAACTGTCCACAGACTTCCCAAGGAACCCCCTGAGCACTGGGAGTTTATTCAAGGAGAACCAGGGCTTTCTACTGAACCCAGACATTGCAGCGACTCAGGGGGAAGCTGCACATTTACCTTTCTTTTCACGGCAAGGGGAAACAAGAAACAGATGAGTTTGACTATCCAACCAAACCCGCTGACCTTGAAACTGTTATCCCCGGTTATCTCTACTTATCTCCCTGGCCTCATCAGTTTTCTCGCTTCTCAAAATAGAGTCATAAGGGGTGCCCCTATGAAATGCTCGGAGTCAATCAACTCCTTGTCAGTGGAAAGGCTTTGGGAGGCAGCTGGCCTGGCTCAAGTTCACTCACCTCCGATCTGGGGAGGACACTGGGGACACAGGCTGCTGCCTCACTAGCAAGGCAGATCAAGGAAGCCAGGGGCCCCAGAGGAACGAGAGAAAAACATAAAATGCAACTTTGATGAAGTTACCCAGCATACTGTGCTTGGAAACATCCAGAGAGAAGCAATTTTAACTTCAGCATGCATGCAAGTTGCGTGTTTAATGAGCCTGCAGTGTTTCTATTTTGAATCCCATGGCAGATGGTGTCATATATGTTTAGAGCTTGGGACTTCTAAAGGTGTCTCCTGTATCTTCCCCCCCACACCAAGTCAGAGCAGATTAAGTTCGTGGTGAGGCTCTGGAATTTTCCAGGCCTTCACGGAGGCCCTGCCTGCCCGGATCCTAGAAATGGGGCCTCACTTCAGCCCTGTGTTTAGATCCCGACATCACAGGGTGGTGCTGGGGATTTCATCAGAAAGCACGCGGAGGCACCCGGCGGTGTTGGTGCTCCGGCGGTATTAATTTCCTCCCCTCACCATAAACTTCTTCCATCTGCATCATGGGATTAACAGAGCAGGACCTCCAAGACTTTAAGTCCTTTATTGCTTTAGATGCAAAGCCCTAGAAATGCAAAAAGAGAGAGGTATGGAATTGGAGGTTCACTGTCTTCTCTGTACGCTGCAGTACACGCACACACACACACACATACACACACACACACACGTGCCCACAGTAGGGTCCTTATAAATAGTTACCCATTGAGTTGAGTTGAATTGAGTGAAACCCAAGGTCAAATACGTGTAATTCGTGATGGGGAAAAGCTTTACTCCTCCCTGGAGCTTCTTAATTTCTACCATTTTCATTGCCTATGGGAAGCTCCTGTGTTGGAGGGAGGGAAGTGATAATGTGCATTTCCGCCAGGTGCTAAGCCTGGGGCCACACTTTCCCTTTCCAACAGCCTAAGGGTATAATTACTTTATAGCAGAAGAGCTTCTACCCTGGAGAACTGAAAGTTTCCACCGTTTCTTCCTCCGAGGATCACACAGGTGATGAGGGGCAGAGCTAGGGTTCAAGCCCAGGTCCAAAGTCATCTTGCTTGCCACCTCATTCTGGGTATAAACAGAATCCCTGGTTAACACACCTAAGGTTAGCCTGGGCTCTGGCCACCGAGCCTCAGCTGGCTTGGGATAAAGCCACAAACCATGGCTGTGGGATAAAGCCGTGTCATCCGGGCAGAGGAGGAGGTGCAGGGGGACAAAGAGGCCGCCGTGGTGTCAGGGCGATGTGAGTTTGCAGCCTCCTTCCCAGCCCAGGCTCTGCAGTGAGTCCTGATCCAGATCCTTCCAAAGCCCCTTTCTCAGGAGAGGTCCACCTTCTTCATGAAGCCCCACAGGCTGCAGTGGTCACTTAGAGCCCATTCATTCATTCATTCATTCATTCATCCATCCAGGTACTCTTCATCAAGGTGCCCGCACCCCTCATCATCTGGGTGCTGGGGAGAGAGCAGTAATGAAGGAAGTCACTGTCTTTGCTCTCCAGAGGCTAGCCAGGTAGCAGTTGACAGTCAGCAGTCAGAGTCATGCATCAAACACAGTTTTATAAGTACAACAAGGAGGAGAAGGTGCACAGAAACCTAGAAGTAATACTTGCACTCAGACCTGAAGGCTGAGCTGCAGCTGGCCAGGAGAACAGGTGGGAAGAGCATTTACTGAATAAACCAGGCATGCTTAGTGCCGTACAAATACTCACTCACTCAGTCTCAGGACAGCCTGATGAGCAGGGCACTCCTGCTCTTCCAGATGAGGAGACTCAGGCACGAGGCTCAATGACTTGCCCAAGGTCACCCAGCGGGAAAGGTCAGAGCCAGGAAACAAACTGATCGCGTATGAAAGTTCAGAGTGGAGATGGGATGGGGTTCCCTGGGAGTGAGCCAGGGGCAAGGAAAGGAGACCCTGCTGAGGGTTGTGACCCCGGGTCAAGTGGACTGAACAGAAGTCAGGGAGGAGAAGCAGAGACAGGAATGGTGGGAGAAATGGAAAGAAAGAAGGAGCTGTCAACTGGTCAAATGCTGTTGAGAGGTGGGGAAGACAACTGCAGGTGCTGACCTGTATGTGCTGGTGTGACCCTTGGCAAGACTAGTTTCTGGGATGTGGTGAGGAGTAAAGCCCAGTTGTAAGGGTAAAAAAAAAAAAGGAAAAAAAAAAGGAGGAGATGTGAATATCAGTTATTCTTTTGAGGAATTTTATTCTAAAAGGGAGAAGAAAAATAGGGGTGGTAGTTAAAGCATGACCAATTCCAAAGGAGATCTTCTTTCTTTTTCTTTTAAGATGGGAGGTAGTAGAATGTGTGTGTGAGCTGCCGGGAATGCTTCCATAGAGGAGAAACTCACTGGGGAGAGAGGGCCCTCCCAGTGCAGAGCTGGGCCCCGAGCAGCACGAAGGAATAGAGTCCAGATGGTGTGGGGGCTGGTCTTAGACAGGGTGCCTCTGCGGGCCGCCCCTGATAGGCTGCCAGTCTCCACCTGTGAGGCCTCCCAGCCTCCCTGAGCAGCATCCCCTCCCGAGCAGAGCAGTGAGCAGCGAAGTTTGATCTCCCCTGTGCTCGCTGTGGTCTTAGCAGAGCCACTGAGAGGCAGGCCACATTCTCCAGAGGGCCAGGGCTCAGGGGCATCTCTGGCGTTCTGGCCCTGGTGTCACCAGCTTTGCTGCTGGTGCAGAGGAGAAGAGGGGAGCCGAGAGGGAGCGTGGGGGTCAGCCGCCCAGGCATTCCCTTGAAACTGTGAGCTGAGGGAGCAGGAGAGGGCTAGCTGCGTCAGTGAAGGGGAGTTGTCTGGAAGGCTGTGTGGCCCTTGCTTTTCAGGGGTCCCGGGTCCCACTCTCATGTCATAGACTCAGGGGACACACAGCCTCAGCTCACTAGACAACCAAGATGACTGTGAACCGAATCCCAGCAAGCACACTTCAACATACCTTAGAGCAGTGGTTCTCAACCTTTCTAATGCCCCCACTCTTTAATACAGTTCCTCATGTTGTGGTGACCCCCACCCATAAAATTATTTTCGTTGCTACTTCATAACTGTAATTTTGCTACCTTTAATGAATTATAATGTAAATATCTGTGTTTTCCGATGGTCTTAGGCTCTAACAGGTTGAGAACTGCTAACAGGGTTTCCCAAGACCATCAGAAACACAGATATTTACATTACAATTTATTAACAGTAGCAAAATTACAGTTATGAAGTAGCAATGAAAATAATTTTATGGGTGGGGGTCACCACAACATGAGGAACTGTATTAAAGACTGGGGGCATTAGAAAGGTTGAGAACCACTGCCTTAGAGTTTCCAATGCATAAAATCCGCCATTCGGCGAGCTGGTGTGATTTACTCTTTTTTCGAGGTTTGAATTTAAGAAGGGCACAGCCCACAGTAGGCACTGCAGATTCCATCCTGGTCTTCCAAAGGGTACTTTCGCAGCCCACGTCTGTTTGACAGATAGATACTCAAACAAAAGGAGGGAAGCACTAAGTGTGGAGAGCTTTGAGTGCAAAATCAGGGGATTCCCCATGAGAGAAAAATTCCTCTGGTTAAAAAAAGGAATTGGGTCGATGAGGCAGAAACACCCTTGGTATAAGACACCTACCTCAGGTCTGGTGATTTCATTAACCACTTTCTCATTTAAAAAAAAAGAGTCCTAAAAATAATACATGGATGTATGTATATCCGTGACCGACCACCCAGAAGTACTTGTTCAATTTCTCTATTCCTCAGTTTATTGTAGGTTGTATTGTAAGTCGTCTTCCTACAAAGTAATAAAATGTAAATGTGGGTTTTAGGTATGCTAATGTTTTAGGTTGGCAGAGCAGGAGTTCCCAGCTGGTTAGGGGTGAGGGGCCTCCTGGGAAGCCTGAGAACTGAGTGGGAGGTGGAGAGGAGAAGAGAACAAAAGTTCCCCGTTGTTCCAGTTTGAGAAAACTGGGATATGGGAGACCCTGTGCCTGGTTATGAGCTGGAGACAACAGAAGTGAAGGGGACATCAGAACTGAAGTTCCCTACATTAACCATCAGGGGCAGGTGGGCTTCAAAGGGGTGAAAGCAGTGAGCATGGCTTAGGAAAATCTCTCTAGCCGCAGAGCAGAAGAGGGGATGAGGTAGGGCCTAGCTTGACTCTTACTGAAGACCCCAGGTAGAAAGGGGCCCAAGAGAGGGCAAAAGTGAAAGACTGAGGGTCCAATGGAACACTGTGGGACACCACCAGGCTGAGGGTCCCGTGGAACATTGTGGGACAGGACCAAGCTGATGGTTCCATGGAACATGTGGGACAGGACCAGGCTGAGGGTCCCGTGGAACACTGTGGGACAG
>JAAGEH010000076.1:17196864-17224390 GCA_011751065.1 Lasiurus cinereus
CTGTGGGACAGGACCAGGCTGAGGGTCCCGTGGAACACTGTGGGACACCACCAGGCCCCATGGAACACTGTGGGACAGGACCAGGCTGAGGGTCCCCATGGAACACTGTGGGACAGGACCAGGCTGAGGGTCCCGTGAAACACTGTGGGACAGGTCCAGGCTGAGGGTCCCCGTGGAACACTTGGGACAGGACCAGGCTGAGGGTCCCGTGGAACACTGTGGGACAGGACCAGGCTGAGGGTTCTATGGAACACTGTGGGACAGGACCAGGCTGAGGGTCCCGTGGAACACTGTGGAACAGGACCAGGCTGAGGGTCCCGTGGAACACTGTGGGACAGGACCAGGCTGAGGGTCCCGTGGAACACTGTGGGAGAGGACCAGGCTGAGGGTCCTGTGGAACACCGTGGTACAGGACCAAGCTGAGGGTCCCGTGGAACACTGTGGGACAGGACCAGGCTGAGGGTCCTGTGGAACACTGTGGGACAGGACCAGCTGAGGGTCCCGTGGAACACTGTGGGACAAGACCAGGCTGAGGGTTCTATGGAACACTGTGGGACAGGACTAGGTGGAGGGCCTTGTGGGATACTGTGGGAGAGGACTAGGCTGAGGGACCTGTGGAACACCATGGAACAGGACATTTTTGGTCCTTGGGATGGGGACCTATAGTTGCCCCAGTAGAATTCTGGGAGACTTTCCACGAGCTCATTTTTTTTTTTTTTTAAGCATCATCCTCTCTAATAAAGAGGGAATATGCAAATTGACCATCATGCCATAACAAGATGTCTTTGCCCACATTGGAGGCCGAGTTCCCATAAGTAGCCTTAAGGAGCAATCATCAGGGACCTGAGGCTGCACCCCCTTCCTGGTGAGGGTTGTCAGGGGACCTCAGGCTGTGCTTTCCACCCGGCTGGGCTTGATGGGGGACCTCAGGCAGCAAGCCCCATCTCAGCTTTCGGCCAGGGGACCTCAGGTCGGACCCTCCACCTTGGCACTGGGCCAGGGGACCTTAGGCCATGCCCCCCTGCCCAGCGGGGCTTGATGGAGGACCTCAGGTAGCACCTCCTACCACAGGCCAGGTGACCTCAAGGTGTGCCTCCCAACCTTTCTGGGAGATCTCAGGCCACACTCCCTGCCCTGGCACTGGGCGAGGTGACCTGAGGCCATGCTCGCCACCTGGCGGGGTTTGATGGGGGTGGGCCTGGCTGGATCTGCTAGCCTAGTGGGAGTGGGGCTGCCCAGGTCTGGGCCTGGCTGGATCTGCTAGCCTAGTGGGAGTGGGGCTGCCCAGGTCTGGGTCTCACACGATTTTGAGGCACATGTGGGTAGGTGGGGACTTGACTCTGGTTCCTGTGGCGTGCCCCAGACTCTGACAGGAAGAAGATTTTCATATACATTTTACTTTCTTCCATCTCTGACACTTCTATTATAGAGAAAGGGCAAATAGAAATATTAAAATATTTCCTCTAATTAATTTCTGTTTAATGTACCTGAATTTTGTGCACTGAGTCACTAGTCTAATATATAATTAGATTGTCAGAGAGGATTTACGTATAGAAATCTCTGGAAAATCAAAATGATTTGGTAAAATACACTTAAGGGTGAGATTCATTTATAAAGGCTTCACAACAGAAAGTGACTCGGGTTTAGAATTTCTGGATGGAAAATCCAACTTTCTGTACACTTTAAAGGCAGGCTGGGCCCAGAGGTGACTCCAGAGCAGCTGAGGAGGACACACCAGGATGGAGGAATGAATGAACAGCAAGGGATGTGTGATGCTGCTTGGGAATTCCTTAGGGGACCAGACAGAAATGAAGACCTATAGGGTGGGAGAGAGGTTGACCATGATAGGCAAGTCAGAGTTTAATAATAGTCGAGAGTCCTACAAGCTTCAGGGGAGGTGATTTGGTTCAAAGCAGTCGTAAGGACCTGAAAGGCAGGAGTGAGGGGAGTCTGAGAAAGGGCTTCTCCTTGCAGGGGCTTGAGGGAGTTGTAGGACTGTGCTGGGAGAAATGATTGTGAAGTGAAAACGATGTTGGCACAGAACCATAAAAGGAAGAGGAGGAGTTTTTAGGTGAGGCAAGTTAGTAAATGGGAGACACACTGTGCACAAAGCAGAGGAGAAGCCCAGGCTATGGATCTGTAACTGTTGCCAGTTCCCTGAGTACCTACTCAGTGCCACCACATTGCAACCAGAGAAGCAAAAAGCACTATTCCTCCCCTCAAAGAGCTGACTTAGGAGCGCGGGGCTACAGATGCCAACATAAGGCAATCTCAGATTGTCCAGGGCCAATTCCCATAGGTGGAGGGATACAAAGGGAGGGAGGGTGGAGTGGGGTGATGGTGGGGAGGGTGGGGGGACTCCTGGAACCATGGGTTCCTAGGAAGGAGTCATCAAGCACATGCTACATTCTGGGTGACAGAAAAACCCAAGTGTGTGAATATGAATAATATTAACATCAAATCACAATCTCTTACCTGCAAGGCTGGAATCTAAAGATCTAAAAAAAAAAAAAAAAAAAAAGTTGGCCTTTTTGTTTTTTTGTCAGTTTGCTGCCACATCTTACCTGGCAACAAAACTTGACGTGGATGGCTGGATGGTGAGGGTGTTACTGTCTATACACTCCTCCAAGCGAGTGTTGACATCTCTGCACAATCATAAATGTGTCTGACAGGGGGACACTGCCTTAATGGTTATGCACCCTCAAATAAGAAAAGGTAAGTGCACTAAGCCAGACAAAGAAAGACAAAAGTGTCTGCTCTTACTTATCTCAAGAAAAGATATTGTGACTATGTAGGGTGATGGATGTTAACTAAACGTAGTGTGGTAATCATTTGCAACATGCACTTATATAAACTCATTAAGTTGTACACCTAAAACGAATACAATATAATATGTCAATTACATCTCAATCTTATAAAAGAAAAGTTATGGTCTCTGGCCCCCAGCGTTTTGGAGGAAGGTTTGAAAACCTGTATTCATCACATGTTAAACTATGCAAACCAGGCTTTTTGCCAAGTGTTTTCCCACATCACCTCACTTCACCCGCAGCAGGCCCAGGAGCCGGGTGCTATTATTATCACATTTTGCAGATGAGGAAACTTGAAACCAGAGAAGGTAAATACCTTGTTCAAGGCCACGAAACTTGTAAGTGATGGGGCCTGGTTTGAGGCTATGGTCTTCCTGTTTGGACAATAGTGATGGCCTTGGTGGGAACAATTTTAGAATCAAGTATAGATGGGAGTCAGACTAGGGAGTCCTGAGGAGGAAGGAGAGGAAGGGGAAATCAACCCCAGGATCGAGTTATCCATTTGGGTAGGGGCAACGAGGGGAGGACAGGTGAGGGTCTGAAGTGGCATCCAGATAAGGTGGAGTAGCCAGGGTTGGAGTCTGCACAGATTGTAGGGCTTCTTGGGAGAGTCTGGGCTCCTATGGCTAAGGATGCAATTTGTAGGGCACCAGGTTCCAGAGAGCCTGGTTTCTGGGCTCCCAATCTTGACCTTCAACTTGTCTCCTATTCTCAGGCATAAATGGCAACCTTCAAGCTACAGCCATTCCCCTTTCTGTTGAAAGAGGAAGCAGGCCCAGAAGGTCCCCTTTACCCACTCTCTGTGATGTGAAGAAGAGGAACCTGAATCTGATTTGGAGTTTTTCAAGAAATCTTGCTTTGATGTGGTCCACTCCAACTTCTTCATTTGCTAGCCTGACAGGCACCATGTGGCTGTGCCTCCTCAGGGACCAGCCAAGGGGACTCTCTCAGCCAGGGACCCCGAGGGTGGAGTTTCCAGGCCTGGCTCTGTGACTCGTTGGGGTGTCTCCAGTTATCTCCAGGCAAAATTTAAATGTTGAAATAAATTTACTGCACAAAGAGACCTATGGAGAAAAAAATGACAACCAAAAACAAAACAAGCCTGTACCAACCAGTAATTTTTTGAAGAGGGAAGGAGAAAAGAGAGCTATAATCTTTTCTTAAGATGCCAGTATTCTAAAAATATGGCCAATTAGGGTATGTGTGGACTCTAGTCTGGGCTTCATCATTTCCTCACTGTTTGACTGGACATCTTTTTAAAAGCCCTAATAAAATAGGGCCAAAGATAGTTCTGCCAAGGTTGCTGAGAGGATTAAGCAAGATGGGGTTGGTTCATGAATGTGCTTTGTAAATGATAAAGCATTACACAGTGGTGAAAGGACCAGTGCTAACTGCTTATCACCTCAGAGCACGAAATCCTACCATCTTACTTGCATTCATTTTGCTTTCCTGATAGCGTGGGGGATCTAATAGGTGTCAGGATTGCTCAATATCCATACTGTATTCTCTAGGTCTTGATTTCCATATTAGTCAGGCTAAGTCAGGCCATGCTGCAGTAACAAATGAACCCCAACTTTCAGTGGCTTACCATGATCCAGCTTTATTTACTGCTCTGATAGGATGGACAAACCTCTTGCATTATGCAGCCATGCTGTTAGAGCGTGAGGGCAATAAGATCACAATGGCAAGGGTGAGAGGGTTGGAGGAGGGGTGGCATCTCGTAACTGTTTGGGCCCAGACGTGACACATGTCACTTAGAGTCTATTCGTGGCCCAGTGCATGGATTCATGCACATTGAAAGGAAATTAATGAGGAGAAATATTTTAATATCACTATTTGCCCTTTTTAAAGAAGTGTTAACCAAATTCACAATCAACAATAACAGATGGGAACACATACATTCGATTGGCGCCAGCGAGAGCTTTATATGAATCATGCATGTGTGAGTCAACTTAGTCTTTTATAGTTTTATAATAAACTTGCTTAATTAGGCCTGCTTTCTGATTTAGCTAAACTTTTTCCAGCCCAGTGAAGCATACCAACTTCTCTTTCAGGTAATTGTCAGCAACACACCAGTAAATATCAACACGAAGCAGATTATTATCGTAGATCACACAGGGAGAACAAAGGGTAAAATACTTAAGTGCAGCAGTGTTTGACTATATTTTGTGCAGTAAGAAAACCTGAAGTCATTTTAAAAAAATATATTTTATTGATTTTTCACAGAGAGGAAGGGAGAGAGAGAGAGAGAGAGAGCCAGAAACATTGATGAGAGAGAGAGAAATCGATCAGCCGCCTCCTGCACGCCCCCCACTGGGGATGTGCCCGCCACCAGATACATGCCCTTGACCGGAATCGAACCTGGGACCCCTCAGTCCGTAGGCCAACGCTCTATCCACTGAGCCAAACCGGTTTCGGCCTGAAGTCATTTTTAAGTTCCATCATTTCTTATTTATTTTCTGTTGGGTCAAGTTTCTAAACTTTCTAAATCTCCATTTTCTGGCTAATGAAAACAAAATAGGATTCCACTGAGTCTCCTGTCCCCCTACTCCAGGACTTCTGTGAAGATCAAATGAGATAAGAAGATCAAATGAGATAAGGCAGGGTGGACAATGCTTCACAGACATTTGGTTACATGGAAAGTGTTTTTGCCTGGCTATAAAGCAAGTCATTTTTTCTGGGCTGAAGAAACTGCAAGGAGGATAGTCTCTAGTCACTAGGGAGAGGAAGCTGAGCATCGCTACCTGACATCATTACCTGGATGGAGGGAAGGACACTTAGTATAAATATATATATATATTGGCCAGACTGAATCACGTGATCTCTACCTAGCTTCAAGGAAGTCTGGGAAATGCAGGAGGGAGACATGGATATTCAGTGAGTACTAACAGATTCTGCCAGTTTCCTTCTCTCTACAATGGGAGAGTTGGACTAGATGGCCTGAGAGCAGTCACCATTCAACTCTGTTCTTCTAGGATTGGGTGAGCCAGACACCTTGGAGTTGATGACCTATGGCAGGTCATAGTTTCCATGGGAAGAACTGTATACCAACCTCTTCCAAAAACATCAATTTCACTTTCCCCACTCTCTCCCAGACCCTTCCCTGAGCTATTTCCTCTCTGCTACCTCTCCATGAGCTTCCAAGTTCCAAATACCTGTGAGGTACAATAACCTTTAAGTGCAAATGGGTTGCTTTCTGAAAGAAATGGGACTTGCCTAGAAGCAGGTCATTGATAAAGAACCAAAAGCTAGGCTGCTGGCAGGCCGTGACCACTGGAACCACTGGGGCCTCGGCCCCCACCTGAAGCTCCTGAGAGTGTCACATCACGTGCGGCTGTTCTGACCCTGTCACACCCAAGATGCACCTGGAATCTCCGTTCTGTTAGAGGGCCCTAGTCATGGTAGCCTGGCCTGGAGACCTCTCTGCAGGAACATCAGAAGCCTCTGAACATGGCTTTTTCTCTTTACATATCCCACTGGGGAGAAGGGGCCCCAACTCTAAGTGCTTCCGCACTGGCAGTTCTAAAATTCTTGGACATTCCTTCCATCCAGAGGTGGATCTGTGTTCCTCCCCTTGAATCTGAGTCCTGTGGCTGCTTTGATCAGTAGAGTATGGAGAAAGGCTTGGTCAGCTGGGGGTGAGGTGGGAGTTATCACTTTTTATTTTTATTTTTGACCATGAGACTGTACTCCTGGCCCAGCCCACCCCCCCAAAAGTCCTTTGTTAGTTTTGATGGGAAAAAAGCCCTCTGGCTCTCAGCTGACTTTCTGGGCCGTGGCCTGTCACCTCCTACCCCCATTCCCCGCCCCCCGCCCCCCCCTCCCCGCTTCATTTTTTGCTGACATCATCACCGCTTCCTTTGCCTCTCTCTTTACCTCAGCCCGATTCCAAGCCTCCTTGTTTAAAACCAAACAAACCAAGCTTTCCCACCCTCCAGCCTCCTCTGTGGTGCTCCCCTTGAACGGAGCCCAGAGCAAACAGCCATGGCACCCATCCCTTCATCTCCTCCGGACTCAGCCTCCAAAACCTGACTGTCCGGCTCTCCTGGGGAAGGCGAGGCTGTACCCGGCCTTGCCACTGGCCCCACTGTCCAGTCATCTTCATTCCATTCTTGAGCATGTCTCTGCTCCTGTCCGGACCTGCCATGCTGTGGTCAGTAGCCATGGCAACAGACCCTCTGTCACCATTTGTCAAGCAACCAGTCCTCCCCAGCTTTATGGTTCTCCAGTTGTCTGTGGGCCCTGTCCTCACCAGGCTACCTAATCTCATTCCCATCACTAGTTTTACAAGCCAGACATCCTGACTTCTTTTGAAATCCCTCCAAGCACTTCTCTTAGTGTCAGAGCCTCTGCAAAGTCCCAAGTCCACGGAGCTCACTGGGGAGACGGCCATGGTTTCTCTCTGCCCCTCTGTGCAGAATCCTGTTCAACCATCATCCACATAATTTGAATGTCATCGTGCTTTGCAGCGTGTGGGGCATAATCCCTTTATCTGCGTCCATCAGACCTTCTTGCTGTCTTACCGTGTCTCCACTGATTTGGGGTAGACCTGGTCTTGAGACGATCCGGATCATACCTGTGGGTTGATCCTGTCAGCAGGCCTACTTGTGGGTTTCCTTTGAAAAGGTCAGTGTGAAACAGGAAATGTGACTAAGAAAAGCTTCTTCCTCCATGAAGCCTCGCTTCACTAACTGGAAAAAGGCCCCCATCCCCTCGGCCCCAGACTTACTCATAGCCCAGACAGACACGCTTCAGAACGCATAGTTCCCCAAACACTGCGCTCTGCACACTAAGGCTCACGTGAGGAGTGCGTGGTTCCTTGTCAGGTGGCTCTGTCTGGGGTCTGTCCTTGTGCCAACCCTAGCCGCCTGTCACTGTTCTTCATGGAATCCCAGGATGGGCAGAGGCCTGGGAGGTTGGGGTTCGGGCTGACCACGGAGGAGAGAGGAGCTCAGGAGCTGGGGTGGTTGGCCGAGCCAGAATGGGACACTGGGTCTCCACCTCTCAAGCTACGTTTGCCCAGGGAAACCATGTGCCTACCTCCAGAAGCTTCTGGAGGGGCCCCTTGTATCCCTCTGGTACTACACAGCCAGCATGGACGCATGGCTGCCAGGAGGGAACTCCAGGCTCCCCGCTGGGTGTCCTGGGGCAGGGGGTTGGTGGGGGCGGGGGGAGGAGTGTGAGACCCAGAGTGCAAGTTGCACGTGGGATCCCCTGGTTCGCAACCTTGCTTTTGGCTTCCTCAAAATAGAAAAAAATAATTCAGGAGGTGAAAAGAGATGAATACACAGAAAGCATTTAGAACAGTCTTGGTGTGTGATCACTGGGCGAATGTTAGCTATTATTATTCTGATGGGCTGGTCGGCTCTCCTCCATTCTATTCAACTCATCAGAATTTGGCACCTGGCAGGGACTGAGCTGGGGCTGCGGAAATGGCCACACGGGAGCTCCACCTCCAGCCTGGCCAGTCTCCCCCGAAAAGTGGGAAAAAGGCATACGGATGGTCTAAGGCACAGCCCACAGGAAGCGGGGCAGGGGTGTGTCTGCAGATGGGGCAGGGAGCCCCCCTGTGAGAGGGCCTGGTTCTGAGGGGTGCGGCGGGCGCAGGGCTGATCCTGTTCGGAGAGCACGGGTGGCGGTGCAGGCGCTGGGGACGCCGTGGACTTGGGCCGGAGGCAGAGCGCGAGTGTGAGGCGATGCGAGGGAGCCACCGGCTCGGCCCAGGGCTGAGTCCCATCTTGACTCGCCCTTCCATCTGCCGCGCTCACTCTCCAGCCCTTTGTTCGCATGCTGGGACATTCCTGGGGGAGGTTCAACCCAACCCCGAAAGCATGCAGACAGCGCACGCCGACGCTTCTCCAGAGCCCCAAGTTGCCTCACTGTGCCCAGCAGCTCCCTGAAAATGTAGTACCGCCACACCGCAGCACCGAGGACGGACAGGCCATCTGCAGCGGGGACCTCGTGTCTGCGGGGTTTCGGGGGCAGAGGTTGAGTGAGGCTTGTGGGGAGAGTCAGAGGGAGAGCGGGAGCCAGAGCTGCAGCTGAATGTGTGAAAGTCAACCGGACTGAAGTTTTAATAAAACTTATTTCTATTGTTAATTATAATTCGATAAAACGGAAACACACACACACACACACAAATAGAATGCACATGGCATGCAGCAGGCATTCAATAAATACAAACAATAACCATCTAAAAAAGGAAATTTGCTGTTTCTAAATGGAGCAGGATGATCTTTAAATTCTTTTATGGTCCCTGCTGGGCATCCATTCAGTCTTAATACACAATGACAATGGGTCAATTCTAGCTAATTGGTGATTACATTAAATTCCTGGGTAAAATGAATTATTTCATAAACTTAAAGTGGAGCTTTTGTGTTCCCTCCTTATTAACTCAGTATTGAAATGCATCATGTCTTGGTTTTCCTGGTCTTACTTTGCGTGCTCTCACTCCTCCCAGAGTTCCTTTTGCAGATCTGGGAAGAAACAGCAGGGGGAGAAAGGCTGGAGTTGGTGTGAGGCTTTGAAATGGGAAAGAGGAGACATTTCCAGCTGCCAACACCCCTCCTTCCTGAATATCTTTTTGCGCTTGTGTCTCCTGCTAGCCCCTGGGCCTCAGGAGAGGGGCGCACCCCACTCCCAGTCCCCTGCGCAAGGGCTGGGAGCTTCACACCCTAATGGGACTGAGCCGGCCACCCCGCCTGCCTCTCCCAATTAGTTTCCCAAAGGGAACAAAGCCCATTTCTTTCCTCTCTCCGTTCCCACCACTGGCTGGGGAGAAACAATCCTTGGCAGCTCAGGGGTTAAAAGTAAAACAGCGAGGGGGGAAAACAAGCCAGGCAGCTGCAGCGGCTCCTCAGAGCCCACTCCAGGCTAAACAGAGGCCCCGGCAACTCCTTGGAGACTTGAACCCCGGGCGATGGAATTTTCCCTTGCATGGAGGCTATTGTCCTCGGGAAAGGGCCAGGCCAGAGGAGGGCCTGGGGAGCATGGAGCTCTCGCCCACAGCCAGGGAGCTCCTGAGAGCCCCACTCTGTGCCACCCAGCTGGGGTGGGGTGAAAAGGCAACCGGGGTGCAGCCCATACTCCCCCTTTGAGAAAGAGGGGGGCCTGCTGGAGGGGGGGCATTTCCCAAGGCCTGGGTACCAGTGGCTACCCCACTCCTCAGCCCCAACCAGCCAGTCACTGGGATGGAATAAAAGGCTTGGTTCCCTTGGCAACTGCAGGGGCTATGGTCTTTCACAGAGTACAGGATGAGCTGGTGGGAGGGGGGGTTGGGTCTGGGCTGGAGGGCAAGGGAGTGGGGGGGAAGGTGAACGGAAAGGGGATGGGCAGCCCGTTTACCAGCTCAGCAGGAGGGAAGCTTTGTAGGTTCCGGCCTGGGAAATATAGGATACCCCCAGTGTGGGGCCTAACCTAAGGGCTTCCCAGTTTTGAGCCACAGGTGGTGGGAAGGAGATGGCGTAGGCCTCATGTTAACTTCACCAGTGGCTCAGGAGAGCTCAGCAGAGCCTACCTGCCTAGGTACCGAGAGGACGGTCCTGCTTCATAACAGGAGACCCCTGGAAGTGTTGATAGATGCTTGAGGCCATAGAGAGCTATTTGTGAAGCTGAGATTAGAATAGCAGGCGCCTGTCTCCAGGGTCTGATCTCAATGGACTAGACAAAGCTATTTTTAATATCAAGCGCGAGAGTTGCTGAAATATGGACAAAGTGCAGAACCTGGACTGACTTTGTCTCAAGCTCTAGACTCTGTGAAAGGACTTAAAGAAATCTCCCCACTTCCAAGCAGATGCGTTTAGCCCCAGTGAAAACAAGTGATAGGATACGGGACAGGAGACCTTGACCCAGGACCGGGGGAGGAGCGGCCCCAGCATGTGGTCACAGCAGAGGTGTGCAGGGCTCTTCCGTGACCCTCTCCGAGGTTTAGAATGTGAGGGCTCCCAGCCTGGCATTGACTGCATCTCTTAGATGCTCTTACAAGCGTGGCATCTACCCAGGGGGACAAAGGAAGCAGAGTCACTAAGTTGATCTGGTGGCTTAAGGAGAAAGGTGGCCAGCATAAAACAGCACACTGTTCAGGAGTCTCAAGATATTTTTCAAAAACAAAAACCCAAAACAAACCCCAAACTCCTATCTGGTGTAACCACGCAGTTCTTGGAGACAATGAGAAATGGGTTCCTGGCTGCTTCTGGTGGAAAGCTTGCTGGATTCTTGTGCTTTTGTTTGAGCATCTGGGGGAGGGGAGAGGTCATTATTTTCCTGAGAGAGTGTGGCTAGGGCCATCATCAGTGAAAGACTTCCTCATGCAACCCAGGGCCAGTTCCTTCAAAGCTCAGCTCCAGCGGGTCTCATCTGAAGGACACAATTTGAGGAAACCTAGAGGGTGGGTCCTAAGATGAGGAAACACCTGGGTGGCAGGTCCTTGATAAGGAAAAAAGCCCTGAGATACCACTCCAGCTGCATTGCATGCATGACCTATGGCCAATCAGATGGCACCTGCTTTAATAATTATCATCAAAATACTGATGATGATAATAAAAAAGATCAAGGAATCACTTATGACCTAATTAATCTACTTGCTGACTGGTGAATTGGCAGAGAACAAGTCTGGGCAACACAGAATAACAACTGATTTAGAAAATATACAGAGAATGTGAACCCAGAGAAGAGAAATTAACATTAGTTCACCTTGTGAGCTCCCTCTCGCCCCTCTCTCTCTGTGTGTGTGATATCTCATTCCAGTTTTATGACCAGTCAATGAAATTAGTGCGACGATTCCCATTTTGTAGATGAGGAAACTGGGGCCTGGGTAAGTTAACTAACCTGAGCAAGATTTCATAGCTGAAGTGGAGAGAACTGGGTTTTGAATCCTATTTGATTGTCTAAGATCTGTACAACAGCCACTTTCCGATATGGAATCTCACTTGATTCTCCATCCCACTTATGAAAGCAGGAGATTATTCTTGTTTATCGCCTCAGAAGCTGAGAGTCATGAAGTTTAAGTGACTTGTCTCAGTCACAAGACTCGGATGTGGTAAAGCTCTGGGCTTCTTCTGCAGCGGCATGTAGCCTGGTCTCAAGTTTCATTCTCACATCCATCATTCACACATTCATTGACTCATTCAGTCATTCAATTAACATTTGCTACGTACCTAGCATGAACAAAGCACCAAGGGGAATAAAAAAACAAGTTAGATTTTATAACCTCACAGTCTTCTGTCTGCAGTCACGGCTGTCAGTGGAAATTTTCCAAAATTAATGTGTCTCATTCAGTAAACTGATACATTTACAACAGGAGAATTAAGAACTATTGAATCATGCCCTGGCCGGTGTGGCTCAGTTGGTTGGAGTGTTGTCTTGTACACCAAAATGTTGTGGGTTCATTCCCCCGATTGGGGCGTGCATGGGAGGCAACCGATCAGTGTTTCTCACATCAATGCTACTCCTTCCCTCTCTCCCTCTTTCCCTCCCTTCCTCTCTCTAAACATACCGTTGGGTGAGGATTAGAAAGGGGAAAAAAATAGAACTATTGAATCACAAACACTCCAGGACACTGCGCTCCTTAAAATGGACAGCAAGCGTTGGCTGCACTCCCAGTGACACCTGAGTGGAGGTGGAGGGAAATGAATGTTGGCCAAAGCTCCTCTGAGCGGTCCACGTTTGCACAGCTCCCCAGCCTAGCTACATTCCTGTCTCCCCTGGTCCCTGTGGACTCCATTGTGAGGGGGCCCCTCCCACGGACAGACTTCCTCCCATATCTGATTTCATGGTCCAGCTACTTCCTGGACAGGACCAAACACTTATCAGATGCCTAAACTTATATCAGCCCGAGTCAGGGTGTATGCTGGCCATGTTCCCTACTTATCATCTGTACAGGATTACTTATTAAAGATGATTTCTCACATGGAACTACCCTGGGAAAACCTTGTCCCCCGAGCAGCAGAAGTCACGGTGATGTACAGGGCAGCCAGAAGCACTTGAAAACAAGTAGGCTGTAGTTGGTGTCAAGCAGACCCATGAACAAAATTTCCTTCCCTGTCCATATCATCCGACAGTCATTCATTTATTCACGTGCATCAAGGTGCAGGTATTCATTAGAGGGCGGGGTGGGGGAAGCTAAGGAGTTTTTTTTTTTAAATATATTTTTATTGATTTCAGAGAGGAAGGGGGGAAGAGAGAGAGGAGAGAGAGAGAGAGAGAGAGAGAGAGAGAGAGAGAGAGAGAGGAACATCAATGAGAGAATCATTGATTGGCTGACTCCTGCACGCCCCCTACTGGGATTAAGCCTGCAATCTGGGCATGTGCCCTTCAGTCCACAGGCTGGCACTCTATCCACTGAACCAAACCAGCTAGGGCCAAGCTAAAGAGGTTTTGTAAGGAAAATGGAGATGATGGTGGAATACTGGGGAATGGCTTTGGAAGACAAGGGGTTCATTCAGGCAGTCAACCAATACACACACTGAGCTCTTTCCCCGGGGCCTGGTACTGCTCTTGTTCATGTGATGCCTGGTGCTTAGTAGGTTTCCGTGGCTGGAAGATGGGGCCTGGTTGCAGAGGCTCTCAGAAATGGGGTGCCCTCTGAGAGGGTGGAGGGTGGACAGGGCAAGAACACAGGTGCTCTAAAGCTGAGTCCACTGGATCCCAAAGGCCTGGCTTGGATGCTGAGAGGCACCCGGGCAACACTAACCCGGGAGACACAGTTGCCTGCGGGGAGAGGAAACAATCTCAGTTTTGGAAGTTCGATTTGGAAACCTTTCACATTCTTTTTGGTAAACTTGGGGGATTCCATTATTTATAAATGAGACCCAAACTTTAAAAGAAGTCTTTCATATTTTGCTATCACTTGACTGCATTTTATGGCTCAGAGTCTCTGCCTCTTTTTCCTTCTGCCTGGCTCCCCCTCCTCAGGTAGGACTGCTGAGTTTGGCAAATCAAAACAGGAGAGACTCCGTGTAAGTTAAAGTTCAGATAAACAACAAATAGTGTTTTAGTTGTTTGTCTGAAATTAAAAATTTTACTGGGTGTTCTGCTCCCAGCTTTCCACACTCACACCTCCTTGACTGTATTTTTATTTCCCATCCATGGGCAGGCCCTCTCAGGGCCAAGAGCTTCGCAGTTTTACTCTCTTCTGTGTGAAGCAGTATCGTGAGTTGTTTCACTTCTCTTCACTAAGAGTCTCCTTTCCAGATATTTCAGAAAATGGTATATTTCTCAGAGTTTATTTCCCCTTCGTCCTCTGGAGGCCTGTGTCCACCCTGGGCTTTCCAAACAGGAAGTGCTGGGTACATCAGACAGTTTTCATGGTTGACTTACATGCCCCTCCCATCTTCTGTGGTCACCTTTGCTCAGGTCTTTGGTGGAGACTTCTGAGTGGATAACATCCAACAGTACCACTCACCCCGATGTAAGGACCCACGGGGATTAAATCCTGGAAGGGTGAGATTCTCTGACGTTTCCCCAGTTCCCTTCCTGATAACGTCCCTGTTAGTCGAGAACCAAATGTTTACCGAGCCCATACAGGGTTGGTCAAGCCATAAGTAGCAGAGGTCTATTTGATAGAATCCTTGAAGTCTACATATTTTGCCTTTTCCTGGTGTGTGTGTGTGAGAGAGAGAGAGAGAGAGAGAGAGAGAGAGAGAGAGAGAGAGAAGCCAGTAAGGTAAGTGAGAGAATGAAGACAGGAAGGCAGGTAAGAAAGATCATGCCGTGGCCTTGATGGTTCTTTCATTGTAGGAGAATACACCGTGGGGACCTTGTTAAGAGGATACGGTTATGATTTTTCACCCCTCTTTTCTGCTTTCCATACTTAATGTAATGTGCTCTCATTTAAGAAGAAAATAAAACATTTGAAAGAGTGCTTACCTTTTTATTTTATTTTTTAAAATACAACGCCTTGCTATTAAAATACCACTGACTATAAAAAGAAACACGGTGTTATAAAATTAACGAAACGTGTAAATGCTTTATAAGTTTTGCATGCTGTTTTCTTAGAACCTTTCCAGGGTCAGATGGGTGATGTTGCTGGAGCGGGAGCTCGCCTCTGCCTGGCCTAAAACCCCAGCCCTTCTGTTGGGTCTTAGCAGGAGTTTACTAGTTGGGTCTGTAGGAATGTGTCTGTTCAGAATCTTAGGAGCAAGAATCACATGGATTTCAGCACTTTATTACTAAGTTATTTCTCTGGCTCTGAAATCTAACATTGCCTACCTCTGCAATAATGATGAATTCTTCTGTACCACGTTCCTAGAGCCTATGAGAACCAGCAATGAAAAGCCAATTATAACAACAGCTACTGTTTCGTGGATGCCGTGTGCCAGAGACTGGGATGAAATTGTATTTCATTTTACGAGGTTAATCCTGGCAAAATTCTGAGGTCAATTCTAGCCCTACTTTATAGGTAAAGATGTGGAGGTTCAGAGGTGCTACTATCTTCCAGCAGTAAGTCTGGAGGCTGAAATTCGGAATGAAAGCCTAGTGAGGAGTGAAGTGTTTCCCTGTATGCTAATCCTTTAGAAATGCAACCATCCCTGTGGAGGGTAGTAACTCCATGCTTCAGAAAAGGACAGTACCAACCTCCCATCCTCCCTCTCCAAACAGTGGGTAAACAGTTCCCTACAGCTTAAGAGAAAAGAAGAGGAGTCACAATCCCTAGAGCTGATTAACCCTTTAGGTTGACTCAATGAAACTGGGAGGTAACTTTCTGAAGGATCCACAACCACATTCAATTGCCCCTTCCCTCAGAGTTTGTGTTGGGCGAGTTGCAAGGAAATCTTCTTCATTTCTTCCCCAGCCTTGGGAGGATCATTTTCCACATTAAACAGAGCACTAGACATTCCTGAGAATGCCTCTCCCACAGACGTGTTCGACAGCCAGGAGGGAAGGTGGGAGGCCGGTGGAATGGGCTGCATGATAACTCCAGAGGCTCCAGGAAAACTTGTGCCAAAGCAATAGCTGATGATGCTCAGCTTCCCCTAGGCTGGGCTTCTCAGAGGGCAGCCCTTATCACAGGGGAGACACCTGGCTCTCTGATTATCTCCCCACTTGTCGCAGGTGTGTTCAAAGGCTTCTATAACCCCGATGGCGACCAGCTCACCATCGGTGCTTCTGGTCAAAGGTTTGTTTATGTGTTTCAGTTGATCACTTATCAACCATTATTGGTATTTCATAACCATTCCTCTTGGTGTTGTAAGGAGAATTCTTCTGCATTCTCCGATTTTGAGGAGTGATTATCTTGTTTAATGGGTTACTTTGGTTTTAAACGCATGCAGTTTCCACCTGTGCATGTTTGCATGGGAATAGACAAAGAAATTGGGGGGATTGGGGGAGAAGGTTACTCTAGGACTTTGACTCACAATTCCTTCTTGCCAGGAAGCCCCACTAGCATTGTTTTGGCATTCAATTTTGTCCTTAAGTTATAGTTTTCCTTTTTTTTTTTTTTTTGTATTTCTAGGGCAGGCATTCCTCCCTATTTTATAAGCTAGGAAAGATTATTGCTTAAAATCTTATTGATTTGGTTTCCCCACCAGATAGTACGTTTATCGTTATGTGGCAAGAATATCTACACAGATTTGTTGGGTAAAGCTTCTATTCAATGGTCCAGGTACTGATTAACACTGCTTGGCCTACTGAACAATGGGCGTAACCTGGGCTTGATAAATCAAATAAGACCTTTGTCTTGTTTTGCTTGCTGCTTAGAATTGCCTCTACCATAAAATCATTCATCCTCCAAGGGAGAGGCCGGGGCTCCCTTTGTAAGGACCTGACTTTTATTTCCTGTTCCGGACTGATTTCCTGGTGGGGGTGCTGGTAGGAAAGGCCTTAAGGATGTGCGTGGGTGCATGTGTATGTGTCCGTGGACATGCTCACAAGCATCTACTTCCCACAGGGATTTTGGGTTGTGGGGGAGAGATGGTGAAGCAGCTAGTTTACCTGCATATCAGGTAAGGCTGGAACATGAGTTGTTTGGGTCCAACTCTTGCTCTGACGTCTCCACATTCTCCGCTGCACCTGCTCTGATCCAGACCACTTTGCCCTGGTGGATCAAACAGAACTCCAGAAGCTCCAGCTCTGCCGTTTCCTCCGCCATCCTCACAGGTGCCTGGGGAATGGGGCACGTGAGCTCAAGTTTGTGACTGGACTTGCACGAACCTTCCTTCTCCTGGGAAAACTGTTCCAGATTGTTCCAGATTGGGGTCAATAGTGTCACACATGTTTCCTAAAAACACTCCAACTTGCTAAAACTTTTTTACAAAAAATAAAATCCTCTGAACCATAGTGTATGCCTTATCCCCCTCAGAAGCATGGCCTGGACCGTTGGACCAGTCCCTGAGTGGGTTTTTGGCCATCACTCCTGACATGGACCTGTTCTCATGACTAGGGGAAGAAGCACTAGGTTCCCCTGAATTGGGGCCTGGCCTTGGCTAGGCATTATTTGGAGGAACAGGAAATGCTTAGCCTGGGGAAAAAAACGCTCAAAGGGGATCAGGTTTGCAGCCTTAAACTATCCAAAGGGCCCTCGTGGAGAGGAGCAAATATCCTTATTCAAATGATGACTGAAGGGTGGAAGTTTCCGGAAGGAGTATTTTGTTTGGTTTAGTAGAACAGTGACCGACTAGCAATCATTCACAATGAAATGAAATCTTTCTGGAGGGGCCGAGAAAAGGCCTGTCTCAGGGCCTTGCAAGCCAAGGACAGCAGGGACATTGTCATGTGAATTCCAGAATCAGGCGCGAGGTTCAACCAATGACCTCGAAGGTTCTTTCCAGCTCCAAGATTATATGATTCTATATCCGTAACTTTCCATTCCCCTGTGAAGAACAAATTTTCCACATGCAAAATTGTTTTAGTATTTGATAATGTTTGTGGGAGGATTTCTACTCTGTTTGCTTTAACATGGGGCTTACTCCTTTGCCCTGTGGCTTAACAAGACATAAACACACGAGTGCGATTTGTCAGGCAGAGGAGGTGGGCGTTTGCTGCCGGGTGGGAAGGTCCTGTTTACATGGGACCTATCGTGGAGGGGTTGGGAACACCATATCTTGCCTCTTATCAGACTCTGAAATTCCTCCACCCAAAGGACCTGGGCATTGGACCCTCATCTGGATGGTGGACGCAGCAGAAGTGGTCTGGACCTGACTGTGCCTTCCACCAACTGCCTTGGCAGTTCCCTTGGCTCCCTCCCAGGCCCCCATAATCCCATATCCTGCTGTGAAACCTGTATGACAGGAATATCTTAAGGAATCTTCTGAAACTCTTAACTCTTACATCACCTCTCCCTTACTTGAGGACAGAGGAAACGTTGTTTGAAATATAACTGGCTCTCTTTTAAGTGTTCTTCCCATGAAGGTATTATTATTAAGAATAAAAACTATTTTTAAAAAAGGAGGAACACTAACCTAAACATTCATTAAATACTAGATTGTCATTTCATCAGATTTTAACTTTTCAGTGGAAAGTTCTTTTATTTAAATATAGTTTGATCTTTACTTTGAAGATTGGCTGGTTAAATGTTTAAAAAACATACGTTTTTATTGATTTTTAGTGACAGAGGAAAGGAGAAGGATAGAGAGAAACATCGAAGAGAGAAACATCATTGATTGGCTGCCTCCTGCATGCGCCCTACTGGAGATCGAGCCTGCAACCCTGGCATTTGCCCTGACCAGAATTGAACTGGTAACCTCTTGGTTCATGGGTTGCCATGCAGCCACTGAACCACACTGGCTGGGTTACAGCTACTAAGAAGACTTTCTCTCTTGAATATGTTACAAGGAGAGTTTTAAGAGTTGAAAGTAAAATACTGATGATTTGAAATAAATAAACCTGTACCAACAGATTTTATATCAGCATTCAATTCCATTAGTAGAGTGTGATCAAGGATCTGGGATACAAATTCCTCAGCCTTGATGGGGCCCCATGCACGACCCAATCCTTGGCTCTTCCAGCAATCACCAAGGAAAGATCCTTTTAGCTAAATTTCAGACTAAAGACAATGAACAAAGGTACTCAACATAATTAAAATCACCACGAGATAACATTACACATCCATCATGATGTCTAAAACTTCAAGAGACCAATATATTCAAGTGCTGATGAGGACATAGAACAACATGGAGCTCTTATGTACTGCTTATTGGAGTGTACATTGGTATGACCACTTTGGAAAATTGTTTGGTGACTTCTACTGAAGCTAAAATTACCCCAAGATTCAGCAATCCCACTCCTAGGAATATACCTAAGAGAAATGAGTTCATATGTCTTCTAGAAGAAATGTACAAATCTGGTTTTGTTGACTCCAAATTGGAACCAACACCAATGTCCACTAAGAGGAGAATGAATAGACTGCAGCATATAAATAAAATGGGATACTGCACAGAAACAAAAAAAGAACAAAGAGCTGAAACAACTGATACTATATTTTTGTTGTTGTTGTTAACTTTTTTATTGATTGATTTTAGAGAGAGAGGAAGGGAGAGAGAGAAAAACGTCAGTTTGTTGTTCCATTCATTTATGCATTCATTGGTTGTTTCTTGTATGTGCCCTGATGGGGGATCAAACCCACAACATTGGCGTAGTATGACGATATTCTAACCAACTGAGCTGCCCAACCTGGGCCCACAATGTTTTTTGAGTCAAAGAACCCAGACACAAAAGAGTATATACTCTATGATTCTGTTGGTATAAATAAAATTCAAGAACAGGAAAACTATGATGATACAGTAAACTATGATTACTTTTGGGTGAGGGGTAGTGACTGGGATAAGGGATGAGGAAAATGTTCTATATCTCAAACTGGGTGGTGACTGCATAGGTATACACATTTGCAAAAATCCATCAAGCTGCTAATTTAAGAGTAGTGCACCTAAAAATCACAATGGGATATCACTTCATTACCACGAAAAGACAGACAATAACAAGTGTTGGTGAGAATGAAGGGGAATTAGAGCCCTCATATATGGTTAGTGAAATTGTAAAGTTTTGTTCTTTTTTTAAGAAAATCATTGGACAGTTCCTCAGAAGTTAAACATAGTTACTATATGACCAGCAATTTCATTCCTAGCCATATACCCAAGATAATTGAAACGATATGCCCACACAAAAATCTGTACATGAATGTTCATAGCAACATTATTCATAACTCCCCAAAGTGGTAACAATCCAAACATCCATCAATTGGTGAATGGATAAATGGTCATATGTCCATAATGTGGAATATTGCTTGATAACAAGAAGGAATAAAGTACTGATACATGCTACAACACAAATGAACCTTGAAAACATGCTAAGTAAAATACGCCAGTCACAAAAGGCCACATATTGAATGATTCCATGTATACGATATGTCCAGAATAGTGGAAAGAAAGTAGATTGATGGTTGCCAGGGGCTAAGGGGAGGATGCCAGGCGTAGTGACTGCTAATGAGTACAGGCTTTCTTTTGTTTGGTGTGTGTGTGTGTGTGTGTGTGTGTGTGTGAGAAAATATTCTTAAATAGTGGTGATGGTTGCACAATTTTGTGAATATAGTAGAAACCACTGAACTGTGCATTTTAAAAGGGTGCATTTTACGGCATGTCAATTATATCCCAATAAAGCTGCTATTAAAAAAAGATGAGTGCATTTTACTGCATGTATTGACACTTAAAAAAAAAGGGTGAATAGTAAAGATGAATTCTTCAACTGGAAAACCAGGGAAAGGGGTACAGGTTAAGAGAGAGAAGAGAACTTTTTTGCTTGAACATCTCAAAGTGCCAAGTACTTTATAGAGTGGTATGTATAGTGGTGTGTATTTAATTTAAATGTCAAAGAACTATTACATATGTATTCCCAAGTTAAAGGTGAAGAAATTATCTTCTGTAATTTGCTAATATTTCCAAAGCTACAACTTGGGGTCCAAAGCTCTTTCTCTTCCATTATACTGCTCTGCCTCTCAGATGCATTTCCACTGGGGAATAGAGTTGGCCTTGGAGTTGTGTTTGTTTGGAATATTCATTTTGCAGAAGAGGACCCTAAGACCCAAACGCATTATCTATACTAATAATAGAGTAATATGCAAATTGTCCAGGATGCCGTCACAGTAGGGGTGACTAAAGGCAAGTCCCTGGGGTCTACATTTAGTATGCAGACTAAAGGCAACGAACAAAGTGATTTGGTTTCCCCACCAGAGAGTACGTTTATTGTTATGTGGCAAGAATATCTACACAGATTTGTAGCAAGGCTGAATAGTAGGCTGCATGGGGCGACAAGGCCAACAGGGGTTTAGTGAGGGACGACTAAACGACTGAACAGCAGGCTGTGTGGGGTGACCAGGCTGATGGACGGGGCAGTTAGGCGTGACCAGGCTGGTGCGTGTGTGGGGGGGAGTTGGGAACAACCAGGCCAGTGTGGGGGCAGTTAGGGGTGGCCAGGCCAACAGGTGAGCATTTGGGAGTGGCCAGTCTGGTGGGGAGGCAGTTGGAGGTGACCAGACAGGCAGGGGGGCAGTAAGGGGTGACCAGGCTGGGGGGGCATTTGGGGGTGACCAGTCCAACAGGGGGTTAGTTAGGGATGATCAGACAGGCAGGCAGGTAAGCAGTTAGGAGCCAGCAGTCACAGATTGTGAGAGGGATGTTTGACTGCCGGTTTAGTGAGGGTGCAGGCTGGGCTGAGGGGACCCCCTTCTCCTCCATGCACAAATTTCATGCACTGGGCCTCTAGTGTGACATATAAGATCCCATGGCCAGTTTGTGGCCCAGCTGGGTTAAACCTGATGTCCAGTGTAGAATTATTTTGTTAATGGTGATAAAGTTAATAGCATGATAGAAAGTACATTATTAAAAAGATCTATTTGGCCTAGTCACCCAGAGAGCATTCTGGAAGGGCTCAGTGCTGTGAAGATGTGTCCACTTAAGGCAATAGCCCCACAATCCCCCAGATTCTTATGCAGAGCAATTCTTGCATGGGCCATCTGCATATCACTTCACCCTTGCTTATGGCAGCCTAGTTGTCCATCACTAAGTGAATGGATAAGTTAATTGTGGTGGGCATAACTATGAACACTCACAGCTCTTAGAAGCAGGGAACTATGTGACAATTACCTTAGAGCTGGAAAAGTAAAAGCAGGCCACTAAATGCTATTTAGGGCAACTCCCCATATATACCGTACATTTTACCGGGATATATACATATCAAAATATATCTAGAAACACATTGGTGTAGTGACTATTGGGGTGAAGGCAATGCATTGGACCTAGTAATGCCAGTAATGGAATAGTATGATTCACTCAATTCTTTACCTCTGAGACCTAGGCAAAATATTTTTTTAAATTGCAGCATCAGATATTTTACAGAGACACAAATTTGTCTCCTTGATTTAACTGACAGAGGCCCAAGTTCCCCTGAAATCTACAAACAATGCCTTTGGAAGTAAGGAGAGAGAGTTCCAAAGAGGGATGGTCCCTAGCTGGGCAATATCTGGAGATCTTCTGCATATGTCACTGGCTTTTCAAGGGCAGTTCATAGCAAGCTCTTGGCTGCTCTTTATTCTGTCCTTGACATTTATTATCAAGTCTTTTTAAAGACATAGGACTGTGCTGTCTTTCTCAGAAAGCCCGTCAGCCTGGAAGTGGATTCCAAGTGGGAAAAATAAAGGCATGGAATGGGAATGTGATTTGGTTAGGGTGGGTTTTATGGGCTGAATTATACCCAAAATGTGTATGTTGAAGTCGTAACCCCCAGTACATCAGAATATGAATATTTGAAGATAGGGCCTTCAAAGAGGTAATTAAGTTAAAATGAGGCCATTAGGGTAGGCCTAATGTGACTGGTGTCCTTATAGGGAAAGGGAACGTGGGATCCACAGAGAGACATAGAGAAGGGAGTGTGTGGGACACACACAGAGAAAAGGCCCAATGAGGACACAGTGAGAAGGTGGCCATCTGCAAGCCAAGAAGAGAGGCCTCAGAAGAAACCAAACCTGCTGACTCCTTGATCTTGGACTTTCAGCCTCCAGAACTGTGAGAAAAAAACATTTTTGTTGTTTAAGTCACGCAGATTATTGCCAACTGCCAATAATTCCTTTATAAGTGCCACTGGCCTGTGTAAAGATGTAAATATGCTTAATACTGTGGGGTTTTGTTGTGGCAGCCCTCGCAGATGATACAGTAGGAATTAGCAGAGCTGAGAACTGGCCTCACAAGTTTAAGAACAAGTCTTGGTCCTGGATTCCTTGATTGATGACGTTATCCTGCAGGTTTTGTGTTAGTGAGCAAAGCTCGGGTCAGATGTTCCTAATAGACACTCCATCTCCTGAGAATTGGAAGAGTTGATTGAAGGTGAATGTCTGAAAGAACAGAGGAATTCTACGAGCTCACCCAGTCCCATCCCCCTAGTGGGTGGTAGTTAGGGAAGCCCTGAGCAGTTGGCCGATTGAGAGGGCACCTGGCAGTTATCGAGCCTCAGGTGAGGCGGGGGGTGGGGTGGGGGGGTCACCACACTTTGGGAGTGACATTCAGCTGGAAGTGCCTCTCAACTGCCAATTATTTCTTTACAAGTGCCACAGGCCTGAGTAAATATGTACTTCTCTCCACGGGCTTTTCTAAAGACCGTTCCCTCAAACAAGCCCAAGTTCCTTCTGATAGCAGATCAGAGATTATTGTTCCTCCATCAAAGGATAAATGAAGTTCAACAAAGCTGAGGAATGGAGGGGCTGAGCCTGGGTCAATAATGAGGCTGGGGAGCCATGCCAGTTCCATACACACTAGGAAAATGTCTACACACACACACACCCCAGGGAGTGCAAACTAAAGGCTAACTTCCTGTGCTCTTGAGTTTCAGCCATGCCAAGGCAAAGAAATGCTCAGTGTTCACGATGTAATTCAAATTGTCCACATTCTTGGTTGACAGTTGGGAGGACTTCGACTAGTAAAGAAGAATAAGCATTATGAGTGTGTGTGTGTGTGTGTGTGTATTTGGATGGAGACCTTGTAGTAGAGATTTGAGGTGTATCTATGTGATGGAGGAAGGTGGGGTAAAAATTAGGTAGAAAGGAAAGAAGAAGGCATAGTCCAAGCTCTTCTGGCTTCCCCAAAAGGTCTGAGAACCTCCTGAAACTTGAGCTCTTTCTCCACCAGCATGTGCTGCATAACAGCCTGCGTTGATAAGGCTTTCCTCCTGCTCACCGGCAGCCCTGTTGCTCTGTGACAAACCACGCCACATCCTATTAGTGTGAGGGTAGTCTAGGCCTGTATGGGCCACATGTACTTGTTTGCTTGGCTGGTCCAGGTAAAACACTTGTTGAAGAAGTGTCTCAGCTTCAATGATTCAAAGGAGTTCACTTCCCATCTCCATTCAAGGCACTGTCTCTGGAACCCAGCCACCCATCCCGGATATTCAGATTCGACATCTACAACTTACTTAGTGTGATTCCTTGGTGAGCTGCTTAAGGCTTGAGCCTCGGTCTGCCCAACCATAAAACGGGAGAATAATTTTGATTCCACAGAGGAATAAATAAGACTATAAGATGCTCTTGGCACAGGGAGGGCGCTGTAAAAACAATTAGTTTCCTTCCTTTCACCCAAATAGCATCTGGGCAGTTTGTGCCATTCATTCATTTATTCAACAAATGTTTATTGAGCACCAACCAAATGCTGGCGAGTGGTGCCCCCTACACTGAGGCAACATGGAGGCCCAGGTGGCCCTGCCCTTCTGAAACGCACAGGCCAGCAGGTAACAGCCACGCGGAATCAGGTGTTGGGGAAGTCGTGGCGTCGTGTTTTCTCAGCCTGGTGCTCTGATGTCTTGTCCTTTGGCCACGAGGCTAGACATGAACATGGTGCTCAGGGGGCATTCTCTGCACCGACCATGAGAACAAGTCCTTGGTGACTGACAACAGCTCGTTTCTGGTGGCTGCAAACGAAGGGCTGCGGAGGCATTCAGGGAACCAAGCAGCTGTCACAACAATCATCGTCTTCTGTTTGTGTGGGACTCTTCTCTCCGTGCAAGCTAAGTGCTTTGAGCACATTACTCAGTGAATTCTCACAGCTTCCCGGTGGGGCAAGGAGGAGCCAAAGATGATTAGAGATGAGGAAACAGGCCCGGCCAAGTGATAACTGCCTTGCCTGAAGTCACGCAGCCGCCCGAAGTGCTGGGTCCAGAGTCGGGTTGCCCAACGCCGAGCCCATTGGCTCATACCTTGACCAGCCGGGTGATGAGGTCAGGATGCCATGTGACTGTGGGAAGCAGGGCTTGCTGGCGGAGGTCAGCCTTCCAGCTTGTTCTGGGACTGCCCAGATTCTGGTTCTCACTCTGTGCTCTATTCTGCTCAGGTGGCTCTGAGAATCACATTTAGGAACATCCCAGGGGTGGTCTCATCCCTGTCCTTAGGCTGTTAATAGGATGAGACTTTGGAGGTAATCCTGCCCGCTCCCCTTGTGTTACAAATGTGGAAACTGAGGCCCAGAGAGGTGAAACGACTCCCCCAAGATCACACAGCTAGTAAGGGTTGAACGAGGTCTATCCCAGATTCTTCCCCCTCCCCCAGGAAGGGTCCCAATAATGGTTTAACTTCTAGTCCCCACCCTCTCAGTTCCCATTTATAGCAACTCCTGACATCCAGAATGTTGGAGCCAAGCTTCCGGGTCTGCCCTCGGGGATTTCTCTAGGATTATCATCTGCCTCAAGGGCGGTCTTGAATGCTAGCCGCAGGATGGGAGTCTGGAATTGCAGCGAATCTTGGAGCTTCAGGGATGGAAGGCTCAGGCTGCCCACACTCTTGCTTTTGTCTGGAACATCCACCTTCAGATTCACCTCTCTCGCTTGAGTGCCAAAAGCACTTAGCACCTGTGGGAATATTTTCCGATGACAGTGACTTCTTCTCCACTGTTGATAACATCTGAGTTATAAATTCTTTTCCTTACCAGGCTTGCCACTGTCTCCCACCCCATGGTCATACCACCTCGGAGGCCTCCCAGTTCCGGAGTAGGGGGTGGTGGCCGTTGGTGACAGTTCTGGTTGACAGAAAGGCAGGAAGGGGAACAGGGCACTGGGAGGTGAATACTCTTAGCCACCTTCTCTGGTCTGAGGAGCGTGCCTGCCAACTTCTCGTGCATTCCCTGCCCCCTTGGGGCTGTCTGGTGCCTCTTCCTTGACGCTCCAAGCACTTAACATTCACCTCGCTCATCTGCTCACTCTGAGACGTGGGGCAGGGACAGGTATTATTACTGTCATTTTGCACCCAGAGAAACTGGGGCACAGAGCAGGTGCGGCACATGGGTGGGGCCAGGCTGAGAACACAGGTCTGACCCCAGCTTACAGGACATAGTATGTCCTTTCCTACCCACCTTCTCCTTGGAATGAAATAGTGGGAGGGGCAGAGCACAGAGGAGTTTCTGAAGGAAGGCCTTTTATCCCTCAGATTGTAAAAAAATTCAAATGGTCACTAAATCTGGGGTATAGGTTCTTCTGAAGGGGAGGAAGGGGGAAAGGTGATGGTGTCAGGATAGTCTGGGGGGGCTTCAATTCTAATAATGTTCTGGGTTTTGTTTTTGTTTTGTGTTATTTGCTTAGCTATATATATTTTTAAAATATATTTTATTGATTTTTTTTTTTTTTTTTTTTTACAGAGAGGAAGGGAGAGGGATAGAGAGTTAGAAACATTGATGAGAGAGATACACCAATCAGCTGCCTCTTGCACACTCCCTACTGGGTATCAAGGTACATGCCCTTGACTGGAATCGAACCTGGGACCACTGAGCCAAACCAGTTAGGGCTGGGTACTATATTTTTATTTCCTTTCTATATATCTTAATTATTGCATACTAAGTTAAAATCACTTGAACAATACAAAAAGCATAAGACTATTGTTCAAAAAGAAGACATTTTACTTATTATTTTCAAGACTGGGGCCATTGAGAATTGAAAGGAAGTGGTGTGCTGTTAGAAGGCAAGTGGAGCATTAATTATGAAATAAAAAATGAAACCAGACGTTCCACAAATATTTAATGAGGGCTTACTGTGTGCCAGGCGCTGGTGTAGATCCTAAAAAAGGTAACTGGTTCCTATTCTCATGAAGCTTTGATTCTAATGAGAAACAAAAGTAACAATAGGTCAGGATCCAGCAAATGTTGTACAAATTAGGCAGAAGACAACAGGAAGGGACTTAGTGATAATAGGAGGGAGAAGGCCTCTTAGAGGTTGGGATCCCCAATTGGACCCATCTCCTGCTCCCAAAGGGCTCCTCTGCTATCTCCCTCAGGAGGAATGAGGTGAGGGGGGCCCAGGCCAGAACGAGGAGCACCAAGGAGGCCTAGAAGTCTAAAACCTGACCAGCCCGGTGCAAGTTCCACCCTGGGTGTGCCCAGGGCCTGTGCATCACACTCTAATGAGGGGTTGGGCCAATGGTGGTGTGTGTGGTATGTTTCTTTCTTTCTTTTCTTTTCTTTTTTTTTTGTGTGTGTGTGAGTGAGATGCTGTTTTGCATAGATAAATACCATGATTGTGATGTGGGAACCAAAGGCAGGTCATTATGTAAAAAGCACCGGCTGAGATGAGATTGTGAAACCAGTTCTGTGCAGGACAGCTGCCTGAGCGTGGGAACTAGGCGGTGTCTGTCTGGGCCTCAGCCTGGGCCAGCCGATGAGCTCCTCCAGCCGGACAGGCGGGACACCCTCCTCTCCCTGTGTACCTGAGATTTAGACTCCCAAGCAGAGGAAGTGATGGGGAGATGCAGGTGGAAGTGGGTGGGGAGG
>JAAGEH010000076.1:17229618-17278505 GCA_011751065.1 Lasiurus cinereus
ACACACACACACACACACACACACACACACGGTGTTTATTGGCTTGCACAGATTTCCATAGAAAGTGCATTCCTGCTAAAACATCAAATAATATTTATTTATTAGGGATGCAATCTTAGCCTTTGGATTCTGTTGTTTTGCTTCCCCTGGAGCCAGTCTTTTAGAGCATCCATTCCACCACCAGAGTTGTCAGCTGCATGTATGACCCTTTTTCTTTGGTTGCATCCCCAGCTGGGGCAACCCCTATTTCTTATCAAAGTTTTCGAGGTCCTCCAAAGAAAAGAACTTCAGCAACACGAGACTGCCAGTCCTGAAAAGCCCGTCAGCTGTTCTAGGTTTTCCCAGAAGAGCTACCTGGACAAGAAAGAAGAGGTCCAGACACGTTGGAAATGGAAACTGTTCTAGCCCTTTCCTGGGACTGGGTGGAACCATGGCAGACCCACAGGGGCAGGGCAGGTGGGAGGAGGCTCATCCAACAGGCTGAGTCCTGGTGCACTGGCTCTATCAGATCCTTCGCTTGCCCTGGGATGATCGAGGGCTGGGCTTAGGAAAGGTGACTTTCCAGAATGGCCCAGAGGAAAGGTGTGACCCCAGGGGGCCAGTGCCTGGTACAGAGGGAAAACAGTTAACCTCCTAGTGGTAATCGACACTCAGTGAAAGCAAGGTGCTCAGGGCCTAGCTCAGCACTATTTCCTCCTGACACCTGCCCCCAGGGCCAGGTGACTCATCTCTTCCTCCTGCTGGGCAGGGCTGGGGTGGGTTGGGGTGGGGTGGGGGTGGAGGGGTGTCTCAATGTCTTCCCCATGGAACTAACTAAGGCCAAGTGTACTTGGGTTTAATTCTCTTGTAGGAACAATGGCTAGCTTAACTTTGACAACAAAGTGACCTGAATATCAAGGGGGGAAGAGGCAAACTGCCCATTCATCCTCATGGCCACTTTGTCATGGGAAAGACTCATTCCAGCTCACACCCCATTGCCCAAGAGCTAACCTGCGCTGGCCACCAGGGTCCTACATCAGACTTACGAACTCTCCCTGCTCTTTGGGCAGCCCTGGTCTGTGCATGGATGGTACACCCTTTTCCCGAAGGCCCTTCCTCCATTGGCTTCTCTGCCTGGTGAACTCCTCATCTGACAAAACCGGCTCCACAGTCCCCTCCCTGTGGAGCCTGCTGGGTGCCTCCTTCTATGCCTCCTTCTACGGCTCTTTTCTATTCCTTTGCTGGAGACAGAGCACTTATAAAACTCATTGAACTGGAAGCTGTGTGTGTGTGTGTGTGTGTGTGTGTTTTGTAACATTATAAAAATTGTTTTCAGAGAGGAAAGGAGAGGGAGAGAGAGATAGAAACATCAGTGATGAAAGAGAATCACATGACCAGCACTGGGGATGGAGCCTGTAACCTGGGCATGTGCCCTGACCAGGAATCGAAACCGTGACCTCCTGGTTCATAGGTTGATGCTCGATCACTGCGTCTCACTGCCGGGCTTTACTGGAGGCTTTGTGACCCAGCTTCCAGCCCGGTGTAAGGCTCCAAAATTGGTCCCTACAACTTCCCTGACCCAGCTGGGTCCACTGAATGTTTGGAGTCTAGCCTGACTGGACTTGCAGGGCCCTTGGGACACAGTGCCTAACATTTGGGGCTCTGAGCTCCCTTTCAGCTCTGGATGGCCTCCTCAGGGGTGGGCTGCTTCACAGGCAGAAAGTGCCCAGGTCGGTGCCCATGCACACCACCTGTGGCCTGGCTCCAGCCTCATGCCCACCTCTTTTGGCTCATCTTTGAGGCACTGGATTCCTCCTTTATCCCCCAGACTCCTCCACTCACTGCACCCTGGCCCAGCGCTGGCATTTCTTGCCGAGTCAGCCAATCTGCTAATTGGCACCAGCTGGGCCAGGCTGCTTCTTGAGATGCTGTGGGCTGCCTGTGCTGGAGGCTGGCTTTGGGCAGCCCATTTGCTGGGAAACTGGCATTGCTTCCATCAATGAATGAAGGCGGGGCCAACGGGGAGGAAGGCCCAGGAGAATGTTGGGAGATAGGAAATAGACTTGCAGGGATGGGGGTGGCAGTGGGGGGAGGGGGAGAGGACGGCGACACCAAGGGGCCTCCTCTACAGCCACAGCCTTTCTTTAGATCAGCTGTTCTCAGCAGAGGCAGGGGTGATGGCCCCTCTCCGGGCATTTGTCAATAGCCAGAGACATTTTTGGTCGTCACTGGCAGGGTAGGGGCGTGCTGCTGGCATTCCATGCGTAGAGTTTGGCGATGCTACTGAACATCTGACAGTGCACAGGACAGTCCCCATAACAAGGGATTATCTGGCCTCAAGTGTCAACAGTGCCTCAGTGGAGAAACCTGCTTTAGAGAGCAGATGCTGCGGGGCCGGCTGCGATGGGGCCTCAAGTGCTGCCATGTGTCTGGATGACCTGTTCTCAGAGCACATGCACAGCCTCCTCTGCCCTTTGGGGGTCCTCACAGGGAGCCACAGTTCTCCCTGCACCAGCCCTGCTCCTCACTGTCCACCCACCTCCACCATGAACGGGGCGGGGGTGAGTGTGGGGGCCATTCCTACAGCCAGGGGATATAGATGCTGAGAAAACCTCGCATCTTCTTTCATTTTGCTCCAGATCAGCCCATTGTTTGAGAGCGGCAAGAAAGCCCATATAAACTCGCTCTGTAAAATAGTGCTTTTTCTCTTATCCCTATACAGGATGATAACAGTCCTCACTACCAAGGACTGATTGCTCATTTTGTACCAGAGCTTTCACATACATAATATATCATTGTCACAACAATCCTATGAGCTCGATATATGATTATTCCTTGAAAACAACCCAGCTGGGATCCAGACTGCCCAAGTCACACAGGCATAAAGGGTGGTGCTGAGATTGGGACCAAGTCTGGGCCCAAAATCTGTAACTAAGAGACCCTTGAAGGTTATTCCTGAATTGAGGCAGTCTGGGTGGGGTGACTGCGAGAGAAGCTTCAGGGTAAGTGCCCTCAGAAGGAAGGATGGGAGGGAGGGGAAAGAAGGAAGGAAAGAAGGGAGGAAGGGAGGGAGGGAGGGAAAAGGAAAAAAGGAAGGAAGGAAGAGGCTACTGCAGGACACGGCTGGTTCTCGGAGAGGGTGACTAATGCTACCCTGACTCAGCCTGGGCCCAGAAGGGCTCTCTCCTCCTCCCAGGCCCAGGCCCTCACCCTGGGAGGCCGGCCCGGGCCTCTGGCCCTGGGGCCGATGACACTGCCTGAAAGGAAAGCCCAGGGTGGGTCTTTCCACCCAAGAGAGCCCCTCATCTGTCCAGGCATCCTTCCGGGGAGCTCGGGCTGGGCTGCTGGCTGGGGCTGGAGCTTAGAGGCTGCAGGAGGCAGGCAGTAAACAGGAAACGGTTAAGTAAGAGCAGGTGGAGCGAGCACGCGGGCGCGGGAGCAGGGCAGGAAATAGCTGAGCAGCTGAATGGACTCAAAAGAATGCTCTGTCCTCCTCCCCAGGCTCCGGCCAAGGCGCTGTCCACCCACTCCTCCCTGCCTTGCAGTGTGAGGCGCCCAGCCTGGCAGCAGCCTACCCTCCTTCCCCCTCCCCGCAACTCCTCATGGGGGTGGGACCGGGAGGAGCGGGGCCCAGGGCACCAGGGAGTCCAGCCAGGACCCATGCCCAGGGAGGGAGTTGTTTCCCTGGCAGGGCTGTGCACCAGGCTGTCTCCCTGGCCCAGGTGTGAGGGCCACGGGGGGTGAGCAGGCTCTCCAGGAACCAGGGTTGTTTCCCTCTTCCTGGTTCTGATTTCCTAGAGGGCCCCTGGCACTGACTGGGCTCCCAGGAATGCCGGGAGAGCACACAGCCCGTGGCCCGCCGCCAGGAAGGAAGGAAGGAGCATGGGTCTCTCCTGCTCTCCCCTTTGCTCTCACAGCAGCAGGTGCCGGGCAGAGAGGGGTGCTCCCCTTTAAGGGGGGCTGGGGATGGAGCCCTGTCCTGCCTCCAAGCCCTCCGTGATCTTCCCTCCACCTCTCCTGTTCAGATGGTTTTCTTTGCTCTGCCTGGAATAAAACCAGTGTTCTGGGTACTCTCTGGACCCCCTCCTCAGGGACCTAATCTCCTGGGCAAACAGGGCTCCGCTTCCCAGGGTCCCCTTGCGTGCCGGTGGGCTTCCTCCCTGCACAGCAGATGGCCTAGTTGCTCTGGCCTTGAAGTATCACTGATGCTGGGCTGTCCGAGGACTCTGGGCATCAGGTCTCATCAGGCAGAGCTCCCCCGATGGCTGGGCGCCTGAGTGGTACACGGGGACACCGAGGCTCCTGGGAGCAGCAGTGCTACAGTGAGCAGCTCATGGCCTTGATCCTCACCTGAGTGGAGCGTGTGTCTTCTTGACAGCAGTGGACATCAAGGGTATCTCAACCCCAAAGGATGATAACAATCCAAGTTTAGTGGATGTGTATTCTATTTACATATAGTAAGTATATATTTAAGGATGCACATGTATACATTTAGACATATATCCACTCAGTTAGTCCCTACAGCAACCCAAAGAAAAGGTACTCGGATTATTCCCATTTTACAGATGAGGAAACTGAGGTGCAGAGAAGGGAAGTTGCTAGTCATAGGGCAGCAGTAAGTTCAGGTATTCTGAATTCAGATCTGGGCAGCTGGCTCCAGCCCACAGTCTGGCCACTATGCTGAAGTGCTTAGGTGGGGACCCCTGGATGTCTCTAATGAGATCCCTATTCTTTTTTTGTTGTTAATCCTCATTGGAGGATATTTTTCCATTGATTTTCAGGGAGAGTGGCAGAGAGAGGGAAAGACAGAGAGAGAGACATTGATGTGAGAGAAACACATCGGATCGTTTGCCTTCTGCACATCCCCAACCGGGGTCTGAGGTAGGGAGGAGCCTGCAAACCAGCTAGGGTGACATCCCTATTCGTTAGGAGAAATTCCTGCTCTCTTAGGAGCCAGAGGTCCTGAGCACCCTTCTCCTCTAGCCGAGCCTCTCTGACTGAATGCCAGGGGCGAGGAGGAGAAAACGGTGGATAGCTTATCGCTTCTCCAGATTGGGCTATGAGCATCGCATCTTCCCTCGGTCACTGTTGTGGGGCCCTGAGGAAATTCTGCCATTGATTCTGTTCACTCAGGAATCATGTGCTAGCACCAACTTTGTGCCAGGCCCCAGGCTGGGCACCGGGAGGGGCCCACTTAAATAGACACAGTATGTGCCCCAGGGTGTTGATGGTAGGGGAAGTTGCTTGCTCTAGTCAGTCGCTTCATGCACCTGTTGACTAAATGTGGTGGATGCTGAGATAGGGGGAATGAATGGGGTGTGTGTGTGTGTGGGGGGGGGAGTCTGACAGCAGGGAGCCTGGCTCTCAGCCAACCCAGGAGGTCAGGGAAGGTGTCCTGAAGGTGAGCCTGCTTAGCTGGGTCTTAAAGGATGGTTCCCGTTAACCAGAAGGAAAAGGGGTTGGGGGTGGGGCAGAGGCAGGCCTTTCTTGACGGAGGTTGCAGTGCAGGCAAATGCTGGGAGGCCTGACCCCGGGAGGTGAAAGCAGAGAACGTTGGGGTGCCCACATTCCCAGGGGCAGTACGATGGGAATGAGCTGGAGAGGTTTGCAGACCATGCCAGGGCCCTGGAGCTTCATCCCACCTTTGCCTCCTGGCCTGAAAGACCACAGCAAAGAGAGGGCCTTGTAGAAAACCAGCGCATCTGGACTCACACCCCTGGTCTCAGAATTACTATGAAGCTAGAGTAATCCAGGCAGGAACTGATGAAGGATGCACTTTCCTGACCCTGGACCACAATAGAGAGTGTGGAAAGATGCCCACACATGCAGGGCTGGTGAAGTTTTGACAAAGTGCAAATGGAATGCAAGGGAGAAAGGACAGTCATTGCTGGTGGGAATGCGAAGCGGTGTAGCCACTTTGGAAAGACAGTTCGGAGGCGAAGTGTGAAGTCAGCCAGGAGTCCGGCTCTTGGCAAGTATTTACCAAGAGAAACGAACACTATGTCTATGCAAAAACCTGTATGCAAAACAGTGCCAGGGGTTTTGGAACTCACCTTGGGCCTGCTCCTAACTGGCGTGCTGCCTCCTCCAAGCCCATCCCCCCCGGAGGACCCGGCGAGCTCTGACACAAACTTGCTCCCGGTGGATTTTGAGCCTCGAAGGGAAGTATTATTGATAAACGCTTCCTTTGTCAAGGGGTACGCTTATTTTTATTAAATGAAGGCACCCCTGAGAGGGTGAGGAAGGCTCTAGCAGAATGTGAAAGAGGGAAGGTTTGGGAGGGAAGAGTTTCCAAGAGGTTGGAGAAGGTGAGGGTGGTTGGCTGCGCTGGGCAGTGCGCATGCATTGTGGGCATGTGGACCGCAGAGCCCCCACTGCCCCCCATCTTAGTATGCAAAGTCCTCCTGCCCACCTGGCCACTACAGCCCCTGCCTGGGCTTCCTTCCCAGCACCTTCCCCAGCTCCTAGTTATTCGATTCCCAGTACAAATTGCCCAGACAGGTTGGGAGAGGGGGGGAGTTATTTCTTGATGATAACCAAACACAAAAGGCTGCAGCATCCTTTCCCGGGTTATTTCCACTCCCCGGGGTCCTTGGGGGTTCAGGTCACCTTCCGAGTCTCTGTCCTGTGGGGAGTTTCCTTGCCGGGGAGCCGAGCAGAGGCCCTGAGGGGCCTCCGGGCCTCAGCCCAGGCCTCAGGCATCAGTGGTCTGGAGCTGCCAATCGCAGGGCAGGGCGATTGGTCGGGGCGTCTGTTTGGCCCCTGTGGCTGACACATTTTTATACAACATATTCTTCAAATGTGCTCTTCTCCTCCCCGCCACAGGGCCTGTGCACACACTGCTCCTTCTCTCTGCGGCTCCTCACTCTCTGACGTTTAATTCGACCACCATTTACGGCGCCTTATTATGTGTGTGGTGCTGAGCAGCAGAACTAAGTAAGAGAAAATTCCTTATGCCAAATTGCTTTGGCCAAAGGAGAATGGTGGTGACAATGAAAGAAAGCCACCATCCACTTCCAACTCCAACTTGGCAGTTCCTTAACTCGACTTGCCATGGAAGGAGTGAAGCACAAAGATAACACTGGTCTATCTCAGAGAACGCAGGCTGCAGCTGGAGGTGCCAGCCCAGGGCTGTGGGCAGGGGAGGGCCAGCCAGGACAATGCCCACACTGGCCAACCAACCCCCATCTCTTCCCAGGACGCTTCCTAGTCATTGCATTCTCATGGGACCTGGGTCTCAGGTGTGAGATGCAGGCCTGACTGCCCAAGGGTGACCAGCAGCCTTGGGGAAATGCTCCAGGGATGAGCTTCCCTGACTCTGAGCTCTTGCACTCCGTTTGTTGGACGGAGGTAAGGCGTGTACTTGATGCTGGGCCCACAGAGACCAATAAGTCATGCTCAGGCTCCCAAAGTCCTGGTCCAGAGCTGTCTAGTAAGCCAAAGACAATCACTTATTAATAACGCGGGCGTGATATTGTATAACAGTGATGAGCTGGGGTGACTCACTCTGAAGGCCAAGAATCAGAGCAATGCTATTTCCTCTGGCTTTCAGGAGACCTAACTCTGACTCCCCTAAATACCTGCCTCCATCACTGAAGCAGAGATGTGGGCTCTGCCTGGCGGTAAAGAGCCCCAGACCAGTGAGAGACACTGTTGAAGACATGATGTACTAGACTCAAGATTTCACAGATGGGCATGGGGAGGGAGGTAAGGCGGGGGGCAGGGCTGGTCCAGTAAGGGGCATAGAGATTGAACTCACAGAGAGAAGAGAGTATAGTGTTTTGGTTGAAGCCAAGAAAACTCAGAGGGAAAAAGATGCAAAATATGATTGTTGAGCAAGATGAGATTTCTCTTGCCCCTTCCTCTCTACCCCTCCTCTCTAAGTTTGGACAGAGAAGCCAAACTTGGAAGAGTCACTGGATCAAAACAGCTCTTGGAAAGGCTGGGGCTTGGTGCCCACGCTGCAGTTGCCTTAAAATGACCTGAGTAAGACCTGGCCAGGTGGAGTCCAGAGCTGGTGACCGAGCTCCACCTGAGTGTGGCTGTTGGGCAAATAGCAAGCTGACTCCCCATAGCCTGAGGGATACCGGGTACAATACCCTTAAGAAAGCAAAGCAGGAAGATCCTTGGGGGAGGGAGCCCCCTGAGGGCAGGTTGGAGTCTTCCCTTCACCCTCCCTCCCTCCTTCCTTCGCTCCCTTCCTCCCTTCCTTGCTCCACACCCTCAGTGCCTCCCCAGAGTTGGACAGAGTCAGCACATACTCAGCAAGGAGAAAAAGCCCAAAAGAGGGTGTGGAGGAAGACGCTGAGGGTGACTCTGGGGCAGTCACCAGGGGCCGGAGATGCCAGCAAAGCCACGTTGGGAGGCCCAGATTTAAGAGCGACATTTGACAATCTGTGCAGGTCCAAGTGGGAGGTGTCCGGCCACACACAGTCAGTGCCCTTGTTATGGTTAGGGATAATGCTAGCTTTAGGCAAACCCAAGACAGACAACACTTATCCCATTATCCAGATTGTAGGAACATGCTGTGCAGAGACTGGACCTCCTGAGACACCTGAGATGGTTGCTTGCGAAGGGGAGCAGAATATGCCACCTCAACATGTGCCTCTGTGGCATGTGGATTATTCTAAAGTGAAGGTAATCAAGACCCAGCTGACTCAGGGAGCACCTTTACCTCTCCCTTCACCGTCTAAAAGAATTTAGAAAGGGGGCCTGGCCCAGAGGGAGAGCTAGTACCAAAAAGACCTAGCTGCACAGCAAAGGCAAAGTAATTACCAGACACCTGCTCTTCTTAGCCTCCTGGGAAATGCCCTCTCCCCTTTGAAGCCGCAGGCCCCCATCCCAGTCCTTCACTCAGGAGGGCATATGAGCCTCAACTGCCTTTGGGACTTATATTTTTATGGGATTTCTGTACATACAAATTCAATTTATTTTTCTCCTGTGAATCTGTCTCGTGTCAATTTAATTATTACACCAGCCAAAGATCCTAGAAGGATAAAAGGAAAATGGTTCCCCCAACGATACTTTATTTTTTAATTAGAAAAAATTAATAAATTTTTATTGTTCAGATTATTACAATTGTTCCTCTCCCCCTGTCCCCCGCCCCCCCTCCCCACATAGCTCCCCTCCACCTGGTTCCCACTTCACCCTCTACCCTTATACCCACCCCCTTCCCCGGCTGCACTGTCCTGATCCATAGGTGTACGATTTTTGTCCAGTCTCTTCCCGCACCCCCCACACCCCTTTCCCCCTGAGAAGTGTCAGTCCACTCCCTTTCTGTGTCCCTGATTCTATTATATTCACCAGTTTATTCTGTTCATCAGATTTTTTTATTCACTTGATTTTTAGATTCACTTGTTGATAGATATTTATTTGTTCTTCATAATTTTTATCTTTTCCTTCCCCTTCCCCTTCCCCTTCTCCTCCTCGTCCTCCTCCTCCTTCCTTTTCTTCTTCGTCAAGAATACCTTTCAGTATTTCATACAATACTGGTTTGTTGTTGATGAACTCCTTTAGCTTTTTCTTATCTGTGAAGCTCTTTCTCTGCTCTTCAATTCTGAATGATAGCTTTGCTGGGTAGAGTAATCTTGATTGTAAGTTCTTGCTATTTATCACTTTGAATATTTCTTGCCACTCCTGTCTGGCCTGCATAGTTTCTGTTGAGAAATCCGCTGACAGTTGTATGAGTACTCCCTTGTAGGTAACTAACTGTTTTTCTCTTGCTGCTTTTAATATTCTTTCTTTGTCTTTTGCTCTTGGTATTTTAATTATGATGTGTCTTGGTGTGGTCCTCTTTGGATTCCTTTTGTTTGGGGTTTTGTGTGCTTCATGGACTTGTAAGTCTATTTCTTTCACTAGGTGGGGGAAGTTTCCAGTCATTATTTCTTCAAGTAGGTTTTCAGTCTCTTGCTCTCCCTCTTTTGGAACCACCATAATTCTGATGTTGGTATGCTTGAAGTTGTCCCAGAGGCTCCTTACACTATCTTCATATTTTTGGATTCTTTTTTCTTTTCTGATTGAGTGTTTTTTGCTTCTTTGTATTTCAAATCTTTGACTTGATTCTTACAGTCCTCTAGTCTATTAGATCTGTGTATAATATTTTTTATTTCAGCCAGTGTATGCTTAATTTCTTGTTGGTGCTTTTTCATATCCTCGAGGGTCTTGCTAAATTTATTGGCCTTTAATAGAAAATTCTTGAAAAACCTTATAATCGTGGTTTTGAACTCTATATTCAGTCATATGCTTTCCTCCATTTCTTTTGTTTGTGATCTGTTTCTTTGTCTCCACATTTTGGCTGTTCCCTGAGTTGATAGAGTGGCTTTTTGTTCTATAGGGTACAGTGGCTCAACCTCCCCAGTTACCTGAGGTAGACACTCTTAATGAACCCCTTTGTGAGCTGTGAACAGCCTTGTAGTTAATTCTTGATTATTGTTGGTATCACTGGGAGGAACTGACCTCCAGACCAATTGGCTGTGAGGATCAGCTGTGTCTATGCTGGGAGAACTTCTATGCTGGAGACACCCTTATGAGACAAGACTTGCAAAATTGCAAAAGCCTCTGTGCTCAGCTTGGATGGGGTGGAGTCTCAGGGTGGAGCAGACAGCATTGGTTTCCCGTCAGCCCTGCCCTAAGATACCCCTGTGTCTCAGTGTCCTGTGGTAATTGCTGCAAGCACCTCTGAGAGAAAGCCACCCTCGAGTTCCACCCACTGCCAGACAGTCCAGTTTCTGTCCGAATAAGTCTGGGTCCCCAGAGTCTCACCCAGAACTGGAGTTCAGTGCAGTTGGGAGCTTTTGTCTCCCTCCCGCTTAAGAAAGGCAGCTGTGTACTCAGTTGCCAGTCCTCTCCGCGTGGGCATCTCAGTACCTCTGCCTCCTGCAGCTCTTCTGAGTCTCAATGTGCTTTTCTCTTTTCTTCTAGTGGTAGAAATTTCCACTCAGCCAGCCTTCTTGTGGTTCTGGATGATGTCCATTCTGTCTTTTAGTTGTTTTGAAATTGTTGTGCAAGACAGCAGTTTAGGTGTTTACCTATGCAACCATCTTGGTTTCTACCTCCAATACTTTAATTGCATCATTTTAACCCCCAAAGACAGCTTTCATGTGAAATGTACAAATGGCAGGCCACTCACTTCCTGGTCTTGAGGAACATCATAAAGATGAGGGCTCAGAGACCCTGCCCTGCTTTGTTTTGCTCTCCATCTCTGCTGTGGCATCGGAAGACCCATGGCCAGGACACTGTGGTCTGCAGAGAGCCTGGGCTCTGGCCAGATGACATGGGCTTCAGAAACGGGAGTCCCGGTACACATGGTGTGCTTGGCCAGGGCTGGGCCTGGGGCTGGGACATTGACTGTTTTTACACTAAGAAGCTAAAATACACCCTGGGTGGGCTTCCCTGCTTTGAAGCACCACCCCTGGCATCACAAAATGTGGTCCTGGAAACGGTACCCTAGTCCACCCCTCCAGGGAGATGCTTCTGGAAAATGCCAAAGGCTGTGGTGGAGCTGGTGAGGGGCATAGGCAGTATTTTCACTCACGTTGCCCCTGCTTCCTCCCACCCCCTCATCTGCACACCTTGCCAGGCCCGGTGGTTTGCTCCAAACTTTCTCTGTCTCCCTCACCTCTTTCCAAGGAGAGAGGAGTTTTTACTCATGTGTTCTATGGACGCTCCCAGATCATCCAGGGGAATGGAGTGATGAGCCCTTTCTAGGGCAAGGTCTCTAAGAGAATAGCCTGTCTCACTCCCCAGGGGAGCCGGGTAAACAAAGGCAGGCCCGAGCCTGTGAGGCCAAAGAGGCCAGTGGTAGGCTGAACAGGAGGCTGTGGGCTAGAACACAGCAGCCCTCTTGCTCTTCTTTCCTCTATCATTCCCCAGCATCCTCAGTCCCTTCCTCTATGTTTCATGCGCTCTGAAGCTCAGTCACAGCCTCCAGGTGCCTTAGCATGGCGTTTGCAGCCTCATTCATCTACACTTCCAGGCTCAGCTGCTAATCTCCCTCCACTTTCTCATGTGCTGGCCAGGCTGGTCTGCCTAACACTAGAACCTGCGATGGGGCCTGGGTGCCTCTGTGCTTTTGCACCTGCTGTTCCCTCTGCCTAGAACATGCTTGGTTCTCTGATAGGCTCCTATTCATCTTACAAACTCTAATCAGGTTTTCTGTGTCTGAAACTTCCTGGGGGTGGGGGGAGAGAGAGAGAGAGAGAGAGAGAGAGAGAGAGAGAGAGAAATCTCAGCATGCATTGCCAGCCTCTTTATGGGAGGAAGGTTGAATCTCAATGCATTGTAATGAACTGTTGGCCTTCCTGTCTAATTTCTCTGCTCCAGAGTGACCCCTCAGGAGTTCCTGATGCACCTGGCATGCAGTAGCCACTCAATAAGTGGTCATGTGAGTGAATGAATGAACACATGCGAACAGGAATCAGAGACGTGCTCTGGGAGGGGAAACCTGCCTCTGAGACCCTCCCTAAGCTGTCCTCTCCAGAGGTTGCTTTTGGGCTCTGCTTCCCCTCCTCCTGCCTCGGGCTCAGCCAGAAGTTTATCAAGATGCTGTGCCATCTGCCTGGCCTCCTCCTAGGAGTTCTTCCTGGCTGTTTGCTCGTGGCTTTTCTGGCCAGTCCAATGAAGGACTTGCACATTGGGTGGAGAGTTAGTGACCCAAAGAGCCTGGACTCAGGTCTGGGTGGAATTAGAGGAAGGGCCCTACACTCTAAGGGCAGCAGGGACAGACAGGAAGGAAAGGGTCCAGCGTTCGGGGATGACTCCTTCGGGGGACAGGAAATAATAAGAACGATTTATTGAGCTGAGGTGGGTAGGAGGGGGCAGGAGGGTGGTGGCAGGGGTGGGGAGAGAGTGAGTGGATGTGTGTGGGTGGATGTGGTGTGGCTGAGGTTAGGAGGGAACGGGAGTGCGGGTGACTCAGTGGCCCAGCTGTACAGTGGCTGAAGAGTAAGTGCCTGCACAGGTTCAAAGTGAGAGTTGGGGAAAGGAAATGAATCAGGGAAGCACAGGAGCTGGGTCATGCTGGAGGGCAGAGTTCCTGTATTGGGGAGAGCCCTTGGCTTGGAATTGCTAATCCAGTCCCAAGGTTGGGTTAGGGTACAGATTAGGGCCTCCAGAAGAGATGGGGTGGAGGTGGAGGGGAAGGAAGTAGATATTAGGACTTGGCCGGTGCCAGTGGTTCAGTGCTTCCCTCTTTCCTTATGACACAGGGAACAGGAGGGATTTGGGGCCCGGGTTCCTCCTCTAAAGGACCAGCCCCAAATGCTGAGGAGTGCCAACAACCAGGTTCTTCACCTGTCCTTCCCCGCCCTCCCCCCCACCGCTTCACCCCGACCCTCTCCCAGCCCCACACCCATAGTTTATATACTAACAGCCCACAAAACTCCCGGAGGGGGTAAATCAGGATCCACTTGTTTTTTCCAGGGTTTGACCTCGGAGTAAAACTCTCCCCCTAAAATGTGCCAATTTAAGGGAAAGCGATAAATCAGCCCCTTTGAAATGCAGAAGCAGCTTGGGGAAGCCCCCTTTGATATGCAGCATGGAAACGAGGCACTTAAAACCTGGGTTAATTCTGCGGCTTTATTGGAGGCAGAGAAAGGGAAGAGGAGGAAACCCAGGCCGGTCATTAAGTCTGGACACTTGAAAAGCCTGGGGCAAGGGCGCAAAGGGATCACCAAGGCCCCACGGCCCTGGGAAAAGCCAGGCCCGGCCCCGAGGAACTCTAATCCTGGTTCCCACCCAGACAGATGAGACGTGAAGGGCGGTGGAGAGGAGGGGCGGGCAGAACTGGGGAGAGGCTCCCAAGGATGGGGAGGCGGTTGCTATGGAAACCACGTGGGGCCCTGGGAAGGAGAAAGCCAAGGGCCAACTTGGCAATTTCCTGAAAGGAGCTGAGGATCCCAGGGAGTGTGTGCCATTCACGGGGGAGCTCCTGCTTTCAGAGGCCAGGGATGGCAGCCCTCCGTGGGAGCCAGGGTGCCGGCCGCCTGCACCTCCGGGTGCGGGTGCTGGGGGAGGGTGGGGAGTGGTGGGCCGGGTCTGGACCCTCATTAGAAACATCTGTTCCTGGAGGCCCTCCTCACAGGCCCGGGGGAGGAGTAATGCCCGAGGGCTCCAGGCAATTTTCACACAGGGGTGGGGCTCCCCACAGCCCACTCCCAGAGGGCGCCGGGCTGGGTGTGGGGACACAGAGGCCCCAAGGCCCGCTGGTGAGTGGCCTGCACCTGCATTTCAGGATGGTCCCCACTGCTGTCCCTCAAGTGCACGTCCAGGTCTTGGACTCAGTAGAGAAATGCCCCAGTTTGAGGCCCAGACAAGCAGCTCCATAACTTTTGTGGCCGGACAGACCCTTGGCGCTTCTCATGCAGCGCCCACAGCGGCCGGCCAGTCCTGCCTCTGCCGAGCGGCCGCGGTCCACCCTGCTCGTCTCCGTCTGTGGCTCCGTTTCATTCTTCGGGCAGTTGGGCATGCAAGATGGAGCTGAGAAAATAAAACCCTGACCCTCTAGGGCAGGGGTTCTCAACCTTTCTAATGCCGCCACCCTTTAATACAGTTCCTCCTGTTGTGGTGACCCCCCACCATAAAATTATGTTCATTGCTACTTTCATAACTGTAATTTTGCTACTTTATGAATCGTCATGTAAATATCTGTGTTTTCCGATGGTCTTAGGCAACCCCGGAACTCCTGCTGGAGAGCCTAATTTTATGGTTGGGGTCACCACAACAGGAGGAATTGTATTAAAGGGCCGCAGCATTAGAAAGGTTGAGAACCACTGCTAGGGATTGGTCCTGTCATTGTGCACAGGTCAGGGCGGAGGACGGCTGATAAGCTCTTGGCCCCCACCCCACCCGCTCTGACCTTGGGGTGCTGAATTCTGGGGAACACAGCTACCATGCAGCTGGGCTGGCCTGTTGCCACACAGGCCCTGGTTCAGGGGGCTCTCAGGGATCACATCCACAGACACCAGGGTGAGCTTAGCAGCCAGTGACAGGCCCCTTTCCTAAGCCGCCATCACCATGCCCATCTCAGGAGTCAGGAGCCCTCATTCATTTGGAAAGGTCACCTCAGTCTCACCTCCCACTTAGATCCCGGCTCACCTCGGGTCCAGCAGGGCCTCGGGGGTCCACTGGGCCCTCCCGAAGCCTTTCCTCACCAGAGCACCATGCTTTAGGATTGCAGGCCTAAGCAGGTCTCAGACAAGGAGTCAACTAAACAAATCACAGAAACAACACCTTTAAGCTTTTGCAACTCAGGACTAGCTGAGAGCCACTAGAAGGCATGGGGGAAGGCAAGGTGTGAGAGAGGAGGGACAAGGGGCCCAGGGCAGGCCCAGCTCTCTAGAGCTGCTGCCACCCCCAGACTGTTCCTGCCCGCGGGGTGGCCAGGAGGTGGGAGGCTCCCTGTGCCTGCTCTCTCACCTTTAGTCTCCAGGTGAAGTACATCACATGTCACAACTCCAGAGCGTTTCACTGGAGTTCAAGCAGCAGGAACTGAGCAACCCCAGCCCCATGGCCTTCTGGAAGTCCAGGGCGAAGGCACCATGTCCGCTCCTTCTCATGGTGGGAAGGCTGGGCTTGGGAAGGAGGTCTGGAGCCAGGCTCACAAATGCCTGCGTGGCAGCCGAGCCAAGGGGGCTTAAGAAACGGGGGCAGGCCAGACAGTCCACAAAGGCCACAGACAACAAAGGCCACGGGTGGGAAAGGTCGGGGAGAGGAAGGCAGGGGAGAGCAGGCTGACAGACCACAGTGGCACCACAGTGGCTGAGGGGATGTCAGAACCCACCGAGGGTCAAGGCAAGTGAAGGTCAATCTAGTGTTGTCTGAGGTGTTGCTAGGAAGAGATCCGTGGTGGTGGTGTGTGTACACACAGGCCTTTGTGTGTGCATGAGAGCAGGAGCCTGTGTACACACACACACACACACACACACACACACACACACACACACTCATATACACACACACTCATATACACACACAGCCACAAGGCAGGCCTGTGCCAGAAACTGCTGCATTCCTCCTAACCCCAAAGCCAGCCCTCTTTCCAAAATGCTTTCTCATTATTCGCAGGCACATTTCCCCCACCACGCTCGGCTCTCGTTTCTGTGTTTCTATATGCTTGCTGCAGTTCAGACTCTCTCCCCTGCTCTGCAATGCAACTGTGAAAACACCTGCATTTTATTAATGCTGCCTGGAGCCGGGCTGGGCTGGGCCCCTCTGCTTCACCACTCGCCCCCTCCCACCCCAAGCTCTCCTCCTCCACATGCTCAGTGAAGCAAAGCACAGGGATTAACCCTGTGTGGCTGGGTCTCTGTCCTGGAGACGTGGTGACCTACGAGGCGTCAGAACCTGCAGAAGAAGCGGAGGTCCCCTAGGTCCCTAGGCAGTTGGGCAGGTGGCTGGGAGCTCCCCTCACTCCATGCTTCCCTTGCCCTAAACTTTCGGCCTTTTCCTCTTACCTCTGCTCCTCGCTGTCTCTCTTCAGAATACGAGGGCATCATTCTATCCTAAAAGGAATTCTTGCAAAGTCCTAAGAGAAAGTCCCATAAGCCTGGCCCTTTAAGCATCTACTCCATCCTTTTGCCTTTTGGAGCCAGTGGGACTCCTAGAAACTATTCCAGAAAAATAGCTGCTTTCCTCTTTAAAATCTTTTCAATAAAGAACGCATAAAGAATATAAAATGGTCCTTAGTTTTATCACCCTGAGAGTCCTGTTGGCATTTCTTTTAAGCTAAAAAAAAAGAAAGAAAGAAAGAAGAGAAAACAAGCATAGAAAGGAGTTTCTCTCCTCTAACCACAGTCGCTCCTCCCAGAGGACATGGTGGCAAACAGGGAAAGAAGTTGAGTGTGTACCGGCATCTTCTTTCTCATTAAGGATAAGTCTGAGGCTCTCACCATGTCAGCACTTGGAGACCCTCCTTTGTTCTTTTTAAGGGCTGCACATCAATTCTTAGTGTGGCTGTACCCCAGTTTAACCAGGTCCTCATGATGGGCACGGGGATGCTCCTGGTTTGTAGGTGTTGCAAACACTGCTGCAGTGGGGCTCCTTGGACAGACATTTTGTCTCTTTTCTTCAGGGTTATTTCTTTTCCTGTCTCTCTCTCTCTCTCTCTCTCTCTCTCTCTCTCTCTCTCTCTTAAATCAAACTCCTAGTTATATGTCAGAATCCAACTCAAAATTCATGTCCTCTCTGAAGTCTTCCATGATTGATGGGGAAACCCACGGACTCCCCCTTCCACGCTTACCTAAGCTTGGTTGTAGCTCGATTTTTACAAATGTCTGTCTTCCACACAGGATCATGATGTGAGCACACTGACATCACTTCTGGGGCACAAGCCTCTGTCTCTTAGCGTCTTTCTTGTGCCATTCCAGGGGGCTTGAACATTTATTTATTTATGCCCCCGTGTCCACATATGGCCGTGATGAACAACCTCAGTGTCCATCGCAGCTGGACAGATAAAGGAGCTATAGCCATACCATGGAATGTTAGTCAGCCTTAAAAAGGAATGACGTTCTGCTGCATGGGTGGACCGTGGAGATACTATCCTGAGTGAAAAGACAGATGCCATGTGATTCAACTCACATGAGGTACCTAGAACGGACAAATTCATAGAGACAGAAAGTAGAATGGTGGTTGCCAGGGGCTGGGTAGAGAGGAGGTGGGGAGTTAGTATTTAATGGGTACAGTTTAGGAAAATAAAAAAGTTGCACAATAACCGAATGCGTGCGATGCCATTGAACTGTACACTTTAAAGTGGTTAAAATAGCAAATTTGATAGTTTATTAGGTATTTTTAACCACCATTCTTTCTTCCTATGAAAACATACCAGCTCACAGACTCAAAGTTCCTGGCAAGCTCTCTCCGTGGGTCAGTGTAGCCACCCCCTCACCCTCACCTCAAGGCAAGGCTGCCCCATCCAAGCTTGGAGAGTTCTGGTCCTATTTTCAGACATTTCCAGGGAAGGGAGCCCATGCCATGATTAGGCAATCTTTTCCAGCGTCTCCAAATCCCAGATAGTCTTGCTCCAAGACCTTTCCCGATGCCTTGGGCAGTAAGTGCTTTGTCAGGCACTGGCTCTTCACAAACTCGAAGCCTCTGTGGCATCACCCACAGCTTCAGAGCTGAGGGCACAGGAGGAACAGGCTGGGCGTGGGTGGAGGGCCTCCAGAGACCTCCTCTCAAGCTCCAAACTCTCTGGCGTGAGCGATCCCTGAGCAGAGCCTGGTGCACAGGACCCTGGGCCGGTAGGTGACGGTGCGCTGATCTCTCCCCAGTCTGGGGTGTGGTTTATTGTCGTCCTCTCGGCTCTCCACCTGTACCCATCTGCTGAAGGTCTTTTTCCGATGGGGGCAGAGCTAGTGAGTCATTTCAGCCACCCTTCAGCCCTGCAACCAGCTGCCTGGAACGGTACCTGGCAGGCCGGCTCCCCACAGCCTGGGGAATGATGACCTTGTCAGCCTAGAACCATCAGAGGCCAATGCGAGAGGAACGAGGGCTGAGAGAGCTCAGCACCTGGTGCCTGCCCAGCGCAGGCTTGCAGGGGCCAATGGCTGAGAAACCTTGTGTGGAGCCCAGAGGAAGTGGAGTCTTCTGCTATGAGGACCTGTCGCCAGCTCACCGCTGGGACACAGGAAGGGGAGGGTGAACCTGCCTGGTGGCCCCAGGCTCGGTGACTCAGATGTCACAGCTGCCACAAAGGGAAATCCACGTGGGGTGGGCGCCTCCAGAGGCCTCATTCACCTGCGATTCCGGGGACGATAGCGCCGGGCCCGTCAGCCCAGGAACATTAGTCAATGGCCTGTGTTGACATTTCTGATTGAGACTCGTGGTTCACATACGGGCTCAGGCCTCAAGAAGGAACTGAGGCCCGAGGGAGACAACGGCCCGCAGGAACTTCCTGCCACGAAAGCCGAGCTGAGAAAGACGTTCCCACGGGCAGGCCAGTCACTGGGGTTTGACCTGAGTTCAGTGATGGGCATTCTGGTTAATACAGTTCGTGAGTCCCGAGGTGGTCTTGGTCCTTTCCATTTCCCAGCGAGCTGGAATGCCTAACAGGGCAAATTCCTGACTCTGGGGGGAATTTTCATTATAATCAGGTTGCTAAGGGACCGCCCTCTACCTGAGCATTTGGCAAGGCTAGGATTAGTATTTGGTTGCTTTGTTGTTGCTTTTTTAAAATGGTGGTTTGTGTTTGTTTTTTGTTGTGTTTGTTCCTTTCCTATCCTTCAACCCACAGACTCACCCACAGAGGGAGCTGGTTTCAGAAAACGCAAGAAATCCCGCGCCTCAGAGCTTACAGGAGGAAGGTCGCCCAGTGTTTCACAAGAAGAAAGGGGTGTCTCTGAGTTGATCATCAGAGCAAAGCCAGTCCCTTGCATGTTGCAGGCATATCAGTGCTCTGGTTAGTCGGTACATCTTGGCCCTCGCTGGTATGGGTCAGTGGATAGTGTCAGCCTGCCGACGGAAGGGTCCCAGGTTCAATTCCCTTGTCTTTCTCATATCCATGGCTCTCTCTCTCTCTGTGTGTCTCTACCCTTTCCTTCCGCTCTTTCTATAAATCATTTGGAAACTATCCTTGGGTGCAGATTAACAACAACAACAATAGTTCATGCTTCTTGAAGGGAGGAAAAAGTAGTCCAGAGGGTTCACTTGAGTGTCAGAGATTCCACAGCAAATCAACAAGGAACCAGGAGACTCTGCCCTCCGACCTCCCAGGCAGGCGGGTCCTGTGCAGGAAGCACCTCTGCCCCTTTGTCAGTGTCCTTTGCATAGCGGTAGGTGTCAACGGGGTCTCCCAGGGAAGCGCAGTTCCTCAGACAGAATTGGCGGTGTGTGTGTGTGTGTGTGTGTGTGTGTGTGTGTGTGTGTGTGTGTGTATAAGGGAGGGGAGAGGTTAGAGGGTGCTCAAAGGCCTGGGCGAGCTGGAAGGGCCCGAATTTGGGTAAAATTGAGCTTTCCTGCAGCAATCGGCAGGGAGATTGGCATGGTCTTTGGGACTGGATCTCCCTTGGCCCAGAATTGCCAGGCAGCCAAAGGTTAGGACCCAGGTCGCCAGGGGTGCTCCCAGAAAGGGTCTTCGCCAGCCTGGCCCTCGGAGCTGAGGGGGCTCTCTCCTCCAGGACAGGCTCCTGAGAGCCCAGAGCAAGCGGGACCCACCGGGCATCTGCCTGGCCCTCTCTGTTCCCTTTCCCACGGAGAAGGCTTCTTGCTCATTTTCGGTTGGCAGAGTTCAGAAAGCTCCCTTCCCCACGCACAGCTTCGACCAGTCCGCACGAGTAGGAGGGAAAGCGTGACTGCCCAAGCGTGCTCTGTGCTTGGACCGACCGTCCTCTGTGCTCTGGTCCTCAGAGCAGGAGACAGAGGCAGTGACTGAATGGGGCTTGAGGACATCTTTGTTTGCTGGGCCTCAGTTTCCCCCAAGAAATCCAGGAACCTACCTGAGGTGTGTGCAGCTCTGGTCCTTCCCAGCCCCGAGTCAGACCCACATTCTTACTGTTCACTCTGTGGCTCCCACGGCCTGGGCATGGAGGAAGCCCGAGACAGGCTGGTTCCGCTGAGGCCATCAGAAGCGCTTAGGAAGCCTGCTTGGCCATGGCTCATGCCAGGCTTGCAGAAGTGGTGTGAGCTGCCCCAGGTTCCCTCTGGGCCAATCAGCGCACCCATTTACCGTCCACCAGGCCCTTTCTGTTCATTTTCCCTTTTCCCTGGGGGCTGTCCTCCTCACACACCCTCTCCTACCCTCCCTCCTCTCGGGTGGACCTGCAAGGACTCTGAGACCTGGCACATCTCATGGACCAGCTTTGGTCAACCCAGACTCCAGCGCTAGGAAGAGTCTGAAAGCCTTTTCTTTTAGAGATAAGTTGGGAAGAGGGTTAGAAGCATGCTGAGAAGTTCCTTCTTTCTTTTCCTTTCCCCCTCTGGGGCTGAGAGACCAGATTTTTTTTTTTTTTTACAGTACATTTTGGCAGGCCCCATTTTTTTTCTGACAGAAAAAAAAAATAACAGGCATATTTTGGGCGATTACTCAACTGGGGGCCTTTGTGACAGGATATGCAGCTGCGTGACTAATGGAGCTGCTTTCTCCTGGCTTCCTTCCCCTTTCAGAGCTCTTGTTTACTGCCCCATGCAAAAAAAAAAAAAAATGCCATAAGCTACAGATTTTTTATTTAGAAAAAAATGCCTTGTGAGATACTCAAAGGCAATAAATCCTTTGGATATTCCATTTCCAGGGCTGCAAACTCCACACCCCTCCCACATTTTCTTTTCAAACGCACAGGCTCTTGACTGGCGACATGTGAATCTTCTTCTCCACCCCCATATCCTCGCTTTCTTCTGAACATATGTCCAGCAGACCCAAGTGTGTATGTTGGGGGTGGGGTAGGGCGGGGGGAAGGGAGCAAGATGGGAACCATATTTTCGGTGCTTAACTCAGCAATTGCTAAAGGAAGGAATAATGACTTCCAGGGGCCTCGGGACCGTTGTTTTTTTTTTCCCCCAAAGGCCTGTGTGTTTCCACAATCTGTGACAATTTTGTGTTGTAAGCAAAAGTTATTACAAAACATGGAACTAGCTTAATGAGGAAGGGTATGTTCTAAACAGGGAGGGACTGTCTCTTTAGAGAAGAAAGCCACACTTGGCTGGCTTTGAAATTCAGAATCCTGGGGCTTCTCATAGAATTTCTGGAAGAGACTCTCTCCAGTTTCCAATGTCTGACAACTGTAACTTGTAACTGGCCTTTTGGTTGGTTGGTGTGTGTGTGTGTGTGTGTGTGTGTGTGTGTGTGTGTGTGTTTTAGAGAGCAATAGGCTTTTTATTTCAAAAGGTGTCTGGCCTGTGGGTGGGAAAAATTGACTAGCTAGTTTGGTGTGACAGAGACAGATTGATATAAATGTGGTGCAAGCTTTGTGGCCAAGTGGCGGTTTGAGCTTCAGTTGTGAACTAGAGCAAGTCATTGAACACCCGTAAGTCTCTGTTGTCCCGAGGTTAAAAGTAGGATAGCACGCTCTCCTTCTAGGTTATTGTCAAGAAGAGTGAGATGCCAGAGATCCAAGGCAGGGGAGGGAACTGTAATGTGTGCAGCCATCCCTTCTAGTGCTTGTTTAACTAAGGGGCCACTCCAGCTTTGGACAGAGGAGAAAGGCTTGTTCCCCGAGAACAACGATGTGATCTGATGAACCAGAAGAGAGGTTATTTCTACCGCAGCCCAGGACATGAGATTCCAGGGGTGTTTCTGAGGTTGGTATTGCCTCCAGGTTTGCCTGCTCTCAGCCGTTTTCCACCCAGATCTTCAAATCATATCTTTGATTACATTCTTTTTATTTTTAAAAAACTTTTTAAAGTTTAATTTTGAGAGAGAGAGGAAGAGAGAGAAAGAGAGAGAAAGAGAGAGAGAGGGAGAGGGAAAGAGAGAGGAACATCGATTTGTTGCTCCACCCATTTATGCACTCATTCGTTGCCTCCCATATGTGCCTTGATGGGGACCAAACCTGCAACCTTGAGCATATCAGAACGAGGCTCTAACCACCTGAGATATCAGGCCAGGGCGATCACATTCTTTCTCTACCCAGGACACTCAAACTCAAACAAAAGGCACCCCAATCCCTATTTCTCCTGTCCGTTTTTCTGTAACTAACTCAGGTTTGCATACATTTTCTCCTAGAAAAGTGAATACTGGTCACAGTTTCTACTCTAGCCGCTGACACAACACTTTCACTGGGCAGTTCTTGGAGGCCCCTCCTCATTTACCTTCCTTCGTTTTTTTTTTTTTTTCTGCTTCTCTCTGTTAAACCTTGCTCATGTATCATTTCCTATAAGATTTCACCTAACGTCTGACTAAGAACCTCCCAAGTGGACACTCCAAACTCTCTAGTAAACCCTAGAAACTCCCTATTGCTTAAATCTAATGTCTTCAGCAAAGGCAGTTGACTTGATTTTGCTAGTGGGTAAACTGAGGCACCAGCCAGGCAACTAACTGGTGGGGGCTTACCCAGCAAACCCTTGACACAGACAGGAATAGAAACCTCACATCCTGATTCCAGTTTGCCTGAAGTCTAAAGAGGCACCTCAGCTTGGATATCCCAGAATAGCTTCTCCCAGGCTGACCAGCTGCAAAGTGATGTGTTGCAAGGGTTATTTTTTGCCTTGGCTTAATTCTTAAAAAAACACCCCAAGCTCCTAAAATCGGCCTAAGAAAATCCATTTCTCACAATGTCATCCGCTTGCCAAGTTTAAACCTAGTCTATTACATCATGAACGCCTTCAGTCCTGACTCTCAGCTTACAGCAACGCTCAGGTACCTGAATTAAGTTCAGAAATCACAGTTTATTGAAGGAAACAGATCATTAAGTCACTCCACTGGACTGAAGCCGTCGACTTTGCTTATTTGGAGAAGCTGAGCACTGAATAATGTTCTCTTGATTCATGTGGACCAGGACCAGCTGAAGCTATTTAACAAAGGGTGTGGCCATCAGGTGGCATGAGGCCCATGGGGGCTAATAGGAACAGGGGGATGGACAGTGGTGTGCGGGAGTTGGCTTGCATTGGCTGACTGCTAAATTTTCAGGAATTTTTTGAGCTGATTGTTATGAAAAATTAAATTATATAAACTTACAATTAAGTTATATTAAAAACAAAGATAATAAATACTAAAAACAGATCACCTCCTAATTATTGTGCTACAATTTACCAGTATTTATGCTCTTGAGTTATATTAATATGATGGGAATACTACATACTGTGCATCTCTTCCCAATTCCACATTCAGTACCAGCACATTGGCTGGCTGGGAATCAGCCTTGGTGAGAATATTTAAAGCACAGTAATGGGCAGACTCTGCAAATCAGGGCTTGTTTCACTGACTTAAGAAAGTAATAGAGAAAATATAATATGTGGATTAAACATAGACACGTGTTGTATCTGTAGCTATGACATTGTGAATTGATGTGATATTCTTCCAGTGTTCGAACATGATTAACTAGTTCAACAAAGAAGTCATTCCTGTCATTGACAAATGAATGAAGTCTGAAATACATCCTTGTTGTTCCATTTTTATCTCACATGTTATTGCAAATGAAATTATCCACCAACAGTCTGTCAGTTCTACATTTGGAAAGTCAATTGCTAAACATTTACCACCACACACCCATTGGAAAATAGTATGTGTGGACTACTCTCTTAGGGTCTCAGAAGGAAGACCATTGTAGAATACTTATAACCTAACATGTGTAAGCAACAGCTATGGAAGAGGATATATTAATTGCTGGGAAGAAAGCAATACTGGTAACACCATTTAGACTCAGCAGCCAAAGACTAGTCCATCAGATCAGGAATGTAGTAAATAAACTAGATACGCTAAATTGAAATGTACTGCTGGATAACAAGGTTAGATAGTTGAAAAACAATAATGGTTTCCAAATTCAAGGTGCAGATTAATAATATATATTCATTGCCTTAAAGTTCTAAAGATGTTTTTTTTTAAACCCTTCATCTGAGGTATGTTTTTCATTGATAATAGGTCCTGGAACTTAGGAGACCACCAATAAATGTCCATTTCCTTCTCCCTTTCAGTATGATGTCTTATAATTATTTACATTTGATTTTGAAATCCTATGTAATATAGAGGGACTATGCAAACTGACCACCACACCCTAAAAAAGATGGCAACACCCACAGCCAATAAGGAGGGAATATGCTAATTGACTGCCACACTCTCAAAGATGGCAGTGCCCAGTCGCCTCAGCCCCACTGGGGTGCCTGCCTTCCAAGGTCCCCAGACCCTTCAGCCCTCAAGCCTCCCAGGGCTGGCCTGAGGTGCAGGCAAGTCTCTGATGTCAGTTGCCCAGCTGCTCAGGGCCACCCGAGGCTCAGATAACCAGGGCCAGCTGAGGCTTGCACTGCTGGCAGTGGCGGCAGCAGAGGTGTGATGGGGGCGTCGCCTTCCCCTGATCGTCAGGTTGCCTTCTGTCCCTGAGGGCTTCTGGACTGTGAGAAGGGGCAGGCTGGGCTGAGGGACCTCCCCTTATGCACCAGGCTTCTAGTGTAATACATATAAGACTTTGGTTATCATATTTACTTTTATAATTATATATTTTTGGGATTAGATGAAATTACTCTGCATGATTTTAGGCCAAACCAATTTAGGAGGTGGGGACAGTGGCAAGGAGGAGAGAGGAGGAGAGCTAGAAAAGGGCTAACCTAGATGCAGATTCTGTGAAGAGCTCCTTCACTCAGTGGTATTTGGCAAGAATTCATAAACATTACCATTGGCAGAAATGAAGAGGCCCAGCCACTTGCCCCTCTTTCCCCTAAAACAGTGCCAACCTCACCACCCATATGCAGCCGGATACATCAGTCACTAGGTGAACAGTCTGTGCCCTGAACTGATTCCCCAGGGCCAGCCTGATTGAGGCCCAAAGATCCCCTTCTCCTTGGTGTTTTAAATGCTGTGGGAGCTCAGGACAGTATGATACATTTGAAGACAGATCTGGGACAGGGATGGGAGATTTAGTTTGAGGTTCCCAAAATTTCATTTTCCAACTCCCACTTTGAGCCTCAGTTTCCTGATCTGTGACACAGGATCTTACCTAGCTCCTCCCCCAAGTCACTGCCAAAGCTGAGCAAGAGAAAGTATTGAAAGTGTGGGGTCAGTCTCACAAGTGTGTCTCTGGCCTGCCTTTGGGTCTGCAGATCACTCACTTCAGCAAACCCTCCCCACCTCTCGCTTGGCTAGTGGGGCCCGGAGAAGAGTGGAGCACCCCTGGTTGACTCTGACCTCCGGCTGGCCCTCCTGCATGTGGAGACACAATCCCTGGATGCTGGGCGGAGGGGCTTGTCAGCTAGTCAGTGCAGCTCAAGCCCTAAGCGCATGAATGATGCTCGCAAAGCACTCTGGGCTCTTTGCTTGAAAGTCACTGGAGCGAGACAAAGGGTGCTTTCCTCGCCACATTCCTCAGTGGGGGGCTCACCCCACCTGCCTCACCCAGAAGCACCTGTGCAGGTGTAGACATGTATACCTTCCTGGACGCTGGCTCTACCCTGATAGCGTGCGATGCAGGTGCAAATTCCACTCTCCTACGGTGATCTCGGCAATTGTGGCCCGTGGAGTGCCGGTGATCTCGGCAATTGTGGCCCGTGGAGTGCCACCTACCTATAATCTCCGTGAGTCTGTTTCCAGAGTGGCAAAGTAGAAGCCACAGACACTAAACCCTCCTGCCTGTGGGAAGTCTCTGGAAAGCAATTAAGGATGGCTTGAGATTCTCTAGGACCTCTCTGGGCCAGCCTGCACGCCCCTCCTCCATCCTAGTATCCCCAACTGTTATCTACTGTGAGAGTCTAGAGCCAGCCTGCCAGGGTGGGGTTCTAGCTTCCATTTACTAGCTGTGTGACCCCAGACCAGTCCCTTTAACCTCTCTGTGTCTATGTTTTCTCATCTCTAGAAGGAGAAATCATAGTCAGACTTACCTCACAGGATATTATATATATAGTTTGAGCTCATGCAGTTGAGTTACATGTTAATATATAGCTAACACAAATGTATGAGCTCATACTGTACATGCAAAGTGCTTAACCCAGATCCTGGCACATAGTAAGACTAATTACAAGTGATAATAATATTAATTATTATTATTATCAATTTCCATCACAGTTATTATTCTGGTCCCATTTCCCCAACTTTCTAACCATAGCTTCTTGGCCGTATCTATACTAGGTGTGCTACTACCACGAACACTCCAAATGTGTGGAAGGGAGGTTGCATAAAAGTTGTGGCTCTAAGGAAGACAGGGAAGAGAAAGGCCATCTATATATATAAAAGCATAAGCGACTGTCCAAATGTCTGTCAGTCTGACCAGTAGCTATGACACATAACAGCCACCACAGGGCAGACACTCAACACAGGAGCTGCCAGGCTGTGGTGACCTGGCAACTATGGTTCTCAGGTGACGCACCCAGAACTGGAGAGGAGGGAGCCTGATTCCTGGGTGTGTCACCCGAGAACTGCCCTCTCACAATCCGGTACTCCTTGAGGGATGTCAGAGAGCCGTTTTTGGCTTGATCTCCACAGGCCAGCCAAGGGACCCCACCTGTGTATGAATCCATGCACCAGGCCTCTTGTAGAAAATAAGACGAGGGAACAATGCCTGGGCTAGCCTCTCAGAGGCTTGATAGCCCAATGCAGGAGCAGAGTGTCTGTGGAATTGTTCCCAAGTCTGGGCTCCCCAGTATCTTCCTTAATCTGACTTTTTAGGAATGTGTGTAGCACATACTATAGAATTAATTAAACCCTCTAAATTTTGAGCTCATTGAGGGTGAGGCCTCATCTTTGCATTCCTCATTTGGTGGGGGGGGGTGGGGTGGAACTCAGTTGGTTCTTGAGTTGAACTTCAGTAGAAAGTTAGTGTCTTAACTACCTACCTCCTCCCTTGAGTTTGGTGCTGATGAATTCTTTTAGTTTTTTCAAGAGGGTTGAGAAAAACTGCCCTCTTGGTCCCAATCCCAGGCCTTTTCTTTGCACTTTAGTGCTGGCCCTTGAGGGAAGCCAGAATCTCCTAGACACCTGAGCAATCTGTGAGACAGGAGTACCATCTCAGGCCCATTTGCCTAGACCACACACATTCCCTCCATCATTTCTAACCTACTCCATGACCCTGTGCTGGATCTTTGCCAGGCAAAACCAATAGACTTGCAATCTCCTCAAACTCTATCTCAGAGCATCAACCAGATATTTGTAGATCCCCCCAAATCTCTCTAGATGTTAATAACATCCCAATCCTCAAGGAATGATCTCAAGGAAGGGGGCAGGACAGGCCTGGCTTATCTAACCACTGCCTCCTTCCTTTCTTGCCTCTGCTTCTCCTCTGGGTTTGAAAGAGCCTTCGACTCTCCCTTCCCACCTGAGGAACCTTCCTCAGGCTACCTATTGTCTTTCCTGCCCTCAGTCTTACAGTAAAGTCCTGTCCCCAGACTTCCTGATTTTGCTCTTGTTACCTAAAAGGAAGATTTTTTTTTTATTTAATACATCTTTATTGTTCAGATTATTACAATTGTTCCTCTTTTCTCCCGCATAGCTCAGCTCCACCTAGTTCCCACCCCACCCTCTGCCCTTACCTGCCCCCCATTGTCCTCATTCATAGGTGTACCCCCTCACCCATTGTCAGTCCACTCCCTTTCTATGCCCCTGATTCTATTAGAATTCTGTTCTTCAGAATTTTATTCACTTGATTTTTAGATTCACTTGTTGATGGATATGTATTTGTTGTTCATACTTTTTATCTTTACCTTTTTCTTCTTCTTCCTCTTCTTAAAGAATACCTTTCAGCATTTCATATAATGGTACTGATGAATTTTTTTAGCTTTTTCTTATCTGTGAAGCTCTTTATCTGCTCTTCAATTCTGAATGATAGCTTTGCTGGGTAGAGTAATCTTGCTTGTAGGTTCTTGCTATTCATTACTTTGAATATTTCTTGCCACTCCTTTCTGGCCTGCATAGTTTCTGTTGAGAAATCAGCTGATAATCCTGTGGGTGCTCCCTTGTATGTAATTAACTATTTTTCTCTTGCTACTTTTAATATTTTCTCTTTGTCTTTTGCTCTTGGTATTTTAATTATGATATGTCTTGGTGTGGTCCTCTTTGGATTACTTTTGTTTGGGGTTCTGTGCTCTTCCTAAACTTGTAAATCTATTTCTTTCACCAGGTGGGGAAGTTTTCTTCAAATAGGTTTTCAGTATTTTGTTCTCTCTCTTCTTCTGGCATCCCCATAATTCTGATGTTGGTATGCTTGAAGTTGTCCCACAGACTCCTTACACTGTCTTCACATTTTTGGATTCTTTTTTCTTTTCCAGTGGAGTGTTTTCTGCTTTTTTGTATTTCAAATCTTTGATTTGATTCTTGGTTTCCTCTATTCTGCTGATAGATCTCTGTATAATATTTTTAATTTCAGTCAGTGTATGTTTAATTTCTAGTTGGTCCTTTTTCATCTCTCTTGGGTCTCTCTAAATTTATCCCTCTTTTCTAGGAAATTCTTGAAAAACCTTATAACTGTGGTTTTAAACTCTATGTCCAGTCATTTGTTTTCCTTAATTTTTTTTGTTTTGTTTGTGATCTATTCCTTTGTCGCTGCGTTTTCACTGCTTCCCTGAGTTGGTAGAGTAGCTTTGTGTGGTAGGCTTCCAATATGGCCCAGTAGCTCCACTTCCCCAGTTACCTGAGGTGGACTCTCTTTGGTGTACCCCTTTGTGGACTGTGTGTACAGCCTTATTGTAGTTAAGTCTTGATTGTTGTTGGTATCGCTGGGGGGAATTGACCTCCAAGCCAATTGGTTGTGAAGATTAGCTGTGTCAACACCGGGAGAACTTCTGTGCTGGACTCCGCCTTAAGACTTGCAAGACTGCAAAAGCCTCTGTGCTAGGTTTGGATGGGGCTGAGCAGACAGTCTTGGCTTCCTGTCACCCTCTGGGTCCCATTGTCCCTCAATAATCACTGCAGTCCTCTCTGAGCACAGTCATGCTCCCGCACCTCTAGATTCCTGCCTTTCTGGCTCCCCTGAGTTTCTGTGTGCTCTGGAGACCCGTATGAAAATGGGTCCCCAGGGCCTCACCCGAAACTGGGGTTCAGTGCAGTCCGATCTGGATTTCAGCACAGTTGGGCGGTTCTGTTTTCCTCCAGCTAGAAAAAGCCCAGGGCACAATCAGCCATCAGTCCTCTTTGCACACACTTTCTCTCGCACCTCCAGACCTCTGTCTTTTGTGGGTCCCCTAAGTTTCCCTGCACTCCACCCTTTTCACAACAGTCCAGATTTCCCTGTATGAGTCTCACTCAAAACTGGGGTTTAGTGCAGTCAGAACTGGGGTTCAGTGCAGTGGGGAGTTTCCGTCTCTCTCCCACTAACGGAAGCCAGCCAGGCACTCAGCTGCCTGTCCTCTCCATGTGCATGTCTTCATACCTCAGCTTTTTGTAGCTCCTCTGAGTCTTCGTGAGCCCCTCTCTTTCCTTCTAGTTGTAGAATTTCCACTCAGCCAGCTCTCCTATGGTTCTGGATGATGTCCGTTCTGTCTTTAAGTTGTAGTTTTGAAATTGTTGTGCGAGGCAGCAGTTTAGGTGTTTACCTATGCCGCCATCTTGGTTTCTAGAAGAAGGAAGATTATTAAATTTAGGTCTTCTTTTCCCACAAAGCCCCCAGCAACTTGAGACAGTTAGTGCAGCCCCTCGAGGCTGAGCAGTGGCCCATTGCCTCTTCACCAGAAGAAGCCACAGCATGAGATGGCCCCCAAGGAAAGGAAACACAGTACTTTGAAAGAGGTTCATTGTATTTCCCCAGAGTACTTGTGAAATGAAGCATAGACCATGGTGCTATTTCTGTGTAATTTGATGTATCATTTCATCCTCATGTGTGTCTGTTTAAAATAAGTGGGAAGGGCACACTGCAAATGAAAGTGGTCTTTTCTCAATGGTGGGAATAAACATGATTTTCACCTCTTTCATTTGGTTTAAGTGTGTTTTTTTATTTCCTATAATTAACATGTGTTACCTTAGGATAGAAATAAAAAGACAAGAATGATAATTTCTTATATTTTATGTGACATTTTATATGAAACTAGTGGCCCAGTGCATGAAATTTGTGCATGGGTTGGGTGTCCCTCAGCCCAGCCTGTACCCTCTTCAATCTGGGACATTCCTCTCACAATTCAGGACCACTGGCTCCTATCCATTTCTGACTGCCAGCCTGATTGCCCCTAATAGCTCCCCTGATGGCCTGATTGTCCCCAACTGGCCTCCCCTGCTGGCCTGATCACCCACAACAGCCCTCCCCTGCTGTGACCCACTCCTCCACTGGGACTGGCATCCCTCATGCTGCATGGAGCTGTGGGACCCCCAGGCCTTACTGTATGGAGCAGCTGCTGGGCCCCACCTCTACTGTGCGTGCAGCCACCTTGTGGTGGCCATCTTGTGTCAACGTTGCATGCGAGAGCCACCTAGGCTTTTATTATATGGATATGTAAATAGAGATTTCATAAATAAATATATAAAACATACAAATAAATATTTTATATGTAGAAATTTTGTATACCTCTTTATAAAAATATACTAGAGAACCAGTGCATGAAATTCATGCACAGGTTTTGTGTGTGTGTGTGTGTCCCTCAGCCCAGCCTGCACCCTCTCCAATTTGGGACCCCTCTCACAATCCAGGAATGCTAGATCCCAACTGCTCACCTGCCTGCCTTCCTGATTTCCCCTAACTGCTTCTGCCTGCCAGCCTGATCACCCCCTAACCACTCCTCTGCCATTCTGATGGATGCCTAGCTGCTTCCCTGCCAGACTGTTTCCCCTAATTGTCCTCCCCTGCAGGTCTGGTCCCTCCCAACTACCCTCCCTTGCAGGCCATCTTGTGGTAGCCATCTTGTGTCCACATGGGGGTCAGTCATCTTTGACCACATGGGGCAGCCATCTTGTGTGTTGGAGTGATGGTCAATTTGCATATTATTCTTTTATTAGATAGGATAGAGGTCTGATGCATGGGTAGGGGTCTGCTGGTTTGCCCTGAAGAGTGTTCTGGATCAGAGTGGGCCTGGGCGAGGGGCCTGTGGTGGTTACCAGGCCTGCCACACCCCCTAGCGACCCAAGTGAAAGCCCTGGGATCTGGGATTTATTTATCTTGTATAATAGAAACTTTGTAGCCTTGAGTGGAGGAGACTAAGGCAGGCCAGGACAGGCAGAAAGCTTGGCCTCCTCTATCACGGGAGCAACTTAAGCCTCTTGCTCTCTCGAGCTCTGTGGCTGCCACCATTTTTGTTATTTACCTTCTCTAATTGAAACTTTGTAGCCTTGAGTGGAGGGCTGGGCCCACCAGGGCAGGTGGAAAACTTGGCTTCCTCCATTGCTGGGGAAATCCAAGCCTCTTGCTTTCTCCATGGCTACATGGATAAATTTGCATACGTGTTCCTGATTGGCTGGTGGGCGTGGCTTGTTGATATAGTGGAGGTATGGCCAATTTGCATATTACTGTTTTATTAGATAAGATAGTATATAATACATATCATATTATACACAATATACTATGTTTTATACACAAGCATATAGGTGACTTCATAGTGACATACTGGAAAGCAGTACAACAAAATACTACCAATAGTCTTCCTGTTGTGCTCTTCTGTATTTTCCAAGTTCTTTGTATTGAGCATTTATTAGTTTTGCAATTTGGAAAACTAAGACTGTATGTTACTCTTTTCCTTTAAAAATAAAAATTTTCAAGTTACTTTCAGACCATTATTTTGTTAGTTTCCCTGGTACAGGTGACCTGCTTTTCTCAGCATGGAAACAGGTGAAACTTTTTTTAAAAATCTCCATCTAAGGATATTTTTCCAATGATTTTTAGAGAGAATGGAAGAGAGAGGGAAAGACAGAGAGAAATATCGATGTGACCGAAACACATCAATGTGGTTGCCTCCTGCACACATTCTGACCAGGACCCAAACCGGGGAGAAGTCTGCTACTGAGGTATGAATTGAACCCGGGACCCTTCAGTCCTCAGACAAATGCTCTATCCACTGAGCCCAACCGGCTAGGGCCAGGTGCAACTCTTTTTTTTTTTTTTGGCCCATTTGATAGCTTTTAAAAATTGAACTTAGACCCTGAAGTGACTACAGGCTTTGCTGTTTCAGTTTGGTCCGATCGGGCTTGTCTGCAGAACTGGTCAGCATGGTGGACTACTGATGCGCATCGAGAGTTGTTTACAAAGAGTGAAAAACCCCACGGTAGGGAATGCTCTGGACTTCATTGCCATGCATGAGGAGCTCTGTTCTGTGGGCGCTGCCTGTCTGCGTGTCTGTGTTTGTTAAGTGTTTGAGTGGGGGTGGGGGTTTGTGGGAGATGACTCCAGAATGCTGCTCACAGTACAAAGCCAGAGAAAGGTGAGATGCCTCCGAGGGGGGACTGTGAGCTGCATCCTGGCCGTGCAGCCCTTGGGAGATGGAGCGATGATCCAGTTATTTTCCATTCCCTGTGATCTATGGTGCTTCCCTGATGCTTGTTAGCGATTTGTAATTTGTTCTTTGGCTAGTACTTTCTAGAGTGCTCTAAGGGAAAACACTGGTTTCTGCTTTTATGTTCTGGGCCATTTAAACAGCAGAGTTTTCAGTTCCTAACCTCTGGTTGTGGATTTGCCTTAGGAACTTTTAACCAGGATAAAATGGAGCTCAAGAGAAATAAAGGTCTTACATGGACTCTCCAGCCCTCTGGGCCCAAGTAGACCTGCACCCCGTTCTGCACACAAGGACTCGCTTTTCCTACTCCTGGCCTGGTGCCCCTGGGTTCTCTGAAGGCTCCCTCCTCTGCCTGGGATTTTGAAATTCTCTGATGGAAGTCTCCAATGTCACCTCGAGGCCTCCAAGTGTTTTCCACTCATCACCAGTCATCCTTCTCCAGAGCAGTTTTAAATCTTCCTTAGCACTAGCGGGGACTGAGAAACAATAGAAGTTTCATGCTCTTGTCCGGATTGCATGGAAAGTTCCAGCGGGTACGGGTGGGAAGGATGGGACGGAGAATAAAAACAGAATGTCAGGGTCTCAGGATGTCCAGCTTAAAATATTAGCCTCCGGGCCTCGCTGCTTCAAACATGTCACTGAGTCTATAAATACCATTCTCATCACCTGGAGTTGTAAAACCAATATTGTTTAGCTCCCTGGCTTTACATTTATGGTCTTGCTTGATGGCAGGTCTCTGTTCACTCAACCATCTCCTTGCAAGGGCCTCTGGGATTCTAGGCCTGTGAGGGGGGGCCTGGAAAGGAAAGCTGTTAACCACTGACCCCCAGAAGGGTCCCTGGGCCCACATGTAGTTTTACTGAACATTTCCATAGTTCTTCTTCTTCTTTTTTTAAAAATATATTTTATTGATTTTTTTACAGAGAGGAAGGGTGAAAGATAGAGTTAGAAACATCAATGAGACATTGACCAGTCGCCTCCTGCACGCCCCCTAGTGGGGATGTGCCCGCAACCAAAGTACATGCCCTTGACCGGAATCAAACCTGGGACCCTTCAGTCCGCAGGCTGATGCTCTATCCACTGAGCCAAACCGGTTTTGGCTCCATAGTTCTTCTAGGTGAAGCATCTTTCTGATCACTTGCATTCTTTTTTTGTATAACCAATCAATTGCTGCCTAAGGCCCTACAGTGTTCAGAGCACTGAGGTGGGGGCATCCTTGGGGCAAGAATTCTGGCACAAGGTTGGGGACACACAGACTCAGGGAGACAAAGACCAGGATCTGAAAGAGAGACCATATGGGTGGTCTTTGATAAAGAAGCAAACTGTGTGGAGTAGACGAAAGGTGCCGTGAGTGAAGAAAAAGAGGGATGCAGGCTCCAGGTTCCCCAGAAAGCTAGGGGAGGGCAGTGTTGGAGCTGGACCTCGGGAGATGGGCAAGATTTAGATAGACATTGTGAGCAAAGGGAGTGGAAGGAGCAGGGATGGAGCAGGATACTGGGTGGATTTGCAGGTGTGGCCAGGGCGGAATTCACGTGGGAGAAGGAATGGCAGAGCTCACTGGGGCAGGGGTAGCATGGGGCTACATCGTGGACAACTTCAAAAGGCTCTTCTCCACTGTAAGTTCCTGTGTATGTGTGTGTGTGTGTGTGTGTGTGTGTGTGTGTGTGTTTCCAGATAAAGACATGTTACTAGCCATGGCTGTCCCCAAACCTGACATTTGCCCTGGACCTCTTCCTCCTGCCTTCTTCCTCAGGCTGGCTCACTAAGCTCCCAGGCACCAACCCACCTAGGATGGGTGGTTTGCCCAGTTATCAGGGGTGCCTTATGGGCAGTCAGACCAGGCTGGCTTTTCCTTGGCAGGGAGTTTCATTTTTGTCAACAGAGCTGGACTGGGAAGAGGTTGGATCAAGGCTTTGGCTGTGTCTCCACAGGCTGCCATCTTGGGGCGGGGGGTGGGCAGTGGCAGCTGCCAGGAGCTGGCTGGCATCGGGGTGCAATCTGGCAGCCACTGCCGAGACCCCCGTCCTTGGAGGGCGTGTGAGCCCACAGACACCTGCTTGGTTTGGCTGGGTTTGGCTGAGAGCATTTCCGGTAGAGATGAGCGGGAAATGGAAGGCAGCTTGAGAGCAGACCATGAGAGGGGAGAAAGGGTTTTGGGTGCTGAAATGGGGTATCTGTGAGCCTCTTCGTCCCTCCCAGTGGGTGAGAGCTGACCCTAGAGAAGGTTTAAGACCAACTTGAATCGAGTTACATTGCTGCCTCCAGCACTCCAGTGGAGGGGAGGGTGGACCGGACCTGCCAGGCTGCTCTTCTCGGGGAAGGAAGGATTAAAAGGAGCAAATGACAGGAGGGCAAGGTGCACCATGTCATGAGACAGAGGATCCCAGGAGTGAGAGGGGAGCCATTGCTAGGGGTTGCTGGGGACCGGGAGCTCCTAGGGATGGGAACTGTGGCCGCAGTCCCTGGGCCCTTTCTATGAGTGGTCTCCTGGCCTGCTGCCCTCCGCCGGATTCACAAGACCAAGAAGCACAAGGGAGGGAGGAAGGACTGTTCAGCAGAAAGGTTCCCTAAACAAAGCCTCACTCCCACCAGCAAGCGGCAGCAGGGGGCCCACTGCCACTCCTCCCTGCCTCATCACCATGACTTTCCCACTCAACGACCGTCCGTCTGTCCAGCCACGCCGCCAAGCCCGGAGCCCCATGCTGGTTTCCTTTGGAAGAGAGCCCCAGCTCCCGGGGCGACCTCGGCGACAGCAGGGCCCACGGAAGGCTCCGGTCCCAAGCTTCCCATCCCAGGCCAGGGTTGGCTTGCCCCGTGGAAGTTAAGATAACACACTGGCGGTTTGTGAGCAAGAGCCCTCAATAAAGTCATCGGGAGGGTTCTGCCGGCAGCGTGTCTAATCTTCTCTGGCCGCCCTTCTGGGCTCTGGGCTCCCGATCTATTTCGGTCTGTCTTCTTTGACTCATTCTTGGACTCCATGCCATAAATACGAGCCCCCTCCGGGGCCTGGTCCCATCAGACAGGCAGACCCTTCAGAATTAGCTGTGGTCATGGTTGTCCAAACTGACAGGCAGGGAAACTGAGGCACAGCAGGCTACAAGGCCTAGTTTTGCCTCCTGCAGGGACCCGATGGGCTCAGCTGCCAGCAAGGCCCAGGGTTCTGGCTGGGACTTTGACACTGGAGCTTGTGGGTAAAGCTGGGGGACATGTGAACTGTTATAACGCTCCTACTGGGTCACGCTTGGCCACAAATCCCAGAGCTGTGTGGCAAACTTGCAATGGAGGTAGCGTGTGTGTGTGTGTGTGTGTGTGTGTGTGTGTGTGTGTCTGGCAAACTTGATGATGGTGTTTGAAATCCTCCCCATGCCTGGAATTTGACAAGCACAGAATAGAGAAGGACCAGAAAACCCCAAATCACGGGGATGAGAGAACAAAGAGCCTTCCCGAAGCCGAAGCCTCGGCTCAAGCTGTGGGTAAACTGTCTTCCGGTTTCTCATGCAAAGCCCCTGCCTCCAGGCCCAGGGGGCTGGCTGGGCTGGTTTGGCCAGTCCAAGGCCATGGCTGAATTCCTGGTTCCAATCCCTCCTCCTGCCCCAGGCCTCCCTGGGTGCAGGCCTACGTGATCCTGAGAAGGGAGGCCGAGAGGGGGGAGGCCGGGAGGCTGTTTGGATTTCAGACACTTTCTAGGTGCCTCTGGGGACTTACATATTTCCTATGTAAAGTTCAGTCTGTTTGCAATTAGGCCTCTCTTCTTTGCTTATTTCCGGAGAGATTAAAAATAGCGAAATCAGCTTAATCTGGACTCTCTGAGATCAACAAGGCCACTGTTTCCAACAGTATGAAAATACCAAGCAGTCCCACCCACATTCATGGGTCACACAGCGGGGCAGGCCTGGTAGGCTTTCTGTAATGAAGGAACCTTAAGTTGCAGGAATTCTCAACAGATAAGACTCTGTTTTTGGACCCCAGCAAGGATATCTTCAACTAAAACGCAAGGGGTTTAGCCCTGTTTAGAGCTTGGAATTCTCTTTCCTTTCTTCTAAATGAGCTCAAAACTGTGAAAGTCTTTTCAGGGAAACCCATCTTGGTTTAATTACTTCACCAGTTTTAGCCTTTCCTTAGGGATTTGGGCATAAGGAGGAGCCTGGACAGTTTTATACACGAGGTACTGCTTCTGACCTGTCACCATCAGCACGACAAATGTTCCAGGTCGTTTCATCAGAGGTTGGGAGCGAGGTCACTGACTATCAGCCATCCTGGGGAAGATCAGCCCTCATCTGGGAGATAGCTCCTGGGCTGAGGAGAATCACAGATCTGAGGAATACTCCTTTTTAATGCTCTGCATTAGTCAGAATGGCAAAGGCTATCTATGCTGCAGTAACAAATATTCCCCACATCTCAGTTGTTAGGCCATTTGAAACTTGTGACATCAAGATTGCTTCGGACAGAGAAGACAGGACTAGACAGTCACTGAGATGTTTGTAAGGGACAGCTCTGTAAGTGGATGACATCAATTTTGTCCACATCCTGTTGGCCAGAATCCAGTCATATGAAATTGGCCTAACTGCAAGGGAGGCTGGGCAATGTAGAATTTTTGGTGTATAGGCATCATCAGATACAGACCCTGAAGCCTAAAGGACAGCCTCAGAAAACCTCTCACGAGGTTATAAGCAGAGTGACACTGTGCACTGACAGGGCCTATTGATTGTCCTCCCACCATTCCCTCCTAGGTTGCCATATGAAAAATGGCTGCTTCAAGGAGGTGTCCTGGAGAGTAACCCTGGGCTGGATGCAAGATGAAGCCTATGGCAGGTAACTGGAGAGAATGAAAATAAGTACCTAAGTTATCAGTGTAGGTAGACATATCCTGGACCATTAAAAGGCAGGATGAGGCCCTTACTTGACATCATGGGGATGGTAATAACTTATTCTCTTTGAGGCCACAGTCAAGTTCTTTAGACGCAGATCCGGTGAATTGTCTTCTTCATGTTGCTATAGATAAGGCTCTCCCAAAGGCAGCAAGCATGGGCCAAATGCCTTCTCCTGCTGGAGGGTCCTCATCCTACCACCCCAATGCTGGTCTGTCTTCAATCAGGACACAGTGGATACATCCTCAGCTACCAGGGGCCAAGTGCTTTTCTGGAATGGTGGCTGGGAGGGGAATTCTACAAACCATGAAATATAAGCCAAGGGAGATTTAGTAAGTGAGAACTGATCTACATGCATAAGAAACAGCAACATACATAAGAAAGTTTTCCGTCCAGCTTGAACTGAGGGATCATGGATTTTCTTACATGCTAGGAACTAACAGAGCATTGTCGAGGGGATGTTACCTGTAGTGTCCACCTTGGTATGGAGAATCCAAAACTCAACCCTCACTAATATTCAAACTGGGTGTGATAGTTAATTTTACGTGTCAACTTGACTAGACTATAGTGCCTGGCTATTTGGTTAAACATTAGATGTTTCTGTAAAGGAATATTTTTAAATATGTGATGAAGAGTTACAATCAGTTGATTTTAAGTAAGGCAGATACCCTTCCATAATGTGGGTGGACCCCATCCAACCAGCTGAAGACTTTCAGAGCAAAGGCTGAGGTTTCCTGAAGAAGAATGAATTCTGCCTCCAAAATGTAACAGAGAAGTTATGTTTAAGCACCCAGCTTTGGGACCCAAGGCTGTAACTGGAATATCAACTCTTACCTCAATCCAGCCTGCCTGCTAAGTACACACACATGTGTATATGTATATGTACATATCTCCTATTAGCTCTATCTTTCTAGAGAACTCATTTTAATATAGCCAAGGGAAAGAAGATTAAATTAAATACATTCATGATTAATAGACACTTCTATTAATTCACAGGGAAAGGGAGCAAATTATAGTGAACCATAAGTTATGGTGGCATAAATGAAGGGGTTTCACCATGCCAGTAGGATTTACTACTATATTAAATACACAAAGTGGAATACAATAGACTAAACTCAGTAGAAGCGGTATGGTCTTGTAGTAACTTCAATTCTAATTTGGTGGTGTTTGCTGGAGGAACTTCCTGTCTGGGCTCCTCCTCTTCCTGTCTGGGTACAAGCTTGTGCTGCTCTCCTCACAGTCAAGTGAGATAAGACTCTGTCTGTGCATCGAGCCACAGATGGTGCTTGCAAATGATAGCCCTACTGTTAGTCCTGCCTCTTTTCTCTTGCTCCATTTTTATGTAATTCTAAACAACTGTTAATTAAGGCTCTTTGGTTATTTGGACAGAAAAATCTGTTCCAAACTGCTTTAGCAAAGGGGAGAGCTAGCTAATGGTTCATGCAATGGAAAGATCCAGAATTAGGGCTAGTGTTAAGCACAACTGGGTTCAGGGCTACCATAAGACATTCTGAGGGCTTGGTTACTTTTCATCTCTCTGCTCTGCTCTCTCCTATGTTGGCTCCAGGTGTAGGTCCCAGGTAACAGACAAAATGATAGCAGTTTCAGGACCTATATCTCTCAGATTTGAGGTTCTCGGGAAAAGAGTAAGTCTATTTCTCAGAAGTCCTAGGGGAAACCTCAAAGCATGTTATTGGCTCTGATTAATTGGGTGCCCAGTCAGAAGAATGGACTGTGCCAATTGACTTAGTCTGGGTCATGGGGATGGGGCTGGCTGCACTGAAATCTCATGGATTGAGAACAGAGGACAGTGTGGGATTCTCCAAGAAGATAGTTGGGCATGGGTACCAGAGAAGAGTGGGTGAATTCTGAATACTTAAAGTGACAAATGAGAAAGCTTAAACATTCATAATATAGTTTATTTGTGGAAAGCGCCAGTGTGAAGTTGATTCAACTTTTTTGATGGCCCCAACATCCATGTCTCTAAGTGCTTGGTACAAGGGCCACTGCCAGGATGATGCAAGTGCTATTAGTAAAATGTTCTTAAGTCCCTTTCCCAATACCCAGCTCTATTTCCAGAACCCGATTTCAGACAGGGATGGGGAGGAGGTAGGGGGTGTATATTTCTGACAAAACGATGTTTCCATTTTACACATATGACTAATAAGGAACTTGGCCAGGAATAGCTCTTGATACAGTTTTGGAAACCATGGCCTAGACCATAAATCACCGAATCAAGCTCTTATCCACATCTTCAACTTTAAACTCAGTTTCTGTCTTCCCAGTGTCCTGCCTGAGGAGCACAGCAACAAAAGAGTTGACATTGAGTGTTCAATGGTGTCATCCCATTGGGATGGCCCCCAGGCCTGTGGGGAGGTCACCTTCCCATGGCATCACCCTCAACAGCAATTTGAGGTCAGACAGAAACTCTGAGCTTGGCCCCACACTCCCTTCTCCTTGCTGTCTTGCCAATGTAAGCCTTACAAGTCATGAAAACATCTCTGGTTTTCTAACTCAAGGGACTCTAGCAATGGATGTCAGAGTGGAAGGTCACATGGGGTAGGTGGAAGAGCAGCTATTTCTGTGCAGGAAGGTGCTTGCCTTGGGTGCAGCTGTGTGAATAGGGAAGAAAGGAGTATGGCAGAGCTTGAGGGGGTCTTAGGAGAGAGAAATCAGTAGTGAGTAGCATTGGCAGAGAAAAGAAGTGGGTCTAGGTTGAGAATCCAGGACCCATCATCATGAATTTCAATGAGGATAAATATCCAGAAAACGACCAAGCTTCCCACTCAAGAGTTAGAGTATAACATGGCAAGAGATAGCCCACTGGAGGAGTTGACACATTGATAGTTTAACAAGAAAGGCTCAGTCATAAAGGCTGAGTTTGGAATGGCAAGTAAGTAGACCAACCCAATGTGCTCTGACACAAGCAAGACAGAGCAAGTGGAAGATTTATTGGCAGCAAATAGATACCCTGGGCCAATGAAGAAGGGAATTGTTCTCTGTCTTCCAGCGGGGAGAGCTGAACCCCTTCACCTTGGCAGAATTTCCAACTTTCACAGGACCCAGATCTTTGGGAACCTTGTTTTGTCCTACATCAGCTAAAAATAACTGAGTGAACCGTGACTGACCAGGTCTAGCTTTTGGACAGAGGTAAGAGACCCTCTTAACTGAGCCTAATTTTGGCAAGAGCATCATTTGGTGGGGGAAGGAAGAAGCTCTGTAAGGGCAAGCTAAAAGGGCACCACATTTCTATACCTTAAATACATAGGGGGTCTACTCTGTGGTTGGGACACTTAAAGAACATGCCAAGAAAGGATAGGAGAAGGGTGTCAGATAGAATGTAAAAAACTTCCTACTCAGCCATAAGAAAAGATGAAATACGGCCATTTGTGGCCACATGGGTGGCTCTTGAGAAGATCATACTCAGTGAAAGAAGTCAGACAGAAAAAATCAAGAACCATATGATTTCACTCATATGTGGCATATAAAACTGAAAGCAACACATGAACAAATAAGACAAATAAACAAGCAAAAGCTCATGGACACAGATAATAGTCTGGTGGTTACCAGAGGGAAAGGGGGTGGGGGGCAGTAAAGGGTAAAGGCGATCAAATACATGGTGACGGAAGGAAATTTGACTTTGGGTGGTAAACACACAATGCAATATCCAGATGATGTATTATCGAATTGTACATATGAAACCTATATAATTTTATTAACCAATGTCACCACAATAAATTAAACAGATCCCTAGGACATTGCTTTGCTAAAAATTTCTCTTGAAAACAATAGAATCGAAAGCTTCTCTAGCTACTAAAATAGCAGCAATGATCATGCTTATGGTTTCCTTCTCCTGTAGTATGTGGGCAGATTACCTGAGGCCCGAATTCCTTGGTAGCCATACATAGTAAAACTTTGTAGTGGCAATGCTAGCTTATCCCAGCACCAAAGTGACACCCTCAACGGCCAGATTGTCTCATAATAATAAGCTGGAATACTCTCATCTACTGAGCGCTTGTAATTTGTTTGATGACAAATGTGATGCCACAAAACTTGAAAATGATAGAGACAGAATTCAACTCTGGTCAGTTAGCCCACAAATTCTGTGTACTTAACCACGATGCTATTCTCACCAAGGCCTACGTCCCCTAAAGGCAACATGATTCAAAATAGGGGTGCACCAGTCAGCATCATGGCAAGACAGATGTAAGAGGGTAATTGAGAAGAATTTTGAGAGAGGATTGCTTACAGGTCTGAGTAAAGTTAAAGGAAACTAACAAGGCATGGTGAGGTCTGCCTTGGAGTGGGAACATGAAGGGCAAAGGGAGAGAGGCCACTGGTAGCCAGGCCTTCTTAGCAGGCAGCCCTTCTCACCCCCCTTGTTTCTGTGGTCTTGGGTCCAGACCCTGCAGCGTTCTCAATGTCCTGGGCTGGGTGGGAAGCCTTCCACTTCCAGGTTCATGACCAGCCTGATAAACGCTGCCTCCTCTGGGAAGCATGGCCTGATTTCTCTCCAGCCTCTGAACACCCCATGCCTCACAACAACCAAGCACCATCAAGGGTGAATCTCATTTCCTGCGTCCCTCTGTCTCCCCAACCACAGTGCAACCTTCCAGGGCTGGGAAGGGGTCTTTTGATTTTCTGAATCCATCCTATTGTTTAGCTTCATTTGAGGGAGAGGGAGACAGTGGGTCCCCCCTAAAAGCTTGCTGTCTGAATCTTTTCCAGCCTTCCTCTCACAAATCCCTTTGTTGAGAGCAGGAGGAGTAAGCAGCAAGTTAGCATTCATTCACTCATCCGACATTCTGCAAATGCCTCACCACCCTTAAAACTTGCCTGGAGGCAGGCCTCGCGGGTCTGACAATGTTTCTTGTTTTAAATTATTGCAAATACTTTTAAATTTTATATAAAACTCGGAATGTCTGGGTTCTCTTGAATATTCAGTTGAAGTGAGTTGTAGCTGCCACCTTCAGATGGGTCTGCCTTCTTCAGGTCATGACAGTCCCCACCTCGTTTCACTCCATTGGGTTACTGCCAGCCCAATAGGCATTGAGTTAAGTTTAAGACTTTAGTTCCAAAACTACTGACACCAATAGAAATCCTATGACATTCAGAACTTAGAGAGACACTCAACTTCCTGGGTTCATTCCCTGACCCACTGTGGGATGTGTTCCTCTAACCCAGCCCAGCCCAGCTCAGCCCAATTCGATCTCCCTTCGCCACAAATCCTAATTCCCACTGTGGGTGCCCACAGCTCCCGTCGGTCTTGCTGACAGCTCTGCTGGGCCAGTACCCTGTCCAGTTTGCGGGGAGCGCTAGGTGGGCAGGTGTGTGGCCCGGCAGGCACAGCTCCAGGTTGAGCCCGAAGGGCCCCAGCAGCTGCTCCCCATGTGTCAGTTCCCAGGCAGAGGGAGGCTGTTGGGGGAGACCACCCACTCAAAGGCTGGGCGGCTTCTCTAGAACCTCCTTTCAAAGACACCCTGGGAAGTGACCCTCCGCTTGGCCCAGGGCAGTGACCTGCAGTTGCCCACGCTCGCAGGGCAGCAGGGACCCTGCCGGGGCCCTGCTTCTTGCCCTCTGCAGGCCCGGATTTCAAAGCTGGCGATTCACTCTTCCTTCTCCTCCTGCCCGCCTCCTGCCCTCCTCTCCTCCCCAACATTCTTTGCCTCTTGTTTATATTGCAGAAAACATCTGCGAGAGTAAATGACTGAGATGAAAGATCTTGGCAAAGAGCTATTTTTCTTTGCTTGGCTTAAAAGGGGGACAGATGAAGCCTCACCCTCTCCTCCTCCAGGGTGACTCCCTCCCCCACCTCCCAGAGAGGAGAGAAATGGGATCTGAATGAAGACAGACCAGAAGGTGGCCCAGCCGGCCCCAAGTCCCCAGGCAGGGGAGATTGTTTTTCCAGCGGAACAGGCTGGCCTGGAGGAAAGGGCTGCGCGGAGGGTGGAGGGAAAGGAGATCGGCATGCTTCTGCCTCGGGTTCTGCACCGTGTTTTTCCTGCCGGCTCCGCTCTCCGCCCTCACTCTGGGCAGCACGGCCACCTCTGCCTGCGCCCGCCCGAAGCAGACCCTTTGTTCTGGCCTCACAGGCAAGTTACCGAGGAGAGACCACGCCTCCAGCTCTCCACTCCATCACTCTTCTCTGCTGACAGTGGTGCACTCTGTTGCAGAGAGTCATAGCCTGGGCTTCACATCTTCTCTGCCACCTCATTCCCTCCTCTTAGCCTCAGTTTCTCCATCTGTGGAATGGGTATGATTTCTACTTCACAGAGTTATAATGAAGATGGAGTAATATAATAGATACCTAACGGATGGTGACGATGAGGGTGCTGATGATCTGCCAGGATGTGAGGTGGGAAGGAGGGAGAAAGCTGGGCTGAGTCTCTAGGTGACTTTCTAAACCTCTACCTTTGCCTCTGTAGGCGGACCTGGGCTCTCTTTGCCCTCCTCTTTTTAGAGGGATGGGGATGTGAAGTGGCACTGAACAAACACCCTTGGTGCCCCTTAGAGGAAGGGGCCGGGGAAGCAGGCTTTGCCATCCTTGGCACAGTAAGGGGACCTTTTGACTTTGTGTCTGTTGGCTCCCTGGCACCTGCCAGCTCTTCTGTCTGGCCATCATCACTAGTGGAGGCAGGCCAGTGGCCCTCGCCACCTAGATGAACCCCTGGTGCCAGGCACCATGAGGACAGGGGTGTGGGGACGGCCTGAGTGTCCTGGGCCCCGGATTCTCGGCTGGCAGCCCCTGCCGACACGCTCTGGTAGCATCTGGCTCCCCAGGAGGCTGGCTCAGAGGATGTGGCTGCCCTCAGAGAGGGCTTGTTCCCCCATGCACCTGCCTGCCTGACCCAGAACCTCCCCCTTCCCCCAGTCCTGACATTCCTTCTCTCAGTGTCCGGCACGGGCTTCTTGGAAAGGGCAGGGGCAGATCCCTGGGGGACACCAGTATCTGGGACCGTGGCAAGGCAGTTGTCACACAGGAAAATCATGAGCAGACTCTTGCCAGGATGGGACATGGGACAGATCAGTTTTGACTCAGGTCTAGGAAGAAGAAAAGTGGGCACACGGGCACAGCTTAGGAGGAAAGCAGCTGGCAGCTGAGGACCTGGGCAGGACACTTCCTCTCAGCCACAGCACTATCCAGCCTAGCCCCAGGGGTCTCGCCACAGAACCCAGCAACGTTGGTCAGAAGGCCCAAGCCTGCTGGCCTGTCCCCAGGCACCCGGACCTACCCTGTCAAATCTCCTATGCACCCCGGAGAGGTGCATGGGCCTCTGTCGGTGGAGAAATGCAGGCCTAGAAAGGCAAAGGCTGGATCCGTCTCCTCCTCCTAAACGCGGAGGCCTGAGCCCTAGTCAGACCCCTGGTGGGAGCGGGGAAGGGGCTGCACCTGGCTGGGGCAGCTACCTGCTCACCCCTGCTCCCGTGCTTGGCCCCCCGCCGAGCTCAGGTCTGAGGCTTCCAGCAACACAGACTCTCCGCACTGTGGCGAGTGTGAGTTATGGCCAGGATGAAGCTGGGTCTGAGCAGCATCAAGGCCTCAGGGTCTCCTCCCTCCTCCACCAGCACTGCCCAATAAGGACACCTGTAGCCCCAGGCGGCATCCACGGGTGACTTAATTAATTAAATTAAGCCAAGGGCTCAGTTCCTCAGTCACGCCAGCTGCATCTCAGTCTCCGCAGCCACCTGTGCGGAGCGGCTGTTGTGCGGGCAGGGACGATCGGAACTTCTCACCTTGGCAGAAGGCTCTAGGAGATGGCGCCGTGACTGGGCTGTGCTGACTGCGGTGAGCCGCGCTGTTTAAACCACTGTATTCAGTTACTCACTCACCTGCCCTCCACTCACCTGTACCTTCTCCCCTGCACTTGTCCCTGAGGAAAGGGTGGGATTGTGCCCCTCCTCTGGGAATGAATGGAGGACGCAGAGCAGAGGGCCAAGTGCTCCAGGAATTCACCTGTCTCCCTGCCACTGCACCTTCTTTGTGGTGTCTGTGAAGAATGAGGGCCCAGCTGGTCCCTTCAGGGCCAGGGGCTCCGGGGGTCTAACTCCCTCACCCACTGAGGCAGGCCCAAGGTCACTCTGCCTGCGCCCAGCTCGCTGAATAGGAACCTGTGAGCGCAGGAGAAAGGGGCTCTGTCTGGGAGTCTGGGAGCTGCTCAGAGCCCCACACAGAGGCCAGCCCTGTGAGCACCGCCCAGGGAGGTCTGGCGGGAGGAGGCAGTGGCCCCAACATCACGCACCAGCCTGCCTGTTCTGAGTGATGGACCTAATCCTAGTCATCCTGTTGGGACAGGGCGAGAAGGAAATGATCAGGATCAGACACAGGTTCTAGTTGTGCACGGGGTTACTGGGTCTCACAGCCGTCCTCAGAGGTAGACCAGGCCCCCGTGCTCCTCCTCCTCCTCAGTGGATTAAGATGGCCAAGACACACGGGGGTATTTGCCCCAGAGACTAAGCGGGATCCCAGCGGAGGTTGCTGCTGAAGCCAGATGAGCAGGTCCCTGGGATTCTCAGAGGAACGGAGAGCTCAGACCTGGATTATCCTGCCTGAACCCCTTCCCCTCTGTGCTGAAAAGTGGGTTCTCTGCTGACTGGGGCTCTGGAAGGCAGGGACTTTGCTCAGTTCCTTGCTAAAAGCCAGGGCCTGGGCCACACCTGGCATTCAGAAGGCCCTCCACAATGTTAGATGGAGGACGAACAGCTGGGCTTGCACATGGGTGAGGGCATGGACAGCAGTGTCGCCTGGCTTCTGTCTGCCAGAGGCTGGGAGGTACCAGCTCTATCCCCTCCTTCTCAGGCACCAGGACAGAGAGATGAGACGTGACCAATGTGTGAAACCAGGCCCACTAGAACGCTTGTTTCTCCCGGGTCTTGGGGACGGGCTCACCTCCTCTCTGGCCCGTTGGCCCTGGCTGCAGGGACGGACTTCCGGGGAGGGCTCCCCAGCAGGCCCAGGGCTGGGAGGAGACTGTAACTGGAGCGGGAGCTGCGTGTCAGAGGGGACGGGCTGCACAAGAAGACCTCAGCCAGGATGAAATAAATCTGCCCATCTCCCCCCAGTCCCCTGCCCTCTCCCCCGACCTGCACAGGTTTGCAATTCATCCGCCGTCCTCAGATGCTGTTCCTGCTATCAGATGATGAAAATGGAGATTCGTCTTGAAGTAAGAAAGAAGTAGCTCGCTCCCCACTTCTCCGTCTATTTGAGCCCCACCCTCCCCCCTCACCATGTGTTCCTGAAACCTGGGGCTGTTCCAAGTCCTAAATGTGCTGGAAAGTATATCCCCGAGCAGCTGCGAACCTGCTCAGGCTGCAGTGGCCTGGGGTGAATCAGAAACCGGGAGATAGGCAGCCTAACAATGCAGCCTTGTTCCTGCGCTGAGAGAGATCACCATCAGCAACGGGGCTCCTGGGAGTGCGGGGCGGTGAGCTCACACACACACACACACACACACACACACACACACACTCATCTGCGCGCGCACAGGCCCACAACTCACACCCACCACTGCCTCCTGGCGCCATCCACCCCGCTTGCCCACTCGGAGGAAACATTGGGGAGATGTGCTCCATCGCAAGCCCGAGGCCACTGGCCATCGACCCTCCACCATCGGCCATCGGCCTTCGGGACAGGCCAGCTGGGCTAGCTGCTCTCTAAGTTGCCTCTCCTCCTCCCCCCACTCCTCCTACTCGCTCCTTTCCCTCCAACTGAACTGGGAAGGCGGGAGGGGAGCTGGGAGGGCGGGTTTGCTTGAAACCAAAAGCAGTGGGCTTGTCTCAGAGTTTCACACTGAGCTGGGGACCCGGAAGGACAGTTGGATGCACAGCCAAAGGGGCTTCTTGGAACTCGAGAAGGTTTTGGGAAGACTATTTGCAGACACCAGACACCCTGAAAAAAAGAATCTGCAGGCAAGTCTCAGAGCAGCCCAGCCCTGAGCTGGCAGCCGCGCAAGGCCGCGGTGGAGTCAAGGGGCCTTTCCATCAGGCCTGGTCACAGCCACTCACAGCCCCGGCCAACTGCAGGCATCCCGTGCCAAGGACCTACAGGGGTCCGAACCACCCACAGAAGCTGCCCTATTCACACTCACCACATCCTGGCGAGGCGGGGCTGTCTCCTCCGACCACAAATGGACAAACTGAGGCTCAGAGCCACCTGGGTGCCAGTCACTGGTGGGGACAAAAATGAAAGCTCAGTTCCTTAACCCAATTCCTAACAGTTGTATCCTTCCCTTCCTCCCTTCCTTCCTCCCTCCCTTCTTCTTTCTTGCCTTTCTCCCTCCCTCCCTCCCTCCTTCCCTCCCTCCCTCCCTCCCTCCCTCCCTCCCTTCCTTCCTTCCTTCCTTCCTTCCTTCCTTCCTTCCTTCCTTCCTTCCTTCCTTCTTTCCATTCTTTCTTTCCTTTTATTCTTTCCATCAGATGCCTCCCATGAACCTGGTCTAAAGACAGGCAAGGGAAGATTAACAAAAACACTCCCCAATGTAAACATAACCCCAAAATCTCATTTTCCCATGTGAGGTGGACTCAGCCCAAATTCCCCAGTGATTTCCCGATAGAGAAACCCCAGGACTGATGCAGGATCCCATCTACTCGGGGTCATCTCTAACTGTATTCTTGCTCTTCATCCCCCATCCACTAAGCTGAGTGCCGCGTGTCCCACCTCAGAAAGAACTCTCAAATCCTGCCCCTCCCCCTTCCTCTTTCTCAAGCACCACCGCCTTAATTCAAGCTCACACATCTACTCCTGAACAGCCACCACAGCTGCTCCTGGTCACCATCAAGTCACATCAAAAGGGATCTGTTCATCATGAGCCCTGCTTAAAAACTTGATTTCTTATCCCCAGGATAGAGTGCAAGCATCTTACTCACACAGGCCCTTTGTAACCTAGGGCCAGCGCAGTCTGTCCTCAACACCTATTGTTTCTCCCAGGCACCTGCCATCCCAGGCAAGTCAGTCGACTGTTCTGTGTTGCCCCTGTGCCTTTGCTCAGTTCCCTCTGCCTAAAGTATACTACCCTCCCTCTAACATTGTCTCTACCCAGAAACCCTGTAGCCATCCTTCAGAACACAGCTCGA